>JAJTUV010002005.1:0-591290 GCA_021653895.1 Mastomys natalensis | reverse complement strand
GAAATCAACAGATAGTAAACCTTAGCCAGATTAACCAGGGGGCACAGAGACAGTATCCAAATTAATAAAATCAGATCGAAAACGGAGACAATAACAACGAAATGAGGAAATTCAAAAATCATCAGATCCTACTACAAAGGCCTATTACTCAACAAAAACTGGAAAATTCTGGATGAAATGGACAATTTTCTAGACAGATTCCAGGTACCAAAGTTAAATGAGGAGCAAATAAACCATCTAAAGAGTCCCATTACCCCTAAAGAAATAGCAGAAGTCATTAAAAGTCTCCCCACCAAAAAAAGCCCAGGACCAGATGGTTTTTAGTGCAGAATTCTATCGGGCCCTTCAAGGAAGACCTAATACCAATTCTCTTCAAACTATTCCACAAAATAGAAACAGAAGGAACCTACCCAATTCATTCTATGAAGCTACAATCACACTCATACCAAAACCTCACAAAGACCAACAAAGAAAGAGAACTTCAGACCAATCTCTCTTTGAATATCGATGCAAAAAACTCAATAAAATTTTTAGAAAACCCGAATCCAAGAACACATCAAAAAAATCATTCATCATGATCAATTGGGCTTTATCCCAGGAATGGGGATGGTTCAATATTCGGAAATCCATCAATGTAATCCACTATATAAACAAACTCAAAGAAAAAAACCACATGATCATCTCATTAGATGCTGAGAAAGCATTTGACAAAATTCAACATCCCTCCCTTCATGGTAAAAGTCTTGGAAAGATCAGGAATTCAAGGCCCATACCTAAACATAGTAAAAGCAATATACAGCAAACCAGTAGCCAACATCAAACTAAATGGAGAGAAACTTGAAGCATTCCCACTAAGATCAGGGACTAGACAAGGCTGCCCACTCTCTCCCTACCTATTCAATATAGTACTGGAAGTCCTAGCCAGAGCAATTAGACAACAAAAAGAAGTCAAAGGAATACAAATAGGAAAGGAAGAAGTCAAAATATCACTATTTGCAGATGATATGATAGTATACTTAAGTGACCCCAGAACTTCCACCAGAAAACTCCTAAACCTGATAAACAGCTTCAGCAAGGTGACAGGTTATAAAATCAACTCAAACAAATCAGTAGCCTTCCTCTATGTGAAAGATAAACAGACTGAAAAAGAAATTAGGAAAATGACACCCTTCACAATAGTCACAAATAATATAAAATACCTCGGGGTGAACCTAACCAAGCAAGTGAAAGATCTGTATGACAAGAATTCAAGTCTCTGAAGAAAGAAATTGAAGAAGATCTCCCATGCTCGTGGATCGGCAGGATTAATATAGTAAAAATGGCCATTTTGCCAAAAGCAATTTACAGATTCAATGCAATCCCCATTAAAATACGAACTCAATTCTTTACAGAGCTAGAAAGAGAAATTCTCAAATTTATTTGGAATAACAAAAAACCCAGGATAGTGAAAACCATTCTCAACAATAAAAGAACTTCTGGAGGAATCGCCATCCCTGACCTCAAGCTATACTACAGAGATAAAAACTGTGATAAAAACTGCCTGGTATTGGTACAGAGACAGGCAGGAAGATCAGTGGAATAGAGTTGAAGACACAGAAATGAACCCACACACCTATGGTCATTTGATCTTTGACAAAGAGCTAAAACCATCCAGTGGAACAAGGACAGCATTTTCAACAAATGGTGCTGGTTCAACTGGAAGACAACATGCAGAAGAATGCAAATCGATCCATTCTTATCTCCTTGTACAAAGCTCAAGTCCAAGTGGATAAAGGACCTTCACATAAAACCAGACACACTGAAACTAATAGAAGAGAAGGTGGGGAAGACCCTCGAATACCTAGGCACAGGGGAAAAGTTACTGAACAGAACACCAATGGCTTATGCTCTAAGATCAAGAATTGACAAATGGGACTTTATAAAATTGCAAAGTTTCTGTAAGGCAAAGAACACTGTCAATAGGACAAAACAGCAACCAACAGATTTGGAAAAGATCTTTACCAATCCGACATCCGATAGAGGACTAATATCCAATATATACAAAGAACTCAAGAAATTAGACTCTAGACAACCAAATAACCCTATTAAAAAATGGAGTAAGGAGCTAAGCAAAGAATTCTCAACTGAGGAAATGCGAATGGCCGAGAAGCACCTAAAGAAATGTTCAGCATCCTTAGTCATCAGGGAAATGCAAATCAAAACAACCCTGAGATTCCACCTCACACCAGTCAGAATGGCTAAGATCAAAAACTTAGGTGATAGTAGATGCTGGCGAGGATGTAGAGAAAGAGGAACACTCCTCCATTATTGGTGGGATTGCAAGATAGTGCAACCACTATGGAAAACAGTATGGTGGTTCCTCAGAAAATTGGACATATTACTACCTGAGGACCCAGCTATACCACTCCTGGGCATATACCCAGAAGATGCTCTAACATATAACAAGGACATATGCTCCACTATGTTCATAGCAGCTTTATTTATAATAGCCAGAAACTGGAAAGAACCCAGATGCCCTTCAAGGAATGGATACAAAAAATGTGGTACATTAACCCTACATCTGATAGAGGGCTAATATCCAAGATATACAAAGAACTGAAGAAACTAGATTCCAGAGCATCAAATAACCCTATTTAAAAATGGGGTAGAGAGTTGAACAAAGAATTCTCACCTGAGGAAACTCGAATGGTTGAGAAGCATCTAAAGAAGTGTTCAGCATCCCTAGTCATCAGGGAAATGCAAATGAAAACAACACTGAGATTCCACCTCACACCAGTCAGAATGGCTAAGATCCAAAACACAGGTGACAGCGGATGTTGGCGAGGATGTGGTGAACACATCCTCCGTTGGTGGTGGGATTGCAAGCTGGTACAACCACTATGGAAAGCAGTCTGGTGATACCTCAGAAAATTGAACATAGTGTTACCTGAGGACCCAACTATACCCCTCCTAGGCATATACCCAGAAGATATTTCAACATGCAACAGGGCCACATGCTCCACTATGTTCATAGCGGCCTTATCTATAATAGCCAGAAGCTGGAAAGAACCCAGATGTCCTTCAACAGAAGAATGGATACAGAAAATGTGGTACATTTACACAATGGAGTACTACTCAGCTATTAAAAACAATGAGCTCATGAAATTCTTAGGCAAATGGACAGAGCTAGAAAATATCATCCTGAGTGAGATGACCCAATCACAAAAGAACACACATGGTATGCACTCACTGATAAGCGGATATTAGCCCAAAAGCACACAATACCTAAGATGCAACACATAAACCTCATGAAACTCAAGAAGAAGGAGGAAGACCAAAGTGAGGGTGCTTTTGTCCTTTTTAGAATGAGTATCAAAAGATTCAACCAGAGCTCCCAGGATCTAAACCTCCAGCCTGAGAACAGACAGGGGCAAGTTGTCCTCTGAGAGGCTCTAACCAGCAGCTGACTCAGACAGATACAGACACCCAGAGCCAAACAGTGGATGGAGCTTAAGGACTCTTATAGAAGAATAGGCGGAAGGATTGTGGGCCCTAAGGAGATAGGAACTGCACAGGAAGATCAACAGAGTAAACGAACCTGAACCCTTGGAGCTCTCAGAGACTGAATCACCAACCGTGGAGCATACCTAGTCTACACAGATCTAGCTCCATGGGCTGGACCTAGGCCTCCCTGGACATATGTTGCAAATGTGCAGTTTGGTTTTCATGTAGGTCTCAAACATCTGGAATGGGGGCTATCCCAAAACATGCAGCCTGTATATGGGGTATGGTCTTCTAGCTGGGTGCCTCATCTGGCCTCAATGGGAGAGGAAGCACCTAGCCTCTCAGAGACTTAAAGTGGCAGGGTGGGGGATACAGGAGGAGGGGGTACTCAAAAAAGAAGAGATGGGGAAGGATTGTGGGAGGGGGTTACTGGGACGGGTTATAAAGTGAATAACCAAAAAAAATAAAATTAAAAAAGAAAAGAAAAAAATAAAGTAGGATTGCAATCACGAAAAAAAAAATGTGGTACATTTACACAATGGAATATTACTCAGCTATTAAAAATAATGAATTTGATAAATTCATATATAAATGGATGGAACTAGAAAATATCATCCTGAGTGAAGTAACCCAATCACAAAGAATATACATGGTATTCACTCACTGATTATTGGATTTTAGCCCAGAAGCTTGAAATACCCAAGATTCAACTCACAGACCACATGAAGCTCATGAAGAATAACGACCAAGTGGGGGGGAGGGGGCTTCAGTCCTTCTTAGAAGAATTAACAAAATACTCAAGGGAGCAAATATGGAGACATAGTACAGGACAGAAACTGAAGGAGGGGCCGTCTGCAGACCATTCCACCTGGGTATCCATCCCATGTGCAGTCACCAAAGGTAGAGGTTGATGTGGATGTCAGGAAGTACATGCTGACAGGAGCCTGATATAGCTGTCTCCTTAGAAGTCTGTAAGAGTCTGACATATTCAGAGGCAGATGCTCACAGCTAACCATTAAACTGATCATGGGATTCCCAACAGAGAAGATAGAGTGAAGACTGAAGGAGTTGAGAGGATTCGTGACACCATGAGGAAAGCAACAATCCCAACCAACCAGAGCCCCCAGGGTCTAATCCACCAGCCTGGGAGCGCTTAGGGAGGGACCCATGGCTCCAGCTATATATGCAAGGGAGCTATTTATAAGTGGGAGAAGAGATCCTTGGTCCCATGAAGGCTGGACGTCGTGGGGGGTGGTATTCAAGGGTGGGGAGGTGAGGTGCGGGGGAGGGTGGGTGCGGGTACACCATCATAGAGGCAAGAGGAGGGGGGAAGAGATAGGGAGTTCCTGGGAGGAAGTGGGGAAAAGGGGGTAAGGGGAAAACATCTGAAATGTAAATAAAATTTCCAATTAAAAAAAAAAAATAAAGAAACCATTTACTAATTTAAAAAAAAAAAAGATTCTGCAATACGCAAGAACATGCTTTAATTTTTTACATTCTACCGGTTATTTTTATGGCTTGTTGTCTTCAATTATGTTTTATTATGGGCTTAAAAGATGTCTTTTATATGGCATGCTGTTATTGTACTGACTACAATCATCCCTTGGTATCTGGGGGACTGATGCAAACACCCTCCTCAGATACTAAAATCTCCAAATGCTCAGGCCCTCGTGTAAACTGACACGGTGTGTGGGCATACCCTATGAATGTCTACCAGCACACTTTAAATCACCCGGAGGTAACTCCTAACACATAACGCAGTATGAACACACCAGTTGCAAATAGCCATTATATTATATTGTTAAGGGGGGAGAATGAGAAGGAAAAAGCTCAAACATGTTCAGCACAAACATAATATTTTCCTGAATATCTTTGATGCACAGTTGATTGAACTGGAGACACAGAACCCGTAGATACAGAGAGGACCAACTCTATTATAACCATGACTTTTTCTATCCTAGGCTCGGAGAAAACAGGCCCATAACAACAAAAACTGAGCAGAAAAGGGGGCAGTCTCAAACGCCAGGACAGGGAAAGGAAGGACCAATAACTTAGCAGGTAAGTTCTTTAACTGGTCAACATCAAAGAATATCTGTTACCATTAGTAAGCCCTAGGTTGAATCCTGAGGCAAGATTTTGTGACTCTGTGTAAACAGGGACACTTCCTTTGTCTGCCTGTCTCTCTTCCCCCACCCCCATACCACTCTCCCATTTGCCCCCAGTCTTGTCCCTGCCTCTCCTGGGTGCCCTAACTAATCTCTCTAAAATCCTGCAAACTCAACTCCACCCTCCCTCAGGGTCAGACATAATTTCTTAGAACCTGTCAGGTTCAACTTTGTCATGTGAACACCTTCATGAAGCCCAGCCCATCCGGATGTATAAATCTGTCATCATAAAATAAAGGTGTAGACTTTAGTCCTGACATTTTATTCTGTGCCCTTGACAACTGTCTAGGTGGTGGCTGGTGAATTCTAATAACAGTCTATCAAAGCCTTGATATGCTTGGGATTATGATAGTCTAGAGAGCTACAAACATCTTATAAACAGCCAGCTTGATGTTGCTGGCTCTTGAATTCCCCAGATGTCAAGACTCCTGTTAAGATAATTTTGATGGCCTGAACCTGAAATCACACGGGGTCCGGACCTTTGCAGATCAGTCGGCAGAGTGGGTAGTCCTCGGCTCTCACCTATTTGAGCCTTTCTTCTGATGTTGCCTGGGTGAGTTTGCCTTTGCTAAGAGATGCTCAGTGTTGATGCATCTGACAACTGCTTGTCTCCTTCTCCCCAGGTATCCAGGCAGTGGCTGCTCGGCTCTCATGCCTTTTCTCTCGTCTGCTGCTTCCTATCACTGTCCCCAACTTGTAGTCCTACCAGTGCCAAGAAAGACTGAGGTGGAGAGAGGTCGAGTAGGAGTGTCCTCTCCAATCTCTGCCTCTTATTTCTTTCCTGTATGTACACTCACTCCTAATTCATTTTTTTATTTTGGTCAATAATTTCCTCAAATATTTGGTGAGTACCTCCTAGGTACAGGCATTGGGCAGAAGCAAATACTTTAGGTTACAGTCAAATGGCACTAAAGGGAGTAGATATTAAATAACAAATTATTCAAATAATGTTTTAACTTCAAATGTAAGAAGGGTTCAATAAGAAAGGTGCTATAAGAATAAGCAAGTAGGGACTCTATCTGATCAGAGAGGGCTTCCATGAGACAACTCTGAGCGAAGAACAAGTTTAAAAGCAATGTGGTTAAAAGACAGAAAAAATCAGAAAGGCTCCAGAGTGGTTGATGTGCAGAGGACCCACAGAGGGTGAAATGTGACAGACTGGCAAGAGTCCTCTTCTATAAAACCTAGTAGGCATCTGAGGGACTGCAGCTCTATCTAAAGAGTGGTAAAAGTTGAAAGATGGTAATCCATAGCATCGATTTCAAAGTTAGTTCAGTAACAGAAGGAAACAAACCGACAGACAAAGACACTGCTGATTTTCAATGCCACTGACCAGAGGGAACTCTCAGCCCTGCAGCAGCTGTGGCTCAGACAATCTGCCCTCCTGCCCAGGAATATTCCCCATGACATCACATTAATGGAAACAGCACAGTTAGTGGAGTGTGGGATGATAGCTAAATTGTTCTCATCTAGGCCAGATAGGAGACTGCCTGCCAGCACCATCCTTCAAATGGACCATGAAGGTCCTCTGCTCCCATGTATGGACATGTGAGACAATAGTGGATGTTTTTATAAGATCAGGCAGTGATGAGTTTCCTCAGAGTTTTAAACATTCCATCCTGCAGGGAAGCTCTTTAAATAGGAAGGCAAACCACTTAAAATAGCTTCAGGAAGTCCCTAAAACTGACTAGATTCACTAGGCCCCTCACTGTCAGAGTAAATAATAAAAGCTGAGATACCAGCTCAATCTGAATGAGAAGAAGACTCAGATCAGCCAAGTTGCAAAGAAGACTTGAGACCAGACCAGCTACCTGGAAGAAGCAGAAACAGCCAGTTTCTTGGAAGAGTTTTAACTGAGTGAAGCATCTAGAAAGAACATTCCCCAGCCTATTAAGCTGCCTGCAGGCTGTGCACTGAGCTCCAGGTTCCCTGCTTTGTGAGCGGTCACCCATCTGGGATGAGCCTTGGTAATGCAACTGTCTTTGAGTCATTTCTGCTTCTGTAAGTAACCCCTCATCCATATTCCTGTAAGTAACTCCAGTAAAACTCACAGCTTACCAAATTGGACTTCCATACTTTGGTCTCTCATGGATTCCCTATCTGGATTGAGTAGACATGTGTGTTGGGTCTCCCCAGGAGAAGTTTTGTTGTACAACAAGCAGAGAACATCAGAGTCACACACACACACACACACACACACAAAACCAAACACATGAACACACACACATGCATGTACACTTGCAGGAACACATACGTGCACACACATCCTATGTGAGCGTTTACTAAATAACAAGCTAACACTGAGTGGTCTTCTAGGCAGCAAGGATACACCAGTCTGTCTTTTACTCTGCAAATCTGAGGTTTCCCACCTCACTTAGAAGAGACTGTGGTCTCTTGTTCTCATATTCTGCCTAGTCTCGATATGTTAGATGCCTCTGAAACACCTGACTCCACAGGGCTCGTGTGAACTACATCAGTAAGTTCCTTTGTACTCCAGTTTGAACATAAAGTCGAGCCATAGGAATCACTATCAGAAGGACAGAGAGAGGAGAGAGAGTTAGTTTAAGACTTCTGTCACAGGGTTCCCAGCTCCTTCATGGTGGGTGTCTTGATTAGGGTTTATTACTGTGAAAAGACATCATGACTAAGGCAACTCTTATAAAGAAATACATTTAATTGGGACTGATTTACAGTTTTTGAGATTTAGTCCCCTTATCATCATGACAGGAAGCATGGCAGCATGCAGGCAGACATGGTCCTCAACTTGCTCCATTTTATCAAAACATTCTTCATAAGAGTGAGCCACAGAACAGAGTCTATACTAGACTGTTTTGAGATTTTCTTTGCCAATGCAATTAATCTAAATATCATCTTAGCTTCGGGTAGACTCTTCAGACAAGGGCAAAAAGCAACTGCATTCTTCACCTAACTACCACAAGAATGATCTCTAGGCAACACACTAACATTCTTCTGCTGTGAAACATCTTGAGCCAGGTCCCCACAGTTCAAAACACCCTCAGCACCACTATCTTCCATGTGCCTAGTAGTATGGCCAATTAAGCAATGCTTAAAGTATACAACTGCTTTTCTAAACCAAAGTTCCAAAACAGACATTCCTCCAAACAAAAGCATACTCAGGCCTGCCACAGCAGTACTGCTGTAGTCCCTGGCACCAACTTATGTCTTAGTTAGGGTTTTATTGCTGTAAAGAGACACTATGACCAAGGCAACTCATATAAAGGAAAACATCTAATTGGCTTACAATTTTAAAGTTTTTGTCCAGTATGATCATGGCAGGAAGCATGATAACATGCAGGCTGACATGGTGCTGGAGAAGGAGCTGAGAGTTCTACATCTTGATTCATAGGCAGAAGGAGATTGTGTATCTCACTGAGCATAGCTTGAGCATAGGAGACCTCAAAGCCCATTGGTTCCATAGTGTCCCACTTCCTCCAATAAGGCCACATCAACTCGAACAAGGCCATACCTCCTAAAAGTTCCACTCCCTATGGACAAGCATCCAAACACATGAGTCTGTGGGGGTCATATCTATTCAAACCACCACAGTGAACATCTCATACTGACCTCATAGCTTCAGTAACTCTTCACTTCCCATATTCTTCCCCAACAATGGCTCCTGGCATTGTTAGTTCACGGACCTTCAAGGACTACTCTGTACCTTGTTGCTGTCTCTATACTCTTCCCATACTTATGCAAATAGCACTTTGATCCAACAACTCAAGGTTGCTAGTTTCAGCATGCCAAGCTTCCTTCCTTCTCTACAGTACCAAACCCGGAGCTGACTAACCACCATGTACAGTCTGAAGACAGAAACTACTTGTTTTACCTTTCTGGCACATCTTGATTCTGGTTCCCTAGTGATTGGCCTCTGTAGACCCTTCTTCAGTAAGGTGGATAAGTCCAACAAGTGCAGAGGAACAAGAAGAGCATAGAAGGTGCTTCTTTCTTTTTCTAGCAGGTTCTCCTTGATCCACCATACCCACTTCCATCCATGCTGCTCCATGCCAGATACAACATGCCTCAGACTTTTCCATCCCTTTCCTTCTGTCTCTCCTCCATCAGAAATCTGAGTGGCTCACTCCTCATTAATATAAGGACTTGCCTACCAACATCAGTTTTCAACTAATTTCTTACAACTACTTACAGTCCTTACACATACCAGCTCTTGATACCATCTTCCCTAATTTATTATGTCCATTGCATTGGTCAGTTCTACTTGGTAAAGATTTTTTTTTATTGAACACATCATACAAACACACACCACACACACACACACACACACACATATTACATCTGCAATAACCAACCCAAAATTCCATGTGCCATTTGCTGAACTAACATAATGTCAGTTCAATGAGGAGATGTGTAGAAGGGACTCAGGTACATTGTTTTGACAACAAAGTTTCTAATCTATCTCTGAACACAGCCACTTCCTGTAAAATTCTACCATTAGCAAGGGTCTTTATCTTACCCACAGCATTCTGCATAACCCAGAACAGGTCTGTGCCCTGAGTTAGTTTATGCCATTTCCAGTTTGGATGTATCCATGGGGAACTGACAAACCATTCTTTTCTGCCTGGTCTCCATTTCAAAAGCAGAACCACAAACTGGAAGAATAAAGTTCTCCTTGATCTGAGAAGATGACCCCACTGATCCTGAAGTTAGATATGCCCTTTGAAAAGACACATCCATTCATATATTGTGAAAGCTCCTACTACATGGTAGGCTTTGTGCTACCACCCAAAGAGGCCAAGATGAATAAAATATGGTCCCTTCCCTCCAGGTGCTCTGACATACCATGCTAGCCTTCCACAGAGTAAAAAGATGAAAGCTATTCTCCTCTGCCCTATGGAAGCAGTGCACTAGACGATGTATTCCCGTCACTCAGCACATGGAGAAACATACCGTGCCTAGGAGAGCCAGTCCTTGACCCACAGCTACCGACTGAGAAATCACACACAACTCATCAACATCAGACTCCCAGGAAAAGCTCAATATCTCTGTGGGTCATTCCACCCTGGAATTTAATCCAAGTCCTCAGAGTTTAAGACAGAACCACAGCCATTCCTCAGACCCAGAGCTCACAGAGTTTCTCACAGGTGTATTCTTGTGAGCATAAACACATGAGTGAATGAGAAGGCAATAGACATGCTAATGGCAATGGCATAGGAAAATCACAGGTGGGTCCAGCAGGCACTCCGCCTTCATGACTTCTGGGCTACAGCATCCTAGCCATGGATCTTCAAGATGTCCTCAGAAACTCAAGGCCAGAGCCCTTAGGAGAACAAGCTAGTGATGAAGAGTAGAAACAAAACAAATTGCTAAATTTTCTTCAGGATTAGCTCTTTGAACCCTCAGGTGTCAGCTGAGCATTGATTATTAATTGGATGATGTGACTGAATTCAACAAGAAACACAGTGAGAGCCCCAAGGGCCTTTAAACATAGCGTTGACTACTTGTGTCCTGTGGGAGCAGTGCTCTGTAAGGAACTATATAGTTTCTCATGAATAATGCCCAGACATGACTTGTTGGGATAGCCATCAATTAAGCCACATGCTTCCTACTATTTTTATATTCCCTCTCTCACACACACATACACATGCACATCCATGTGCGGGCACACACACACGAACACATATGCATGTGCAATTATTTCATTAAAAAACACAGTTCTCACCTCAAAAGGAATAAGAGATCGTTTATTCCTGACCCACATAAAAGTGATTAAGAAACCAAGTGCCATGTTCCTCCATGGTAACAGTTTCATGAACTTTTTATAGTAATAGAACAAAGAAAATAATATAGCAAGATGCCTTTCAAACATACTGATGGGAACATCAGATAGTCAGGTTCCAGCAAAATACAGAAATTCACTGTAGGCTTCGGATGCTCTCTGATGACATTCTTTGTATAAAGGGCTATTCCTACATTCCAAGTGGATTAACCTAATAGTTGCAAGGATGTTAGGTCACACAGAAGTCGGCAATCAATGACTATTTATGAAGATAAAGTAGCCCAAGATAGTTGAGTTCTGGACCTGCAACTTTCCAACTCTCCACTGCCACTGAAGTTCTAATTCACCAGTGGTCTTGTAGGTTTAATGTGGCCACATCTGGGAACCTTGCTTCATATTCCAGAAGCTTTCTGTAAGGAATTAGACTCCAGGAACCAGAATGGAGGAGACAGCTCCTTGGTGACCACGATGTGAGGTGAAGTCTCCTAGAGTTTTTGCATATGGTAGTTTGAGAGTCCCGAGAAGATGGTGCCCCTCACACCAGCCATTTCTGGGCTGTGGCTTCACGTCTGTGCCACCATTCAGATGAGATGAGGAATATAAGCAGCACGGGGAACCTAGTTACAAAGCAACTTGCAGAAATGACAGTTTTCTGCACAGAGCAGATGTGTGCCGTTTCTGCTGTGTCTTGGGCATATGTAAGACTTGCAGGGTGTCAGTATCTCAAAACCGCAGCTTTTAAACACATTACCTGTTCTAACTCAGTTCAAATTTCAAAAATAGGGGTTGGCACAGTCTTTGTGCAATCGATCCCAGAGAGCTTCTGTCGGCTCTTATGCAGAGGTTTCCCATCTGAGTGTTTCCAGAAGAACGGCACTTTGCTTTCAATAGTCTGCCAGCTGGTCCAAGACAAGGCAGGTGCAGCCCTCTCTAAATACCATATGCACATACATGCCTCCCCAGAGCCTGCCCCCTCCTGTCAGGATTTTGAGACAGGGCTTTGTTGGTAGTTTCATGACTTCTTCCTTATACTAAACTTTATCCAAGATTACTATGGTCAAAAGCAGAAGTGAGAAAAACAGTGGAAAAACAGTGAAAAACAGTGGAAAGCATAGAGATTGCTCTGTGTGTGTGTGTGTGTGTGTGTGTGTGTGTGTGTGGCGCACGAGCGCACGGGTATCATTCATGAGTCACTATATCTACTTTGACTTCTGAGCCAGTGGCTCTCACTATTCTGAGGCATGCTGATTCAGTTAGACTGGTTGGCCAATGAACCCAAAGGACTCAACTCCAAGCGCTGGTATTACAAGCATGATCCATCCATGCCTGACATTTTTATATAGGTGCTGGGGATCTGACCTCAGGACCTCATGCTTGCTTAGCAGGCCCTTTGCTCACTGAGCCATCTCCCCATCCCTAAGACTGTCTATTGTGACTCTCAAAGCACTTCATACATAAGCCATATCTGTTTGAGGCTGGAGTTGGGGGGGGGGGAGGCCATTAGAACTCAGCGTCGGGACCTGTGTAAGTGATAGAGTCTAATTTGCTCAGCAGTTGACTATAAAGGCTTGTATTCTGCTGTTTGTTCTCCTCTGCCCCCTTGGAATGCCTGAGACAAGACACAGGTGGGGTCCAGCTCTGTGGTCCCACCACCACAACCATCTTTCACTAGTGCACTAGCTTTTTCCATTTTGAGCAGGAATGGAAATAAACTCGGCAGTCCCCAGCTATCTTTGATATAAGCCTAGAATAGAAGGGAGAGGAATAAACAGGTCTGGGCCGAGCTCATTTCTCTTTCAGGTGGAATCCTATTACATTTAAAGGTATCCTTTGAAATTCTGATTAGCCTGAAGCCTTTGAAAGCAGATAGTTATGCAGCCATCTGAAGCGAAATTCTCTGGCTGCCTGACAGCTCCCCCCATCCTTTTGACCTACACCCTCTGGAAACCTCTGGCCAGCCACCTGCTACACAACCAGATGTTTTGGAGTTTGCTGAGGCACAGCCCCTCCTGAGGGGGCATGGGGAGCTGGAGGCAGAGGGCAAGGCTGATCATGTTAGGAAAATAGTTACATAAATTGATCTGAGAGAACAGAACATATCAACATAAATGCATTCCAAGTAGATGGCCACGCGCACTTGTGCCTGCCGTGGTTGTGATGTAGAGTGTTTCCCAGAAGGTGCATTTGTTGGCCCTCAGCCTGCTTCCTGGCTTGGTCCCTGGATGATGGCACTACTGAAAGGAAACAGGATTATCAGGGTGCTAACTTCATCAAATGATCAGTCTATTGATGGGCTTATCATTAGGAGGAGGTGGGACTGACAGTTGGGTGGAGGACATGGGTTACTGGTGGATGCTCCTGAAAGGTATACCTCTTGCCATCGCCAGTCCCTCCCACTCTTCCTGGCTGTTATGTTGCAAGCGTCTTTCTTCTGTCATGCCTTCTGTTGTGACGTACTGCCTCAGCACAGTTCAGACACACAGAACGAAGTGACTATCATCTGAAACAGACACGGTTTATATACAAAGTGCTTTGGGAGTAGACAGTCTTATGGGTGGGTAGGGAGATGGTTCAGTGGGTCTGGGCTTCTGGCATCCACCCTCTTCATCCTACCCTGTGTTGGTTCACATTTTTCTCTCCAGCTTCCGAATGCAGTGGCTCACTGCTCTGAACAATGTGCTCTGAAACAATGTGCTAAGATCTTTTTCCTTTATTTGCCCAAGTATTTTTGTCACAATGGCCAAAGGGACTAATGTATTCATCATAGACATACTTATTGAGCACCTATTGTATTCCATGTCTTCTGCTGGCTACTAGGAATATTGTTGTAACTACAGGGACATAACTCCTGCTCTTTTGGGACACAGTCTGATGGGTAAGGCAGGGATTAACAAAATGATGCTGTATGATAGGAGCAATGACTTCTGAGAGCCTGAAAGCAAAGCAAGGTCTGGTGCTTGTGTCCAACCGCAACACAGTTTTATCATTCACCAAATTCAGGCTCAGGAACAACACAACCAAGTTACACACACACACACACATGCACATACATAAACGCACACATATACACATATACACATATACACACATACACAAACATATACACACTCAAACATATACACACATACACACACATATACACATACATACACATACACACACACATATACACACATACACACATATATACACATACATACTCACACATACACAAACATACAAACATATACACGCACACACACACATACATACATACACGCACACATATACACACATACACAAACATATACACACACAAACACACTCAAACATATACACACATACACACACATATACACATACATACACACACATATACACACATACACACATACACAAACATATACACACACAAACACACTCAAACATATGCACACATATATACATACATACACATACACAAACATATACACACACATACACACTATCTTGTAATATTTTAAGTAATTTATAATTTTGTATTAGGCTGCATTCATGGCTATTCTGAGCTGTATGCAGCTCACAAACTGCAGGTTGGACACGCCTGGTGTGAGGACTTGAAAGTGTCAGAGGAAGGCTTTTATCTAGCCAAAGAAGCCAAGCGACTTCCAGAGCAAATGTTTCTTTACGTGAGTTCCAGAAGGGGAAGACACAAAGAGAGGAAGCCCAAACCAGCCTGGATAGACCCAGCACACCAGGAACCTCTCAAAGTGCCATTCTGAATCCAAATATTCATGGGATCAGCAAGGTCCCTGCTGTCATTCTCTAATTTTTTGTGCATTTATTCTGGGTGAGCCCTTCATAAACATTACCCTTACAGCATCCCTGGAGAGTTAACTGTGTAACAATCACCATCTCATAAAGAAGGAACTAATATACAGAGAGGTTGAGCAACAAACCCAGAGATACTCACCAAGTGAAGGACTGTGGCCAAATCTGGAGCCATGTCTATGTGCTTCTGACATCTGTCCTCCCCAGCCTACCATCTACTATTTCACACATTTCTCTCCAGGTTCCTAGTACAGTGGGTCACTGCTCTGAAGGCTGACACCACCACCACGAGGGTTTATCCCTGTAACAGAGCCCTGGTTGTCCTGTACTCGCTTTGTAGACCAGGCTGGCCTCCAACTCACAGAGATCCACCAACCTCTGCCTCCTGAGTTCTGGGATTGAAGGCATGTGCATGGCCACCATGCTCAGCTGGGCTAAGACTTTCTTCCAATCACAATTCCTCATGTTTGAAAGGAGACTCTTTCTCTTCTCCTCTTCTCATGAACTAGAAGCAACAGTTCTTCCATAATGTTCTCTCTCTCTCTCTCTCTCTCTCTCTCTCTCTCTCTTTCTCTCTCTCTCCCTCTCTTTCTCTCTTTCTCTGTGTGTGTGTCTGTCTGTCTCCCTCTCTGTCTTTCTCTGTCTCTCTCTGTGTCTCTCTCTGTCCCTCTCTCTCTCACACACATACACACATACACACGTGTGCGAATGTGCGTACACACACACACAGAGAGAGAGTTTACATCACTGAAAACATTACATGATTGCACATTGCAGCCTGACCCTCTCTTCTCCAGGAAGCAGCAGCAACCACACCGCTTAGAGCATGAGAGCAATGAACATGCTTCTTGCAGGGTAAGCCACACATTTCTGCAGCGGTAGGGGGCAAGAAACATTTTTGAGTCAATCCCAGACTGCAATGTTTTTCTTCATTATGCTCTTATCTCCCCATTCTGCCATTGTTCTATCAGCCTGCATGATTGTCTCAGTCCTAACAGCCGTGCTTTCAAATCTCCCTAGGAACTCAGCACAGTCCCAAGGATGTGTGGGACTAAATCATGGTAAGGATTACCTCTGGGCTCTGTAGGCTTTCTCAGTGAGACTGATTCCAGGGAAGGATCCTGACTGACAGCCAAAATGAAAAGTGTCAAAACTCCAGAACACTTGCATTTACACCTTGTAAATCTCATTAGCATGTGTCAGAGCACCAGGGGTTCCCGGGTGGAGAGTTGGCAGAGCCATGTGTGGAATGTTGCATCCAGTGAGCACACAGACCCCCCCCCCCAGCTCCAACTTTCTCTGTGTACTGCTCCCCACCTTGTGGACTGCGAAATTGAGACCAGTCTCAACGTTCTGTCTGTGACTGTGGTTAATAGAGATAGGTGGGAAATTTGGAGGTAAATAGGGCACAGAAACACACTCCTGGAAAACGTATTCTTCATTTCTGCTAAGGCTTTGATGCCTAATTGTTCAACAGTTTCCCACTTTACTGGAGTTGGCTTACCCACACATAAATGATCTATTACTCAGGATTAGGTTCGTTTGCAACTGACAGTAGCATAAGCAAGATAGATGTTTACTTCTCTTGCATAAATGAAATACAGAGAGCTTGCAGGGTAGCTCTGTAAGAACTAGGAATGGAAGCCTCTTCCTGCTTACCTCTCTGCCATTCTCAGTACAGGACTTCCACCCCAGGCTCCAACAAGCCTACCGTCACTCCACCCACCACATGCGCATCAAGAGATGAGCAGTCAGCATAAATAAGATGTTATTAGAACATACAAGGGCAAATGGGACACACCCATTTGTTTGAGTATATTCTATAGCTGCTTTAACAGTTTAGCAGCAGAGTGGAGAAGCTGTAGCAGAGACCAGATGGCTCACAAAGCCGAAAATATTTACTAGCTGGCCCTCTCCAACAACAGTTTGCCAACTTCCCTATTCTAGATGGGAGTGAGGGGGGAGAATCACAGCAACCCAGGCCATTTCCCAAAAACCACATATGACATTTCTGCTTGTATCCCACTGCCAGAACTGAGCCTCAGAGCTGTTCTCAGCTCCAAGGAAGGCTGACAATGAAGTGTATTCTAGATGGCCACGAGCCCAGATCAGATTTACAGCCCTTTCATTAAGGAAGACAAGATGGGATTTGAGTCACCCAAGGGCCCTATTAGACCCATGGGCTCAAGACAGAGCCCAGTTGAGTGTCCTACTTGGCATCTCCCTCAGGACCACAAAATGACTTTGATTTCCTGCACCATGGTTCCCAGCCAAGGAGGAAACTCACAGAGTGAAGCCCAAGTTCAGCCATGGGCTCTTTGACTCTAGCTATTAGTTGCTATTGTTCACTGTTGTCTTCAGTGGAGAGATACCCCAAAAGGTTGACCATGAAAGAAGTGCTTACTTCATCAAGAGATTAGGCCATTGATGAGATGGGGCAGGGGGAACAGAGGAGAGGGAGAGATGGAGATTGAAAGGGACACAGAGGGAGAGAGGGAGGAAATGAGATAGGTGGAGGGAGGACACAAGAGAAAGCTCTTAAGATGGGTATAAAATATTGTTTATAACACAGGTGTAAAAAAAAATACACATCAGTTCATTTCTTCATTAAATAGGACTCTAATCCACCTTTGGTGAGCAAGTCAGAAATACAACACAGGCGATGTTGGCTTCCTCTTCAAACTCAAGCAAAGGTCCCAGGGGCTTCTGAAATGATCCTTTTTATCAGTGATCATGGCAGGTGCACAGGGAGAGCATATGGCTCCTTCAGGTGAGGCTGGGAAACCTTAGGAGATAGATTCCCTAGAAGCGCCACCCCCTCATGGGGCATAGCACACCTGTTTCTTTCCTAAGAGAGGAAATTCAACCCCATCCTTATCCAGAGCCCTGGAAACACAACCCTGTCTTTCCATGCCCTGTGGTTCTTCCAAGACCTCCTACTTTCTACACAATGAAAAATCCTATAATCAATGTTTTCTCCAGAGATAGTCAGGGAACAGGGGATAGGTGCTCATTCATAGGTAGGTAGGTAGGTAGATAGATAGATAGATAGATAGATAGATAGATAGATAGATATTTAACATACATACATGCAAACATACATACATGTAACCAGATTTATCTTCTATGTAGATTACCACCAAGTTTTAACAGCTGCGTCTCTACACCCTGCAGCCCATTTACATGTTTCTGTTTCTGTTGGTCATTTTCTTGGACAGTAAATGGAATTATTGGAAGACACTGGGGAATATGATATCTTGAGTGAGTCCTTGATACACTTGATCTGAAAATCACCTAACCCTGCTCTTGTAATTACATTTCAAATTTCTAATTTTTAGGAGCATATCCTAAAAGAATCCTTTAAGTTGAGACCATTGATGGATACAATTGTATCAGACTCTGAGGAACTCAAGTACAGTTACTAATCAGCTTATATGCACCAAGAAAGCTGTACCTGGTGTCAAAATGTTTTTTTTTTTTTTAAAAAAAAATCCACCTACCATCTGCTTTTGAACTCCCAAGCACTATGCTAGAAACTCCCCGGTGCCTCTCCGAACTTCCCACAACCCTGTAATCAAAGGGTAGTGTCTGGGTCATCACGGAGCCTACAGACACTGACCCAAGGTTATAACCAAGGTCCATTCTGATTAGTCAGTGACTATGTACTGGATCAATTGTAAGATATTTTGAAATCACCTGACTATGAATGCTTCCAGTGGAGAGAAAAATAAGACAAGCTGAAAGCTTGGGTTACCATGTGCAACTGCTCAGGCTGTTCATTGCACAAGTTCTCATTACTAAGGGGAGCCAATAGGAACGGAATTCCAGCCCTCTTCTCTGCTTGCCGTGCCCATGTCCAGTGTAGGATGTCACCCAGAAGAAGAGAAATGAAAGTTCCAACAGCTGCCTCCATGTCAAGGTTATCTCAGTCACCCAGTGCCAAGAAGAAGAGGGTCTGAACTAGGATGGGAGCAGAAGCTGAAAGCTACAAGCTGTTTAAAGAATTATGGGCTACAAGGTGTACTGGATGGTTTTGTGTGTCAACTTGACTCAAGCTGGAGTCATCACAGAGAAAGGAGACTCCCTTGAGGAAATGCCTCCATGAGATCCAGCTGTAAGACATTTTCTCAATTAGTGATCAAGAAGGGAGGGCCCATTGTGGGTGGTGCCATCCCTGAGCTGGTGGCCTTGGTTTCTATAAGAAAGCCAGGGGAAGCAAGCCAGTAAGTAACATCCCTCCATGGCCTCTGCATCAGCTCCTGCATCCTGACCTGCTTGAGTTCCAGTCCTGACTTCCTTTGGTGATGAACAGCAATGTGGAAGTGTGAGCTGAATAAACCCTTTCCTCCCCAACTTGCTTCTTTGTCATGATGTTTGTGCAGGAATAGAAACCTTGAATAAGACAGAGGGGCTCAGAAAAAAAGTAAAGAGGCTTCCAGCTAAGGGACTAAGCAACTGGTGCTGACAGAAAGCAATACCATAAGGGGAAAAAAGAACTTTAAAAGAAAATGTGGAAGAGTAAGGTAAGCTTACTGCCTGATGCCTAGGGAACTACAGCTGAGTGTCCAAATAAAAGCTCCAGCCCCAACATGGGGGTGAGCAGAAGTGGGGACAGAAGAAGTAAGCCTTAAGTGGTCTATGGGAGGAGACCAAAAAACCTAAAGAAACCTTGAGAACAAAGGGTGTGACGCAGTGTGGTTTCATAGAATGAAAAGGACGTGCACATCACAGGAATCTGATTAAAGCTGGGTGTGCCAACACACCCCTGTGATCTCAGCACTCAGGGAAGAAGATCAAGAGTTCAAGACCAGCCAGAGCTAAGTAATGAGCTCTAGACCTGGGCTACAGAGTGAGACCCCTACAAAAACAAAGAGAATTGAATTGAAGTCTTTCCTTGCCACTCATCAACTGGGCGCCCTTAAAGGCATTAACTTCTCTGAACTGTGGTTTCTCTGAAAACTGTTGTAATAATACCTACACTACAGAGCTACTGTGAGAATTAAAAGAAGTGAGTGGACTTGTCGCTCGGTGCATGACAAGAAGCAAGCACTTTGCCCTCATAGCCATTATTAGCAATATTATTGCTACTATTATCAGCAGAGAGGTGCATTCTAGGCCATGAAGAGCACCTACGGAGCAGGGTAGAAGGACATGAAGAGACAGTCAGGGCAGATTAAAGGGACACAAGATAAGTGACAAATTTCCCAAGTTCTGTACTCGGACTACAGCTTTTCGTCTAAGAGACAGAATTTAATATGTGAATGTGATTTTGATAAATGACATGTATTATGAGCTTATCTGTGATTGAACTCGACTCGCCTCCCAGCTGGGTTGAGCAGGGAGGAGAGCTAAAGTCTGGGAGAAATGATGCTCTTAAAAGCCTTTCTGTTTTTCCTTGGGTAGATTCTGCCAAAATCAGAACCTGAAGATGACCTGACCAGGCTCAAATTGAACAGAAAGAGTTGTAGGGGCCTCCATGCCTGCTGGAAGAAACAGGAATCACTCTGGGGTTCTTATGGAAGAGGGATCGAATGGGTTCACTTACAAACTCCAGAGCCAGCAGGATGGATAGGATGGCTTTCTAGCCTGCATTGTTTTCATTCTATTACAGTGGGTGTGATGGCACTGTCCAAGGTCCAGCCTCTTGCCTGACCAGCCTTGAGACACCAGTGTTAAGTTCAATTTCCAACACTGTATCTGCCCTGCTGATTGCTTTTACCAGTGTTCATTAAAATTAACTGAACGGTGTCTCAAACATGTTAAAAAAGGAACATGCAGCTGAGCCCTCTTCACCTAAAACAAGCAGATGGGGGAGCTGGGAGCTGTTACTTCAGAAGATCTCCAATCTTGACACAAGCCAAGAGCCTCTTTGTTCAAGGAAGGAATGATAGTCAGGTGCTTTGGGTTTGTTGGGGTTTTGATTCTTCTGTTGTTGTGGTGGTGGTGGTTTTGCTAGTAAAGATGTGTAGCCCAAGCTGACCTGGGACTCACTAAATAGCCTAGGCTCACCTTGAACTCTGCCTCCTCAGTCTCCCAAGTGTTGGGATTACAGGTATGTACCACCATGCCTGACTTTTCATGAGCCTTATTGCTAATTGTCCATTCATTCGTTACAACTATTGTTTATTTATTTTTTCTGGCTTCTTGAGGCCAGGAAGTTGGTATAAACCAGTGAATGATCTGCTATCTACTCCATATCCACCCTCTTACATCCCCAGGAGACTAAGCATTACTTTTTTTTCCTTCTATCACTACTTCCTACTCCATGGTGCTGGAGATGGGTGTTAAGGCTTTGAATCTTCATGTCCAGATGCTGAAGGTCCTTGTCCCCAATTGGTTTTTGAGCTATCAATAAAGATGCTGGTGGACGATGGCCAAGCATGGGGCAGGACACTGGGAGTTGCGTGGGTAGGATGCAAGGAAAATCAGGAGGACTCCAGAAGAAAGGGACGAGGTAGCAGCAGGAGATAAAGCCAACCAGCCATGTGAGTTTTCTTGGGAAGTGGTGGCCACTTCCCCGATTGGGCCTGAGGTAGCAGGGAAAGGTTTAGGAGTGCCCAGTCATTGAGTTTGCCAAGGCATTTGAAGGTTAACTGGGGAGTGTGTGTGTGTGTGTGTGTGTGTGTGTTGTGTGTGTGTGTGTTTCCATTTCAGATAGCTCCTGGGCGGGTGCATACCTTCGACTTGTTGGGAGCTCAAAGTGGTGCAGCAAAAAAAACTCCCACTACACCATGGTTCAAAGGCCTCAGAAACTTTCCCAAGGATGTCAGGCCTAGCGTCCATCCAGCCTTCCTGCTCCTCTTACCTCAGCTCACTATTCACTGCCCATTCCTTTGCCTCTGTAATGCTGGCTCGGTGTCCCTGTACTTTCAGTATCTCCATTAGCACCATAGCTTAATGCCTACAATGCTTCATAGTTCATAAAAGACATGGGCCCCTCATTTCCACTCTGAGTGAGTTAAAGTAAGAATTATCCACCTCATTTAACCAACACAGAATAATGTGTTTAGACCAGGACACCTGCATGGTGCCCCATGCTTCCTTCAGCTCGCTAAAGTCTATAATTAAGTACTGTCTCATATTTCCCATGTGCCTTTCCTGCTTCCAAAAAAGATGTGAAATATACTTATCTGTGGCCAGAGGTCTTCCAAGCCCAGCTCTTCCGGAAAATGGCAGCTACAGTAGAACTTGGGGTATCTAGAATGGCATTTTTTCCTGTCCTAGACTTACTTCCATACCCAATGCTTAGTTCCAACACAACTCTTTCCTTCACTCAAGGAGTCACAGAGATGTTTTCTCCCCTTCTTAAATGAGTTCCTAAATCTGATCCTCTTTCTTAGGCAAACCTCTATTTTGTTAATACTTTGTTGATATGTGTGTGTCCATGTTTGTGCATGAGGGCTTATGCATGCCATGGAACTCATGTGAAGGTCAGAGGACCACCTCGGGTGTCGGTCCTCCACATTTCCCTTGAGACAGACTCTCTCTTGTTGTTTGCCACTGTGCTGTTCTCAAGAGTAGGTGGCTCTCAAGCTTCTAGGGGTTTCTCCTGTCTCTGCTTCCCATCTCACCATAGTAATACGGGGTTATAGATAACTACTACAGTCTCTAGCTTACATACGGGTTCTGGGATGACAACCCAGGTTGTAAGGCCTACAGAGCAAATGTTCTATAAGTCAACACATTCTATTGAAGTTGTTCAAGTGTGTGTCTGCCTTTTCCTCTGATCATAGTATTAAAAAAAAAAAAAATAAGGCAAATGTTTATACCTTGGAGCCTACCCGTGTGATTATCAGTAAGGTCAATTTTTCCAAAGTATGACTCATGGCCCCTTCTCTACTGATTGCCCTGCAAAACAAAATTTAAAAAAAAACTACATTTATTCCTCAGCCTGTGCAACTAATCATTCTCTATATCCATGACCCTCTCGGTATTTGTTTAGCTACCTTGAATTGTTCCGTCCATGTGATTCTAGACTCTTAAAAGGCAGATGGTTTAACCCAACTACAAAGCACTCTGCACCACCTCCTTGAACACTTTGAAAGTTGCTTAGTAAAATGTTTTTGATCCTGGTGGTCGGTTGATGGTGCTAAAAGTAAAAGCCATTAGGACTGTGATTAATGAAGATGCTTTATGCAAGTTTTCCCCAAGCACAAGCAAGAGGACATGTAATCCCATTACCAATACTCAATCTTTCACTCTCCGGAGATTTCCTCACACTAATTAGTCTGAAGCTGTAATTTAGCCTCTACTTTAAAGAATGTGTCACATGAGGACACTTCTAATTTATTTCTGACCTTCCTTGAATTTCAGGGCACATATGCCTTTGAGTTGCATTTCTCACAACTGCCATTTTTCTGCCACTTTAAAAAAAAAAGGAAAAAAGAAAAAAGAAAAAGGAAAGGAAAGGAAAAGACTCATCTAAGACCTGAGGAGGAGAGGCGAGCTCAGAGCACTTGTCTGAGACCTCAGCTTCATTGAGTTTTTGTCCAATGGTGCTGATCTGTTTCCTCAAGATCCCTTTAAAGGCCGATGAGCTTGGCACTGCATTACCAAGGTTTTTAAATGGACAAAGGAATAGAAACAGACTTTCTCTGCTGTAGCTGAGCCCAAAATGTAAAAGTCAATGTGCAACTGGCCATATCTCCACCTCCAACACTGCACCAACAAAGACCAAGTTCTAAATGGTGCCTCTTCATCAGTCCAGGTTTCCAACTAAGGCAGCCTAGAGCACACCCACTCCCATGATGCAACAGAGTAAGAATGATGGGCATTGTCTGAAGTTACTAAAGCTTGGGGGGACTGGTTGTTCTTAAAGCATAACTCGATCCATCCTGACTTATGCAATTATCCTGGGCAAAGCACTCTTTAAATTTTTTTATTATTTATTTACTTCCCCTTCTTCCTATCAAAGCTTCCCCTTCTTCCTCTCCTCCCAGTCCCTCTTTCTCTTCTCTCCACCCCAATTACCCTTCCTCTCCATCTCTCCTCAGAAAAGAGGAAGCCTCCCATGGATATCAACCAGTCTTGGAATACAAAGTTGCAGTAAGATTAGGCACGAGGACATTTGCTCACTACATTCAAAGCAGATTTATTCATAATAGCCAGAAACTGGAAACAACCTAGATGTCTTTCAACCAAAGAATGGATAAAGAAAATGTGGTACATTGACACAATGGAGTATTACTCAGCCATTGATATCATGAAATTTACAGGCAAATGGATGGAACTAGAAGTGTTCATCCTGCATGAGGTAACCCAGACCTAGAAAGATGAACATGGTATGTGCTCACTTATAAGTAGATAGTAGTCATAAAGTACAGGATAACCATGCTACAAACCACAGACCCAAAGAAGCTAAGTAACAGAGAGGGCCCAAGATGGACACTGGAAGGAGGGGACTGGGTGGAGATAGGAACAAGAGAGATGAAGTGGGCGGAAGATAGAGGGATAGAATACTGAGAGAGACAATTGGACTGGAGGAGGGGCATCTCTGGGATGAGCTAAAAACCTAGGACAATGGAAACTCCCAGGAATCTTTGAGGGTAATCTTAGATAAGACTCGTAACAGCAGAGGATACAGAGCTTGAACTGGCCATCTCTTGTAACCAGGCAAGGCAAGACTTCTTTTTTTTTTTTTTTTTTTTTTGGTTTTTCGAGACAGGGTTTCTCTGTGTAGTCCGGGCTGTCCTGGAACTCACTCTGTAGACCAGGCTGGCCTCGAACTCAGAAATCCGCCTGCCTCTGCCTCCCGAGTGCTGGGATTAAAGGCGTGCGCCACCACCGCCCGGCCAGGCAAGACTTCTAATGGAGCAATTGGGACATCAACCCAGCCACAAAACATTAGACCCACAATTTGTCCCGCATACAAGATGTGCAGGGGTAAGAGATGGAGCAAATTTGAAGGATGGAGCCAATCAATGACTGGCCTAGCCTGAGGCACACGTCATGAGCCCACCCCTGACATTTTTAATGACATTCTGCTATACGCTATATTTGAAGACAGGAGCCTAGCATAATTATCATCAGAGAGCCTTCATCCGACAACTGATGGAAACTGATGCAGAGATCCACAGTCAGACATTAAGTGAAGCTGAGAAATCCTGTGGAAGGGGTGGGGGGGAATTGAAGAAGCCGGGGTCAGGGACAGCACAAGAAAACCTACAGAATCAAGTAACCTGAGTCCACAGGGCCTCACAGAGACTGAACTGCCAATCAGGGAGGATACATGGGACAGACCTAGGCCCTCTGCACATATGTAACATTTGTGGGACTCCTAAAGCCTGTCTCTGACTACATTGCCTGCCTTTGGACCGCTTTCCCCTAACTGGGCTGTCTTGTCTAGCCTCAGTAGAAGAAGATGTGCCTAATCTTTTTTTAAAAAACTGGTAAATTATATTTTGCTATTGCCTCCTCAGTTTCCTCCTGCAGGTCTGTCTTCTGGAGCCTCACCTTGCTACTGTCACTATCTTCCACCCCAAATATCTCAGAATCCCAGCTGAGAACCTAGACACAAATGCTCATGGGGTGGGGTAGAGCACCCAGCCACCTGTCCACCCTTCCACTCCAGTCTGCCTGCTGTAAGGGTGATACTTCCATCAAAGAGAGCACAGCTCTGTCCTCAGGCAGCCCTGAGCCTCCACAGTCTTTCTCGCTAGATCCCTGTAGACTCCATAACTTCTTACCCATAGAATTCTCCTTCTAAAATCTTCTATTCACATCATTCCACTCCTGGGCAAAGCCATTCCACCCCTCTTTTTACAAAATTCCAAAATCCTCCCGAGGTTTGATGGAAAGGTGTGTAATCTGTCACACATTTGATATTGTTCCCTCCTTCCAGCTCCCAGCCATTAAGGATTCAGGGCTCGGCAGGGCCCCCTGACCACTGAGGGAACAGAAGTCACCCAGTTGCCATGTTCTGACAGTTTGTCATATTATTCTACCCTGTGGGGGCACTGATCCCTCCATCTAACCCTCTTCTCAGCTCCCTGAGACCAGAGGCTACTATTCAAAGGTCCTAAAGCAAAGCAAGATTGATACCCTATGGACAGCTGTGCCTGGGAGGGCTGGAGGGTCAGTGAAGGTAGCAGGTCATTCTTCCCTGCCTCTGGTTCCCACACTGGACACCAAAGGGGATCCAGGGCCGGAGCAAGAAGAATTTAGCCTTTGTCCACCCCCTAACACAAACGATCTGCTGCATCCCCTAACCTCCCGAGGCCAGCCTTCTCACCTCGCCTGCTCAAAAAGTGCCCCAGCCTTTCTTGGACCAACACATAATTTGTCAAAGAGGAATGAGACTCAAACAAGGACCCAAAATGTGGTGGGGGTCAGGCATTCATTTAAATATCATCCAGGAAGATCCCATCTCCTCCTCTATCGAGCCTTCCGGCCCTGTGCATTTCTCCACATTGGCATCAATTAACACAAGCAATGATTGAGGCCTGGAGGCTGGGTCATTCTGGTAAGAAATCATAAATCCATCAATTAATATTAACACTTATGGTTGTTTATAGACACCATTTCTGTCTAAGCAGGTAAGAGCTTTTTTAGGGCTGGGGCTCGCTGCAGGGTTATGAAACTTCTGGGGGCTGTGAAGCAATACATATAAGAATGATTTCATCTGAAAATTCCCTGGGAGGTTTCATAGACCGAAGCACCTCTGAAGGACAAAGAGACAACTGTAAAATAACCTGGAAATAAATGCTTCTAAAGTGGCCGGACGGGATCCAGAGTGAGGGAGACTCAGAGGCAGATAACTAATCCATCAACTCTTTTATTTTTACCCTGATTTGGACCCTTTTTTTTTTTTCCAAGGCTACTGCCTGTCACTATGCAGTTTATCAGCCATCACTCCATCTCGATCCTGGGTGACATGAGATCAATGGCCTAAAACTGTTCCCAGATCAACGATGAAATTTATAACACCAGGCTACCCCAAACCCTGACTGGACCTGATTCTAGTTTAATGCTGAGACTGCCTTGTGTACTTCATTTCCATTTCAAAAGTGGATTGTGATCCACTTAGACCACAAGAGTTCAAACCACAGAGGCAAGCAGGGTCTCACTCAGAAGTCTCCTGCACTTAGGCAGAACAAAGACTCTGGGGAAGGGTGGGAGTGAGATGCAGGGGTGGGGTGGCATGCGAGGGGTGGGGAAGTAACTAGTCAGTAATTAAAATTCTCTGTCTTAAAAATGTTCTCTCCTTCTGATTTATGTCTTTTTAAATCTTGTGAAATTTATTAGTAAGGAAACCCTAAATTTGTAGCAACACGTTTTAGTCTCTGAAAGCACTTAATCCATTCAATTTATTGAACTCTAGAATTCCAGCTCACGATTTAAGCAAAGCCCTCCTCACTGAGGGCTCTTTTGATTACCTACAGCCTCATTTTTTTTCTGCCATAAGCTATCTAATCTGTCTTAATTCTAACTCAAAATGGCCAGAAACCATAAACCAGGACTCTCCCATCTCCAGCCAAGAGGATCCAAAAAAAATTATTAATTTCCCCCATGCCTTCCCACATCCTGACACTGGATCCATGGGCTTTTAAGACCACAAGACCATGAATAGCTATGGAACACCTAACCCCATCCTTCTCTGTGTCCTTGATAGATAACCAACACAAGGTGTATTGAGGTCATTGAAGATCTCACCCTAGATGCTACATTAACTTAAAGAACAAATGAAAACTTTCTCTCCCAACCCCATCTAGTGTGTGTCCTCCCTGAAACTAAACATCCAAGGTGAGGCTTCCAGACAACTGCATTCTCCAGAGGATGTGCAATGAATGGAGTTCACAGCCAGCTGCTCCTGTGCTGCTTGTGTTGGTTGGAGGGGAAGATTTTATACTAGGAAACCCAATGTTCTGCCTCAGCTCATTGATAAGCAGGTGCCACTCCAAAGCACTCTTCCTTCCTCGGAGTCTCTTAGGATTCAGTCTTACCTCTAACAAAACTAGTCACTGTTTCGGTTACATTATGCTTTTCTTCCAAGTGATAGTTTAAACTTCCTCTTCCAGGTCCCTTTAACCCAATGAGCCTATTTATTGATTTCAGGAGCAACATCCTTGAAACGGCTCTTTATGGTGCAAAACTCAAATTCTGGAATGGCACATAAAGCGCCTAGCTGATTTCTCTTATACCTGCCAGTTCCCCTCATGGGTCTCGCACTCAAGCCTCAGCCCTCTGCACACTTCGGTGTTCCTCTTGCATGGACCGCCCTTCTCACCGCCACCTCTTTCCCTTTCCTTTACCCCTACCTTATTTCCATTCATCTTCCAAATGCCACCTCTCCCTGGAAGGTTACCCTGAGTACCTTCTTAATCCCAAACAATTGTTCATTCCCTCTGAGCTTCAGCAACATTCCTGCAGTACTGTTCTTGGACCCTGGGATATGTCTCCTGGTGTTCTACCTTTCTGTAAGGAGCCACATGTGACCATCAGCATGGTAAACCTTCATTACAGAATGTCTCATGCATTACAGTTAATGACTGATATGGGTATACTGATTTTATTCAAAGTGCATACTTCAGTCAGATTTCCTTGGCTTTCCTTAAATGTTCCCCCCTTTCTAAAATTATGTGTGCTTTTATGTATGTGTGTGGGGGTACATACATATGTGTGCAAGTGCACATGCATGTGCGTAAACATGGATGTTGGGGACAGAAGTTGATGCCAAGTGTCTTCCTCCACTACTTCCCACCTTATTTTTTGAGATAAGATTTCTCTCTGAATCTAGAACTCACTGTTTTGGCTAGAATGTCTGTCCTGAAAGTCTCAGAGATACTCTTATTTCTTCCTCTCAGCCGTGGAATTATGTAGCCATACCAGCTTTTATTCCAAGGCTGAGGATTAGAATGCAGAGCCTCATCTTTTGCATGTCACGCATTTTACCAGCTAAGCCATCTCCCCAGCTCCCGCAGATGTCCTTTCTCTGTTCCAGGATGCTACACTGCACCTGCCTGTGTCTCCTTAGGCTCCTTTTCGCTATTAAGGCTTCTCACATTCTCCGTCTCTTTGACGACCTTGATAGTTTTGAGGAATGTTAATCAGTTTTTGTAGAATATCCTTCCATTGGGGTTTGGGAGGTATGTTTCTCATGATTAGACTAGGTTTAGATGGTTCTAAGGAAGACCATAGACATAAAGGACCATTTTCATCACATCATCTCTAAGGTGTATACCATCGACATGACTTTTGATGTTGACTGTCTTAGTTGGGGTTTCTATTGCTGTAATGAAACATGAGCAAAAGCAGTTTAAGGAGAAAGTCATTTATTTTGCTTATATGTTCATGTCTGTTCACTATCAAAGAAAGTCAGAGCAGGAACCTAGGGGTAGAAGACGATGCAGAGACTATGGAAGAGTCTGTTTACTGGCTTGCTCCTTATGGCTTCTTTAGCCTGCTTTCCTTTAGAATCTAAGACCCTCATCCTAGAGGTTGGCACTGCCCCAATGAGCTGGTGCCTCCAATTCCAATCACTAATTAAGAAAATGATCTATAGGCTTGCCTACAGCCCAATCTTAAGGAAATATTTTCTTAAAAAGTTTCCTCCTATTAGATGACTCTAGCCTGTGTCAAGTTGACATAAAAACTAGCCAGTATGTTGATCTTGATTACCTGTTTGAAATTGTACATAAGAAATTTCTCTACTTCTGCTCGAAGCCATTTATTTATATTACAACAAGTTTTTTTTTTTAATTTCTATTCTCATAGCACGTCACAAAAATCTGACACTTAATAGAGGATGAAGATCTAACTACCTTTGTCACCTGAAAATTCACAATCTGAGAGGTCAACACTGAAGTACCACAAAATGTGACTGTGCTTACAGACAGGACCTCTAAAGAGAAGATTAAAATCAGAAGAGGTTATCAGGGACTGCTCAAGCATGTAGAAATAAGACAGCATGAGGTCATGTGAAAAGGCAGCCATCTGCAAGGCAAGGAGAGAACCTTAGCTAGATAAACCTTGGGCTTGATCCTGGACTTGTTGCCTCCAAAAGCGTGAGAAAGTACATTTTCTATTGTTTTAGCCACTTGGTGAGCAGTGTTTTATTTTGGCAACTCCAGTAGGTAAAGGCCAAGAGGAAACACACGGCCAAGCATTTTTCACAGGTTGATTCTGTATAGTTCCTGCTGTTCTGTAGCATCCTAGAAAGGAAAATCTCTTATTTGTCAGGGGTTGCTGCTTATCAAATGACTACGTGTAGGTGGTTTCAATGATGATAGATGACCTCTGTGGAGCCAAGTAGGGGAAAGGTTGACTTATACTTTTAGTTATGGTCTAATTTCAACTATAGAAGACCTTCAAATGACAAGAGGGCATGAAAGTTACTCAAGTTTATAGAGGAATTTTGATCCAGCAATATGGCTATTTTGGCAAGAAATTACATCCAAAGATATGATGGGGCTGAAATGCAGACAGACCCTGAATTACAGTATGATCTGGTTGGAATACAGACATACCCTTAGTACATACCTTTCATTCCTAATAATGAAGGTAAGGTTAGTTTGTAGAAGGAAGGAGCCACATTTGAAAGAGACATCTAATTGAGGGCAGACAGAGTAACAAATCAGAGAAAGATTTGACAGAGTCAGAGATAAGATATGCCTGACTCACAGGAGAACAGCAGAGAAAGGGAGGCTACTTAAGAACAGTTAAGGGGAGGGGAAGGGGGTAGTATGTGTATATGACAGTTTTACCAGGAAAATTCTACAGGGATAGGATACAGAGAGAACAAACTAGACACAGCTGAAAACAGAACAAGCCAGAGAATGAGAATGATCCAGAAGACTAGAACATATTGCCAAAGTTAGTATGAGGGCAGGCAGAGCAATTCAGTCAGAAGCTAAGAGAAGCAGATGTAATCAGTCAGCTTGGAAGATTAGTTTGTATGGAGGCTAGAAGCTTTCAGGCCTAAGCCTAAGAATAATTAGAACATGGAAGGAAACTCTCTGAGTTCAACCCAACCACATATTCACACAGTTCTCACCTCATCACTTCATCTGAGGAAATAAAAGCAACATTTACAGAAACATTACAAATTTTCACATGGTCATCTTATAGATTGTAGAGTATATACCACTATAATTATTATTTTCAGAAGATTGGTAGCAAAGAAGCAGACCAGAAATAGATCTATCTTTTCCCCTTCCCTCTTTCTCCTTTCTCCTTTTCCTTCCTAAACAAATTCCTCACCTATAAGAATGACTATTGCATAGTCTCTGATATTTTTTTCCCAGTGACTTGAAGGGAAGTAACCTGTGTTCCTAGCCAGCTGATAGTATATCCTCTTACACAGTCTTCAAGACAGTCTTAACAGGTTCCATTATCCTGCCTTTTTTCATAGATGAAGTGTCTAAGACACAAAGAGATTGGGTAATGTGCTCAGATCAGGTAATGACACATGTCAGTGGTATCTGAATAATGAGATTGGAACCCAAGCCTAGTAGTAGCCTATGACAAAGACCATGTGCTACTTCCTGCCAGGTAAAGTGGGTCCCCCAGAGTTTCCCTACCACACAAAGCATGCAGAAGGCTTGGTAGCCAAGACCTGAAGTGACCCAGAGTTTGGGGCATCTGGCATTGGGATAGATAAATCCAAAACCATCGTTTAAGCAGCAGTTATGTTCACCCCAAATTGTCCCATTGTTTGTCTGCTGAGAGGTAATTACATTATGCTGTTCTTTGGTTTAGTATAACGTTTAAAACTCATTCTGGCAAGATTGACAACGAGAAAAATTAGAGTAAGCATTTGGAGTGTACAAAAGAGTTCTGTTGCATTCATTTCTACATGTCAATCCAAGTAAAACTCACAGATTCAGGAATTCTAAGAGATTTTTGCAAAAGGCAGTTTTGTCTGTTTTTGGATGGCAGAGCACCAGTTACAGGATTCCATGGGAGATTTATTCAATGGAGTGAGCTTGTAGGGAGAAAAATCATGGGCCCTGAGTTTTGTTGTTGTTAAAGATAAAATGTTAGAAAATAGACCCTCTCTCCATCCATCCTTTGAATTACACTTTCCAGCGAAGTCTAGTTCCCTTTCCTGGCAGATATAATCCTAATTAAAAATAAATTACATGCCGTACAGAACTTGAAATGAGAAAGATAATCCTATTACATATGAGAATATATCCTGATTTTCTTTCCCGCTAAACTGTGGGAGATAGCGGATCAGGCTGAGCCCCCCTATTGTCGCCGCTTTGAAAACTTTCCTAGAGCCCTAATCCATCACGTGACGCCTGTGTCAATCCGGAGGTCTGCACGCGAGCTTCACAATGCCAGCATTAGGCGCGGTGACAGAAACCCAGCTCCGCCGAGCCGGCGACATTTGCATCTCGAGAAAACGCGGCCATTGTGGAGCTGTGTTTGTTCTCAGGATTGCGAGACAGTTGCGGGCGAAGTTGCTAAAACCGAGAGAAAGGGGCTCCTTTGAGACCTTTTGGCATGGTAACCAGGCGATCAGGGCAGCTTTTGTGGGTGGATCCGCGCTGGGGGGTGGGGGAGACTTGCCCCCTCCCCTTTTGCGGTCTGCCTTCCCCGACTTTCCTCCAGACCTCGCCCTCCTAGACATTTCTTTTCCGCTGGGAGTTGCAGTGACCGCTGAGGCGCTGCTTTAAATCGTCTTTCCATTATCTGGCGAATGCGGGCGGCCAGCGGGAGCTCCCTGCTCGCGTGCCTTCACACCTGGACCCACAGCCCCACCAGGCCCGAAAGCACCCGCTGCACAGAGCAGTTCCCCCCCGCCCCCCAGCCCGATGATCCACCCCGGCTTTCCCTATCCTCTGTGCTGCCACCTCCAAGCTGCCAAAGCTCTGGCAGTGGACAATAGTCTTCGAACCTCGGGCTAACCTCCCTAACAGTTCCTGCCGCGGCTGAGCTCTCTGCTTGCCCTCTCCTGCCTTTTGGCTTTTTCCTAACACTTCATTTCAGCCTTTGAGGGGTTGGGGATGAGAAGAAGGTGACAGGAAGCACCTGCTGAGCTCCCACAGTCGAACCTGGAATCTCAGGTTGGAGTCCAGCTCCCAGACACTCGCGTCTGAGCTCTGACAGAGTGTCTATTACAGAATCGTGGTCGAATCCCCCCCAACACACACACACACCCCTCATGCTCCCTCCAGGTCCAGGCCACCGCATTCTCTGCGATACAGCCGGATTGGCTGCTGTCCATCAGTAGGGTTCTGAACCTGTTCGGGTGTGGGACTGAGGGAGGCCATAATGAAAGAGGGAGTGAGCCTGGAAGAGTCAACGGTCAAGTGTAGGTCCAGGTCAGGGTGATCTGGGGTTTGAAAGAAGACGAGCATTATCTCTGGTGCTCTCCCTACTCTGGGAAACCCCTGCTCCTCTTCTGAAAGCATCCCAAATGAGCCTGAAGGGAAGAGACCTGCAGAAGGACCTTACAGAAGGATGGTGGTCCAGATTCCAAAGAATGTAGGCCTAATGCAACCTGCTTAGCAAACTCATTGTCTTCTTTATTTCTTCAGGTGTGTGACTTGTGTCTGTAACTCTTCCTTCTTCTGTGTATTTACATCGCCTGCTCAATAGAGTTCTTCAGTAAGAATCAATAAGAGTCAGTCTTGTTCCAGGTTGGCACAACCCCCTCCCTGCTCCCTGTCCTTCAGCTCCGGGAGCAGAGATGCCTATGGAGGCATCTCGAGGACCCCACCCAGGGGAAGTGGTAATACCGAAGTTCCACAGTTTCATAGGCAGATGGTTAAGTTACCCCAGGTTCCTGCCAGGTTTCGACGTCACGCTGTGATTTTGTTCTTCTGGAACAGGGCGAGTGTTGCTTCCAGAGAGGCCCTATTAGAACAGAAAGCAAATCCTCTAAATAGGCGGAACAAGGCATCAGGAGGAAAAAGGTCTCTAAATGCACTTTAATACGAACCGGGTATTGTGTGGAATTCAGCGCCCATCACCGTTTAGCCTGAGAGTTACGGCAGTGATTGAGGATGAATAGAGGAGCATAATGGATACATGTGGCGTTTGCTCATTATATTCAAGTTAGCCCAACTCCACTGTGGAAACTGTTCAACTTTCTCTCCCCCCTAGCTTGTCATAGTGAAATAATACAGACATCGGGGCCTCCAATGGGATCGCCTGCCACGCCATTCTATTTCCACTACTAACGAGGGCTTCATAAGCCTTTGATACAGTCTGATCTTTGAAACCTTTCCAAATCTCCTCAAGCTTATGCTAAATCCTATTTGGAACTTTTTTTTTCCTTGCCTGCTAGCACCTAGGGCTTAAGAAAGCCATTTGAAACAGTGACATGCATACTAACATGTATCGTAGGGCTCTTTTCTGAAAGGCAAGTGGCACTGGTGCTCACAGGAGCAAAACACAATTACGTACACAGATTTGAATAAAACCAATTTTGCTTATCCTTCACTTTATCCTTTGCTTTATCCTTCACTCTTCTTCATCGACAGGTTACTCCCGGCACCGTGGGAAGCTGGAGGAGATGGTGAACAGAACCTCGCTCCCCCAGAGCAAGTTCGGAAGCCTTCAAAATGCAAAATAAAAGGGGCAGTGGGGGTAAGATGTGAGATCCGGAGCTTCTGAAGAGAAACCCAGCTTGTTCACGCTTAGCACCGGCGGCGGGCAGAGGAGATGGGGTGCCGGGCGCCCAATTTCCAAAACCATCCGCTTCATTTACTTCAGAGCCCAGTGCTAACTCATTACAAGGAAGGTGCTAACAGAAAATGGGAGCAGGAGTTTTTAAAAACAAAGGAAAAATTCCCTCATTTCCCTTTCTTGTTTTCTCCTCTAAGCCTTTCCACATTAAAGGGATTGTCAGTGGTTGGCGGAGGAGCGGCGCTATGGCTACGCGGCCATTGGCTGGCCCCTTCCAGTGATTTGCATATCAGCGGCTATAAAGACGGAGGCGGCGCTCGGCAGCGCAGCTCCAGCCCAGAGAAAGGAGGCGGAGGCGCCGAGCGAGGGTGGGTCTGCGCGTCCTCGAGTCAGCCAGAGCCGGAGCGGCAGCTCGGAGACTTTTCCTGCACAGAGCTCGCAAAGCCTGAGACTCACGCTCCGATCTGCACACCGGGGAGGACTCTTTAGGTTAGCCTTTCGGAATAGCAGTTGGGGCTTGGCGGTATGAGTCCTGCGAAGCGCTGGGGCAGCCCTTGCCTTTTCCCCTTGCAGCTTTTAGTCTCTGCTGGGTGCTCTCAGTGGCCCAGAGCAAGACAGTCCGATACAGCACCTTCGAAGAGGATGCCCCTGGCACAGTCATCGGAACCCTTGCAGAAGACCTGCACATGAAAGTGTCTGGAGACACAAGCTTCCGCCTGATGAAGCAATTCAACAGCTCTCTGCTCCGGGTACGCGAGGGCGACGGGCAGCTGACCGTCGGGGATGCGGGCTGGACCGTGAGCGTCTGTGTGGCCAGTCCCCACAGTGCGTGCTGGCCTTCGATGTCGTCAGCTTCTCTCAGGAACAGTTCCGGCTGGTGCACGTGGAGGTGGAGGTGAGGGATGTAAACGACCACGCGCCCCGCTTTCCCCGAGCCCAGATCCCGGTGGAGGTCTCAGAGAGTGCTCCGGTGGCACGCGCATCCCCCTGGAGGTGCCCGTGGACGAGGACGTGGGTGCCAACGGGCTGCAGAGTGTACGCCTGGCCGAGCCTCACAGCCCCTTCCGCGTGGAGCTGCAGACGCGCGCGGACGGTGCCCAGTGTGCGGACCTGGTGCTGCTCCAAGAGCTGGACCGCGAGAGCCAGGCCTCCTACAGCCTGGAGCTGGTGGCTCAGGACGGCGGGCGACCGCCGCGTTCCGCCACAGCAGCCCTCAGCGTGCGTGTGCTAGATGCCAATGACCACAGCCCGGCCTTCCCGCAGGGTGCCGTGGCCGAGGTGGAATTGGCCGAGGACGCACCTGTGGGATCGCTGCTGCTCGACCTGGACGCTGCCGATCCCGACGAAGGTCCCAACGGCGACGTTGTGTTCACCTTCGGCGCCCGCACCCCTCCCGAAGCCCGCCACCTTTTCCGGCTCGACCCGCGCTCTGGCCGCCTCACCTTGGCTGGGCAGGTGGACTACGAGCGCCAGGACACTTACGAGCTGGACGTGCGGGCTCAAGACCGAGGCCCAGGGCCCCGGACAGCCACCTGCAAGGTCATCGTGCGCATCCGAGACGTCAACGACAACGCTCCTGATATTTCTATCACCCCTCTGGCCGCCCCGGGGGCTCCAGCCACCTCGCCCTTCGCTGCCGCCGCTGCTGCCGCCGCACTCGGAGGAGCAGACACGGCCTCGTCGGCTGGGTCTGGGACACAGGAAGCCGGAGTCACCTCGCTGGTGCCAGAGGGGGCGGCGCGCGAGAGCCTAGTGGCTCTGGTCAGCACCTCGGACAGGGACTCGGGCGCCAACGGGCAGGTGCGCTGCGCCCTCTACGGGCACGAGCACTTTCGGCTGCAGCCGGCCTATGCCGGCAGCTACCTGGTGGTGACAGCGGCATCTCTAGACCGGGAGCGCATCGCGGAGTACAACCTGACGCTGGTGGCCGAAGACCGTGGCGCGCCCCCTCTGCGCACCGTCAGGCCCTACACCGTGCGCGTGGGTGACGAGAACGACAACGCACCGATCTTCACCAAGCCAGTCTACGAGGTGTCAGTCCGTGAAAACAATCCTCCAGGCGCCTACCTGGCGACAGTGGCAGCCCGCGACCCTGACCTGGGCCGCAACGGTCAGGTCACCTACCGACTGGTAGAGGCCGAAGTGGGCCGCTCCGGGGAAGCCGTGTCCACTTACGTCTCAGTAGATCCGGCTACGGGGGCCATCTACGCGCTGCGTAGCTTTGACTATGAGACTCTGCGTCAGCTTGACGTGCGTGTCCAGGCCAGCGACGGCGGGTTCCCCTCAGCTTTCCAGCAATGCTCTGGTGCAAGTGCGGGTGCTGGACCAGAACGACCACTCTCCGGTCTTCGTGCATCCGGCGCCAGCCAATGGCTCCCTAGAAGTAGCAGTCCCTGGACGTTCCACCAAGGACACAGCTGTGGCGCGCATCCAGGCCCGGGATGCGGATGAAGGAGCCAACGGGGAACTGGCCTTCGATCTGCTGCAGCAGGAGCCACGCGAGGCCTTCTCCATAGGCCGCCACACGGGGGAGATCGTGCTCACCGGAGACCTCTCACAGGAGCCTCCTGGCCGCGTGTTCAAGGCCCTGCTGGTCATATCCGACGGCGGCCGCCCCCCTCTCACCACCACGGCAACCGTCAGTTTCGTGGTAACAGCGGGTGGCGGGTCAGCTGTACCTGCCAGCGCCGGGAGCCCAGAGCATTCCCGGCCACCTGGCTCTCGCCTCGCGCCGTCGGGGCCTTCGCTGCAGTGGGACACGCCGCTGATCGTCATCATCGTGTTAGCCGGGAGCTGCACGCTGCTGCTTGCAGCCATCATCGCCATCGCCACCACCTGCAACCGCCGCAAGAAGGAGGTGCGCAAAGGGGGGGCCCTCCGGGAAGAGCGGCCCGGGGCGGCGGGCGGCGGAGCCTCGGCCCCTGGCTCCCCGGATGAGACCGCCAGGGGAACTGGGCCCAGGCCCAACATGTTCGACGTGCTCACCTTCCCTGGCAGCGGCAAAGCGCCCTTTGGCAGCCCCGCGGCCGACGCGCCCCCGCCCGCGGTCGCCGCGGCCGAAGTGCCGGGCTCGGAGGGCGGCAGCGCCACTGGGGAAAGCGCCTGTCACTTCGAGGGGCAGCAGCGGCTCCGAGGCGCGCATGCCGAGGTGAGGCCTTCCTTCGGCTGGGCGCCCCCCTCCGTGCTCTGCGGACAGGCTGGGAGAAGGGAGACCGGAGGGGTAAGGGTGGGCTCTCGCAGGGAGATGCTTAACCTGTCGCACTTGCTTTTTGTGTGTGTGTGTGTCCTGTCCAACCCTCACACCTTTCCCCCCATTCCCTGCTGCAGCCCTACGGTGCCTCTCCAGGCTTCGGGAAGGAGCCTGCGCCCCCTGTTGCAGTCTGGAAGGGCCATTCATTCAACACCATCTCGGGCCGAGAAGCTGAGAAGTTCAGTGGGAAAGACAGCGGGAAAGGAGACAGTGATTTCAATGACAGTGACTCGGATATCAGCGGGGACGCTTTGAAAAAAGACCTCATCAACCACATGCAGAGTGGTAAGGGTGCTTCTCCCCAGCCCCGTCCAGCGGTCCACCCTCCCTTGCCAACTTCTTGCTGGCTCAGAACCTCTGTTCCCAGGTCCCTCGTCCCTCTCTTCAATACTCCAGTCCCAGCTAGACCGCATTCCCCTTAAGTACGATGCTAGCTGTGGAAGGAGGGTATTCTATTTATCGTTTTGTTGTTGTTGTTGTTGTGTTGTTGTTCTCCCAACAAAGGAGCTATGCTTTGCATTATGTCAAGTTATCTTTATGGAAAGCTGTGCCTTCCTTTCCAGCTGCCCTGAGCCGGCCGACATTTTGCAGTCGGAGGCCTACGAGTACTAACCTCAGGAATTTCTTTCTCTTTTTTTCTAGGACTGTGGGCGTGCACTGCTGAGTGCAAGATCCTAGGCCATTCTGATCGCTGCTGGAGCCCATCCTGTGCCGGACCCAACGTACACCCCCCTCCTCACCCACCAGCCCAGATGTCAACCTTCTGTAAGAGCACGTCCCTGCCTCGAGACCCTCTGCGCAGGGACAATTACTACCAGGCCCAGCTCCCCAAGACAGTGGGGCTGCAGAGCGTCTACGAGAAAGTACTGCATAGAGACTATGACAGGACAGTCACTTTACTCTCCCCTCCCCGTCCAGGAAGGCTCCCAGACCTGCAGGAGATCGGAGTACCCCTCTATGAGTCCCCTCCTGGTGGCAGATATGTGTCCCCGAAGAAGGGAACCAATGAAAATGTGTAATCTTATCCTGCATGTCTTCACACACATATACAGGTCACCCTAAGACGTCCCTAAGTTATTGACCGGTTTCAGTGTTGTATATATAAATATGCAAGATGTGCCTTAAAATGAAGTTGTTGGAAGCTATTTCCAATCACATTGGTACTGTTTGGTATTTGCAAACAAAAAAAAAATGTAGTTAATGTAATTTTTATGAAATGTGTGCAGTATTTAATTTTTCTTATCATGCTATTGGCTTTAATTTCATTTGTGGCTTGCAATTTTCTTAGTGTTTTTAACCTGTACATTGTGTAATGTAATGTTTGTATATACTGAAATTTTGTTATATTTTTATATATTAAAAGCTAAGTGGAAGTTACTGCCAAAGGAATTGTCTGTAAGACAAAAAACAAAACATGTTGGAATTGCTTAATGGGATTTTATCTTTCACCAGAAACAACCTAATGTTTGAAAAGTTTTGCCTTGCCAAGTCTAACAACTTGTAGATCTTGAGTCTGTGGTAGATTTCAAGTTACTGTTATTTAATTACATTTGGTTCTCTGTAAGCTCTGTCACTTATAAGCACAGTAATAAAGGATTTGTCATGTATTTGAAGAATCTGCTAATTGTTTTCATGGAGTTGCCTGAAGTCAGACATTCACAAATAATTTCAGTAGCAGAATTAAACCTCCTTTCAAGAGCTAATTATTCGGGCATTGTCAGTGCTTCTGGGGATGCTGAGCCTGTGGGATTTGGGGTATTGCAAAATCTTGCCCAACAACTAAAAACGTTTGTTGACTTTGTAAAAATATTTATGACTCCATATACATCTGCTACTGTTCAAAGTTCCTGGCCCCTCTTACCCCCTTCAACAAATAGCTATTGAATATTTACTAAAAAAGTGGAGGAGAGCTAAATGTGAGTGATCCATCCACTAATTGAGCAAACATTTGTAGAGATTTTACCAGAGCCCAGTAATTCCTTTAGGAGCTGGGGCTTGAGGTAAACATGGTCCAAAACTGCTTATTAAGATGGTAGTATCAAAAAGATACACAAGTAGGATGGAGACATAATACAATGCTGGCGTGCTTGCTCTGTCTGGGTTTGATTCCCCCTGCACAGCAGGAAAAAAAAGGGATGAGGGAGCATACACATTGTAGATGAAATGGCACATGCCTAGGATTTGCTTTAACATGTTAAAAAAAAAAAAAAACATGGAACTATATGAAATAAGATTGACAAAATGCTACCGATAATTGTCAACAGTGGCATGGGTACACTTGGTGTGAAGAGGGTTGCTGTGGAAGGTTTAAGACAGTCATTGAGTCAGGTCCCTGGTGGCATTCACCTCTCATCCAGCACTTGGAAGATGGAGGCAGAAGATCAGGAGTTCAAGGCAGCCTGGGCTACATGCCCTCAAAATGCAAAAGAGAAAAAGACATGAAGCCATCTATGTCAATGCCTTGTGTGCATTCCATTTAAAATTAAAATGAAGATAATAACGAGAGTTGGCATTTACTGAGGAAGCTTTTCTATATGCAAAGCTCTTTACAGAGTGTTCTGTGTGAATTTAATTCTCTTCTACCTCCATGCCACCGGAAACTATGGTTGACTCTATTTTTGCAAATAAGGAGACTGGGGCATGAGGAAGTTAGACAAAGCATTGCTCATCCAGGGGGAGAGTGAAACTCAATTGCTCAATAAAAAGAAGCAATGAGGGGAAAAGTTTGTAGAATGTTTGTTGATGTGACAGAAACAAAGAGCAGGAAGAGTCCAATGTCTTGCCTTTACTGCTTGATTATTATTTAGCCCTTTATATTTGTAAGTGTCTGTGTTCCTTTATTACTAATTATAGAGCAGAGCACAGTAATGAATAGAGCATCCCTCAAAGCTGCCTGTTGAAGTCATAATTGAAGCCATTGTTAGCTCCAAGCTGAACAGCAGGTCAGGCACATAGTGCCTCACCACCCACTGCCTGTGCAAAGTTTAGTGGTTTCTGCCAGCAACTGAGCTGCACATGCACCTGACAGTCCTCCGGATCTAAAAGCAAACACCAATGTTTGTCAGTTACCAACCATCTCCCTAGCCAGAAAACTCAGCTCTAGAAGATAGGTCCCTAGGTAGATATCCCATGATAGTGGAGTTTTATTCTTGAGTCACTTCTATCAAATGCAGAGAAGACTCTAAAAGCAGACTGTCTCTGTATATTTGCTGATTGGAGTCTTCAGAACAAAAACAATGAGGGCTGGCAAGATGGCTTAGTGGATAGAGAGACTTGCCACCAAATTTAAAATTTTAGTTTGATCCCCATCCCCTCTCATATGACGAAGAGAACTGACTCCTACAAGTTGTTTACTGACCTCCATATATGCACCCTAAAATGTCTATGCCCCAACACACAAAATCAATCGGTAAGTATAACTTTTAAATTTTCAAGATAAAATAATGATAGAAAGAAACATTATTTATATTTTGAAATGTGCAAGTTATTTTTATTTCTCCAAAAATTTGAGATTCAAAACCTCTATAATTGTATTGTCACATACTTTCTTTGAGAAAAGACCACATAAAAGACCATGTTTTTACGAAGCAAACATGCAATTAAAATTATTTAGTTTAAAAAGAAGAGGATCTGTTCTAAGGGCCAGCAAGAGGATGGTTTTCTCTAGAAATGTCTACTAAATGTAACTAAAATGGTTACATCTTAAAGGAAATGTTTTGTTTAGTTAAATGAGATAATATGTGTGTAGAACATTCAGCAAAAAGCCTGGTGTATAGTGATGTTCACTACATACTACCCTTCTTCCTCTTGGCTGTTTCCTTTGCAGCCAGACTCTTCTGTTACTCTCAACCCAACCCACCCCACAAAGGAAGAGGTGGACCCAGGGCAGCTAGCCTTTCTGTGACGGGGTTTTGCTCTCCACCAAGAAGACCAGAGTTCCCCCTCCCCCGTGTAGCCAAAAGTTTACAAACAAGTATGGCTGAAGCAAACACCAAATACAAACTCACAAACCTTTCAGGTTGTAACTGGAACTGAAGTATCTCTCTGAAGGTGGAAGCTCGCTGTACCTTGACGGTGAGCACCAGGACAGGCAATGACCCTGGGGGAAGAAAGTCACCATGAAAAAAAAAGCTAAACCAGACGTTACCTCTTTGATATCTTTGTCTCTGGATCCATTGGCTTGGGTGTCCTAAACTTCTTCCTATAATAAAATACCCATCAAAGAAACCACTTATGAAAATTAAAATGTAAGTGGTTTCAACATCTATTGAAAAATGCATTCTGAAATAGAGCAAAAACAGGATGTATGTCTCCAAATGCAAAGATATATGCCTATGAAGAGAAATATATATATATATTTATATATAATCAGGATGAGTTCTGTGCTATAATTAGCTAACTATCTGGCTTATTGCACTTGGCAAATATAAGCTCTTATCATCTAAAAATTCCATTTTAGAAAGCAAGCATATTCACTTTAGTACTGAACTCAGCAACAACAGTATAATTGGAATGCAGTAAGTTTTGAAAGCAAACTGAAACAGAGTAAGACAATACTCAATGGACTGCTGGGCTCGGCAACAACTCAGAAGAGACCTCAAAACGCCATCCTGATTTTTCAATAGCTTTGCAGTAACTCAGAGAGTATTTATCGTTCCCTTTCCTCACTGGAAGAAAAACTGCAATAGAATTCGCCAACAGGATCAAAACCAGCTAGTGAGCAGCAGACAAGAAGAGGCAGCAAGCTATCTTACCAGTCAACACTTAAACCCTCATGTTAAATGTGCTTTCAGTGGGGGGTGGGGGGTGGGGACGGCTTCATTTATTATCAGAATTAAAACCTCCTTAAATTTTTTTCAACATGTCAAACTGAGACCTGACTAGTGTAACACAGAAATAGGAAAAACCTCATTTGCTAACCCAACCTGTCTGGATTACAGACACCTCAACATGTCCAAAAGAAAATCATCTCCTCTGCTCTGATACAATTCATCCCAAATTACCCCCATGGCAGTTGTATAAAGCTCAGTAAATGGAAGTGCAAACTCAAAAGTAGCAACATTGTTTTCATAATCTTTCTTTATTTTTTATTTGATTTTTTAAGTGTTTATACATGGGTACTGTGTTTTAATTATTACATTCCCATCCCCCTTCCCTCCCAACTCCAGCTCCTCCTGTGTCTCCCACACTCCCTCTCAAATTTGTGACCTCTTCTCCCCCTCTTCTGTTTGTTACATATATGCAAAAATGTGTATATATAAATACAACCTGCTGAGCCCATTTAGAGTTGTGCCTATGTGTGTGTTTAGGGCCAACCACTTGGTATTGAAAGCCTAGGAGGGATCTGATCCCTAGAGAAGACTGGTTCGCCTTCCCTCAACAGCCATTACTTCCCCTGTAGCTGTTTACCTAAGAGTGGTAATACCCCCCTATTTCCTCTCCTATTATCCCATCTTCCTCTTTTAAATTACATTCATTTATTTATTTTTGTATGTATGTATGTATGTATGTATTTTATATGTGTACATGTGCCAATGCACACCACAGCACACATACGGAGACTGGAGGACAACTTTCAGGAATCCGTTCTCTCTTCCCACCATGTTGGTCCCTGGGAATTAAACTAAGGTTGTTGGCTGGCTTAGTGGCAAGCACCTTACCAGCTGAGCCACCTTGCTGGACCTAATAACCAATCTTTCATCAAGACCTACTGGTTCTACCTTATAAAAGTTATTTAATTATCCTGTCCCTTTGTTGTGGAAGATACAATGATCTACCCGTATTCTTGCTGCTGATGTCTGAGTCCATATCAGACACTGTAGTCTCTTCCTGTTGAGCTTTGATGGGTTCTATTTTAGATACCCATCACTGTAAGCTTAAGAAATGCCTAGAGCTTCAGACTCCACCCAGAGTTTGTCCAGTCTGTGCACAGAGCAGCCTGAACACACTGGAGATTCAAAGCTTGCAAGATCAACCCGTCAATGAGGGAAGAAGCTGGCAGAAATACCCCAGCCTTCCCATCCCTTGGAAGAACCCCATTTTGACCTGTGTTTTAGAAGTTCCCCTGAGGCTCTCCAGTTACCCAACCAGTAATGAACCTCTACTGGTTTGGTAAGGTCACCCTGCTGCACTCTCCTCAGTCTCTCATTAATGGTTTCTGTGACTCCTTTCCAAGTAGACTAACTGCCCCTAGTGTGTGATAATTAATCTTCACTGTCAACCTTACTGGATTTAGTGCACCTGGGAGATTGAAGAGGACACTCTGGGTGTGTCTTTGAAGGTATTGCCAGAGAAGACTAACTGAGCAGGAAGATCCCCCCTAGACGTGAGCAGCATATCCATGGGCAGGAGGCTTAGCTGGAAGAAGCGGGTGAGAGAAAGACAACCGCCAGAGGGATGGGTTCTTTGCCTCCTGGCCTGTCAGGATGTGAGGTGAGTTACTCTGTCACGTCCTCCTTGTGCTGAGGGATTTAATCCTCTGGCATGATAAGCAGAATAAATCCTTCCTCCCCTGTAAATTGCCCCCCAGCAAGCTCTTCCCATCAGGTATTGGTCACAGCGATGAGAAGGTCACAGGTACATCCTGCTTCCTTGGCATGGCCCGAACTGAGGAGTTGTGCTCCACTTGTCTATCCTCCATCCAGTCAGGGAAGTAAAGGACTGTCAGTAGTTTTCATCTCCATGTCCCCAGAAACCATGTCTTTGTTTCAGTTTCTGCTTTCATGGGGGCTGTTCAACCTGAGCAGGGGTTTACATATGGGAAGCTTGCTCCCTACATAGCAATCAATATGAAAAGACGGTGAATTGGAGAAGCTAGGGGAAGGACTGAAGGGGCTGAAGGGGATTACTTCCTCGTAGGAAGAGCAACAATATCAACTAACCAGAATCCTCAGAGCTTCCAGGGACTAAACCACCAACTACAGAGTACACATGGAAGGAACCCATGGCTCTAGCTGGATATGTAGCAGAGGATTGCCTTATCTGGCATCAATGGGAGGGGAGGCCTTTGGTCCTGTGGGGCTCAATGACCCAGCTTAGGGGAATGGTAGGAATGAGGCAGGAGTGGGTGGGCAGGTGGGGGAGCACCCTCATAGAGGCAGATGAGAGGGAAGGGGATGGGGGTTTGTAGAGGGGAAACTGGGAATGGGGATAACATTTGAAATGTAAATAAATAAAACAACCAATAAAAAATATGAAAAAAAAAAAGAGAGATGCTGAAATATTTAAAAGATAGGACCTAGTATGAGGCAACTGAGCAATGCTGGGGTTCCCCTGGGAAGATTTCAGGAAGTTCCCACAGAGGCATGTATTTCATTCCCAAGAGAGGGAATGGCTTTTAAAAACAAAAATGGAAGACTGAGCTGGCTCTACTCTTATTTCCTGTGTTGCCACAGGATCTCTCCACTTTCTCTGTGTTTCATAAATGTAGAGAAAAGAACCTCAGTCAATGAGGAAGAGACACAAAGATTCTATTCACCACGGTGAGATGTAGCCAGAGGCCCTCACTAGGCTGGGCCAGTCTTACCTCTCCATCTTAGACTGAGAACCAAGTAAGTGTGTAAGTACAACCTACATCCCAACTCCACATTCATTTTTATTGTATTTTGTGATTTGGTCACCATACCAAACCAGTCACTGGTATTAATTACCTCATCTTAGCCTTTCAACCTTATGCTGAGCCGTCTTCCACACGAAGCAAGTGAGGCTTACAGCAGTAGTTCAGTCTACAACAGCTCAACCTGCCCTCACTCTATCTGCCACATCTCTACTGCAAAAAATCTTTGCATTCATCTGATTAATATTTTTATGACTTTATGATAAAGTCCAAGACCTCCCGTGCTCTAAAGCTTGTCTCCTTCCTCATCCTCACACGCTCAGCTGCCGGCTCCATCTCACACTCAACTCTCCAGTCCTACTATGCTTCATCTCTCTACCCTGTTCTATCCCTTCTCCTCTCTCCCAGCCAGCCGTTCCTGTCTCTGGTCCATCCTTATCCTTTTAAGACAATTCAAAAATCACTTCCTTAGAGAATGCTTCTATTCCATAATTTCTCCAGGTCCCTCTACCAGCCTGCCTGGCAAGCAAGGCAGAGTTCCTTCCTGTGTGTTTCCTCAGCATTTGGCCTAAACTGAAGGCAGTTGTTTCTCCACTTAATCTGTCTTACCTTTTTAGCCCAGGAAGTCCAGGGCTGCCTGAGTCTTTCATTCCTGTATCCACAGCATGGGATACACTGGCTGGTACATAACAGGAATTCAGTAAAAAGTGCTCTCTAAATGGAAGTATTCACAGAGCACAAAAGGTCATGGTGAAATATCTTACAAAAGAGACTGCATCCAGCAAGTCACTGTATCTCCTGCATAAGGCTCATGCTAGATATGTCTCCAAATCAGACCCACTCGGTACATCCAGCATCCCTTACACCCGACTGTCCTAATGACTTCAGCATCAATCCTGGCCAAGTGCAGGGGACCTTGGCTACCGAAAATGAAGCTCTCCCAACTCCAGCCTCGATGCTGCAGTATTTCCTTAGACACAGCTCCAGAGAGTTCCTGTTTAGAAGGACATATCCATAGAGATTTGGCGTAATCTAGCCCATTTTGCTGCCAAATCCACGTAGCCCTTATTACCCAGATAACTGTCGAATTCCCTCATTGTGAGTGCAGTAAACTATAAAGTGGATGAAAACATCGAATTGTTTCCTATGCTAAATATTGGGTGATAGTCCTTATTTCACTGAAACTTTATTGTGCTGCATTTTCTGGCCAGAAATTCTTTTTCTCAAGTATCTCTTAGAGGGGTGAAGATTTATATCTAATGAATGTCACAAGACCATCGGAGGAAGGGATGGATTACAGTGGGTGGGAGTGGAGTTGGGTAGGGGAGAAGACTCACTTCACTTAGTCACTGGCTCCCAGCCATCGCTTACCCTTCCCATGATTCGTTCTTCTTATCAGCCAGAAGCCGTTAATCACCACCTTCACTAGAGGTCTGAGAACAAACTAATGAAGATGCTTAAGCACTTCCAGGAATACTAAGGACTCAGTCAGCCCTCTTCTGGCACTAAAGAAATTAAATGCCTCTATTCCATCACTGGTATTCCTCCTGGTGTGCATGGTAGCCCATCTTGCAAACTATGATCCATGTAAAAGCTAGTCAAGAATCACATTCTGCACAGTTGTCTAAACACTTTCAGGTGTTCATGTTGGACTTTAAAATTGCCTCAGAAATCCTTCCATTCTTCACTTAATTTTGATGATTGTCAAGTGCTGTAGAAGTGCGATGGAGATTCTTCCGGAGAATCACTTGCTGAGAAAGTATTCTAGGAAAGGTGGAAAAGCAAGGAGGATAGGGTGGGGGTGGGGAAGAATGCTCCACAAAGGTGGTAGCCCTAGTTTGCATCTGGATCTGACCTAGAGCTCTAGAGCACAAACTGACTGTCTACTGTGTAAGGGGCTAGCCTTTTGAACTCTATGTCAGTTGCTGGCCTTTGCAGTGGGGAGAGGGGTGGGTTGCCTATTGTCAAGAAGGCTTCCTGTTTGGCTGGGGGCTGGTCTCCAGTAAGGGGGCTATCACAAGCCAATAAACAACCAGCACTCATAGGAAGGAAGGAATATAAAAGTCCTGTGGTACGAATGGGTAGAACATGAGTAGACCAGCCATCTTCAAATTTCAATCACCTGGAAGTCGCTCTGCTCTAGAGCACTTAGAAATGTAACCAGGTGTTTATCACACAATAGGGAGGGGACAGGCCTCAAATTCCCATTTTCTCCAGTTGACAGGTGGCACTAATGCTGCTAATCTGAAGACTACCTTTGAGAACCACTGTTTCATAGAAAGTATGTGATGTTGGGCCAAGTCTTTCTAGCATGCCTGGATTTGATCACATTTTACCCCAACATTAAAGAATATACCCTTTAGTCATTCTCCCCAGAGTGCTGGATTCCTGGGTTAGCATTAATATAAAGCTCACACATAACACCCCTAAGTAAAAAGGAGGCAAGATGAGGCTCAGAGATAAAGAGGCAGGGCCCAGTCTCATCTAAAAGGCCTTGCCAACACCTCACTTTTCTCCTTCCCTATCACAGCACACAGCTTGATGTCTGGGAGGAGCCAAAAGAGAGCATGGGCAACTCTGGTAATAACCCATGTATATGTATATGTAATGTATATGTATTGTATATGTACTGTATATGTATTGTGTATGTATTGTATATGTATTGTATATGTATATTATCTAGTATGTATGTATACACATGCTGGAGGAGTGCTTCACACCACTCTGATTGGAACACATCAAGAACTAAGCAATTGGGAAGGCAACAGTGCTCTGCCATTCTTCAAAGTAAATGTGAAATGAATATTTAAAGAATCAAAAAAAAAAACTTAGGAAAAGCGAGGAGGGAATCTGTACAATAATATTTCCTGGGAAAGATACGGCAAACAATCAATGGTGCTAGATATTCACAAGTGATCATGGCAGCCTCAAGAGATGGTAGTTCCCTGGCACTGAAACCTTTAAGCCAAGGGAATAACTAGTGAAAGGAATGAGGGAGCAGCGGAACCCAGAGTGGGAGTTGGATGGGCAACTCCTAGGTTTCCTCCAGAGCCTAACAACTAGTCACAATGGGCAATGTGACCTATCATTTTGCCTGGGCTGAGGGATATTCATACAGCTGGTAATTGTTATTTCAGAGTATGTCTGTGAGACGAGCTTAGCATTTGAATCAATAGCTGAGTAAAGAAGGTATGCCCTTTCCACTGTGGGAGGGTATCATCCAACCCAGAGAGTGACCACATAGAACAAAAAACCCCGGAAGGGTAGGGGTATGGCTCAGAAGTAGAGCACTTACCTTGCAGTGCAGACAGGGCTCTGGGTCTGAATCCCAGTGTCAACACCAAAACAAAACAAAGGCATGATGGGTAAATCTTGTCTCTTCCCCAACTGAACCATCTATCTTTTTTTTTTCTGTCGGAGGACGTCAAGGATCCTGATCCTTACACTGCTGGATACCTTCCCTCACCCACTCCCCATCTGTACCTCATCCTCAAGCAAGCAGCTTCAGACTGAGTTAGTCTTCACTTTCTTCCTTCAGTGTTCACACAGTAAATTTAGGAGGCTCTCAGCTCTCTCTCTCTCCCTCTCTCTCTCTCTCTCTCTCTCTCTCTCTCTCTCTCTCACACACACACACACACACACACACACCACACACACAAACCATGTTGGTAGGTTTTGTTTCTCTTGAATCCAATCTAATGGCTTTCCACAAATCCATGGTGTGACCTTTCTTTCACTCCAAGATGTTTTGATCGACCTGTACTGCTTTACCTGATTCTTGGACAATAGAAAACTTAGCCTTCTTGCTATTTTATTCCACATGGCTTGAAAGAGCTGCTACATTGTGCCCAGAGTTCTGACAAGCCAGAATCATCCCTCTTCCTTGCCTGGATGCTTAGCTGCTCTGGGAGACTCAGTTTGTCTGTCATTTGTCTTGTTGTGGTCGTAAAGTGCAACTCTTTCCCTGTGAACTTGGCTTAGATGAGGAATTTTCCAAGTCATTTCCACTCACTCCTCAAATCTGTTCATGAGCAGCCCATCCTACAGAGGGAAACTGAGGTGGAGAGATCAATAAAAGCAGTTAGCTCCCCACCCCCTGCCTTGGCCCTTCTGCCTTACCTCTCTCCTTAATACTTATTAAAAGGGATATTTATTCAGCATAAGTCTCTAAAGTTGTGTTCATTGTAAATCACTTAAGAATCGAGTCACCAGGGCTGTGTTTTGGCTGACCTCCTGCATTCGCTCATCCTAGACCTATGTCCTAGAATACAAAGGCGCCATGATTCATTTCTGTTCTTAAGCTTCGCTAATCAGAAGAGCCCATTGCTCTTGCCACTCACTGAGTGATACAGCAGAGATTTCTAGGCTGAGGGCATTAGACTCAGATGCAACTGGAAAAAAAAAAATGTCAGGCAGCCTGATTTATTATAGCTGTGGCGATGAGAAGGGGAAAGAAAAAAAACCGGTTTATTTGTGCTCTTTTCTCCTGAAGCTGTGCACGCAGACAACTGCCATTTGCTTGACCAAGTCATCCATGTGAAAACTGGTGAGCTCAAAGGCCTCTAGCCTGACAAAGAGGAATTAGCCGGCCTGTGCAGGGCAAGGAAGCCAGCTCAGCTGGGGATATAGCTGAGTGGGCAGTGGCTGCCTAACATGACTAAGTCCTGGGATGGATCTTCAGCACCACAAAAACTGGCTTCCTTAGAGTGTGGTAGCATGTACCTAAAAATCCTAACGCTCTGGTGGCGGAGGCAGGAAGATCACAGAGTCAAGGTCATCCTCAGCTAACAGCACCTTTAAGGCCAGCCTGGAATACATAAGGCATTGGTGGAGAGGCAGGAAGGAGGTAGAAGAGAAGGGAGGGGGAAGAGAGAATGAGATGGGGAAATGCAAACAGATCCAGAAAATTCCTGTTCACCTCTCAGAAAGAGTCCTGTAACTGATTGGTCTGTGAGATGCAGGGGTGGAGGCTTAACTACTCCACTGCTTCCTATGGGGCATCTGTCCAGTGGCTGCGTTGCTTTTGTTTGCTGAATGGGCAGCTGGGGTGAGGAGAGCCGAGCCGAGCCGCTGGAAGGAGAGATTATCCTCCTCTGCCCTTTCTTGCACAGGGCTCTGCCATTCTTCAAAGCAAATGTGAAATGAATATTTAAAGAATATAGACTTAGGGGACTTAAATCTTATTTGTAATGTTTTATTTCTTTTATTTGAATAGATCTACAATAAATATGACAAAACATTAACATTTGTCAATTCTGGTTGGTGAGGCAACACAAATGCTTGTTATGTGTGTATTTTTTTTTAATTCTTCAACTCTAACAAACAATTTCTGCTCCGTCAGATCACGCCATTCCTCAGCTTCCCCCTGCCAATCCCCAGCTTCCTAAGGTCTTTATTCCGTGATGGTAGCCACGCTCTCTTCCTCCCACTCACCACCCACTTTTCGTCCCCGACTGAGCACTGAGCAGGAGAAAGATCACATAGGAGCAGTAGCCATAATCACAGATGCAAAGACAGGAGCATGTAAAGATCTGTAGGAGAGTCTGGGATATGTGTGTGATGCTTCTGAAAGACCACCTGTCCTTCAGGGATCACCTCAAAACCAGGATGGTCATCCCATCCAAGTGGTGTGAAAAGAATGTGGAGGCAGGGTCCGGGCAGTCCTTGGAGGACACTGTTCTCTGGACACAAGTAAAAGTATTCCAGGAACTGCAGGGAGTGGGGGACTGCAGGGGCGGGGGGCTAGCAGAGACTAATAACATAGATGGGTCTCTGGATGTGCATGAAGGCACCTCTCTATGAATGTTCACACCCAATCTAGCAGCACCATGCTCCGTTTTAATCTGAAGAGCATTAACATTAAACATCTGAGAAAGAGACAGGGAAAGAGAATTCAGAAACATGCTGCATTCAGAAGTATAGAGATTGCCTCAAGCTTAGGTACTGGAGTCCATGTTTGAATTACAAATTACAGTAGCTGAGGTAAGAGAACTGCCCCCAGACTATTAGGCCAGGAATGAAAGACCTAGCTGAGTTTAAGGTGGCTCTTAGGAACTACAAAAATAAAGGCATGGCTTTCAATATAGCAATGAGGTCCCTGGAGAAGACCTAGAGTTTTTTGGTGACCTAGAGTTTTTGGTAATCTATAAATGCAGAAAATAATTTCATGATTGAGATATCTTGGAAGTAGTTTGTCCCTAGGCTTCATGTGTTGGGAGTTTGGTCCTCATTTAGCAGAGAAGAGGTAGCATGGAACCTTTAAGAAGTGAATCAAATGAGTGATCTATAAGCCATAGGGGTGGGGCCATATTTCTGGCATCCTATTGACCACGAGAGCTCTTCCTCCTATGTACGCTGGCCATATACTTAGGACCCTCATAGTGATTATATATTCAGCCTCTGTGACTGCGAATAAAGTTACCCTGCCTCAGGTATTTTGTTATAGCAACAAATTCACTACCAAATTCACTAATGCACTAACAATTCCAAAGATATGGTCAATGAATGACACTATTACTGCCACTGTATAAGTCAAGATAAGAGCACCTACTTCCAATCACTGTATTCTTTGCATCTGCTGAGAAAGTATCCTTCAGAATAACCTGAAGAAACAATTGGATTCCTTTTATTATCCATTGAGTATATAGATTTTAAACACAGTTTGTAAGTGAAAAGAAAAGAAAAAAGTCAGAAGAATGAGAAGAACCTTTATTGTACTCCTAAGTGCAATGGTTGTGTTGAAATATGGTTGATGTTTAAATTACCAGTGGGTTCACTGTCTTCTAATAGACATCGTTTTAACTGGAAAGAATGACTGACAAGCAAACTATGGCTATTAGGGCTCAGATATTTGGCAGACATTGTCTTGAAAACAGTCAAAGTCGGTCTATATTTTGAAGGAATCATTGATAATATTTGTTCCAATAATAAATTGTGGGCTTTCAAAAGCAAATTGGAATTTGCAGAAACTCGTGCTCATGATAGCTATCCAATATTTAGGAACAAGTTTAATGAGATTGTTGTTGATATTAATAAATGTGAACTTAGCTGATCTGTATCACTCAGTGAGTCAACCTTTTCCAATCGACCAACAAATGTTATAAAAAGTCATGCATGGAAGAATAGCCTATCCAAGGTGCAAGATGGAAGAATATTTTAAGGCAACAGAGGATGAAAAGTTCACTAATATGATTTCAGATTCCACAATGCAACTTCGCTTTTAAAATCCTGATGTGGTTGGCACATGCCTATGGTCCCAATACTCTAGGAACTGAGGTAGGAAGATCATGAGTTCAAGGCCACTCTAACTATGTAGGTAGTGAAACTTGTATCAAAAGAAAGAGAGAACAGAAAAGGAGGGAGGAAAAGAGGGAAACTTACAGCCATCTAGTATGAAGACGACCACAAAATGGGCTACAATTACATGACAGAGGAAAGAAACAACCTGGCCCTTTCCAATTACATATCTGTGTGCCCTGGATTTTCCTCATAATATTTAAACTCAAACACTGTATGCAGCACTGCAGCAGTTTGAACACAGGAGCAATTACCAGAATCCAATTATCTTATATTAAACCAGGCCTTAAAGAACCTTTCGAAAAAGTATAAAACAATGTCTCTTTTTCCTGAGTGTTTTTTGTTTTGAAAATGCAATTATTTTCTCCAATAATTGTGTTATTTTACTCATGGATATTGGGCTTATTGTTTTTTTTTAATTAGCTAATTAATATTTCTATTTTCTTCATTTTAAATTTTAATAAAGTAAATATTTAGATATAACCCATATTAACAGAAGTTTGTGGAGTCCTCAATTTTAAAGCGTGTAAAGACCAAGATATTTGAAAGCAACCGAGTTCGTACCTTATTTAAAGACTGAATGACAGCATACTAAGTATTCAGTGTAGAAAATTGTTTAGTGGTAGGTATGGTGGCTTATAATCCCAGCACTCACAGAAGGGTCACAAAGTTGAGGCCCTCCTGGGCTATTAAGAAGATCTTTTCTCAGAGAAAAGTATTTAGCTTCCATATTGACAAGCAGCATGTATTGGCAGTCCAAAACTACCATTTTCCATATTCATTCTACCTTCCCAACACTTCTGTAATGGTTGAACCCATTGCCGACTTGACAGAATTGACAGATACAGGAGATCAATGAAGTGCATTTCTTTTCGATTCTCTGAAGACATTTCCAGAGACAATTAGATCACAAGGGCTCTGACCTAACAAATGGATCAATCCTTCGATGGATTGATAATATCATGGCATTGGGGGGGGGTGGTAAACTGAGCCCAGTTGAAGGGAGTAGTTCATCGGGGCGTGTACCTTGGCTATACCTTGTTCTGACCTCTTTCTGTATGTAGGTAGTGAAACTCTGTTGCTTCTGCAACCATAGACTGAACTGTCTGGAACTGGGAACCAAAAGAACGCCTCCCTTAAGTTGCTTTGTCAGGTCACAGCGATGAGATGAGTTACTAGCACCCTATGTATCTACTTGACAAGAACCATCACCATCTTTTGAAGTTGAGGAAAAGGACTGTGAGGTTAAGGAGCCTACGCTAGGCTAAACAGCAGGGATTTCACGCCAGGCAGTTGGCTCCAGAGTCTGTGCTCCCAGTTCCAAATATTGTTAGTGTTTGCAATGAGTAGTGCTGCTTATAAACGGAATTCCATTCTCTCAAGTTAGTCTATTTTCCTCTTGTTATCGTAGGCCCCTTTAAAGTCTAATTACAAATTAGTCTCCAATGCGCTATGAGATCCAGGACTGGAGTTGGGGGGGGGGGGTGTTTTTAATAAGAAAACAGTACCCACCTCCCATTCCTGGGATAGAAAGTAGTAAAAATTCACACAAAAAGCTCAGAATAATCAGAGCTAAGATGTCCAGCTGACCCTTCCCGGCAGGGATCTCCAAGAGTAGAAGATTAATATTACATTAAAGTAAAATGACACTTCCCCTAGATGTAGGCCCCAGTCCTCAAAAACATGACAACCTAATTAAAGGGATAAAACAAATACGAGAATAAAAACTGGAACAGATGACAGTATCTAATTAAGTGCTAAATTAATCTGAAACCAGATTGAACTTTTTAAAATTTCTCTTAGATGATTTAGAAATCCTTTTGGGTCTGCAGTGCCTCTGGGTCATAATTAAGAACAGTAATTATTATTGTACTCCTGATGTCACTGCGTTCTGAGGTAAGTTCTCTCACATCTCAATTTGGCAAGCTTTCTCCCTCTCCGATAATCCTGGCTTTGACTCTCAGTTCTCTCTTACACCCACATAAAGTGATTTTTTTTTCAGACTGAGCTTTGCTGTGTTGCCATCCGGCTACGAACCCTGCACTGAGGAACGCTTGGTCAGTGCACCATTAGGATATTGCTAAGGACCCGTGTTACAACCCACTGAGCTCTTTGTATGGGCAATGCCTGTCTGATACTGATGCCAGCAATGATTAGGCTTCCCAGAGTTCCTGGTCTTTTTTTTTTTTTTTTTTTTCTTTCATGTGTATCACAGATTTGTGTCTGTCTGCATTTGTCTTTCTGTTTTGACATTGACATATAAGTATTCAGAGCCGATCAAGTTTGTGGATAACCTTTTGTTGTTTGTCTCTCTGGGGTGTTTGTTTGACCTTGCTCTCGGCTCTTTTGAAAGTCATTTCTTTCTCTTTTGTTCCTGATTGTAATTGTAATTTTGCTTTCATGTTTTAGGAGCCTTGAAAACACTGACATCCTCGCAGGAAAACAAGGGATTATAAACAACTGGATTTGCTCTGCCTTCTACTAGCACTGCGGCCTTGAACGGATCCACGGCTCTGGTCTTCCCTGGGAAATGTCACCTCCAGGGAGCTTTCCAGCTCTAGCTCATTCTGATTCTGAGGAGCCCTTAATTGGAATCACAGTGAATAAGATGTTTGGACAATGTTTGGTATCTGAACTGTGCACCAAAGATGTATTTGATGTAGCCCTCTTAGCTGTTACCGGTAAATAGGTATGTAGAAACTGGATTAGACAGTAGTGGGTGCATCACTGTCACAATGGTTTCTTTGGGTCCCTGTCTGTAGCGAGGACGTGTTTGAAATGACTCCTGAGCACCTACTTTGTTCAAGACAGGATGCTGGGAGCGGAGGGATGCGGGACACAATATATAAGATCTGTGCCCTTGCTTTCAAGCTCCAGAGACAAACTCTTCAGCAGAGAACACAGGGAGGAGAGTGTGAGAAAGGAGAGAAATGTTAAGTGAAGGCAGAGCTGGGGAAGTCAGCGTTTAACACCTAGCAACTACAAAGCCATCCATCCACCCTGCCTGAAGGAGAGGCACCCCCAGAGCCAGGAGCCTGTGCCAGCTGTTCCATGGCAGCTGCGGAGGAGAAGATGGGGAAGGGGCAGACAGCTCACCCCGCTGCAAGCGCCATAATAACCCAGAAAAATAACAATAACTTGCCACATGAGTTAGCCCATCTTTCCAGGCTCTGCCAAGTTTACATGCCAGATGGCTCTTGCCTCTACATCTGATTTGCTGTAGGCAGAACAGTATGCCCCATCCCAGGGCAGAATCACATCTGGCAGCCAGTTGGTGGGATTCTGTCCCTATGAAACACGTGCCCTTACATCATAGTCCCCAGAGCAATTCTATTTCTGTCAAGGTTTTTTCCTAATCTGTTTTTGTCTTCTTTACTTATTGCTAGGACTACTGTTGAATATCTGTCAACAGCAGGTCTACACGAGCACTTCGGTGTCAAAGGAAAGATTCTTACTATGAAATATGAACAATGACCCTGCACACTCTGTCGGGAAATACTTCTATATAAAGGAAAGCAGAGGGACAGGGGACTGTTTCCCTAGAGTTTACTCCCTTTGTCCTGTACAGTCCTGATACTGGTTTTATTGGGGGTGGAAGGTACATTAATCCTGGACAAGTACCAGCCACAGTGAATGTAAACTGGTGCCTCAAAGTGACCCCAAGCCCTTCTCTTAAGTGATTCGGTTTGAAGATGTGGAGATGACCTAGAACCAGCCGGGGAACTTAAGTGAAAGTCTGCTGGGAGCAGATGGAAGAACTTTCTGGAAATATCTTTTTCTGAAGAGGAGAAACAGAGAGAATATATGGGGAAAAAAAAGATCCATCTTCACAGACTTCCTCCTGTGTGTTCTTAACAACTTTACTCACCACGAGCCCCACCTGGAGCCCAGCGGCAAGTGATGAGGTCATCCCATGGCTGCTGGTCAAAGAATTAACCAGTTTATCTGGAACCCTGGTTAGCACTTAAGGAAGGATTGCTATAATAGACTAAGACAGGCCCAACTCGGGCTGGCTTCCTGTGTCCCATGCAACCTCCCACATGACCCCTCCCTCTCTCTGGTGTTCCTACTAGGATACCTTAGTTTAGGTGTGACATAAGACCTTTTCCATATCACTGTCATATTTTCCTTATTTTTTTTTCTGTTTTCTTTCAGTACATAGGTTTTGTATTTGTTTGTTTGTTTACTATTTTGTGTGTTTTTCATTTTTGTCATGGTGCAAGTTTGCAACCTAGTGTTATTCTTAAAGATGAAGTAAATGCTGTCTCCAACATTGTTTTCCCACTCACTGAATGCTATTTTTTAAAAAGTTGTATGTGCTTGTTTTTTTTTTCAATTATTTGTCTTGTATTTTAAGATTATAATATAACTACATCATTTCCTCCCTCCAAACCATCCCATAGACCTTTTCTTATTCTCTTTCAAATTCATGGCCCCTTTTTCTCATTTGTTTCTAACATAAATATAACCTGCTCAGTATGTATAATGTTACTTATATGTATATCGTCCAAGGTGACCATCTGGTATGATGGTTTGAATGAAAATGGCCCTTACAGGCTCATATATTTGAATACTTGGTCCCCAGTTGGTGGAACTGTTTGGGAAGGATTAAGGGGTGTGGCCTCGTTGGAGGAGGTGTGTCACCGAGGGCAGACTTTGAGGTTTCAAAAGTCCCCACTAACTAGACATGGCTGCCCACTCTCCCCCTACCTGTTCAATATAGTTCTGGAAGTCCTAGCCAGAGCAATTAGGCAACACAAGGAGATCAAAGGGATACAAATTGGAAAGGAAGAAGTCAAAGTTTCACTATTTGCAGATGACATGATAGTATACTTAAGTGACCCCAAAACTTCCACCAGAGAGCTCCTAAACCTGATAAACAACTTTAGCAAAGTGGCTGGGTATAAAATTAACTCAAACAAATCAGTAGCATTCCTCTATACAAAGGATAAACTGGCTGAGAAAGAAATTATGGAAACGACACCATTCACAATAGTCACAAATAGTATAAAATACCTTGGTGTGAATCTAACCAAGCAAGTAAAAGACCTGTATGACAAGAACTTCAACCCCTGAAGAAAGAAATCGAAGGAGATCTCAGAAGATGGAAAGATCTCCCATGCTCATGGATTGGAAGGATTAATATAGTAAAAATGGCTATCTTGCACCCTATTGACAAATGGGATCTCATAAAACTGCAAAGCTTCTGTAAAGCAAAGGACACTGTCAATAGGACAAACCGGGAACCAACAGATTGGGAAAAGATCTTCACCAACCCTACATCAGATAGAGGGCTAATATCCAAGGTATACAAAGAACTGAAGAAACTAGATTCCAGACCATCAAATAACCCTATTAAAAAATGGGGTAGAGAGTTGAACAAAGAATTCTCAACTGAGGAAACTCGAATGGTTGAGAAGCATCTAAAGAAGTGTTCAGCATCCCTAGTCATCAGGGAAATGCAAATGAAAACAACACTGAGATTCCACCTCACACCAGTCAGAATGGCTAAGATCCAAAACACAGGTGACAGCAGATGTTGGCGAGGATGTGGAGAAAGAGGAACACTCCTCCATTGGTGGTGGGATTGCAAGCTGGTACAACCACTATGGAAAGCAGTCTGGTGATACCTCAGAAAATTGAACATAGTGTTACCTGAGGACCCAACTATACCCCTCCTAGGCATATACCCAGAAGATATTTCAACATGCAACAGGGCCACATGCTCCACTATGTTCATAGCGGCCTTATTTATAATAGCCAGAAGCTGGAAAGAACCCAGATGTCCTTCAACAGAAGAATGGATACAGAAAATGTGGTACATTTACACAATGGAGTACTACTCAGCTATTAAAAACAATGAGCTCATGAAATTCTTAGGCAAATGGATGGAGCTAGAAAATATCATCCTGAGTGAGATGACCCAATCACAAAAGAACACACATGGTATGCACTCACTGATTTTGGGCAGATATTAGCCCAAAAGCACACAATACCTAAGATGCAACGCATAAACCTCATGAAACTCAAGAAGAAGGAGGAAGACCAAAGTGAGGGTGCTTTTGTCCTTTTTAGAATGAGTATCAAAAGATTCAACCAGAGCTCCCAGGGTCTAAACCTCCAGCCTGAGAACAGACCGGCAAGCTGTCCTCTGAGAGGCTCTAACCAGCAGCTGACTCAGACAGATACAGACACCCAGAGCCAAACAGTGGATGGAACTTGAGGACTCTTACAGAAGAATAGGCGGACGAATTGTGGGCCTAAGGAGATAGGAACTGCACAGGAAGATCAACAGAGTAAACCAACCTGAACCCTTGGAGCTCTCAGAGACTGAATCACCAACTGTGGAGCATACCTAGTCTACACAGATCTACCTCCATGGGCTGGACCTAGGCCTCCCTGCACATATATTGCAAATGTGCAGCTTGGTTTTCATGTAGGTCTCAAACATCTGGAGTGGGGGCTATCCCAAAACATGCAGCCTGTATATGGGTATGGTCTTCTAGCTGGGTGCCTTATATGGCCTCAGTGGGAGAGGAAGCACCTAGCCTCTCAGAGACTTAAAGTGGCAGGGTGGGGGATACAGGAGGAGGGGGTACTCAGAAATGAAGAGATGGGGAAGGATTGTGGGAGGGGGTGACTGGGACGGGTTATAACGTGAATAAGCAAAAAATAAAATTAAAAAAAAAAAAAAAGTCCCCACTATCCCTGTTGTCTCTCTCTGCCTTATGTTGGGGATCAAGATGTAAGCTCCCAGCTACTGCACCAGTGCTATCCCTGCCAGCCTGTTGCCATGCTTCTTGCCATGATGGCCATGGACTCTAACCCTCTGAAACCATAAGCCCCAAGACTAAACATTCTTTTATAAATTGCCTTGGCTATTGTGTTTTTATCACAGCATTTAAAGAATAAGACAGTAATGGATAACAAATTGGTATGTCATCTTTATCACATTAAGTAAACTCTCGTTCACTGGCCTGTCCGTCCCTCTACCTCTGCTCTCTTTTAACCTGTTAGGGTTAGCACTAACTACACCCTGCTCAAATTGTTTAACATTTGTCCCATATTTTGATGTGTTTCTTAGTAATTCTCACAATCTTTTCTTCCAAGATTAGTTTTAGAAGGAGCTTACCAAACTCTCAGCTTTATTTGGCTTGTACTAAATTTGTAGACTGTTGGTTGAAGGCTGTCATCTTTACCTTGCTGGCCAACTCTGCTAGGAACTATCACTTCGTTCAGGATTTTATTTCTTGCCTTTTGTGTAACGGTCCCAGTGTCGTTTTTTTTTTTTTTTTTTTTTTTTTTTTTTAATATTTGCTAAAATTTTAAGTGTGTGTGCACGTGTGCATGTGTCATGTAAAAGCGTGTGCCAGAAGAGGGCATTGGGTCTCCTGGAACTCGAGCTACAGGCAATTGCAAGCCACCCCGTGGGCAATGGAAACAAAACTCAGGTCCTCTGCAAGAGCATTACACGTTACTGAGCTGTCTGTCTGTCTCTGCAGCTCCTGGGTGTCTTTTAAAAGTTCTTTCTTGGTTTTTGTTTCTGTCTTGCTCACTTTGTTACAGCGATTGTTGCTGACAGTGTTGTTGACATTTTATGTTTTGTTGTTATTGTGAATGTAGTTCAGAATCCTTTTCATTTTCCCATTGGGTATTGCTAGCATCTAGAAAAGCTACTGACTCTTGTGTTGGTTGTGTCTTGTCATTTCCCTGGCCTCCCTTGCAGGCTCTAACCCTGTCAACTGGTCGGCAGCATGCTAGTTAGAAGGCTGTGTTAAATGTTAAATGTCACTCTTGGTTTTGGCTTCATATGTTTGACCTTGCAGCTTTTTAGTCTGATACTAACATTATCATACTTTCCCCTTTCTCCAGACTTTTCCTGGAAGATAGTTTCCCATCCCTTTCTTTCCAAACTTAGTGTTGATGAGCAAGACAAGTCCCATGCAGATTCTTGAATTTAGAACTAATTTTTAATTTTGACAGAATTATCAAAAATCAATTTTTAAAGCATTTGTTCAACATTTTTTTTCAATAAGTACTTGCCTGACTCAACAGAGAGCAGGGAGCAGGGCCAGTTCAGATGCCTGTTTTTCTAGTACTACTGTGTTCATGGACTGACCTGCACACACGCTGCCCTGCCTGCTCTTAGGTTTGCTCCCTGTCAGCTCGGTTAATTCTGTCTCTTTCTGTGTGTTTTTCTCTATCCCTTCATTTGCCTGTTATTAGGTTGGGGTTGTGCCTCTTTAACAGTCTGGAAATTACACATCTCATTGTTACTTTAGTTGGCATCACGTTTTGTCAAATAAGATTTAAATCTATTCTCTATACCTGCAGCTTAAGCCTCTGCTATCCCAGGACCCTCAGATGGGCCCATTAATGCTTGATCCCACCTCTAACACAGTAACCAAAAATGCAGTTCTCTGGGTCCCCATGGCCTGGGTTGGGCTAGATAATCCTCTAATCAGTAATTCCACCTGAATGACACAGAAAGAATATTCAGAAAGAGGGAGAAGAGGAAGTGGAGGAGGCAAAGGACTGAGGGGAAGAGAGAGAAGGGAGTGGTGGAGGGGAAAGACAGAGGAAAGAAGAAGGGGTGTTGACTTTTAGTGAGAGAAAGGAACAGAAAAAGGAAGCAGAAATGGCACACAGATGAGCACCACTGCTGACCACAGTAGATAAAATCTTTCTCTGAAATAATCTCAAGTGTGTGTGTGTGTGTGTTTATGTGTGTGTGTGTGTGTGTGTGTGTGTGTATCTTTTCACATTGGTTCTGCTGACTTTCAATGGCTCTTTTTTTTTTTAATATTTTTTTTATTGGAAATTTTATTTACATTTCAGATGTTTTCCCCTTACTCCCTTTTTCCCCATCCCTCCCAGGAACTCCCTATCCCTTCCCCCCTCCTCTTGCCTCTATGATGGTGTACCCCCACCCACCCTCCCCCGCACCTCTCCTCCCCACCCTCAAATACCACCCCGCACCATGTCAAGCCTTCATGGGACCAAGGATCTCTTCTCCCACTTATAAATAGCTCCCTTGCATATATAGCTGGAGCCATGGGTCCCTCCCTAAGTGCTCCCAGGCTGGTGGTTTAGACCCTGGGGGCTCTGGTTGGTTGATATTGTTGCTTTCCTCATGGTGTCACGAATCCTCTCAACTCCTTCAGTCTTCACTCTATCTTCTCTGTTGGGAACCCCATGATCAGTTTAATGGTTAGCTGTGAGCATCTGCCTCTGAGTATGTCAGACTCTTGCAGACCTCTAAACAGACAGCTATATCAGGCTCCTGTCAGCATGTACTTCCTGACATCCACATCAATGTCTACCTTTGGTGACTGCACATGGGATGGATACCCCGGTGGAATGGTCTGCAAATGGCCCCTCCTTCAGTTTCTGTCCTGTACTTTGTCTCCATATTTGCTCCCTTGAGTATTTTGTTACTTCTTCTAAGAAGGACTGAAGATCCTTATTATCTCTTTAGTCTGAAGAAATATTTCTTCTCTTATTTCTTTACTGCTTTACCTCTCTACTCTAGCTCTGCCATTCCTGTTCAGTAGGCATTCTGGCCTTCACTCATTGCTTGGATTGGTTCTTTCTTTTTGTATTACTTTTCCCTGTGTTCTCTGTCTTGATGCAGATTTACTCTGCATCTTGACAGACTCCCTGTGTCTTCTCTTACAGATCACTTCCATCGTCTATTCTAATGCTTGGTCCCTTCCCTGAACTTTTCATATCAGATTTTGAACTTAAAAAAAAATTAATAATAATAATAATCATTGCTATTATTGTTTTGTGGTTGTTATTGTTCTCCAGTTCTAAATTTTTATAGACTCTTAAGTGTTATTGTTGCTTGATTTAATACAATTAACTCGCAGTGTTGAGAGAGACAGAGACAGAGAGAGAAGAGATAGAGAGAAAGAGGCGGGGAGAAAGTTTCCATGTCCTGAATTGTCTCTTTTCTTCTAAGATCAGCAGCTCAGGTGATTGTATTGTTTGGCTTTTCTAACATGCTTCTCTCCTGGTAGATTCTCTGAGAGACCCACCCTAACACAGAAGCTTGGAAAGGCTTTCCTGGGAGTCAGTGACACCATGAGGAAAGTAATACAGACATCATGGTCATTCTTTCCCTGACGGCCAAAGTCAGAGGGTTCTAGGCTGTCAGATAATGTCCCTGACTCCCAGGGGAAGCCTTTCCTTTCTGATTTCCTCCCTGTCAATGTTTTTTATGACATCTGAAATGTCCTCTCTCTGGAAGAGCCCTCCTTGTAAGACACTCCTCTTTTCCCTGCTTTGCAGCAATGGTTTAGTGAGAGTTAGGCCCTTCTGGTCTGGAATTCTCTACCATCTCCTAGGCCCCTAAGGGTTCCCCAGACCCTTCTTTCAGTTCTCTCTGTCTGCTGAGGCTAAACTTGGAAGAGCTGTAATTTTCTTTCCTTGTAAAGCCATATTTTCCTAGGTGAGTCTAAACTGGAATCTTCTCAATCCTGGCCAATACTATTCACTTGAAGACTGTCTCTTCTGGTGTCTTACCTACACTGAGAGAATTGAAGAGAATCAACGTGCCTCTATTCTTATCTACTCTCACAGGTGTTTGGAGCTGTTCATTACACAATTTCCTTATATACTGAATCCCCTGTGAAGCATCAGTAAGTCTGCTTTCTAGAATTTGATTTATATGCAGGGGTAATGTGAACCTTTGAAAAATGCTTTTAATATATGGTGTCAGGCACTGTATTGCTTTCTATACAGTTCTTTATTTAATGCAGCCCAATTCTCCTGAAAACAAAAAAAAATCTATGAGCCAGAGATGAAGGCTGAGGTGGGGAGGTGAAGAAAAAATGGTACGGACGGAGCCTGCAGGACTTGTCCAGAGTCACATATCTAGAAAGGAGCAAAGGCCAGACCCAAACCCAAATCTCGCCAGTCCCAAAACCCAAGCACATCGAATGCTCTGTAGACAGTCTCCAGGGCAATGGACAAATTATTTCACCTTTATATATATCTGTAACATGAGTGTTTGCTGAAACAAGCAAGTGAATAATATCTGCTGTGTTATAGTTTAATCTTTTCCAACAAAATTAATAAAGTCCACAAACAAAATCTTCAAGTGTGTTTTGAAGAAGTTGTTGCATACAGATTATTGGAAATTAAAAGTAATTTCTCTCCTCTATATATATATATAATAATAGTATAGATAGATAGTAGAATAGATAGATAGATAGATATAGATATAGTATAGATATAGATATAGATATAGATATAGATATAGAGAGAGAATATATATATATATTCCTCCCATCTCTCTTTCCCTGTCCCTAAAATGCCTTTAGACACATCCTCCCCATGACCATCTTATGACAGCTCCCCTCCCCAACCCCAGTTAAGAATGTGTTCCCGGGAGCAGCACTCCTGGGAGTCATCTAAAGCAGGTCCCTCCTCCTCAGTCTATTTTATCTAATTCAATATTCAGAACACAACTTGTAATTACTTTGTTTACTGTTGGATGTTTTTGGTTTAGTCAGTCTCCCCACGAAATTGCAGGCTCCAGGAATGAGCCTGCATTTCTTACATCAGCCCTTCCTATTAGACTGTTAGTTAAACCTCTCTGTTATTAAGTAAAGGGAAGTAATCATTCCCAAACCGGTGAAACAGGCAAAGTTAGGAAAGGGAGAGAACTGCAAAACCAAATAGCCTGGGAGAGACCAACACAGTCTGGTTTCATAAATAACCAAGAGTTAAGTATTGAACCATAGACTCCATTCTCTACCTCTGCAAATTGTCTTCTAGAGAAATACCTTCTCAGATGCCTGCTGAGACCGTGGCCAAGGATGATTGATGTAAACCTGGCACCTTAGTAGATCACGCTAGTTGAACCAAATTGGCCAAATGATCTCCTTTAGACTAAACCTATTCGTCAATCAGAGCTGTCTGTCCAGGGAAAGTTGGCCAAAGCTTCAGAAGGAGCCCAGGATTCTCTACAGATCAAGAAAGGTGAAGATGCATTTGGTACATGGCTCACTTAGAGAACCAGGAGGAGGAATGATTCCATCTGCAGGAGGCTATAGAAACATGGGGAGCATTGAGAGCTTTAGATTGAGGGGTTCAGCCCCATGGGAGTTCCGCAGCCCTCTATGCTCCTGAATGTTGCAAGGCAAATTCTCCTTCTGTCTAAACTGGCTTGAGCAAATTGTGACCAAATGGCTTCTGAGGTCACATGTACAGTGTTCTCCTCCTCTTTCTCCCTTGACCCTTGTGGGGAGAGGAGGAAAGAAAGGTTATTTATGTCATCCAACGGCCTCTCTACTTACATATGGAGGTGATCAAATGCTATCTTTTTCTTGTGATTGGAGACAATTGTGATTCTAATGGTTTTTTTTTATTATCATTCTTCTCTTTTTAGCTTTTTGTGAGTTCACATCATGCACACCAATCCTACTCATCTCCCTCACCCTTGCAACCTCCCCCCACCCCATTCCCCCAAGAAATTTTTTAAGACATACAAAAAAAGCATAGAAAGCATCTCATTGTGGAAGCTGTAACATGTCACAGTATGTCCCACAGTAATCCCTCTGTCCACACATCCTCACTAGTAAATACTCATTGCAGTGAGTTATTGGTCTGGCTCAAGATCTCTGGCTTCTGTGACACCATCAGTATTGGATTCTCACCAGACCTCCTCCGGGTTATCCTGTTGTTGTCCTGTGTCATGGAGACCCTGCAGTTTTGGGCCAGTAGGACTGACCTTTTATGAGTCCTAACTGTTAAAGATTATGTAAATTTGGGGGTAGGCTAACTTAGAGCCCTGGATTTGGACTTGGATGGAGAGATAGCTCCTGAATATCATCATGGGAAATCCCAGTGTTCTCTAGAGGTAATATGAGCTGGGAACATCAGCACTGACCTGTGCTGCTGCATAGCCACGGACTCAGACATGGCCTCCAGCTGCAATTCAGGCTAGGACCTCACCATGGCCCCAGGCGACAGGGCCGGCCACTCACAGAAGGCTACTCCTCTCCACCCTCCAGTCTCCAGTTCCATCTCTCTTCATGATGCTCAGGCTGCTCCATTTTTCTTCTCTTCCATCTGTCCACCTCATATTCACACTTGTGGTGGCTCCCACTGCATGCTAGCCATACAGACTAGCAAAACCTGGGGTTATATCCTCTAGCAAGTGGGTGTCTACAACCCACCTGTCCATGGGCTGGAGAGTGGGTGACATGACCATCGCAGGTCTATCTGTCTTCTTCCTCCCATGCTGCACTATATGATGGTAGCAGGCTCTGTACATCTATTTCTGTGAATGCCATGGGACAGAGGGCAGGTCTGTGACTATCTTTCCCTGCCCACATTGTGGCAGGGCAGATTGCAGATTTTATCTTCCTCATCCCAAGATGCCCTGCCTGGATTTGATTTGACTTGATTTGACCTGATTTTTATGTGGTCTAGAAACAAAACATCTTTGCCATGTGGTGATCAGATCCCACTTTAGATCATATCCTGTGCACAAACCTAAGTCACAGGGTATGACTTATGAAGTGCACTTGAGAAGCTTTTGCCATCTCTAACACTCCCTCACTCAGACATTGCTATGGGTCCATTCTTAGACTGATGCCTCAACTTCCTGAAACAATACATCATGTCCATACACAGCAGGTAGCTCTGAGCAAAGCCCATCTGTCTTAGTTCATTATCTAGTTCAGTCCATTATCATCTCATCATGGCAGGAAGCATGGCAGTATGCAGGCAGACATAGTGCTGGAGGAAACGAGAGTTCTACTTGATCCAAGGGGAGCCAGGAAAAGACTGTCTTCCACACTGGGTCGAGCCTGAGCATAGGAGACCTCAAAGCCCACCAACACAATGGCACACTTCCTTCAACAAGGCCACACCTCCTAGTAGTGCCACTTACTATGGTCAAGCATTCAAATACATGAGTGTGTGGGAGCCAAACCTATTCTAACCACCACACCATCCCTGCTGGTAACTGAGCTATTCCAATGCACAGGATCCCTTGAGAGAGGAACCCGACTCACATTCCCTGGAAAACGTAAGTTGAGTGGGAACCTGTGGGAGAGTGAGGGGAGACATCCACTCAGATGTTCTGAACTTCACCAGTTTGCGTTAGATTAGTCCCAATCACAGGTGAGCTATAGGATGACAGGCAGAAAGAATTGAGGATTTCTGAACTGGGTGACAGATCCAACACCCGTCTTAGCTTTTATGAACATTAATGCCACCTGACCAGATCTGTCAAAATGAAGAGGAAGAAAGACTTAGGTGTTCCAGAGAATTGAAAAGCATAGAGGGGGAAAGGAAGGAAATTGCTAGGCAGACACGTGAAGTTGGGCGGGTCTCACCCTTCTGCTTTCCCCTTTCCTTGATCTTGCTCACTAGGTTTACTGCCATCCTGACATTAACTAAATTATGGTTCAAAAATTCTTCCAAGCAGAACTCAAAGCTTATCTGTAAAATTTGAAAAAGCAAAATTTAATTTCTTTTTTTTTTTTTTTAAAGCTGCAATGTCATAAATACAACCGAGAGACTGTTGGTATGGGCTCAGTGAGCGGAGCGAGCAAATGCATGGCTTTAATATTCACTCTCAGAACCCTGGAAGTGGGCCTCCAGCAGTACCCAACAGGATGCCCCAGGATGTTTTCAAAGCTCCTCACTAAGGAGCTGCCAGCATCCACACACACAGCCCTGTAAGAGAAGAACGGGAGTCCCTGTGTCCTTTGCAAAGGAAAAGAATGAGGTTTGAAGAGAGGTGCTAAGTATTCCCAAGGGCACAGTCAAGCCACAGCAGGGCCGCCACCTCTACGTGACCCCATAATCTAAGATTACCCTCTTAAGTGAACCTCTGCTACACAGTCCACTCTTAGATCTAACATGGCAAGGGCAAGAACAGAAGCAAAAATTTCACCAATACAGATAGACTTTAACTATACCAGATCCGATGTCCATGTGCATGTATCTAACGTAACCCTATTTGTTCCACATGATTCATGAACAAAGGGGTCTTCTGTTGTTTGGTTTGGTTTGGTTTTTATGTGCTTTGTTGTTTTACTTGCATGTGTGTCTGTGCGAAGGTGTCAGATCCCTTGTAACAGACAGTTGTGAGCTGCTTTGTGATACTAGAAATGGAACCTGGGTCCTCTAGAGGAGCAGACAGAGCACATAACCACTGAGCCATCTCTCCATCCCCATAAACAAACAAAAAAAAAAGGGCTGTCTTCCTAATGAACATGAGTGGCACACTATTCCACGTGGATATGGGGCCCAAGGAGTTATTTCTGTTTGCTATTCTTAATTTAGCACAGGATGTAAATCTAATTGGAACTGTTTTGATCCACATCTGGAACTTTCCAATGAATAACCCATTGCCTAATTGGCCCCTTGAGTTAACAAATGGTCGCTATTTGATGCTGGGCTTTCTTATCTGGAACAACATTTCGTTGCATTTAGTTCAGCATTCTTTTTAAATTTATTTTAATTTCAATTATTATTGCTGTTATTTTACACAAGGAACAATGTTAGATGTCACAGGAAGGAAGAAGAAAGGGACTGGGGAATAAAGATAAATGCTGTGAAGACTGGGGATGTAGCTCAGGTAAGAAGAACATTTTGCCCCAACTTTGCTCCCAGCACTTCATAAACTGGACCTGTAACCCCAGGACTCAAGATGTGGAAGAGGCAAGACAGCTCATCCTCACCTACATAGAGTTTGAGGTTAGCCTGAGATACATGAAATCTAGTCTTCAAACAGAAAAAAATCCCAAGGGATAAATAATATTCTGTTTTCTGTATATTAATATATTAATATAATTAATATTATTTATAATAACTAAATAACATACAGTTTTCTGTCTCCAGAAACATGAGTGTTATTTGTATAAATAGCAAATGCAATTGGATACAGAGTCAAAAGTATCAGAATTTCAAGGAAAAGACAATGAATGTTATAACGGGAGTCAGCCAGAGGCAAGGGAATAATTACACAGATTTAAGATGGGGCAGAATGTAGATCATAAAGACAGAATAAAGTGTGGGGTGAAGGAGAGACAGACATTCCAGGTGGGCAGAGCAGCACACTGAAGACAGATGCAAGCAGATGGGCTAAGGAGGGTGAAGTTAGAAGTGTAGACTGGGGTCAGATGGGGAGCCGCTTTGAACTTGGCTCTGCAGGCATTGGGAAGCTACCAAAGGCTTTGTAGTAAGAGAATGGAGTGCTCCCCTGCTGGCCCCAAATACTGGAGATACTTCTAAAAGAGAGCCGAACCTTTCCTATTTAAATCACTGCATTGGGGAATATATCACTTAGCCCTAACTTAGCACAAAAAAAATGCCTTCATTTTACAAAGGAACCTGGAACTTAGAGAAGACGGTGACTTAGCCAACATTGTGCTGTACTAATCTGTGGCAGAACCAAGACCAGTCAAGAAAATCATGTCTGAACATCTCCCCTGCCCCAAGAGGTGTGAGGATGGTGTTGATGATGGTGATGGTGGAGGTGATGATGGTGGTGATTTGAGGACAGTGAAGGAGATTATTCTGGGCAAGATGCCTTTTGAGATATTATTCCTATACCTCGTCCTCTGTACATTTCCATCTTTAATGGAACATGAAACAGATTATCCACGTAATCACTTTAACCAATTATCTGTAGTTGATGAACTTCCCTGCAACTTAATTAGCAAAGTTGTTTCCCGGAGTAACAGTACCACAGCATCATCTGAAAGTCACTTCAGGAAGATGGGACAATTCATTAACAATTACTAATGTCTGCAGGGTTGAAGGATGTACAGCGTTCATTTGAAGAACGAGGAAACCACACATAATGGCTTTCTCCATCCTGGTTTGTCACGCTCCGCGTCCACGGGATGACTCACGTTGCCAAAGCCCAAGTTTAATTAACATGCTTAGTCGGTGCTGCTACCTCCATTGGAACAAATTAAATGTTTAAACAGCCAGTGCAAACATTTAGATCTGAGTCAAAATTGTTTGCACTCTGCCAGTTTAGGCATTTAATTTATTATAATCCTTCCCATAATACATGCCTTGAAAATCATTTTTTTTGCACTGAAAAATGCCGTTCATATTCCAGCTGATGATATTGAATCTGATACTATCAGAATCTGATGAGCTGATGATATTCAATCTGATACTATCAGAATCTGATGTGAGAACTAATTTGGACTGCAGACAATGGTGATAAATGACATAATAAACGGATCCTCGTCTGTTCCGACTTCCCCAATTGACCAGGTGATGGCAACGACAGGTGCCACCCCAGGGCCTGCCTTCTGCCCTGAGAACCTCTGTGCAGCTCAGATGGGCTGCAGCCTGAAGAAACAGGAACCTCGCTGGGCTTTGAGCCATTTCATCTTAAAGCATCTCATGGATTCTGACCTCTTCTTCCCTGCAGATATTTTTTTTCAGAATATACAAATGTGCTAGCTTTCCACAATTCCCCCTAAAGTTAAAATGCACTGGTACGAAAAACTCTTAACAAAAGCTCCATTGAAACAAACGCCAAGCCCAGTGGGAGAGGTTTCAGGCTGGTGGCCAAAGAGAGTGAGGCAGACAGTCCCGAAAAATGACCCTCTGGGGTCCCAGGTGACCACGAGGTGGCAGTGAAGGTCTACATCGCCTGCCTAGTGGCACCCCCCCACCTCCAACCCCCAAATCCGACTTCTACAGTACCATGACCCGGGATACCCTACTCCTCCTCACCAACTCACTGGAAAACACAGATATCTACTGATCCTGAGAGATGATGTTTTGGGTGTGTGTGGGTGTGTGTGTGTGTGTGTGTGTGTGTGTGTGTGTGTGTGTGTCACAGTCCACAAGTGAGTGTCAGAGGACAACTTTGTAGAAGTCAGTTCTCTCCTTCCACCTAAATGGGTTGTGGAGACAGAACTTCCAAGTTGAGAGGTTTGCATGGCAAGTATCTTTACCTACTGAGCCATTTGGACGGCCCGCTTTTACATTTTAATAAAGGTATCTTCTTGTTTTGTCAGAAGTAGCTTGGAAACTGGAAAGTGGGTGGAGCTGCCTCAACAGCTCCTGCTCAAAGAAAATGTGCTGAGACAAAGAGAAAAATATTAAAGACGATGGTTATGTGAATGAATTAAATCTCTCTCTGCTTCCTTAGTGATAGAAAGTGGGGCTGGCACCTCTTGTCCAGACATTTCTTGCAGTGATCTTTCCAGACAGAGAAGAATAGATCCAAGTCACCTAGTCGGGAGAGAATGAGATTCCATAATCAGCAATTGTTTTGTTGAAATGTGCCAGTCAAGGTCACTGGAAACTGATTGCTTTGTTGTTGAGAACTAATCAAGGTCCTTCAAAACTGAAACTCTGGCTCTCTCAGCCTCCATTCCCTGCTTGGAGACCATTCAAGGTCTTCCCCAAAACATGATTATTTGTACCTGAAGATTGTATTATCCAGGTCCAGCCCAGTCAGATTCTGTGGTGAAGCTCTATCTACCCCAAGTCTGGCTGCTGAGGAAAGGGAGGAAATAACTGAATCCCGTCAGTGTGTTATTTCCAAAGCAATCAACTGTGATCGGTACGGCTTTATTTTTTTTTTCCAGATAGTGTTGGTAGTTTAGACCCCAGGAGAGGGTTTTCTGAGAAAGCCTGCTCTAGGAGGTGAGCATTCAGAATCTTCTTTAGCAGAATGCTAACCAGGAGGGTGATCTGAGAAATAAAAGATAAAAATCCTTTCCCAGGGAATCTCTGTGCTGAGGCATTTTTTTTTAAGTCATCTTTAATGCTTGAGGTTTGTGATTAGATAAAGTATTAGTTTGCTGTTTCAAACCACATTTTAGAAAGTTAATTACAAGTAGTGTTATGACTGAGACCTCACTATGAGCCAGACAGTAAGTTCCATGCTTGTGTCAACTCTTATAACAACCTTCATAAAGAAAAAAACTGGCATTCCCTCCTGTGTATAGATGCCCAAACTGAGGTTTAGAGAGAAAGCTAGGGATATGGAGTAGCCGGGCAGCTAAGCACGTCACTCAGTTGAGAGGAGAGACCCGACAGGAATTGCCCGCAGTCACATGTAAACACGCACACTCAGAATCAGGGCCCTCAAGGCAGTTTGTCTTACTCCAATTCTATGTGTAATTTTTTTTTTTTAGTGACCGTTGAAGATGAGTCTTTTCTTAGCTGGGACCTATGAAATGAAATCTATTTATATTAATAAAATAAGACCAACTTACTAAAGTTGGCAATGGACTCTTTATGGTAGACAGGACACTAGGAATCAGGTCAATTAGGGTAGCTCTCTGTTTCCATGCTTGAGTCTGATGTGTATATGTAGGGTATTCATGCCTGTATGTTCACGTGGGGAAAACATATATGAATGGGTACACATACACATGTGTGCAACCATGTGTGGACACTAGAAATTGACATCTAGTGTCTTCATCAATAGCTCTCCACATTATAAATCGAGGCAGGGTCTCTCACTTGAAGCCCACAAGTTAATGTTTTAGTTAGTCTGGCTAGCCAGCTTTCTCTGGGGATCCCCTGTCTCTGCCTCATGTGTTCTGGGATTACAAGTAGAACACCTCATCAACCCCTCATTTACATGAGTGCTAGAGATCCAAAACTTAGGGACAGGAAGTCAGCACACTGTAAAACCGAGGATGAGCTGACAGCCATGGCTGCCCTGTTCCCTTTGCTGGAGTTCTGTGCCCACCAGGAACTTCTTCCAGTCTTCACATTCTGCATCTGACCTCTGTTTTATCTTCAGTGTGTTTGTATTATGCATTTATATTTTGCCAGCTATCTCTTCTAGTAACCTGGGCACTCTGCAAAATGACTCGTCATTAATAACGCAAACTGGCTTTCTCAGTTCAGACAGTAAGGAAGATATGGAATTGAAGGAAGGAAACTGTGTTATCTAATGCATTTCCAAAGAGATTTGTTCGGAGAGAGTGTTTGCTAGAAATACCTAAGCAGAGAATATCTTTGGCAAAATATAGATTAGAAATATTCTTAGAGGATTTTCAGGGATCAGTGGCGACCTGTATGCGTTGCCTCAAATTTTTCTGACAAAATTTTAGCAGCCATATGAAAATCTAATAACCATACTCATAAAAGCCAACCCCAGTGGTCGTGTGTGAGGGTGTGTCTGTCAGTGGATAGTCTTCCCTTTCTTGTTTAGGCTGTGTGCTTGCTTTTTAAAAGATAAGGACAGAATTTTAAAACCCGGAAGAACAGAAAGATTATTCCCACCCTATTCCTGTGTGTTCAAGATGAAGAAATTGGGCCCGAGTTCAGGAGTGTTCCCAAGGTCACACAGCACTGCATACACTGCATAGGTTGGACTCAGACCAATCACGTGATCCTTCACCCTTCGCCCCTGAGCTCCTCTCTGGTGCTTGTCACGCATCACAGAACAGGAGAGGGGAGCTCAGGAGACCGTGTTATTGATGAATGTTCCAGAGAGACAATCAGAGTCCAGAAATTGTAAACACACACCCCACAAAAAAGAAAGCATCTACATGGCTTGGGGAGCGGCGAGGGAGGCCTAACGTGGTTATTAACACCATAGGCTAAAAGGTCACAGAGAACACCGTCTGTTTGGATTTGTTTGTTGGTGGCATTATTGTTGCTGCTGCTGCTGTTCTTTGTGTTTGCTTTTTATCTTCTCTTTCAAGCAATATTTTTTTAACAACTTGGGGGGATGTTGATTCTCTCATTCCACCCTAGGAAAAGAATCAAATCAAATCTTCAGGCTTAGAGTAAGGCTATCTTGCCAACCCTGACGTCTTTATTTTACTTATTTTTTTTCTTTTTGGAGAGAAGGTCTCAAGTAGCCTGTGCTTGCCTCTAATTCCCTATATTGCAGAGGATCGCCTTAAACTTCTGATCCTCCTGCCTCCACGTCTCGAGTGCTGGGATTGTGGGTATGGGCCACCATGCCTAGTGAATGATTTCCTGTGATTAAAATACCATAACCAAGGCAATTTAGAGAAGGAAGGGTTTATTTGGGGCTTGTGGTTCCGGAGGGATAAGTTTCATCACCAACATGGTAGGAAAGCATAGCAGCAGGCAGGCAGGGTGACTGGGCTAGCAGGCTGAAGAGCTCATATCTTAAGCCAGGAATAGGTATCCGGAGACTTCGCCGGCAATGTCGTAAGACTCTGAACTCTTTTTGTTGCTGTTGTTGTTTCTTTTGTTTTTGTTTGTTTGTTTTGGGGGGGTTTGTTTGTTTGCTTTTGGGGAGGTTTTTAGAGATAAGCTTTCTCTGTGTAGCCCTGGCTGTCCTGGAACTCATTCTGTAGACCAGGCTGGCCCAGAACTCAGAGACCACCTACATCTGCCTCTAGAGTGCTGAGATAGCCAGCCCTAGATGTTGAACATTTAAAGGCTACTGCTAGTGACATACTTCCTTCAGCAAGGCCTAAGCCTCCTCAAATAAATGACTGGGGACCAAGTATTTAAATGCCTGAGACTTTAGGAGACAATCTCATTCAAAACACCACACAGTTTATGTGCTTCTGGGAGTAAACACAGGGCCTTATGCAGCTCTATCTATTTTATTATTTGAGAATGAGTCTTGCTATTGTAGCACAAGCTGGTCTTGAGTCACAATCTTCCCTTCCTCTCCCGAGTGCCAGACCACGACACCTAGTTTTACACAGTACTGGAGACTGAAACCAGGGCTTTTTGCATGCTAGACAAGAGTTCTACCAACTGAGCTACCTCCGCAGCCCAAAAAGGAGCATTTTATAGAGACATTGCCAACCCCTGACTAGGAAAGGATGGGGTGTAGATTCCCACAAGCCTTAGTCTGAGCCTCCAGCTGGATCCCTTTGACTTACACAATCACCTTCCATCACCTCTCTAAACCTCAGGACTCGTCTGCACATTCAGACATCCTTGTTTACTAGGCGACACTTCGAATCGGTGCTTTTTAATACTGTGGCTTCCATTTGTAAATAGTTTTCATGCAATCAGCAACTGACCAACCAACCATGATCTGCACCTTTTCCAAGGGCATAAACAACAAATTCAGTTTAACAGAGCCAGAGCCTGGATTCCTGCACCCAGAAGTGGTTGCAAATTACGTAGCGGCAGCACAGACTATCCAGTTCAATTTTTTTAAATGTCACTAACCAGCTGCTTTGCCTATGTCTGTTTAAGCTCATGTAACCCCATCTAAGCAAAAGGAAACAGTATGGCTATTGTAACAGTTCCCAGACTGGCAGAGGGGAAGCAGTAAGTACCCTTAGTCACTGTCTGTACTCTAGTAGAAAAGATGGGCCAGCAAAGAAGTCTGCCCTGGGCAAGCTGAACAAAGCCTGCCAAGGGTACTGGGATGGGAGGTAGACAGAAGACCATTTTCCCTCTAGTGAGCATGCACTCTCCAGAACCTGCTAAAAGCTCAATTTACCATGGAGGACCCAATGACAGCTGAGGTCTTTTAGGAACATATCTGCTAACTGCACAACTCTGTGAAATACTAGATGAGCTGAAACTGAGAAACCTTAGCTGTAGGGCAGGTCTGAAGAGAGAGAGAACCAACAGGGTAAGAGACCAACAGGGGGCCAAAGAGGTGGCTCGGCAGACAAAGTGTTTGCCATTCAAGCATGAAGATCTGAGTTCAAATCCCTTGAACCCTCATCAAACCAGGAGTGGGAGTGAATATGTGTAATCCCAGTGCTTCTACCATGATGTGAGAGGAAGAGAAATCCCAGAATTCCACAGGCCGGTGAGCAAGGCATACACAGTGCTGAAAAACAAAGAAGTCCCATCTCAAGGTGAGGACCAACACCAGAAGTTTCTCTGATCTCCATACACTTACACACACACACACACACACATACACACACACACACAGAAGAGAGGAGGAGAGGAGGAAGGGAGGGAGGAGGGAGGGAGGGAGGGAGGGAGGGAGGGAGGGAGGGGGAGGGAGGGAAAGAGCAAACTGACTTAAGACCCAGATAAAAAGTTTAAGAGCAGACTTTAGATGGCTGTTCTAGTAGGATCACCTCCCTAAGAGTGGAAAGTGTGTGGTCCAGTTACTAACAATCAAGCCAGCCTGGGACTGTGTAGTAGTCGTTTTCTTGGACCTGGTTACCACCCTGGGCCATGTGTCAGTTCTTCTTGGACAGTTGCATAATCTTCTGGTTATCTTTAGCTCTAACGTTATACATTCCCCTGTTTCCAAGCGGAAAGAAATATGCAAACATAAACAACAGAACGTTACCTTAAAATATTAATCAATTGTACTTTCCTTTCTGCAGCTCATTTTTTGATCAGTCAGAGGCATCCATGTGGCCTCAGGGAAAATTATGAACGCTTTAGTGGGAATGCAAAGAAAAGACTTCTTTTTTAACTTTCAGGACTCACAGCAGAGCTCTGTGGGAATCTGAGGAGAGTTTTTGTCATTATGATGGGGGGGAAGGAAAGTAAAGGTGGCCCCAGGTGAGGACTGGGTGAAGGATGCAGGATGGATAGGGTCAGGTTGATGGGGTCGCCAGAGTTAATGAGGCTGGTGCATCCCTTGGCAAGGACAAATGTGAGCAAAGGCTAGCACCAAAGCTCTTCCCAATGCTCAGGCACACGGATACCTATCCTCACACCTGCATCCACTCCAGGAGACCCCGTCTCACCTGCCAGACTCTCAGAACGTCTCTTACCACCTGTCCTGCTGTAGCTCTCGTTCTGGCCAGCAGCATCTCTCACCAGATCACCCCACCCTCAATGGTCTCTGCCTATCTGCCCATGATCCCTTCACTCTCAACATACCTGTTGGAGCCCTGTGCTGTTAAGGAGATTATATCACTTCTCTCCGGAAATCTCGAATTACCCTCCATCTCTCGTGATGTCACAAGAAGCCCTATAGGATGGCCTTTCTGGAATCTGCCATGGTGTCTCTCTTGTTCCCTCAGTGACCGCCTTTCTGTCTTAATACTCCCTGGATATGCAGACACACTCCCACTGGGGGTCTCTGCAGGAGCTCTCTCTTCAATAGATGCTCAGCAGACATCCTCATGGCTCCCCCTTCTGCAATCAACGTCCAAGAGTACCTTACTTTTTAAAAGATTTGTTTTATTTTTAATTGTGTGTATGCATGTGTGTGCATGTGTGTGGATGCATACATGGGTACGGGTACCTTTGAAGACTAAAAGAGGACATGAGACATTCTGGAACTGGAATTGCAGGAAGTCGTGAGCCACTCATCGTGGATACTGGAGACTTGAGCTCAGATCATCTGTAAAAGCAGAAAGAGCTCTTCGCCACTCAGCCAACTTGCCAATCCCTGAGTTCACATCCTTATATACTGCCAGCTGCCCCATATTCCCTCCTGGCTGGTGAACATTCACTACTCTCTTGCTAACCATGAGGGAAATGTTAGCTAGAGCTATACTGCCCTGCCAGGATGTTCAAAAGAGCACATGAGAAATTACCAAGAGTTGCAAGGACACGGAACACCTGGGACAAACATGCTGCTGAGGGGGGGGGTGACTAGGAAAAGAGCCTCGGGAGTCAGTTAACAGTATCATAAAACCAAGCAAGTTGCACCATGCCGCCCAGAATCCCACTCCCAGGACCACACCCGGCGGAAAGCCATTAACAGACACAACCAGCTCCATTATCTGTAAAACAAAACCGGCAACCACCTAAATGCTCAGCAGAGGCAGCGAATGAATGATGCTTTACCGAGGGGATGGGAAACAGTCACTGCCTACAACGTTTGTCTATAACTCGAAAATTCAGACTTAAAAGGGCCAAGATTGTATAATGTCAAGGAAAATGTAATCTTGGAGGTAGAAGGCAGTCTGGAAGCTGTCCTGGTTGGGAAGGTGACTGGAAAGGAGCCCCAGGGGTTCAAGTGCTGCTGGTAATGCTCCTTCTTGATTGGAATGTTGTTTATTCAAGTGGGAAGATGCTATGAAGATCTTCTCAAGTTGATAGTCACGCCATGGGTGCTGTGCTGTGAGTATATTAAACTTCAATATGAAGGTTATCACAGAGACATTTGTGTAGCAGCTTCATAGGGTTTAGTTCTAAGGAGGGTCACAAACAGTGAGTCTCTTCTTAGACCAGACAGTAGAACAACACTGGCAGGAAAATGAGACAGATGTGGTATATTATGAAGGTTGGGTATGGAGGGACTTGCTCTGACTTGGGAGAGAGATACAGTTCACAAGGAAGCTGAGCTGTAAGAAGAAAATAATATTCGCATTTGTAAATGAAGAATGATGGAGGCAGAGCCATGTACGAAGGGTGGAAACACAGCGTAGAGTGTGAGTCGTCTGCGGGCTAAGAGAAAACCTGGGAGCCAGCGTGTAAGAGGGAGGGGAGGGAAGAAAGGAGGAGGCCAGTTCCCATACTTTCTACTTCATTCCCATGTGACATGCCCACTCCACAGGGCACACCGGTTCCTTTAGCTGGCCTCTTCAGAACAACCGTGGGACGGCAAGTATTGAAAATGGGTCATATGTCCAGATGTTTAAAAAACATTACTCTACAGTTCTCTTGGGGATTTGTGAAAACACTTTGGTAAATTAAAACTTTGCTGCACTCTTCAATGATGTCAAATTCACTGCTTCCCAAACGGGACTGTGAAATCTTCTCATTTCCATTTTAAATTGAACAAATATTAGGTTGTCACCCAGTTACACTAGTAAGCTGGTTAGGAGAATACCGGCTACCATAACAACAACAAACTCAATGTCTTCCGGGATCCACACTTACCCATCACCTCCTTATTCACATGCTAGTACAGTGAATAGTGGGGTTGGGGGGATGCATGATGACTCAAGGCCCAGGTCAATCTCACTTTGTGGCTTTCTGTGTGTATGTATATGCTACATGCACATAGGTGTAAGTACATTTGAAGGCCAGCAGCAGGTGACAGGTGTCTTCCTCATCCACTTTCCATATTTTTTTGCACAGGGTCTCTCACTGAATGTGAAGCTGGCTGATTTAGACAGACATGGACAGTAAGCCTCAGAGAGTCTCCTGTCTCTGGCTCCTCCATATTGGGATTACAGGTACCTATCACCACGCCATGGGTTCTGGGAATCGAACTCAGGTCCTTGTGAGTGTACAACAAGCAATTTACCCACTGAGCCATCTCCACTTTGCCTCCAGCTGAGAATTCCTGGATTGGGAGGCAGAATGGATTAGCAGGATCAGTTACAGATCACCGTAAGCATGGTGGGCACTAGTCACCTGTTTCAATTAGACACAAATGCATAGGACATGCAGTCCCTGGGGTGCCTCTATGGCAGCTCTTGGGAGGTACCACTATAATGTCTGATAGTTAATTTATTTCTTAGTTCATCTCTGTCTCTACCCCTCTGTGTGTGTGTGTGTGTGTGTGTGTGTGTGTGTGTGTGTGTGTGTATTATTCACATGTGCGGGTGTGGAAGCCAGAGATCACTCTGTCAATACATCGTCCCGTTATTTTTGTGACAGAATCTCTCACTGAACTGAAAGTTCACCATTTTGGCCACATTGTCTCACCAACGAGCACAAGGAATCCTCCTATCTCCATCTTACTGCCCCCCACCCCACCCAGTGCTGGGATCACCGTTATGTACCACCATACCTGCTTTTTACATGGGGGCTGGGAATCAAAACCCAGGTCCCCATGCTTCTGCAGCAAGTGAGTCACCCTCTGTCCTAGTAGGGTTTACTATTGCTATGATGAAACACCATGACCAAAAGCTACTTGGAGAGGAAAGGCTTTGTCTGGCTTATACTTCTATACCATAGTTCATCACTGGAGAAAGACAGAGCAAGAACTCAAACGGGCAGGAATCTGGAGGCAGGAGCTGATGCAGAACCCATGGAGGGTGCTGCTTACTGGATTGCTCATCAAGGCTTTCTCAGTCTTCTTTCTTACAGAAGCCAAGACCACAGCCCAGGGACGGCCTCACCCACAATGTCTGAGCCTTCCCCCATCAATCACTAATTAAGAAAATGCCCTAAAGAGCATCTTATGGAGGCATTTTCTCAACTGGGGCTTCCTTCTTTTCAGATGACTAAAGTTTGTGTCGAGTTGATATAAAATTAGCCAGCACACGCACTGAGCCAACTCACACTTCACAATTCCCTAGGCCCTCCCATTAATTATCAGTCCTTTAGTCTTCCCATTTCTTTGCCAAGAAAGCCTCTCCTCCTGCTACAAAGTCCTTTCCCCAAAAAGTCTTTCACTCTAGAGCAAAGAAAAGAGAAGCTGGCTATATGAGCCCTGTCCAGTTCTCTTCTTTATAAGCCTGTAAGAACTCTAAGCAGGAGTCATTAAAAATGTGTACATAGCCGGCCAGTAGTGGCGCACTGCTGCAGTTGCCACGCTCTGGAGTCTGAGGCAGCTGGCTGTCTCTCCCGACTGAGTTCGAATCCTGCCTGTGCTTGCTCACAAGGAGGAAAAAAAAAAAAAAAAAAAAAACTTTGGGCTGGAGCGATGACTCAGTGATTGAGATGGCCCAGTGGTTAAGAGCACTGAGTGCTCTTCTAGAGGTTCTGAGTTCAATTCCCAGCAACCACATGGTGGCTCACAACCATCTGTAATGAGATCGGATGCCGGATGCCCTCTTCTGGTGTGTCTGAAGACAGCTACAGTGTACTCGTATAAATAAAATAAACAAATATTTTAAAAAATAGGGTCGGTCTTTTCTGTTCTTCAGTACAAAGAGCTGCATTTGACAAGTAGTCTGGACTTGATAAATAGGAAAGGAGGGATAGAGGGAGGTGAGGGAGGATGGGAAAAAAAGCACTGACTTTTGGGGGAATATAGAGGAAGTATAACCATCTAATCTGGTACTCTGTAATTAACAAGGGCATAGGGGCTTTTTATACAGTTTTTGTTCCACATAGAAGTCCAAGAGTTAAACAGATGCCTCTGAGGGCAATGTGTACTCTCATCTTTTTCTCTCGAATATTTTTTATAGATGGCCTTTAACAGCATGCAAATCAGCCCCCTTCACTCTTTCCATCTCAGACTTGACACTAATGTAAACAATTTCAAAGTTCCAATCAGGAAGATGGCTGAGTTATTGTTTTGTCTGAATGTAGCCAGTCTGTACTTGACGGTATATAATTTAAGGGAGCATAATTAAGACGGGTAAGAAAAACCTGGACAAGATTTGCTAACACAAAAAAAGAAACTTTTAAGATGTAACCTCACAATATCCGTACTGATGTTACCAGGATTGAATATTATACCCTGAGAGGACCGTCCATTTCAACGGTTTCCAAAACAGAGGAATCACCTGATCAGGTGCCTCACTCGTCCCTGCCCAAGGGACAGAGTATAGTCTGCTCTCCCCTATCCAACCCCCACATCAAAACCCTTGAACCTGGCAGATTTTAAACCCAAAACCCTTGCTGGGCTTCTGCTGAGTCTGCAGCAAACAAACACTTAGGTGTGGGGGCAGGTAGGTGGGTAGGCAGCAGGGTTCCTGCAGGACTCCTGCCTCTGACTGATGGGCAGGACAAATTAAGCCCAGATTAGTTCTCACTTAGCTCTTAAGACATGGTGTGAACACGCTGCTTAACCTTTCTTGGCTGTATTTTGCTCATCTGAAAAGCTGAGCTACCAGTATCCATCCCCCTCTCAGCACCTTGGAGTGCTGTAAAGCCCGAATGAAACAAAGGCCAGAGGAGAGAAGGCTTCCACGTGTCCGTGCTTGCCAGGACCTTTCTGTGCCTTACAAACAGGATGCTGCTCCACATTCACACACCCTAGGATGCCTTCCTGCATCTCAGTGACACCCCTTCCACACAGAAAATGACCCTTGCAGAAATCTGAGCCCTGACAAGCCCCACAACCTCTGCAGTCATATGCATTTGGCAGGGTGGCAGGGGCTACTGATGGTAGCCAAGACCTTAAGGTTTGGTCCCTCCTTCCATATCTCTGTCAGGCTTTCAAAAGGGACTGCCCCTAAAGCCAGCTTGGTCTGCCTTGTTTGCAGCGGCTTTCCTTCCCAAGGCACACTGGCTTCATTGATAAGTGTTGCTAGCTCTTTATCGACATCATTTTAGAATTGGTTGCCAAGGCAACAGGATTCAGGAATGATTCTCATTACTGTACAGTCCCGACAAATGAGTGTCTGCCTTTGCACGATCTCAACCAGTATTAGCTCTCCCCTCTCAGAACCGGAATGCTAACACAGTGTGCAGCACACAATTCAACGTGTAATTATATATTGTCTCCTGATAATTATACATTGTCTTGGTGAACAAAACAGCTGTGGGCACCCATGTCATCCCACATTAACACTTCTTACAGTAACACCCTCCCTTCCTCCATGATGGGCCAAAAATGCACATTTGTCGAAATCATAAAGAAAGACAATAATCATATGAGTGTATTTACAAACCAAACCTACACTCTGACTCCTAAATGCTGCCTCAGTTTCCAACGTATAACCCCGTGTCTCCCAGGAGTGCCATCAACCAAACGTTTATTTCTTTCTCTTACATATGTTTCATATTTATTTATTTAAAGATAGGGTCTCATGCAGCCCAGGCTAGCTTCGAACTTGTTATGTAGCCAAGGATCATCTTACACTTCTGATTGTCCTCCCTCCATCTCCCAAATGCTAGCTAGGAATACCAACATGTGTCCACCACATCCAACTTATGGGTCCCCAGGGTTTCATATAGTCTAAGTAAGAGTGCTGCCAACTGAGCTACATTTCCAGCATCATAATAGTTTCTTTATTAAGAAGGAAATATCCCCTGGTGGTATGGGTGCCAGAATGCTAGCAGACTTACCACATAGGCCCAGCTACCATGGAGATCCAGAACCAGGACTTTGAGGTGGCCCACCCCAACATCTACCCCATCTATGAACTGCTGGAGCATGAGAAGGAGCTGGTCCCACAGATCCAAAGCTGCAGGAGCTCCATGACACAGGGCAACAATAGAATATCTGAGAGGAGTCCCAGTGAGGATCCAATATCTGTAATGTACCCAAACCCAGGGCCTCGAACCAGACCAGTGACGTATTGTAGTGAAGGAGTATGGACAAAAGGTATACTGCAGGACACACTGTGACACACTACAGCTTCCACAATGAGATTTTGTTTGATTGTTTTGTTTAATTTTGTGTGGTGATTGCAAGGGCTGAGGGCAGATGTGAAGGGATGGGAGAATGAATGGGATTGGGGTGTATGATGTGAAATTCACAAAGAATCAATAAACTGGTTGGCAAATAGAGGAAACTTGTGCAAAGTAGAGTAAATGCCTGCGTAAAATAATGGAAAGGGAGCAAACTGCATCTATGAAATAGTCTCCAGGTTCGACACAACGCTTTGTTCCAATCATGGATCTGCACTCTTGCCCAACACTGTGAAATCCACAAGTTTCAGGCATGTCATCCTGGTTTTGTTCTCTGTCCTATGAAGGAAATCCATGGTGACAGCAGAGTTGAAAAGGAGAAATGAAAATAATTTAAAATCTTTTTGGATTGTAACTCGCATCTCTTGTTTTTTGTTTTTTGTTTTTTTTTCTTCACAGAGAGAGAGAGGAGAGAGACAGAGACAGAGACAGAGACAGGACGACAGAAGAGTTTTGAAGATTAACTGGACCACAGAAGGTCTGAGGTTGTGAGCACCGAGTTGCATTTTAAAGGAATCAGTGGCTCCGGTCATTTTAATCAAGTTGCATGTCAGCTTGCAAATTTTCCAAATTAGCTGTAGCTAGAGGAGAGGGAGATGTTGCTTTTCCCTCCTAAAGAATAAAAACAGATTGTTGTGACATGTTCTCAGTCATCGTGACAGATTGGAGCCGCCGTTTGTGGTACAAGTCAGAAACAAAGCAGCTTTTCCCCCCTGAAGTTGTAACAGTTGATTGATTTCTGGTGAGATTTGGGCATCTCCCAGTTTGTCAGTGATGTTGATGAAGTTCACAGAAATCTCCTGGGAAGCCAGGGACAGACACAGGCTGATTTAGAGCTCAGATTGGTTTTCCCTAGAAAAGGAAGCCTCTTGGTCTTAAGGTCAAGCTTCAGGGATGCTTGGCCTGGGTGTAATTCAAATGTTGGTCCTTTGAAGAGAGAGGTAGGGACAAGGGGCAGGTGGCATTTCTCACCCCAGGCAGTCCTCTGTTCCTAACACAGGAATACTCCTGACAATGAAGCTAGGTGAAGCCAGCCTTAGCACAAACGGCTCCCTGACTGATTGAGGGGCCGCGTATTCCCGAACCCACTGAGCCCTTCAGTGGCCACCCCTGCTCATGGTTAGTCCCAGTGGCTGAAGCACAGAAAGTTGGTTTTCACAAACCAGAAAGAAAAGCTTGAAAGCTGTCACTCATCCTGAACTCAGGCAGAAGGCAACCAATTAGCAACACAGCCAAAGTCTGATTACCAGATCTATATATAGAATATCAAATTACTATTTGTACCATGTAAAGAAAGGAATAGGAAGCCAGGGAATGAGCAATTATGGCTTGGACTAGAGAAATCCCTCAAACTACCAAGGAACCCCACCCCAAATAGCAAGCTCCTTTTCATTCTCTATATCTCATTCCTTTGTCAACTAATATCTATTTTCATCTTAAAACCTCTCCTTGTCCCAGTCCATCTCTGGGGGAATCACTGCTCCCCCCCCCATCAGCCTGGAGGCAAGGATGAGTTTGTTCTCACAAAAGGGTCATAAAATATGAGGTTAATATGTGAAATCCCTGAAGAGTACACAGAGGGACCAGAGAGAGGAAGAGAATGGAGAGGAATGGCCCAGGTGGATGTACACAAAGGAGTGTCAAGAAAAATGGTTGTTGAGGATATCTGAGGTTACAGAGCACCGGATGCCTTCCAGGGTGCCATTTGAATAAGCTGGGGGAAGTGGAACTTGGAGGAGCCCCACCCCCCACCCCAGGATAGAAAGTGCTGTGACAGATGAAGATCTCAAGCTAGAAAGCTCACAGGGAGAAAGAGAACTTGGGATGAACTAGTAGAGTGAATGCCTGAAAGCCAATAAGGATCAAGAAGAGAGAAAGACACAGTCCAAACCAAAGGAGGTGGCCCATGGCCCAGATCATAAAGATGGTGCTCATAGCTGACTCTACTGAGGAGAACAACCCCCCAACCCTGAAACCCAAAACGGAGTTGAGGTGTACATTAGGGTAGACAGGAGATGACCTAGAAATCACAACATGGGTCTCAGCTTCTCAAACAAGCAAAGGCATGGCTGTGGCCTTGTTGGGACAGCAAAAGGGGACAGCTAAAAATTTGGTGTGTTTCCTAACACCCCAGATAGAACAGAATAAAGGCAGAAGAGTGGAGTCTTAGCGTCATAGGTAGGTGACAGCAATTGTATGAGGAGTCAAAGTGAGCTGAGTTGGAAAATAATTGCATTTAAAAGCCTGGAAGTACCCTCTCTCTCCCTTCCTTTCCTCCCCACCCTCCTCCCCTCCCTCCTCACACTGGCCTAAAATGAGGCCACAGTCCAATCAGGCTTCCTAATTTCCAATAAGATCAGCAGTGCATAGGCCGTTCCGAGGGCCTCAAGTCCTAGACTCAAGGCTTAATGAGTCACCTGCTCGATATTTTCCACTTCAGGCCCTTGGCTTTCTGGGACCTCAGACCACTCAGCTGCAAAATTAACTTACGGGATCGTGCCATTCGGCAGATGCTGCAGAGCAGAGCAGCAGGTCCAGAGTCTGCAGGTAAACGAACTGCCGGAAAGGAAATGAGCAGTGATTTCCCGGGGAGTCCCTTCTGAAATGTCGTTATAATGTCAGCTTTTGACAGCAGATGGTTTTAGTGGAGACTCTGGAGCATCCTGTGGAAGTGCCTGGGCCTTATTAAAATGATGTCAACGCATGCTGTGTTTCACATCTCATGAACACGAGCATCCCGCAGAGGGAGAAGCCAGTCACTCAGACAGATGACCACAGGGCTATCGTCCTTTTGGCCTAGAGCAACCCCCCAAGTCCACATTCTTCTCTGGGCAGTAAGCCATAGATGCAGATGTGTCCAACCTGTGGCTCCTGGGCTGATGCCGTTGAGATGACTATGAGATCAAAATTGTAGACTTATTTAAAAGATGATGAGGTGTGTGTGTGTGGTGTTTTTTCTTTTCCCTGTTTTTGTGATTACATGGCATGTTTTGCCAAGCATGAACTTGGTAGATGATGTTCATGTTGCAAAAGTCAAACGCTGGACACACCTGCCAGAGCGTTCTGTCTCCAGGCTCCATATGTTTTCCTAAGGGCTTTTCCCATGACCTCTATTCAGACTTAGTCACATGTTCTCTCGTGCTGTAATGTGCATGATGTGGGGTTATCATGCTCGTTTTCACCCGTGGGTAAACTGAATCTCAAGAGGAATGGAGAGTGGCCATAATCACAAAGTCAGTGAAGAACTTGAACTGAGGTCTCTGTGACTCCAAATGCCTGCTCTTAACCATGACACTTAGAAGGGTTGTGTCACCATTGGGGTAGATTGTGCCAATACTCAGGGTTCTCTTCCCAGTCAGGTGGCAATAAGCCCAGTACCACCTGCACCTGGAAGCTCTGTGGTTTTATCCTGGGTGAGAACAGGTGGGCCTCTGAACCTTCCAGCTAGAAGTGGAAGATGCTATCTCCTAGCAGGGGGTCAGCCACCAAGAGCAGGCTTGTCTACTTTCATTCCTCTCACAGAAGCAGCAGGACAGCCTGCACTCCCCAGGTCCCCAAAGCCACCAGCATGTGCTCAAGGCTATCAACAGGGGAGAATGAGGAAGAGCAGGTTGTCCAGCCCTCTCTGACAAGTCTGTGGCAGTTTGAATGAGAATGGCCTTCTTGCTTGTAGGATTGAATGCTTGATCCTCAATGAAACTTGAAGGTTTAGGGAGTGTAACCTTGTTGGAGGAGGTGTGTCACTCAGGGTGGGTTTGAGGTTTCAAAAGCCCTTGCCAGTTCCAGTTAGCTCACTTGTGCTCTGTGTGTGTGTGTGTTCTGTGTCTGTCTGTCTGTCTGTTGTCTATCTATCTATTTTATCTATCTATCTATCTATCTATCTATCTATCTATCTATCTATTCATCCTGCTTCCAGCCATGAAGGTCATGACCATAACAGTCATAGTCTGGCACTGTGAAAAATAAATGCTTTCCTTTATAAGTCACCCTGGTCATTGTGTCTCTTCATAGCAAAAGAAAAGTAATTAAGACATTTTCATAATTTTTCCAGGATCTGAGGACCACTGGGAACATCCAAGCCAGTACCATCCCATATCCCATACCCAGACACACCATTTATGCCAGGAAATTCTGCTCCAGCCTGCTTACTGCAAAAGGACCAGAGACTAACTAGAAGATCTACCTCTAGTCTAATTTAATGAGGCATAGTAATCGTCTACAATTAATGTTCCCAGTGTAAGTTTTTCTGTTCACTCACTACAGTTTCTAGACAAAACTGCTCTGACCTTTTCAGATCCTTACTATACAATTTGCATCTTGTTCAAATAATTTGCAATTACTAGACACCAACTGGCTGCTGATAGAAGCTAAATGTAGAATACCAACAGTCTCTGACTTCAAAATTGCACTTAAGACTAGAACAGTTACTAACAATAAGCCATGGAGGAGATGAAAGGGAAAATCTGGATTTAACGATGGTCCCATCACATCAAGAAACAAGAGCTACAGTCCTTTATGAGAGATTCTTTAACCATCAGCTCTTAAGTGAGAAGCCCATATGCACAGGGGAATGTACAGCCCTTGCTTTCATAGGACTACTCTGACAATTAGTTGCTAGACTAATTAAAGACAGAAACTAGCTTCTTAACCTGTGTCATTCTTCCCACCACCTTCCCTCCCTCATCTCCCTCTCTCCTCCCTTGGCATTCTCAGCATTTTTTACCCATGCTTATAATAGTCTCTGTACTATAGTGAACACTAAAATTATGAGGTAGAAAAGACTATGTCTACCCTCAAGGAATATAAAGCTCAAAGGGAAAAGAAAACCCACAGAAAGATCAAATGCACAGAAGGAAAGTAGCAGGCACCCCAGACACAGCTGGAAGAGGAGACCTACTCAGACAAAAATAAGACCCTGCTCTAGTTCAAGGAAGGCCCCAAAGAAGGCAGTGGCCTGATAGTACTCCATAATGGCACTGGGACCTGGGGCCACGAACCATCTAGAGACATTCTAGCAGAAGGAAAAGGCGTGTTCAGCTGATACCCATAGAAAACAGTTGTGAGCCCATCCTGAGACAATACCCAACTTGGAACCATAAGAAATGACCAGGTCTGGGGTAGCTGCCACGGCAGAAATTTTGACCTCAAGAGTATCTGGAATACCACATCTAAATCAATTTGAGCCTTTGGAATCTAGAATCTTTTTGTTTGTATTTTGTGTTGTCTTTTGTTTTCTGGAGACAGGGTCTCACTGTATAGCCTCAAAACTACTCCCCAACTCAACAGCTCCTGCCTCAGGTTCCTAAATTCCAACCCTGTAGACATGCACCAACATGGCTGATCCAGGAATTAGAAGTCTTGCATCTTTACTCAAGTTCAGAGGCCCCTAGGAAGAAAACCCCTGTTCTCAGGTCAAAAGAACAGAGGTTCCAAGGAGTCCAAAGACTCCCAGGAAGAGCAGAGTGGATGTGAGCAAGAAATGTACCCTTTGGAGCCATGAAGCCTGCAAGCCATGCTGGGGAAAGGAGGTGGAAGGAGCTGATTTTTCCCTTTTTTAGTTTGAACAAGAGTGGGTGAGTCTGTGGTTGCCCCCTTAAGCTGCTGCTTACACCTCTGCACTGATTCTCTCATTCTTTCATTCTCAGACTGTACAGAGAGGCCACTGTGTGCCAGGTGCCAGGCAGGGCTGACAGCTGCTGCAGGAAGCGGTGTCTGGAGTACTCCTTACTCTCCAGTCATTTTATGTGACTGAACCCTCAAACCTAGTCCAAGAATCCAAAAATGCCACATCTGCGGGCAGTTGCCCTGCACACAGACACCCTGCAAAAGTCAACCCTGGCACCACACAGGGTATACTAGCAAATAGCATCTTGTCAAAAGACTTTTATAAAGCCTGACGCCTAAGGGTTAAAAGATAAACTAACAGGTGAAATGCACATTAGAGCTACAACCTGCCGAGCCTCTTAATCTGTCACTTAAATCTAGGGCTTTTAGCTGTAATTGAACATCCTACTGTGCCTATTATGAAGAGGAGGAGGAGGGAGTGTCAAAGTTATGGTTTCTGAGGGTGGAGGAAAATAAATTTTCCTTCAAAACTAGTCAATAACAATGCCTCTGTGTTAAAGAAATGCAATGTTAGCCTAGTCGCCATGGAGGAAAACAGTACATCCCAGCAGTCAGAGAGGCAGCTGACTAAGTCTTAGGAGGCCATTATCCTCGGCATGACCGGAGGACTGCTGAGAGGCTCCAAGGCTAGAAAAGCACCGTGGACTTACCATGAACTGGAGAAGCCACCCGGAATATGACTGTAAGCACAGCAGGCTGACAGTGCCATCCTACTAAAGAGAAGAATGAAGAGAAAGAAGGGAGAGAGGGAGAAACAAGAGGGAGGTTTCCATGCAATGTAGCACCAAAACCTCCCTTTGCAGGGCTGGAGAGATGACACCATTACAAAGGACTTGCCATGCAAGCATAGGACTTCAGTTCAGATCCAAAAAACTCCAATTAAATGCCAGGTATAGTGGTATATGTTTGTAATCCCAGTGTCAAGAAGGCAGAGATGGGAGAGCACTGGGAGTTTGCCACTAGACAGCATAGCCAAATCAGTGAGAGACCCTACTTCAAAAAATAAACCAGAAGTATAACCGAGGAAAACACCTGACATTGGCTGATCCATATGTGTATGTGTGTGTGTGTGTGTGTGTGTGTGTGTGTGTGTGTGTGTACTCACTCGAGTGCATGCACAAACAAACACGCAGGGCAGGGGGTGCCATGGAAATATAGCAAGAGTGGGGGCAGTTTTGTGAAGAGCATGTATGCTTTCAGGCTAATCACCACGGGGTCTCAAGAGGGAGCTGAGGCTCCTTGCCTGCTGAACGAGAGAGGCTCTTCAGAGCTCTCTCTGTCTCCTTGGAAAGGCAGCATGATATAATCCAGGAGGTGGTTATGGTGCCTCTATTACTATTATTACTGGACTGAATTGTCTCTGAGAGAGTGTTCTCCTGTCTAAGAGGGAAATGAGGCTGGGGGACTGAATTGTTTCTCTGAATTTCTTCTATAGAAAAATTAAGTTCCTGGGGTATGAAGAGGCATAGTGAGGGGTCTGGTAGATACCTCAGCAGGCAGACTCATTGTGTCCTAATCTTCAGAGAGAACGAACTTGAGCACCTGATGTGTGACCTTGTGAGAGGCTGGGTGGAATGAAGTTTGCTGACATTCTCTTTAGAAAGAATTGGAATTGAATAGCATATTCCACATCAAAGCTTTTTCTGAAGAGCGCCAAGGAAAGGCTACTATTCTGCCCCTGCATAATCACTGGCTTTCAAATGATCAGAAGAGATCCCAAACCCTAGCACTGACAGTCAGTTATATCCAATGTAAGAGAAGAAGCAACCTCCTTCAACCCTCCCGTCTATAATAGAGATCTTGGGAACAAGCTCTTAGACTACCCCCATCCAGAAATACAACTGTAGGTGCCCTGTACGCAATGTGAATCTCAGTTTCCTCTGGATGCCACGACCTGGATCTCCTCATGAGGAATGAACTTGCTCTGTAACTTCAAATTACCTGTAAAGCAGCAAGTAATAAAAACAAACAAGGAGACTGGTTGCATTGCCCACCTTCCTGCTGAAATAAACAGAAAATATTTCATACTTAAAGTTTTACAATTCAGGCCATGATGTTGGATGGAAGTGGTATTGTGCAGTCGTAATTCCTATGCACTAGGTAATAACAGGTTAAAAGCAGGGCTGATTTCTAGCTGGTCAGCCAATGCTTTTAATGTGACCTGATTTCTGAAGCATTCCATGTTATTAAATACTTTTCTGTGTATCTGTTCCAAGTTTATCGGGTTAATGAAAGAAGCATTACAAAGACATGGTTCAGGGTAAGAAACGCCACTGCACATCAGAAACTGTGTCGGATGATTATTAGTTCCCAGCATCATTGCGAGCCCAGAAACCTGAATAATTGATCTTTTTGCATAATGCTCGTAGCTGCCAGAATGTGGAGAGACAGCATGGCAGTGAAGATCTGTTTGATAGGAACAGGAAAACCCAGCTCTGAGTAACTCAAGCTGGAAAGGGGATTTTGCAGGGAGAACATTGAGGTCCCTGTGTCGAAGGACAAGATGAATAAGCAGGGCCCAGGAAGAACTGAATGACAGCTGATCCACATGGTCACTCACAGGTCACCACACTCCAGGACATAGGGCACCCCAGGGGCTCCACTCCAGTCACTCTCAGTGCCTGCAGATCTCTGTAATTCCTAGGAGAGAATGAATCTAATTGGTCCACTTGGGGGGAGGGCCAGGGGTCTAATCCTGTAGTTGGTAAACTCACAAAGAACATAGAAAATGAAGAAGGCATATTTTCCACAAAGAAAGGAGTGCTGGGTGGAAAACCAGCTCTGGAGACAGCCTGCTAGCCCCATATGCACACTTTCACACACACCCCTAAAGTCTCACTGCTCTGTTTCATCTGGATGTGGCTTTCTTTGTCTTTGCTGCTCATCCCCCAGACAATCTGGGAGGCAGACTGTCCCCTTCAAATGTGTCCATACCCTAACCGCTAGAATCTGTAGCCAGGGGCCTTTGTGCAGATGTGATTAAGGTAATGGGAATAAAACACAAAGATCAGCTTCAGCTATCCAGTGATCCTGATGTGGCAGAGAGATTCAGACAAAGGAAAAGGCGGGGAAATTCTGAGCAAGAAGGGACTCAGAGGAAAAGGATGTAAAGTATGACAAACATAAGAAGGACCCAAGCAGCCACTTGGAGGCTCAGTCTCTGCCTGGCAGCCATCAAATAAACGGAAGCCCCAGTTCTACAACTTACCAGGAACTTAATTCAGATTAACAGTTTCAATGACTCTATAAGCAAGTTCAAACCTAGAGTTTTCTGAAAGAAATGTCCTCTTGCCCACACTTTCATTTCAGACATCAGAGACAAGAGACAGAAAGCCCTGATAGGCTACAGTATATCAGGGTGCTATGAATAATGACTTACAGTGTCTTAAGCCAATGGCTTTATAGTCATTTGTTTTAGCCGAGGTTGGACACTTACAGATGGTGTAGTTATTTCACCTATACTATTAACACTAGATCCAGTGTTTTTCCGTTTTCTGAGGGGTTAAATTGTCTGTGTTTATCAGTCTGACAATTCTTTTCTACATCAGGACTAACAACAACAATAAAGCTATTTATGGGTCACCTATCATGTGATACATACTTTATAGCCATTACGACTCTTTAATTATCACCCCAAATTACTATTTCACAGATTTAAAAAGTACCCACAACACAGAAGTAGTTCATGCCTAGTTCAGTGTTCATTTATAAGGTTTAAATAGAATGCCGAGTAGTCACATGATTTGTCCAAGTTAATAAGAATGTTAACTTGTAAGTGTGGAATGACCACCCCATGCTATCCAACCCAAACCCACATTCCTCTACTAAACCATACTACTTCAGTGGTGCCACTGTTGAAACACCCAAAATAACATGTGCTAAGCTGATACCCAGAGTCACTTCGTAGCCTTGGAAGTCTCCAATGCCTTAGACGTATAGAGCCAAGGGAACAGCACTGGCCTAGGACCAGCGAGGTTGCCATCACTCTCCTCTAGGTCTGTATGAGAAGCGGAGAGTGCTGAAGCCTTTTCTCAATTCTCCTCCGTGTTTATCTTTCCTCGGTTCTTTGGGGATTCCATCAACTCCACTATGGCATACATAATCTTCAGACAGGTAAGGATCTGTGGAGAATTCATCTCAGACTCCTCGAGCATTCTTTTATTTCCTGGACCTCACCCACTAAACTTCTAGTACTGTAAACAAGAACATGATCGAGGGTTATCAAAGTCACAAATTCTTCACTTTAAACTAGCAAAACAGAGGTTTACACAGACACACACACACACCACAACACACACACACACACCTCTCTTCTGACAACAAAATTCTCCTTTACATGGCCAGCCCCATGCTTTCCAAACTATAGCTCTGTTCATCGGGGATGGTGGTAGGGGATAGAAGTATATTCAGACACAGGGGTTGCAGATTCCTACTGTCTTTATCCAAAGCTCCAGAGATTTTGAAGAGAAAATGAAAAGTTCCTTCATTTGTTAGCAACCTATGGTTAATTTGTAGTGTTTGGAGATGGATCTTCTGGACGATTCTTTTCCAGTTTCAGCTTGTTTTATGAAAAGGAACCACTGAGGCTTTCTAGTGCTAGAAAACCGGAAGTCCCTCCCACCGGAAGCCAGAGCTGAGGATTTTTCAGTGGCTGACTCCAGTAACTCTTGTTCACTGGCTACATCAGCCCCAAAACTGTCCCCGAGAGCATCTGACTGTGCCCTCCAGTTCCTCCCTAGGGGCTTGAACAGGAATCTATCATATGCCCAGTGTCTAATAGCAGAAAAATTACGTCTGACTGCTGAAGCTTCAGTTTTCGTGGTCACCCTGTTTTCTGCTACAGTCAGTGAGCCACAACTGCTCCAAATACTTTGGCTCTCAGATTATGGAGGCCAACATTGCAAACAGGATATCAGTTTACCACTGCTCATTTAAAAAAAAAAAAAAAAAAAAAAAAAAAACAGAACAAGGAAGACCTTTGTTTGCCTGGGTTTCACTTAGTATTTTCTATTCAAATCTCATTCCTTACAGATGACAGCTTCACCTTGGCCAGCTGTTCCCCTCTATTTCTACTAACGATCCCTATTACCCTCCATTTGGACTCCTCACAAAGTAAAAGAAAACAACAATCTTCCATAGCACCCAATGTGACTGTCATCTAGTGAGGCAGTTGCAATTGCAAGCTGTTCATGAATCTAGATACTAGCCAGTCATTACTGGTACTTTAAATACATAATGCAGGTGCAACCACTTTTCAAATGCATGTGCATCTTCACTGCAAAGTGATGCTGTGCTTACAGATGCTAGTATTATTGTACACCTTCAGTAACACTGGATTTCAAGTCCATAGCCACTGTATCTGCTGCCACACGAGGTATCACTGTAATGTGTTAATGTGAAAAAAAAAATATTCTTTGTTACCAGAAAGACTGCAGGGCCTGGAGAGATCAGCTCAGTCTGTCAAAACCTTACAGCAGAAACATGAGTTTGAATCCCTAGAACCCAGGTAAAAAGCCAGGCAGAGCAGCCTGTGTCTGAAATCCCCAGAATGTGGGGAAGCAGAGACAGACAGATTCCTCAGAGTTCATTGGCTAGCTAGTCTAACTGTAGTAATGAGTCTCAGTGAGGTTCTCTATCTCAAAATATACATATACTGGAAAGTAGTCAATGAAGTATACACAAACATGGACATATACCACACACACACAGGAGTAAACATATGCACATATGCACACATACACATACATTGGAATCACTACTCTAGGGAAGCTGGAGCTCTAAAAAATACCTTCTCTTCTCTTTGCAGGAAAAATACCAGAGACAGAGTGGTTTCCATCATTACCTCCTGCTCATTCCCACGGCGTTCACCAGTTTTGGAGGACAGCACGCTTGTAACATGGACACTGGTCTGAGAGTCTAAAGATCCAGCTTCTACTCTGAAGTCTGGAAACAGGCTGGAGAATCTTGCATGCTTCACTTTCTCAGGTCTCCATCTAGATGACACTATCACCGAATGATATCAGAGATCCTTGCCAGCTCAGCCATTCTATGACTCTACAAATTGTAATTCTGGGTGCCTAGCACACATCCTCCTCTCATAAAGCCCAGAATGGACACACATCTTTTACAGATGATTGTATTTCCCAGCTCAGTGTTAACAGTCTCTTCACTTGACTGCTGATCATAAAATAAAGTACCGTTCAAGATGCAAGTGGCCACGAGCATCAGTGCTCAAGTAGGGAACTCACACACCTTTCCTTTCACCAATAACAGGCACCATTTACCGAGTGAGCATTTACCCTGAGCCAGGCACATGGCTAAGCCCGTGTATATTCAATCCTTTAATCTCCTTGCCATCCTACATGATGTCTTGTTATTTTTACCACGGTTTAGGAAAGAAAACCAACTTCTTTTCTGGCTGAATCTGTATCACTGCCACATCCTCTGGACCATCTCCTCTTCATGCAGAAATGAAGAAAGGTGAGTTCTTAATTTGTAAATATATAAGGCATCACCGTGTGGGCCCCTGTCATGGAACACAGCAAGCAAGGTTCTGAGAAGAAAATAGAAGGTTCATTTAGGTATAACTATCATTTCCTTCTCTGGCACAAATGTCGAATGTCTATATAATTATTCTTGACTCCCACTGGCAGAGGGAAAGAATTCAGGGATTCAAAGATTTCCATTCCTTTTAGTCAGTCTTAATAGGGGAATATATAAAACAGTGGGAAAGGCTTCAACTGGGCAAAGTTCTCGGTCCGCTAAAAGAAATGATTTCTATCACCAAGGCAGTGGGCCTTTTGATATCAAACCAAGGAAAATGAAGCTCTCCTTAAATACATTAAATCTGAACAAAAGGGAGAAACTGCGGGTTGCACACAGGTTAGTAACACCACCATGAAGTCGGCCTCTCTATACAGTTTCCATGTCAAAATCGAGTAACAGCCACTTCTGCAACCCCACATCGGAATTCCTATCTCTAGAAAATGAGAGAGAGAGAGAGACAGAGAGAGACAGAGAGAGACAGAGAGAGACAGAGAGAGACAGAGAGAGACAGAGAGAGACAGAGAGAGACAGAGAGAGACAGAGAGAGACAGAGAGAGACAGAGAGAGAGAGATTGAGAAGATAGCCAGGGGCCAGGACAATGGCTCAGAGGACAAAGTGCTTGCTGTGCAAGAAAGAGGACCTGACTTCAGATCCCTAGCATCTATCTCTGTCAAAGCCAGTCATGACAGTGAACAGCTGACACCCTAGCACTGGGAGGTGGCAGGAGACAGACATGGAGATTCCTAGAGCTCACTGGACAACCAGTCTAGCCAAATCAAGGAGATCCAGGTTCAGTGAGAGACCCTGACTCAAAAATTAAAGGGCAGGCCAGTCATGGCGGGGCACAGCTTTCATCCGGGTGCTCAGGGAGCAGAGGCAGGTGGATCTCTGTGAGTCTGAAGCCAGCCTAGTCTAAACAGCAAGTTGTAGGCCAGCCAGGGCTACATTGTAAAACCCTATCTAAAAAATTTAAAATAATAAAATAAAATAATAAAATGCAGAAAGATCAAGCCAACAAGATCAGCCAACAACACTCCACGACAGTACCGCTAGTTAGACTCAGTGAGTTAAATAGCAACAACAACAAAAGACAAAAAAACATGAAGTGGGAGGAGAACATAGTAGGTCTACCTGGATGGAGTGGGAGTGGGGAGTTAGGGTGTATATGATCAAGATACATCATTTACATGTGTATAATTCTCAAAGAATAAAAAAATAAAAATTCTTTTTTTAAAAAATAGTGCAGAGAGATCAGAGAAGATGACTAACGCCAACCTCTAGCCTCCATACTTATATACACGAGCAAGTGTACTTTACCAACACACACACCACACACACATACACACACACACACACACACACACACACACGAGAGAGGGAGAGAGAGAGAGAGAGAGAGAGAGAGAGAAGAGAGAGAGAGAGAGAATGCACTTTTCAACATTTATTGAACATAGGGAGGAGCCAAGAACTGTGCCTGGCCCTAAGATGAATATGCTTCCAAGTTCCGTCCTGAGTACTAAGATTTCTGTTAGCTTTGTTTTTTCATTTCTATTTCTGACAATCAGCATGTATCTTTTTTCTTCTGCACATTATGTTTCTGGAAGATTGGGAACCACCGGCATGGAAGATCTTACACGTGACTTGCAATCTTCCATGACAGGGTTATGTGGGGTTTGAGTCTTGGTAGAAAGAAGGGAGGTTCAATAGTCCTTCCTCCATTTAGCAATCGCGGACACGTGGGGCATCTTCAGATGCAAGTACCTGCCATGTCCAGCTAAATCTATTGTCAGCCACCTGCTTAGGTGTTATGGGGCATCTGGGGCCACCAGTAGATTGGACCTGCAGTTTTCTATCCCCCCTCGCCAAGCAGCAACTTTGTTATTCTCACCCAAAAGTTAAGAAGTAACCCAGACACACTCCTTTCATCTCTGTGACCTTCCTAGTACTTTATTGTAAATGCTTGATACCCTGTGTTAAATCCCTTCCTGATCGAATACCTAAACTAATATATATTTCCTTCATTCCTAAGTTATTGGTGAGAGAATGCAGAAAAGAGCAGTGCTATTCAGTAGAAATACGAGCCGTACACATCATTTAAATTTCTCTGTCAAAGTAATAATATTTAAAAAGTGAAAAGAGGGTGCAGGGTGTGGCTTGAGCAGCCATTTACTTAGCAAGGGTGGGATCCTAGATTCAGTCCTCAGTACCAAAGAACAAATACCAATAAGGGGAATGACATTATTGACATCCATTGAACACAACCAAAATATTACCATCCTAACATATAATCATTATAATGTGCCAAGTCTTGGAGGTAAAGTGTGTGTGTGTGTGTGTGTGTGTGTGTGTGTGTGTGTGTGTGTGTTGTACATGTGTGTGTGTGCTCATGGTATGCATGCACACATGTGCATATGCATGCAGATACAGGCCAGATGTTGATGCTGAATGTCTCCGTCACACTTTTTGAGGCATGCTCTCCCACTGCACCTGAAGCTGGCTGATTCAGGGACCCCTGTGCTCACCTCTCCTCCTCCCGCTCAACACTAGGATGATTGCTAAAATGCTTGGCTTTCTATATTGGTGGTGGGACTAAAACTCAGGTGTTCATGTTTACACAGCAAGCGTTTTATTGACCAAGCCATGTCCCTGCCCCCCAGACATATGTTTCTTTTTTATGTTAATTTATTTGTTTTACATTTTTCATTCATTGTGTGTATATGTGAGAAGAGGAGCACATCTCATGGGGTTCGTGTGGAGGTCAGAAGTTAACTTGCAGAAGTCCACCTTCTCTCCAACCTGCAGATGCAAGGGGTCAAACGGAGGTCATCAGACTTGGCAGGAAGTACCTTTACCTCTAAGCCACCTCATCCATGCCAAAGTGTTAAGTTTTATAGACATAGCAAATCTCAATTCACACTATCCATGTCCTGGCTAGTTTTATGTCAACTTGACACAAACTAGAATCATCAGGGAGGAGAAACTGCCTCCCTAAGATCAGGTTGGAGGCAAGATCTATGGAGCATTTTCTTAATTGGTGATTGATAGGGGGAGGACCCAGCACACTGTGGTCCAGCCCTGGGTTGTTGGTCCTGGGATCTATAAGAAAGAAGGCTGAGTAAGTCATGGGGAACAAAGCAGTAAGCAGCATCCCTCCATGGCCTCTGCATCAGCTCCTGCCTCCTTCCCTGTGTGAGTTCCTGTCCTGACTTCCCTCAAAGATGAACAGTGATATAGACGTGTAAGCTGAATAAACCTTTCCTCCCCAACTTGCTTGTTGGTCAATGGTGTATCATCACAGCAATAGACACCCTAAGACCACCCACATACCAGAAGCTGCCTGTTACTACAAATGATGCTGATGCTCATACATGAATAAATATATTAATAAACAATGTAAAATGATATGATCGTCTACAGTCCAGTATAACGGCAGGTCACCATGCTGTCACTAAGTGAGCTTGGGGCTTTGCAGAGAATGTGCTTTTGCCCATGCAGCTGGTTCATCTCTCCATCTGCCTATTGGTATCTGTCAAATAAAGCTCAATACATTGAATTGAAGGCACTCTCCTGCAAGCAGCCTTCTATATGAAGGCAAATGTAAGTCTGTAGGCACTCCCACAACACACAGGAAATTCCATCATGTAAAGAGGATACAGGGGCTCTGAGAGAGCTGCCCTGGGCTGAGGTAAACTAAGTGCAGGGTAGAAGGTGGCCATTTCCTAAGGGTGCAGGCTGCTGTCGTGATGCCACCTGTACTGAGCTTCCTCCACTATGTCTGCTGAGAAGAGCCTGTAAGACTGTTGGCAGACATGCTGAGCCGGACACATAAATCCAGAATAAGACTCTTCCGTATGGGCACATCTAACTGCGTGAGCGATTGAAACCCAGCGCTAGAGCCTATATCACACCAAGAATGAATCAGAATCAGGAAACAATCCACTGGTGACAGCGCATCGTGCAAGGGCAGCTGTTACAGGACTGTGTCAAGTCAAGCTATGCACATTTGAGCGTGGGAACAACTGACTGCTCAGGGTTCAGCCCGGGAACCAAGTGAGTGCAGAAGCTGCTGGTGATGCCTGACCATAGCTGGGATGGGATAAAGCCTGTGGCAACAGGTATCCTCTTGTTATGGCTCTCTGTGTATTGTTTCAGCCTGGCAGGACCATGCGCAGACTCAAACCACCACCGTCCTAAGAACAGCTTCTCTGTGAGTTCTCACTACATGCCGGGCAACACGCCAAGAATTTTCCATATGAAATCCTGATTTCATCCTCTCTGAACCCTATGAGAAAAAGCCCTGTTAGCCCCATTTCATACAAGAAAATCAAGGAACTGAAAACCTTACCGAGGAAGTGAACTTTATGACGGTGAAGCTCCATTTCAAACAAAGGCCCTTGCATTCTGGAACCTTCCACGTAACTGCTATCTGTGCTGCTCCAGGAGAAGTTTGGCAGCTTTACTTCAAAGAGAAAAGGAGAGACGTTGTGACTGGAGGGCCAACTGCTAAAGCCCGATTTTACCCACTTTATAAACAATTGTTTGAGTTGGGCCTAAATCAGGGGACAGTAGGGGACAACAGGGATGACACTGTCCACAGGGACATTGGCACTCTGTACATACGACACGCTCTCCAAAGTGGTGATAGGAGCCCACAGGGAGACCTGGTTGGGTTGGGGTCTCAGAAAAACAGCCTTGTGAAAAAGAAAAGAACCTTTTCAGGTAGAAAAGGCATAGTTGCCATGGCGACCACAAATTCTTGGCCCAGTGGATAAGTCTTCATTCAGAGAGGCCTGTTTTTCCAGAGGGGGGAAAAATGAAATAAAGCAAATCAGAGTCCCCCCTGAGCTGTGGCAGCCCTCTACAGAGGAGCAGTGTCTCTGGTGGCCTCACTATCTAAACAGATTAACCACCCGTGCCTGGAGGCCTGTGGAAGGTGTCTGCAGAAGATGAAGTGGGTTTTCATACCTGACAGTATCCCAGATGGAGCTTAGCGTGGCTTTACCAAAGAAGCTGCCAGAACAAATATGACACACTGCTCTGACAGGATCCCGTTCCAGTTGTGGCTCTCCCGCGGCCGACTGCAGTTGGCCCCTCACAATGCTGGCTTTCTCCTAGCCAGTCGACTGCCGTTTATTGACCAAGCTAAGGCCCTGGCTCTGGGTAGTCTCCTACTCAGCTGCCCGAAGCCTTCACAGTCCGTTTCAACAGAGGCTGCGTTGTAATTCCTCTTCACGGATGAAGTCCTCATGGTCTGGAACAATTGTGGCCCAGTGTGAGGAGTCCTGACACCTCTGTTTCCCAGCAGCACTTCCTTTGCTGTCCTGCCTAGTACACATGCACAGACTCTCCAGCTACCTAAGATGCTCCCCAAAGTCTAGAGAAGGGAATGAGCTACAAGGAGCTTACAGTCCTCTTGGGCTGGCCCTCGTGACCCACATATTACTCCAGAAGATAATATCTGTCATCCACTGCACAAACTAAATGCTGCTTTTCCATGTTTTACCCCTGTCTTATCAATAAGAGGCCAACCCTTATTTATAATAGCCAGAAGCTGGAAAGAACCCAGATGTCCTTCAACAGAAGAATGGATACAGAAAATGTGGTACATTTACACAATGGAGTACTAGTCAGCTATTAAAAATAATGAGCTCATGAAATTCTTAGACAAATGGATGGAGCTAGAAAATATCATCCTGAGTGAGATGACCCAATCACAAAAGAACACACATGGTATGCACTCATGATAAGTGGATATTAGCCCCAAAACACACAATACCTAAGATGCAACGCATAAACCTCATGAAACTCAAGAAGAAGGAGGAAGACCAAAGTGAGGGTGCTTTTGTCCTTTTTAGAATGAGTATCAAAAGATTCAACCAGAGCTCCCAGATCTAAACCTCCAGCCTGAGAACAGACAGGGGCAAGCTGTCCTCTGAGAGGCTCTAACCAGCAGCTGACTCAGACAGATACAGACACCCAGAGCCAAACAGTGGATGGAGCTTAAGGACTCTTATAGAAGAATAGGCAGAAGGATTGTGGGCCCTAAGGAGATAGGAACTGCACAGAAGGATCAACAGAGTAAACCAACCTGAACCCTTGGAGCTCTCAGAGACTGAATCACCAACCGTGGAGCATACCTAATCTACACAGATCTAGCTCCATGGGCTGGACCTAGGCCTCCCTGGACATATGTTGCAAATGTGCAGTTTGGTTTTCATGTAGGTCTCAAACATCTGGAGTGGGGGCTATCCAAAACATGCAGCCTGTATATGGAGTATGGTCTTCTAAAAAAAAAAAACAGTTATTCAGTTATTCATGGAATATTTTTTTTATATCTCTTGTATTCAGTTTGCAACTACTTCATTGAGAATTTTTGTATGTATACTCATGAGGGATACTGGACTATAATTTATATATTTTTGTTGGGTTTACACTTGATTTCACTATTTCAATATCATTTGCTTTGTGAAGGAAAAAAAAAAAAAAATAAGAGGCCAACAAAAACACTCAAAGCCTGAAGTGGGGCAGGGGACTGCCCAAATCCTAAGGGTTCCTGGACTTGAGAGGGTTTCAAATAGCAGAGCCAACGAATTTGAACTTGTGACAATAGCCCCATACTCCTTTATTTTTACATTTATGTCTTACTCATACAAAAGCTATTTAAGCATTACCTACTTCTAAATATCCAAAGAAAATAATTATCCCATCTAGAGTCCCCAGTGAGGTGAGCCATTTTCAGTTTTCTGCATTCAGTTGGTGTTGGTCTTCTGTTTTCCCAGAATTCTGTTTTCTCAGCATTACCTCATCTGTTTCACTAGTAGTTTGAGAAGAGCAGAGTCAGCTCAGCCTCCTGACTCCATAGGTGAAGCTAATGGAACCAGCTCAGTCTGGACAGGCAGCTCTAGTCAGCTAGTGAGCTGCTCCCTCCCAGCAGGCATGGTGTACCTCTATCTAGGGGCTTTATGCAGCTCCTCCAAAAATACTGGAGACCCCTGGAAGGCCTGTGTGGTATGTTGGCCTGAGGCCTGGGTACATGAATTGGGGAGGTGGGTTCCCCTTTGAAAAACAGAACCCACAGTTGTCACGAGGATAATGACCTCATTGGGTGGCTTGAGCCATGAGAAAGAGAATGACCTCTTTATCACTATGGATGATGTTTTTCTGTGCCTTTGAACTGTGTATCATGAATCAACTATTCAGAAGAATGCTAGCGTTTAATTTTAAATTATTTTACAAACGAAATTTCCCATACTACCAAAAACAATGTTATTAAAACATTTACTGTGATTATCATGACCCTCAGCTCACAAGAGGGACTGTGAGCCACGAGGTATATGAGCCACACCTTACCCATGGACTCCAGGGAGATGAAAGACACTGGATATACATTTGTCTTTCATACCCAAAAAGAACGGAATTCAGTGGAAATAAAATAACCAAATCTTAATTATCCATGTTAGTGAAGGAAAGTCCAGAGTCAAGGACCTAAAATGTAAATAAACATAAAAATTTCTATTTCATGTTGGAATGTGTTGTCCCTTTTGGAATATAGATCTGTTTTCTCCCAGAAACATCTAGCACTGAACACCGAAGTAGGCCAAAGGACTCAAATATTGGAAAGCTATCCTGTTTCCTCCCTGTACCTAGGATGCCTTTGGCTGTTGGAAACAAGAACTTCACTGAAGTTGATTTAAACAATGAGCCGATTAACCATCCCACAAGCAGAGGCCCCAGGTCAGGATCTTAGGATTCAGTCTTGATCAGCAAGGCCACAGTGGTGCCCCATCTTTCTATCATTTACTCTGCTGCTGACAGTGCTGACCTAAGGCTTGGGCTCCTGGGATTATCACAGGTGGCTACTAAGCTTCACCTCCAGGTACAGGGTCAGGGGGAGGAACCATCTGTTATAGACAAGAAAACCTCCCTGAGAATTCTCACTAGTGAAATCACAGCCTGCCTCCCTTCATCCCATGCATTCCAGAAAGAGTTACAAGCTCACAGAGGAGCGGAGTGTTTGCAGTGGACTTAGAGACATTAAAGGAAGGAACAGATGCAGCCTAATCAAAACTCCCCCTAAGTGCCCTACACACGCACACTCACACACACAATCACCTGTGGCAGAGTAGATTGCAATTGCTTATTGGCACCGAGAATCAATTTACACAGAGACTCCTCCTTCCCAGTCTTTCCTCTCGGGTTTTCTTCTGCTTCAGAGAATGGCAAGACAGGAACTATGTGTTTTAGCTTCCAGTTCTTGCTACCTGAGTGCTTCATGTGATTAAAGCTAAGTTTAAACAAGGATAATGCTCACATCACTAAGACAACCTTCAGTGCAAGGAGAGTTCAGCAAGCCACCGAGAGCAAATTTGTCAAGCGAGAACACAGCAGAAAGTCAGCCCTAGGTTCAAGGTGGCTCCATCCATTAGGGTACCATATTCACTAGCGCCGTTTTCAGAAATCTACCCCGTTCAAAGCTATTTTCAAAAGCTAATGATCGCGTGCCATGTATGTCATATGGTGTCATTGATTCTAAGAGTCTTTGTATAGTGTGAGACAAGTGACTGACCTTTGACCATTGTGCCTGCCACGGGAGCTCAGAAGTGGACACTCAGGGAGTGGTCTCATTAAAGGCATACAGTCCCATAAGACAAGGAATGGATTGATGTCACTAACTTGCTGAGCTAATAACCACCTCAGCTGCACAAAGGCCCAGTTGGAGGTTAAGAAGGGAATTGCCTGCAAGCAATTTACACAGAGCAGCTAAGAAATAAAACCAAGTGTCCAATAGGCCACTAAAAGCCAGGGAATCTGTGCCCCTCCCCCGAAACACACACCTTCTGGAAAGAACCAAAAGATGCAGCTACTGGCTACGTTTATGTCTGAAGCAGGGAAAGAAAGAGAAATAGAAAACCGTGTAGACATGGATTAATCTGACTAAGTCCTAGTGAAAAGCAGTCATCTCAGTGCTAAGAAGGGCCAGACTCTGTATAAGCTGCACCATCAGAAATGCACAGTTTGGTCTCAACATTGAGTAGAAGCAATGGCGGGAATCTAGATCATCCTACAACAAAATTTTAAAAAAAAGAAATCCCATTCTCATCTGATAGAGCCACACTGCCCCTGAGCAGCAACTCTTCAACTTCCTCGTCACATGAATTACCTGGGGAGCTCGTGCAGACGCAGGCTCTGAGGCAAGGCCCAAGAGCTTGCATTTCTAACAAGCTCCCAGGTGATACTGATATTGCTAGTCAGGGAGTCAGCTTCTACCTTCCCTGCGATAGAGAACAAAGTTTACTGAGTTAGCAGTTCATGTGGGTAAGACACTTGGAGACATTAAGATAGAAATCACTAAAAGTCAGCCAAGGGGGTAGGGGGATATGATCAAAGTTGAGATATATCTGCCGGTGGTGGCACATGCCTTTAATCCCAGCACTCAAGAGACAGGACAGGCAGATCTCTCTGAGTTTGGGGCCAGCCTGGTCTACAAAGTGAGTTACAGGAAAGCCAAGGCTGCACAGTGAAACCCTGTCTTGAAAAACCATAGACACACAGATACACACACACACACACACACACACACATACACACACAGTAAGATAAATCCATCTTCATTGATGAAAAAGGAAATACAAATCAAAACCATAATGAGGTAGCACCTAATACCCACTAGAAATAGCTATCATCAAAAATTAAAAATAAGCCAATTATACTCAGAAGGCTAAGTCAGGACCATTACCAGACCCCAGGAGTTCAAGGGCAAGTCAAGTGACTTGGTGATACTGTGTTTAAACAAGCAGATAAATAAGTTCAAAATACATAAGACAAGTGTTGGAAAGGATGGAGAAAAATCGTAACCCGTGTACATCGCTGTTAAGAACTTAAAGTGGCATAGCTGCTGTGAAGTACAGTATGGAAATTTCTCAAAAAACAAAAAGCCTAACAGAATTGTCGTATGATCAACGGTTCTACTTCTGTTTACTAACACAAAAGACCTCACACACAGGGTCTCAAGCTAGATATCTGTGTATCTGTTCTGGGCAGCATTATTTCACAACAGCCCAAAGATAAACAGAACCCAAACTTCATTAGTAGATGCTGTATTCTGAGTCTGGAATATTGTCCAAAGCCTACGTGTTAACAACTTAGTTCCCAGCTTGGCACTACTGGGCGCTCTGGGCACTGTCAGAGGTGGGCATAGGAAGAAGTTTTGTTACTCAGGGCATACCCTTGAAGAAGACATTAAGAATCACTCTTGCATTTTTCCCTCTCTGACTTTCTAGTCCTAGCCACAAGATAACAGTTATGTCACACACTGTCATGGGGATACAATACAAAATGGCAGGGCCTACTGCAATACCAAAATCAACACTTGAAACTGAAAAAAGCAAGGAAAGAAAGGAAGAAAGAAGGGGGAGAGATGGGCTCAGAGGAAGAGATGGATGCTTTCAGAGACCTGAGTGAATTAGCAACCACATGGTGGTCACAACATGTGTAAAGGGACTGTACTCATATACCAAAAAAAAAATAATTCGTAAAAAAAAAAAAAGGAAGGAAGGAGAAGGAAAGAAGAGAAAAGAAGAGGAGGAGAAAAAAGGGAGGGAAGGAGGAAGGAGAGAGAGGAGAGGAGAGGAGAAGAGCAGGAGGAGAGAGGAAAGGAAGAGAGAAGGAGAAAAGTGGAGAAGGATGAAGGAGAACGGAGTAGTCCAATTCAATTAGAGCTAGAAAGAATTCTAGTGCAGAGGAGGAGGGGGAAGGAGGAACTCCTAATTAATGGGTGTGAAGTTTGAATTAGGAAAAAATGATCATAATAGGAGCAAATCATGTATGCAAAAATAAATGTGACTTCTTCAATGCTATTGAAGGATACAACTGAGAAAGGTTGAGTTGCATCCTATGACTGCATGCGCTGCGCGGACAAAACACACCACACAACACTGACCAAGCCTCTTCGAGTTGAATTACCACTTTGCTTCTCAGCCTTGACCCTACTCACCATATGCTAAACAAGACTGGCCTCCTGTCAGGGCAGGCCAGACACAGACTGTCCAGGCACTGGTTTGCCCTGTCCCTCTGCTGCCTCCGATCTCTGCATCTGTGTCACAGCTTCCCCCAAGGTGAACTCATCCTTGAGCAGGAAGCAGACTTTCTTTAATCAGACATGCTCACAGGAAAGGTCTATTCCTGGTTTCCACGTCTGTGTATTTGATTTTTTTTTTTTAATGCTTATTTTCCTTAGCTAACTGACCCCCTGAATGTTTGTTTGTTTGGATTTTTGTTGTTGTTTTTTTTTTCCTTTTCTTTTATATTTACAACAGCCTACCTGAGCCTGGTAAGATTTGGAGCAGGAGATAGTCACTTAATCTACTATCACACTTGTCTGTAGTGAAAAAAAGAAAGCAGGACAAAACCTTAACCAAGAAACACAAGCAATCTTGCAGACAAATGAGCTATCTTTAAAGATGTCACAGGCTGACAGTTAGCCCCATCCACCGCAATCATCCCCTCTCAGCTCGGGGCAGCTTGAAGGCTTTCTCTGGGTGGAAAAAAATTACACAGGCCTTGACTCAGGCATCCTCACTCCCTTTAGCTGACAAGACTTAAAAAGAAATCAGGAACCAGAAAGAATTAAAGGTTTGCCTATTTTTCCTCTGTCAGAAGCCTTACAGCTTCTAGAATTTATCTTGGGGTCCCATTTTCAATCTCTTTCTTCCTGCACAAACATATCAATAATTGTCCTATTACACACACACCTGAACTATATTTACAAAATGTGAGTATAAATTATCCTGCAAATCTTATTAACACTGTGAATAAATTTAAAGATGTTCACGTGAGACCACAAATCAGCCTGTTTCTAACTACCTAAGGTTGCTGTGAAACCAATTCAAGCCAAAAGCCAAGAGCCTGGCACCACGTGGGAGCTGAAGAGCAGAAGGCTGGCTTTTCACAGCGCTGCCTTTGTAGGTAGAGAAAGGTCAACCCTGGCAACCAGGATGGCTCACCTCACAAAAAAATGCATGGGAAACATCTTGGTTCAGGGGAACACTACTGTGTGAGACAACCAAGGCTGAAGCAAGGCCTGTGCATGGCACAAGCACGAGCTAAGGGCTGACAGGCGTCAGCTCAAATGCTGCATGGAAGTGAAGTCTGCAGTTTTATATTCTGCCTAAAGACATAACTTATATAAATATTACACGAACACACAATCACCAAACACGGTTATGCATGCCTGTGACCTTAGCCCTTGGGAGACAAAGACAGAAGGATTGACAAAAGTTCAAGGCCAGCAGAGCCGCACAGCCAGTTCCAAGCCAGCCAAGGCCATATAAGGCCTTGCCTTGAAAAACAACAAAAGAAAACCAAGATTATGCAGGGTTTTTTTTAATTCCCCACTGGGGCTTCTACTCTCTAAACATAATGGATGCTTACAGTTTAGTGTGTTTCCGACTTTCCCCACACCTCCACTTTTATTTATTTATTTTTTCTTTGCATGAAGTACTGGAGAGTGAGCCCTGGGTCAGGTAAGCACTCCACCCTGGCTACACCCAGCCCTTCTATCCATCCATCCATCATCCATCCTCACCATCATCATCATCTACCCTCCATCATCCATCCATCATCCATCCTTTTTAAAAGAAAACTGAGTGGTACAGTCAATATTGTTTTACAATGTGTTTTGTTTTGCTTAAACGTACAGGTCCCTAACAGTGAGTATATATTCTCAGGAATGTATCACTACCCTATGTGTCATTCTTAATGCATCATACATAGAATGTAGTTGATCTAAGATGGCCATATCACTAAGTGACATAATTTTATGGGGCCATGGCAGTGTATGTAGTACCTTATTGACCTGAATGTAGTCATTCATTGCATGACAATGAATGTAGTCATTCACTGCAACCTTCTCTGTGTTGTATCAACCTCATTTTCCCAGACTTCCTCATACTTCTGTAATGTAAGTTCTCAAGGTTTATTCCACCCTCCCTGCTCAATGAGCATTTAGATTGCTTCCACTTCTTGATGTTTCAAATAAACTTACAATAGATGTCCTCAAAGTTGAGTCTTTCCCCTTCCTACTTCTTTTTCTAATTTAAAATTGCTCAATCAAAAGACATAAACATTTGACATCTAATAAACATTCTCTAAAGATCTTACTCCATGCCCCAGGACTGTCCATTTAAATGGTAGCAGAGGAGGCCAAAAATGTAGTTTAGGGACAGGCAGTATTTGGAAGGAACAGACTACCACAGTGATTCCACTGCACCCCAGTTCTCAGCCCTGTGTTCCTTCCTCAAACACATGTGTCACTGCCTGCACAGCTGAGCTATAATCATGCTAAGGACAGTGCCTGTAGCCCAGACATCGTGTCTCTATATTGAGGCAGCTTCTGAGGAGAGGGGGCATTTCCATTCCCTCTATCTATTTGAGGCTCTTTTGGTTTGGTTTGGTTTGGTTTGGTTTGGTTCGGTTTGGTTCGGTTCGGTTTAGGAGAGGCTGGTGATTGAACTGGGGGTTTCACATGTGCTAGATGAATGTTCTATTCCTGAGCTGAATCCCACCCCCTCCATTCTCTCTGTCTAATCCAGGGCCACCACCTGGAGGACTGGCTGATGGCCACCCACCTGGAACAGCCAACCAGAACTTGCCTCCAAATCCAAACTCACCACCAGCAAGATCTACCTCTGGGCCTCTACCATAAATAGACATAAGGACAAGAACATACTATGTGAGAGTGCCATGGGATGAGGCCTTACAAAGAGCTACAGCCTTGTCAAGTCCCGTGGGGTTTACTGTTCTGTTGCAGTTTGTCTGTGGCCCTCTGCCTTGCAATGACAGTGACTCAATACTTCTCAGTGAAGAGACAAGCAAGGACCTCAGCACCTTAGCTCAGGTATAAACAGAGATGACTCAGTCTACCTTACAAGACAGTTGTGAGGATTTATGAGGTATTTATGAGGGCAGACCTGGCACCCAGTTAGGATTCAACACCTAAATTCTGCTAATATGAATATTGTTGATATCAACATAACGTTTCTTACCAACACATGCTGATGCATTTACACACACATCTCTTCTATATCTCTAAGGGGCATGAATTCACTATTCAAAGTGTGGACAGAACCACAGTTTATCAGATAAGCACATAAGGTGTGGTATAATGGAAATATTCAAGATGTAGGCAATGGTGATAGAGCTAATGGGGTCAGATGGAAACCCCTTTTTGCTTGGGGACCATGAGTTTGTTTTTAGAAAGGAATCCCCTCAAAGGCAGAAGAGCATCTGAGTAAAAAGTGTATGGTTAAAGTTGAGACCTCAAACCCTGTGAATAAACTAATACTTCCCAAGGGCATGGGGGGGATATGGTTTTGGAGGGAATTGAAATCCATGGCCTTTGTATTCACATAATTTCTGCCCAAGAATGACCTATGGCCAAACATCCCAGAGCTGTGCCTTCCCACCCGCCCTTCCCAAGTGCCATTGTTAGCTATCATGTTATCATTGTTGTTGATCATTTCCTCAGCACATGTATCTTCTGGATAGGGGCACAGCTTTGCCCGGTGGGGAGGCTTGCACGCCTCCTGTAGGGAACACAAGGAAAGGGTATAATCTGTACATGTCAAGAAGCCAGGTGAGGCTTTCTAACATCCTGCAGCGTGATGAGAGATATCCAGATCGGGACTTTTATTACACTCTATCTGATCAGGGTATCAGAAGGAATTCTACCACGCACTGAGCTGTATTCTGTAATCAATGATAAGTTGTCAAAAGGGATTTTTTAAAATGACTTGCTTAGACTAGATTGTGACCTGAGAAAAATGGCCCTGTATTCAGAAAAATCTTTTTTTTTTTGGACAGAAAGAGAGAGAGACAGAGAGAGAGGCAATTTTGGTAGCTAAATATTTGAATGTATTTAAATATTTATAGATTCACGTTAAATATTCAGGTTACCTCTGTAGGCAGATGTTTCTTATCATCAGCCATAGACTCACAGATCCGAATATCTCATTACCTGCTTCTTCGGTTATTCTTACAAGTCCTTTCAAGTGATTTAATTGCTCCAGGAACCAGGACATTTCTATCAGTTCCTGGAAGCTAAATCGCTCAACCTCCCTGCACTGTACCCAAAGCTAAAATCAGTCAGGAACCATGACTTCCCCTTGCCCTCCTTCCCACTCTCTCCATGTCCTCCATCATGGCTCGCCCTCTCCAGCTACAACTGTAGGCTAATTCTTTCTGACCTTCTTTGTCTCAGCTCCTTCAAGACCCGACAATGAACTGTTCCAAACTGTGTATTTTATAAAGAACAGAAATGTAATCGTCACTCTTCTCAGGGCTAAGATTCTGAAGGCCAAAATACCCATAAATTTGATGTCTAATGAGGACCTGTGTCCTGGTTCATGGGTGCTGCCAACTCACTGTGTCCTCCTACACAGACAGGGTCAGAAAACACTTGCAGGTCTCTTTTTAAAATATTTTGGAGATTTTATTTATTTATTTATTTATTTATTTTTATGTGTGTGTTTACTTGAATGTATAGCTGTGCACCACATGCATGCAGTGCTTTCAGAGGCCAGAATAGGGCATCAGATCTCCTGAGAATGGAGCTAAAGATGTTTATGAGCAGCTATATGGGTGCTGGGGATCAAACCTGGGTCCTGTAGAAGAGCAGCCAGTGCTCTTAACCACGGAGCTATCTCTCCACCTGCCCAGGCCTTTTATTTACAGGGCCACCGTTCTTGAGGACTATAATTTCATGACCTTCTAAAAGTTTCCACCTCTTAATATCATCACCTTGGGATGAAGATTTTAACATGTGGATCTGGAGAGACATAGACATGCTATGACTCTTCTACACTCACATCTATCTGCCAAAGGAAGAGACAACCTGACTCCGTGGGTCTGCTTCCTCTGCAAGATCTAACAGAGGCAGTTAGGGACTCTGGGGTTGTCCTCACAAAGAGTTTGCAGTTTAGTTCCAAAGCAATAGAACTGAGGTTGGTTGTTTACTTGGTCATCTTATTTGATTATCTACAACCCAAATGAATCTGCTTCCTCCTCCTATACCCCATCATTGCTCAGCCTTCTGCCTTTACCCTAAAGTTAAGCTCCAGGGAGAAATCACAGCAAAATCATAGTCTATTCAACTCACAGAGCTGTTGGATTTGGTCTTCCATGTCCCTGAAAGAGCTCCAGTTACTTCACCTTTTGGGTCAGTTCTGCAAAATCATGTCCTTCTATCTAGTCCCTTTGTAAATAGCTTGAATTGGGTTTCTGTTCACGAATTACACACGACGATAGTTGGTGAGCATGCAAGATGTAAACTTCATTTTATCATCACACTGGGACAAGATTTGAGGGATCTCAGTCTATTTGCTTCCAAATAATGGAGCCTCACTGATGAGTGCTGCCTGCCAGCCATGGACAGATCTGTGAGCTACTGTCACCAGAATCAATGGAAGGCTTTTGCATCTGATATAAATCACTGCCCTCGTGAGTTTGCTATCCCAAGAGGGCACTCGTCATTAATTAAGATGACATGACGGCTGTCATAAGAAAGGAACAAAATGCTTGTCAGAGCAGTGATATTCTGTTGTGGGAGCAGGGAAGGCTTTATTACTGAGAAATTGCATGTATGTGCATGAGTGCACACACCTGTGTGTTTGTGGATGTGTGCACATGTGTGCAAGGGTGTGCATGCATATACAGAAGCCAGAGGTTGATGTCAGAAATCATCTTAATCGCTTTCCACCTCATATTTTGAAAAAGAGGTCTCTTACTGAACCTGAAACTCACTGGTTCTGCTAAACTGGCTGGCCAGCAATTCCCTAATGCCCCTGTCTCCACTCCCAAAGGCTGGGATTACAGGTGAGCACCACTGTACACAGCTTTTTGTGTTTGTTTTATTTCCTTTTTTCTATGTGAATACTTCACACTCTGGGCTTCCTGCCTCCCAGCAAGCCATCTTCCTGGGCCTTGAGGGGGCATTTTGTGAGGAACCTAAAGGATAAGGAGCCTCGAAATAGACAAAGATCAGAAGGAACATTCCAGCCAGAGAGCTGGGAAAAACAAATCCAAGAACAGGAACATTCAGTCCTGCTGAGCTGTCGTGTGCATGGTTGTAAACTGTGGGAAGATACAGTTGGGGGCTGCTTTGTGCTTGGCTGAATAGGTTCTCTTAATTTAATAGGCCATGGGAAGATGTCATAAAAATCTATCTGAGGCAAAGAATGGCTCTATCTGAGCTATACTTTAAAGAGATTGATCCAGCAGCATTATGTGGGATGGGTTCAGAGGCAGAAGAATGGGGGCCAGAAGAGTAAGCAACTAGAAAGAATAATCCTGGGCAGAAGATAATGAGGGATTGAACTGGGCCAGCCGAGATGGGAAAGAAGGAAATTGATGGATGGGAGAGAAACTGCCAGAACAGAAAACTGACATGATTTGACAGCCCTAAGTAAGAAATCCTTCACAAACATGTGTATCATTCCTACTCAGTGTTTCTTAGGGCCGTAGAGATCAGCAGACCATCTGTCATTAATGCTAATGAATAAGTCAGGTTTTAGCCCACATTCAAAGCCGACTGCTAGAAATCCAGAGACCCCACGCTCTGAGAAATAAGGAAATAACTTTTTAAGATTTATTTTTATCATTCTTTTGGTGGTGGTATTTTGCTTTATTTTGTTCTGTTTGTCATGTCTTGTTTTGTTTTGTTTTGTTGAGACAGGATTTCTCTGTGTAGCCCTAGCTCTCCTAGAACTCGATCAGTAGACTAGGCTGGCCTCAAACTCAGAGATCTGCCTGCCTCTGCCTCCCCAGTGCTGGGATCAAAGGTATGCGCCACCACCAGGCAGCTATTTTTTCTATTCGTTATATAACAGCATGTGTTCCTATGTGTGGATGCGTGAGTGAACACAGATGCCCTTGGGGCTCTGGAGTTACGGTTGTAAGCTACCTGACACAGCTGCTGTGAACTGAACTCATGTCATCTGGAAAAGCAGCGCATACATAACTGCTGAGTCACCTCTCAACCTCCCAAATAAGGTAATATCGCATGGCCAGGACAAATCCCCTACTTAGACCTGTGCTCCCAGAACAGGGTCACACTTCTGTACCTCTAAGCCCAAGAGAGCACCTGAGCAGGTGTCATTGTGTTCTTGAGTTTCCTCAGGGTCTATCATGCCTGTACTCCACTTGAGGCAAACCTGTTTCGGAGCTTCCCCAAGACTCAGTGGAGAGACACAACATAATCTATAGAGGACAGAAAATAGAAATGTCTTTTTCCCATCTTCATCCCTGCAGCTCAGAACAAGGTTTATCATATAGTAGACACACAGAAGGAAATGATTTAGTCATCGAATGAGTTCCAAGCATCCTAGGACGGCCGAGCATTCTGGAGATCCCAGCAGCTGCTGCCCTGTCTCAAGCATTATTGCCATGCTTTTATTTTATTTTGGAGTATTCTAGAAAGAAGTAAGCTTTCTCTATCTTCTGCTACACCCTCACAAAGAGCAGAGTATAACCCTATTTGCACAGACCAAGGAAGTGGGAAGGAGGAGGGTCATGTGGCAGAGAGGTAACTCCTGCCCCACCCCACCTCCAGCACCATGGAAATTGACAGCAGTGTTTTCTCAAGGGCAGACAGAAGAACCGAAGGCACTAAACAATATTTTTTAAAATTTAAGTCAATAAAGCATTTGAGAATATTTGCAGCATGAACAACTCACACAACCAAATAACATTTCCAGGCCCTTCCACGGCAGTAGCTCCTGTTTCAACACTAGTCCCCTCCTTACCACCCCGCGATTGCTTCAAGCCATGATTTGATGAATCTCGGTGCCAGAAATAAAACAAAACTTATTAAAATGATGCTGTCAAACTGTTGTAATTTCACTCCGTGGCACTTTTCAGTTGTTTTAAAAACAGGATTCGGTCCCCAATCTTTGGGCTGGAGCTTGGAAGCAGCACTTGCCTCAGGTCTTCCTGTTTCTCTCTAATGTACACAGAAGGTCTTCCTCAAATACTGAAGTCCACAAAGGTCCCCCGGGGGAACGTTCAAGCTCCCCCTCCTCTGACTATTTGTGGGCTGTCATTATGTATGTGTAAAGCTTGGAGATTGAAAAATGACAGCAATCAGAATTCTTCTACACTACACTCCAGCAGGAGTCCTTGAAGTCCTTGGGAAAGTCGAGGATCGAGGAGAGTGCATTTATGGTTTGCAACGGATACATTCATGTGTATCCATCTCTCTTCATCTCTCTCCAGTTATGGCCATGTCAGTGATCTTGAACTTGCAGATGAGCTGCATGGAAGGAACTCAGAAACTTTCAAGGTGGTCTTAACACTCTGCGTGGTGAAATGAACGCACCTCCCAGTCCTCTTCAAATGAGAATGCGACATTATCAAAGAATGATGGTGCCCACCATGGAAACCATGCATCCAATATGATGGTCAATTTTGATTGTTGGTTTAACTGGACTGAGAACCACCTAGGAGACTGATAAGATATATGTCTGACCATACTTGGGGTAGAGAGATACCAGAGACAGTTGTTCTATGGGGACAGCAATTGGGATGGGAAGACCACCCAGAATGTGAACTGTAGCATCCAATAAGCTGGAGGCCACAATGGAGCAAAAAAACAAAAAGGAGAAGAAACGAGGTGGTGTGAGCAAGCCTCACTCTCAGGGTGTCTTCTGCCACTGCCACTCTCTGTGGGCATCCAACCCTAGTGTCTTCCAGAGAGCTCCCAAGCTTTCAGCTTCAGACTGAGCTAGAGCTGGTTTCAGATTTCACCTGATGGTTATTATAGCACAGTCTAGCCTCCAGTACACACACACACACACACACACACACACACACACACACCTAGTGTATTCACTTTTCTCATTGCTAGAAGACTAAACAAAGGCAATTTAAAGAAGAGGGAAATATTTTGGCTCACAGTTTGAAAGTATAGTCCATCATTGCAAGGACATTATAACAATGGGAACATGAAACAGCTAGCCATATTGCATTTATAGTCATGTAGCAACGAGAGATGAGCGTTGGTGCTCACCTCACTTTCCCTGGATCCCAGTCCATGGACTGGTGTTGCCCAACTTCAAGTAGATCTTCCCCCCTCAATTAAAATGTTTCTGGAAACATCACAGACACAACCAGAGATGTGCTTCCATAGTGGTTTAAATCTAATCAAGTTGTCAACGAAGACTAGCTATCACACCTGACCCAAAGGTGAGGTAATCTCATTTAGAGAGATCAAGTGAGCATGCCTGGGAGAAGTCACTCCAGGAAATGCTAATGAAGAAAACAAAAGGTTCTGGAGTATGGGAGCATCAGCACACATGCACACACACACAAACACACACACACACACACACACACACACACACACACATACATATCTTGGGCTAAGATGCAGGTATCTGGTCTGGTTTACCCATCAGAGATCAGACCACGCCCTACCCCTGCCCAGGTACTTGGAGGAGCAACAGCAAAGGTGAGTCAGGGCAGGACAGATGGATGCAGGGTGGAGGAGGCAGGAAAGATAACAAACCATAAGAACCAGAGGTTAGAGATGGTCCTGGATCCCCCTCATCCTTTGGTACTCCCTCTCAGCATCTGCAGCTCCTGGAGTCTCCAGACTACAGTGACTGAAGGAGAGAAGCTTTGCACCCAGATTGAATTAGACTCAATGTCCTCCTACCCTTCTAATTCTAAGAAAACTTGCCTCTTCTTTCCGGTAACTGCATTAGCCATGTTGTCTGGTGAGGCTTACTACCTTTCTCAGATGACTTTGATGATGGTAGCTGACCATGTGGTACTCTCCCAAGTTATTCTAAGCATGACATGTTTCTCCTAAGAACCATCCTTGATTCTAGGATGGGCATATAGCCTAAGTACCTAGACTCTTTGGTCTAGGAACAGGAGTGCAGATGTTAAATCCCTGGCTTTGGCTATCCTGCTTTTCTATGACTTGGTTACCTACTAATTTGAATTGTAGTATTGTAACATGTGAGGAAAATAATTCTGTATAAGCCAGAAGAAAGAAAGAAAAGAAAACCAACATTCCAAGCTTTTCACGTTTCTACTGAGAAATCTGATGTTATTCAGATAGGTCTGTGACTGATAGAGCAGTTTTAAAAGATGTCTGCAATCTTTTGACACTCCTGCCTTTAAGAGGTAGACCCTCTGTTCTTAGCACCTGCCTGGATAAAGGAATCTGGTAGAAATGACACCACATGATTCCTGAAGTCAGGAAAGAAGACACCATGGGGCTTCTATAGTTTCTCTAGGACATTCACTTGGAAGTCTTTAGTCCTAAAGAAAGACAGTCGCATACCTGTCTACCTGAGGTAGAGAACCATGTGGAGAGAGTTGCCCAAAGAGTCTGGCCTGGTGCAATCTTTTCAACCTAGGCACTCTTTGTGAGATGAAGAGGCCTTTTAAAGGATACCAACCAACCCTAGCTTTTATCTGCAACCTTGACTGAGAACTGCCTCTCTGAACCCAATAAAGGTCCCCAGAATCCTGATCAAATAATTGATTGTATTTCAGTGACTATGTGGAATGCATTACCTCATGGAAGCAGATGACTAGGAAGGGCCCTCCTTTTGACATCAATCTTTGCTAAGAACCAGTAGTTAGCTGTTTGCTAAATTATCACGACTATGTCTGGGGACTCAGCCCACTGAGATTAAAGCTTTAGGGACTTAAGGAAGTTGAGACAATTGAATGCGTCATAGTACTTATACACTGTGGAATCGTGAGATGCCACTTCTGGCACCAATGAAAAGAAGCGGCCATCACCCAAGATACACAACGATGCATAGCTGAACCGTATTAGTAGTCTGACAAATACTAGCAAGCTTAAGGATCCACTGAGGATGGATCCTACTGACATGAACAGCAGCTTATAAAGACAAGAACCGAAGCTTCTAGACTCCACTGCTACTGGTACCAGGCATCCTATGACCTACCACCACCTCTACCAAAACAAATCTGGAGACAGAGATGGAAGAAGAGATCAGTCTTATTCAAGTTCGGTGTCGAGAAGATGGTGTAAGCCTGTAAAGCTCAAATGCTGACATAACCTGTTTTTCTAAAAGAAGAATGGTCTCAGCATTTCACAGGGTGGTGGATGGAAGAGTCATACACTTGGCAGAGTGCTTTGACATCATCTTTGGCTGGCAGATCTATAGGGTGGCAGCTTGATCTACCCTTTCCTTCAAAGTCATCTTCAGGACTCACCTACTCTGTCCTCATTAACACATGAATTTGCAAGAAACTACAGTGATAGGTGAAGGAAGAGAAGGTTGGGATTGCCCTCCCTTAAGATGTTACAACCCTGTGCAGGGATGGTTACAGATAGGACAAAAGGGGTAAAAGTAGAAGTAGCAAAACTTTGTTGTGTCTTGTCAAGAAAAGGCTATTGCTTTTCCTACTAATGCATTGCTATCTTCATAAATTCATTTTCATTCTCTCTTTCTTTAATTCTTTTCATCTGCTCTGCTCCATGTTACAAGAATAGGATCCAAGTCCTAGCTTAAGACTTGGTAGCAACAAGACATTGTACAGCCTAGCAGGTCATAAGGTCAAGCCGTCAAGCTGAGGCTTTCTGGTAAAGAACAAAAATGGACCATTGCTCCCTCATGTACAAGTCAATCACTATGTGCCTGGCAATTGCTTGGACAGATCCTGGTTGGTTGGTTGAACCATCTGTCTGTTCTAAAAAATTTAGAGACAGTATAAAGCCTACATGAAAATAGGGGTTGGCACAACAGTCCCTTGGGCCTTTGGTTACTCTCACTCCTGAGAATGTCATGCTTGACCTGGTAATAAACTTCACCTGTCTTCTACATGACCCTTTGTGTCTCACCTGAATTCTTTCCATGGCGACCAAAAGGACCAAGGAGCTAAAGGGAGACCAGAGTGAGATGTGATTTCAGAACATTCCAGACTGCTAAGAGGAAGGCCTGGTGAGGTGGCTCATGGGGTACTACCACTTGCCATCACATCTGGTTACCTGAGTTCCTTCCCTGCAGTCCACTCAGCAGAGAGAGAACTGACTTTAGAAAAATGTCTCCTGACCTCCATATGCATGCAGCAGAAGACACATGCATAAACACACAAATAAATGTAAAACAGAAATAATAATAATAATGCTAAGATAAATGTGGTTGTAGTTTTTGCATGCTACATTTAAATTCAAGTAAATGGGATATGTTTTGAAATGTCTTGGAAGAACTATGGTTGTTGGTGTGAGACATTGAACAGATAAGGACATAGGCTGCATTGGATTCATTATTATGGTTACTCAGCACCTCTCCCTTCATTGGAAAACAAGCCTTTCTCTGTCCTCTCCTGTGAGCCTCCCTTAAATCCCATCCATCCCCTGCTCTTCTCTCTAAGATGGGAGACTGTCACTGTCTTATAAAATCCTGACTTACCTATCACCAGTGGCCAAGGGATTAAAAACCCAGACAGTGGGAAGAGCTCAGGATCTGCCCTAGCCCTGCTCATACCTGAGTGGAGACTCAGCAGTGTGGAAGGGAGACCCTTCCCCTCCAGATGTGAATCTGAGGACAGTGGAATCTGACAGTGGAAATGGTCCCAGCCCCCATGAACAATGAAGCCTATACTCACAGGGAAGAATTGGTGGGCCCCAGGAGGCCTGTGTGGTGTTTCTCCCTGCTAACTTACACAGTCAGTCTTGTTTGATTCTCTGCAGTAGAACACATCTTTTACTGCAGTACCAGTGACAGGGAGCACACCTAATAAATGCTTTCACCTCCTGCTGTGTCCCCTGCTGTGCTCCTGGCAAGCCTGAGAAAAGTTGAGATCATTCAAAGACACACTCTGCTGGGGTCAGGGGTGGGCTTACCTACTAGCTTCTGGGAAGACTTTAAGATGTAGAAATGGACAGATTTTCACCCCAGACCCCTGAGTAAGACTCTTCCTGGATGGGATCCAAATATAAATATATATTCAAATATAGTTATAGATACAAAACTATTTGTGTATATATAAATACACAAATATAAATAGATATATAAATATAGTTAAGAGTCTGTGGATGGGTTTCTGATTAAATAAACCACCATTCATCTCTACCAAAATGACAGCAAAAGAATTAAATGAGAAATATCCCAAAAGCAAAAAGAATAGAAGAGACAACATGTCACACAGAAACTCCATCCACAATGAAACAAAGAACAGACATCCAGTGGCTCCAGGGAAAGCATGGTCCCACCCAGGCACTGAGCAGCCTAGGGCTAAGCACATGGCTGCAATCCATTTCTTCTCCTTGTCTCCTAGCATACTTCCTTTCATCTGAAAAATAAAGCTTCGTCTCTTCTCGCGTGAGATTCTCTGTAGGGCGAACCGTACATTCCCCTCTTAAGATTGAAGCTGCCATCTGTTCGCAAAATGTCTTCATTTAAAAAAAATTAAAATGTGTCCGTGCATGGTAAAGGGGCAGGCATGTGCCATGGTGTAGAGTTTCAGGAACAACCTTGGGAGTCTATTCCTTTCCTCTACCCTGTGGCTGTAGGAGCCTGAGCTCAAGTCTTCAGGCTTGGGATGGAGTGCTTTTCTTCACTGAGCGATGACAGTATCAGTATCCTGAGAGCAAGATTTCTAACAGCAGAGAGGTCTGAGGAAGGTTAGTCAAAGCCCTCTTAAAAAGCAGTTGGTGCCAGAATGAAGGTCTTTTCCTGTCCCGGGCAATGTCCCTTCCCACTATAAGCAGAATAGAGGTTTACCCTCTGCAGGGGATCAACAGCCAGAAGCATGAACCAGGGACTTGGGTGAAGGTGAAAATCGGGAGAAGGACCTCTGAAAACAGAACTGAGGAGAGTGCTATAGACTGAATGTGAATGTAAACCGAAGTCTGTAAGGTGGGGATGGGGTGGAGTTCCAAACCTACATTAAAGATGCTATATGGCTGATTTGACCAGTTAGGACTTCATGATCATGAAGAATCCAAATGTCAAAACTTTGGGGACCAAATGATCTTAGTATATATTTACTTCCCTTAAAAGTCATTCACTGGCCACCTCTGTGTCTGACCTAACATCCTTGTGACATACTGCAATGGGGGAAATTTTGGAATGTATTAACTTGTTCTACTAGGTTCCACCAAGCCCAAAAGCTGAGGGTGTCATCAGATAGATAACATCTGAGGTTTACCACAGAAATTTCCTGGCCCACCTCCCAGAGGTTCTGTGGGGTGCCCGGTTCTGGAGGGTGTCCCACGATGATCTCCCGGCTAAGGACAGAGTGAGAGCAGGGAGGGTCCTCTACCCACGTCTCCGCTGTCTGTTAGTCTTCAGCCCAGCCTGGTGTGAGAGGTCTGGGCCAAAAGGGTGCAGGTGCAAGCAGGGAGGAGAGATTGCCTGCCTCCGCTGCAGCCTCTGCTCGAGTCTCCGCTTACTCCCAGGTGCTGCACCTGTGTCTCCACCCTGAGCCGCCCGGGCTGGGCCGATAGAAGCAGGCTAGCAGGCAAGGAAGCAGCTTGGTGCCCCAGGAAGGTTCTGGGAGAGCGGATCTCTCCCCAAGTGTTACAGCTCTTGAGACAAAGACTCCAGGACACCAAGATGATTCTCGAACACACACCTTTATTTCTCCCGAATAGAGCCTTTATATACAGTTTCAGGGTGGGTTAGGGTCTGACAGCAGATAACGCTTATTGGCTTGGTCGGAGAGCTTAGAGATACCTCATCTACATGTGGGAGGGCCTGAGGCACTGTTCCTCGTGACTGATAGTCATAGACCTCCCTTTGGGAGAGGCTGTGGAGGGCCGAAGCTGAATGAAAAGAACCAGGGCCTGGGGGCAGCGCCGAACACCTGCCGTCCTGGTAAAGGTCCGGGGTTCAAGGCTTGCTCAACCAGGCACCCAGCTGCTTCCCACAGCCCACCGCCCCACAACTCCCCCTTTTTCTTTTATAAAGGAGAGGTGTCATCAGAATAAGTATCTCCTATGTTGGGAAGAGTTTGATACTGAACCAAGACCTGATTGGTAGTTACCTTTGCAATTCTACTTATCTGCTGCTTTAGAAACTGAATGAGGCAGGGTGCCAGGAGAAGTAAAGTTCCAATGGCTAGTATGGGGCCAAGGAGGGGAAGAATCCAAGCCACCAAGGGGTTAGAGTACCAAGGGGTAGGGGTATTGGGAGTATAGCGTGCCCGAAGGTTCCCCCGGAGTTCTTTGAGCATTTGTACATCTTGTTCTACCAGCCCAGACTCATTGACATAGAAGCAACATTCCTCCCCCAGCAAAACACAAGTCCCCCCATGTTCAGCAGTTAACAAGTCTAGGGCTCTCCGGTTTTGGAGAGCAACTCCTGCTAACGAGGTTATCTGGCGTTGAAGAGATTCAAGGCTGTCTGTAGTAGAGGCCATTGCCTGGTCAAGCTTGTCCTGGAAGTCGCCGGCCAGATGCTGTGTTTGGACAAGGGCTGCTCCAGCAGTTCCAGTAGCACCAAGTGAGACAGCAAGGCCTAGTCCAATGAGCAGAGGGATGAAGATCTCTCTCTTCTTCCGGCTTCCTCCCATCTGTAAGGCGAGTTCTTCAGTTTCGTAGAGATAAACCTGGGGGACAACGATCACGGGGCGCAGGAGCCCTGAAAATGAGGGTTAATACAGGCACCTACAGTGCCTTTGCACCAGAGGAGAGCGGGAGTGTTAACACACACTGAGTTGGTAATGGTGATGTCATGGGCACATGTGAGATGGGGTTTTGAGGAGGGCCCTACAAGGCAAAGAGGTGGGGTTAGGTCAAAGAGAGGAAGGTCTTGTGCTTTCCTTGCAGGCAGGGGTCCGTGGAGGTCATAAAGGGAAAAGTTAATGGGAACAGCTGTTAATAATGGTCGGGAGAGAGAGGCACAGAAAAAGCATTGGGAGGAATTGGGGTGGGTCGTTAAGGGAAGGAGGTCTGCTGCATATTGGATGTACTGTAGCCAGGAGAGGGTAGTTTGTAGTTCCTCTTGAGACTGGTTTTCCTGTTGGATAATATTAGCATGGGTAAAGGCGGATTTGGGGGCAGGGACAAGTTCACGGGAGATGTGTAGGTCAGCTATGGGGTATCTGGCATAGCCACTGGAGTAAAGTTTACCCATGACTCTGGTTCGCCAACGTTCATTCCATGGATCACTGATGGAAAGCTGAAAATGAGTTTTAAGGTTGGTGAGCATGGTGCCACCTCGACTGGTGGATTCCATCCTGCAGCTCCAATATCGGCAACCTCCATATGTGGAGACCTCCTGGAGGCATTCACCTGTGTTTCGGTAAGGAAAGCAGAGAAAAGGGCTGGAGATAGTGGAGATGGATTCTGGGTGTAGGGGAATCTCAATCCTGGTTCGACATCCTTTAAGTGGGCAGTCCTGGGTTCCTATAACTTTGTTGTGTCCATTGTAGGTTTCCCTAGCATAGAATCTCCAATGGTAGGTGTTGGGAAGCCTAGGGAGAGACTGGGCGGTAGCAGAGTTAGCATGAAGGATGACAAAAACAGCCAAGAGAATAGAGGAGAGAGGGGCTTGTGGAGGGCACATGGCCTGGGCAGCTGTCACCAGGTCATGGATATCCTTCCAGGAAATCCTGCTGCTCCTCTGTGCATGGCGTCTCCTCTGCCTTCTTTTCCTCCTCCTTGGTTCTTGATCTGTTAGTGAGAGGCGGGACATCTGCTTGGTTGGTGGGGTGTGTTCGGACATTTCGAGCAGGGACCCAGATAGGCTTGGGCTGGTCCTGTGGAAAAACACAAGCAAAACCCCTCCCAGTTGTAAGGAGGGGGTCTGGTCCCTTCCAAATTCCATCCAAAGGATCTCGCCATCGTACTAGGATAGGGGGAGCTAATTTTGGTGTGTGCCAATGGAGGGAAATAGGAGGGTGTTTGGAGTTTTTGTAGATGTTAAATATGTTTAGGGTTGTCAGAGCGGTCATTAATTGTATATTGGGGGGATAAGTGGTGGTTTGTTGTTTCAGGAGTTGGGCCTTCAGGGTCTGGTGTGTTCTTTCTATTATTCCTTGGCCCTGAGGGTTGTGGGGAATTCCCGTATGATGGGCAATTTCCCACTGTGCGCAGAAAGTTTTAAATTGGGCGCTAATAAAGGCCGGGCCATTGTCCGATTTTATCTGTTGAGGAATGCCCGTGATGGCAAAGGTAGAGAGCATATGGTAAATTAACCTTTTTGAGTTTTCACCAGTATGGGCTGTAGCCCATATAAAATGTGAGTAGGTATCTACGGTTACAAAAACATATTTCTGTCTACCGAATTGGGGAACATGGGTAACATCAATCTGCCATAAGGCATTAGATTTGAGGCCTCTGGGATTGGTGCCCATGGTTTGTAAAGCTGGGGTGGTAATGAGGGACGCACAAGAGGCACACGTTTTTATTATCCTTTGGAGCTGAGCAAGGGGGATGTGGGGGAAGCGAGCATGAAGCCCCTTTAGATTTGTGTGTGTGCGTGAATGAAATTGGTCTGCTTGCTCAGTGGAGGCTATGAATGTCCCTGTTGAGGCAGTTTGGTCAGCGAGTGCATTCCCTCAGATATAGGACCTGGTAGGGGACTGTGAGATCGGATGTGCTGGATATAGATGAGGGAGGCTCTCTGCTGTAGGAGGGTGGAGACCTGTATGAGTAGAGGGGAGAGTGGGTTGTCATCTAGTTTGACAAATGATCTTGACAACCAGGGGAGCAAATTGACAGCATATACACTGTCTGAAAAGAGGTTAAGGGGGCCTTTGACTTCTTTTAGAGCTAGGTAAATGGCATATAGTTCTTTATATTGGGGGGAGTGGTGGGGAAGCTCTTTGAATCTGAGGATAGGGGGTCCATCCTCAGGGAAGTGATATATTACTGCGCAGCTCCCCTCTTTCCTCCATCAGTAAATATTGAGGGGGCTCCTGCTATGGGCTCTCTTGAGAATAGTTTGGGGGGTAGCCATCGCAACAGAGGGAGGGCAGAGGCCCATTTTTCATCAGGATAATGGTTGTCAATTTGTCCTGGGAATCCTATTAAGCTGATAGCAAAGTGGGAATGATTTTTGATCAACCACTGAACATCGGAGAGGGAGAATGGGGTGACAAGAATGTCAGGTTCTTTTCCTAGGGTTTGTAGGGCTCTATCCCTGCCAGTTTTAATCATGTTGGCAAGTGCATCCACTTCATTTAAGATTCGGGGTGCACCACCCATTGGGGTATGGAGCCATTCTAGTACCCCCTGAGGTTGGTAAAGGGCTCCTACAAGCGTAGGGGAGGAGTTAAAGATAAGGAGATGTACAGGTATAGTTGGGTCATACCTGGCAAGAGCCATATCTTTTAGGGCTGAATTGACAGAATCTAGGGCTTGGACTGCCTCTGGGGACAGTGTCCTTGGGGAGGAGGGACTTTTATCTCCTTTTAGGAGGTTAAAGAGGGGTTGAAGGGTGCTTGTGGGAAGGTGGAGCCAGGGTCGAAGCCAGTTAAGGTTGCCCAAGAAGCTCTGGAGGGAGGCAAGAGTTAATTTTTGAGGGAAAGAAAGGGTGGGTTTGAGGGGACGTATTGAAGTAAGGGAGATCTCCGTTCCTAAAAATGCAATGGGAAGAATAAGTTGGATTTTGTGAGGGGCTATTTTGAATCCTAGGGCAGATAGGGAAGGTATTAGCTGGTCCTTAAGTTGGGAGGGGGAGGTAGAAGCATCTCCCATACCAAAATGTCATCCATGTAATGTTAAATGTTTAGCCCCTTGTCTAAATAGGGTTTTAAAGCAGTGGCTACAGCCTCCTGGCAAATGGTAGGACTGTTAGCCATTCCCTGGGGAAGAACAGTCCATTCATATCGTGAGGCTGGGCCAGAGTTGTTAATGGGGGGCACTGAGAATGCAAAGCGTTCACAGTCCCGGGGGTGGAGAGGGATGGAAAAAAAACAGTCTTTTATGTCTATTGCTAATAGGGGAACATTGGCAGGAATAGCTGAGATGTGGGGTAACCCTCTTTGCGGGGAGCCCCAGATTCGCATGGTTTTGTTAATTGCCCTCAAATCGTGCAATAGTCTCCACCCCCCTGAGCTCTTTTTTATAGGAAACACAGGGGTGTTCCATGGACTGCGGGAGGGGCGGATGTGTTGTAGAGAAAGCTGCTCCTCTACGAGTTCTCTGAGGGCTGTAAGTTTCTCCCTTGATAGAGGCCACTGTGGAACCCATATGGCTTCGTCAGAGAGCCAGTCAAGGCAGGGAGTATTAAATCTAACAGTGGCCCCTAGAATTGGGGGTGATTTAGAGGAAGATTTTTTGGGTCTCCTTGGGTACTATTTTCTTCATAAGTAATATCCTCTGTCTTAATGTGGTCTCTTTCTGGTTGAGTGGTAAGAACCACATCTAAGGCCTCTAAGATATCTCTCCCTAAAAGATTGGTGGTTACTTGAGCCACCAGGGGACGTATGAAGCCTGTAGCCCCATCTGGGTCCTCCCACCTATAGGTCTGTTTGGTAATACATGCGTGAGAAGTACCCCCTATGCCTAGGAGCTGGGGCCCAGGGACCAGTTGCCAGTCTTGTGGGATCTCTTGCTGTCTTAAGATTGTCCTATCTGCCCCAGTATCAATAAGACACTTGAATGGTTTATCATCTATTTTAATCGTTAACTTTGGGTGGGAGCCTTCTGAGATGCTAGACACCCATAAGGCCTCTACGGGAGTAGTTGTCCCTCTTACTGTCGGGGCTGAGGGTTGCCCCATTTGAAGTTTAAAGGCTCTAGTGGCTTACCATCCTTATCATATCGAGAGGTACAGTGCCTCCTCCAGTGGAAACCTTTTCTGCAGCGGGGACAGATGGTCTTAGCGGGAATAGAATTTGTTATAGGAGGGGAGTTTAGTGGCATTCGTCCCTCCAATGTCCTGCCTCTCCACATCTGAAGCAGACTCCTTTTGTTTTTACTGCTGCCACAAATGCCTGAGCTATGGATGCAACCTGGTGTGATTCGGTTCCTATTTCTCGGGTTGCCACAATCCACCTATCAGGATGCTCCTCCCGGAGACCCTGGCAAGCTAGCCTAGACTCAGAAGTCATGCCTTCCCAAACAATGGATAGTTCTGAGAATGAAATCAGATAGGGATTCTCCAGCCTTCTGATGGAGGGATAGCAGGGAGTAGGCAGGGTCTTGTGACCCTGAGGGTGGAGTTAGCCTGTTCCAGGCCTGAATGGATCCCGCTGGCTGGGTAGCTTGCTGTGCTCCAGTAGAGAAATCTTCCTGGCCAAGAGTTCTGCTTGCTCAGCCACATATTTGAAAAGTGCCTTGATTTAGGATTTGTCTTCTAAAATTTTCCTATAACTAATTATAAGAAGTTCATGAGGGGCTGGAGAGATGCCTAAACAGTTAATAGCACTGACTGTTCTTCCAGAGGTCCTGAGTTCAACTCCCCGCAACCATGTGGCAGCTCACAACCATCTCTAATAGAGTGTCTGAAGACAGTTACAGTATATTCGTATAAAATAAATAAATAAATCTTTAAAAAAATGATTTCATGAAACGGTTACCTCATTAGAACATGGTATTTGGGACAACCTAAATCCATACTCCCAGGCCATGGTCACTCACAGTTGGTTCAAGAATAAACTCTTTAATTCCCTTTGTGATAAGAGTTAAGTTTTGGATGGGCAGAGGAAGTTTTCTGCCCTTTTTGTTTCTCATACCAACTCATTGGAGTTGCCATCTTTTTTCTCAAGAACTCCAACTATATACATACCAAATTCATCTTCAGATACTAGGTTAGGCTTAAATAGTGAAAGGATATGGGCAAGGGACAAGACATATGAAATAGCACTGGTCAAAATCTAGTTCTACCCGCCATTGTCTCCACTCCCACAAAGTGGCATGAAAAAGTCCTTATTACTTGAAGAGAAGCAAGGTGTCTCAGGAGATGATCTCCTCCACTGCAGTCTCTTCCTCATAAATGACTACCCTCAAGGGATGCTGTCTTCAGGGGCTTTGCAAGTCCAAAAGTCGCAGTTGACTTCACATTTAAGACAATGGCTTATCTCTGCACTTTCAGCCAAAGGTAAGGAGACAAACAAATAAATAAAGATAGGATGCTAGGTTTTCATCCTGCTTATAGTGACTTTGTGAGCCCAAGTGAGGAGTCAGTGCTTTTTACCCAAAGCACCACCCAAGGGTCTGTTTCACTCTGTGAGAGTCAAGCTACCGCAAGAAGGAAAGCCCAGAGACAATAAGAAACCCAGAGGAAATAAAGAGAAGAAAACCTCCGTAGAAGCTACAGTGAGTACCTTGACTGGGGTTAAAAGATTACATATCAGTGAAATAAAAGAAAATACTGTCTAGAAAAACCATTTCAGAATAAGAAGTATCAAATAGAAGATTTGTTAAATGCTCAGAGAAATTAGAATATTTTAAACAGAGCACTCTCTATGTAGAGAAAAGATGACCATTACCAAAAAAAAAAAAAGCATGGGGAAAGAAATTGATCCCCCAAACAAGTACTAGAAAAATATTCTTAGGGCAGAGGACTTGTGTTTCACTTTTGTCAAGGTAGAACCCCCAAACCTCTGACCTGATCATGTCTTTATAAGTGTGTGTTCACGGGAAATGCATGAGATTGGCACAATAAGGATACAGGCACTTGCTCTATTTTATGTAATTTCTACCTCACTTAATCTTCATGATTATTCAAAGAACTTGGTACCATTACTATGTGTCTTTGGAGATGGAAATATTAAGACACAAATAAGGAATTTGAGGGCTTGGACTCAACACAAAACTGCCTGTACCCCAAGCACAGGTTTTGGTTGGTTAGTTGGTTCGTTGATTGATTCATTGGTTGGTTGGTTCGTTGATTGGTTGGTTGGTTGGTTGGTTGTTGGTTGGTTGGTTGTTTAGTTGGTTGGTTTAGTTTGGTTTTTAGTTGTTGTTGTTGTTTGAAATAGTTATCACTGTGTGGTCCATGAAGAGCTCTAAAAGGTCCAAGCATGGCAAACATGGTAAGTTGCAGGCAGTTCTGCCCTTCCCCATTCCCTCTCTCTCTTGCTAATCTATTAGACTCCCTTCCTTCGACACTTCCGAAACCCTAACGCTAGCCACCAAGATCCATTCCTTTATTTGGCCGTTTCCTTATGCCTGACTCATTCCTGAGGCTGATCACCAAGGTCCAGCAATCAATGTCCTATAGGCTACACTAACTAACATGACCAATAAGAACTGACTCATCCTAACTCACCCTAGTATGGACCTCCCTGTTTTTCCCTAAAAACCATTCTTGCAGGGCTGGAGAAATTGTTCAGCAATTAGGAACATTGGCTAATCTTCCAGAGGACCTGAGTTCTATTCCAGGACCAACACGGCAACTAACAATTGTCTGTAACTCCAGTTCCAGGGGATTCAACACCTTTGCACAGACATATGTGCCATACATGCAGGCAAAACACTAATCAATGCTTATAAAATAAAAATAATAAGTTATTTAAAAAGAAGGACCATTCCTGAAAAGCCATCTGCTACTGTTTCTGCAAGATTCTTCTCTTTTTGCCTTGCTTCATAAAGGATCATTTTGTGTCAAAATTAGTGTTTGGAGGTGACCTTGTCCCTAGTCCAGGTCTGGAGAGGAACATCACACGGTGCATGGGTTCTTCCAGTCCAAGCTAGCTCTGTATCATGTTCCTGCTGGCTCAGCTTCCTGGGTGCTGGGATTATATGTATGTGCCACTACACTCTGCCCTTCCACTGCTCTGTCCCTTGTCTGTTAGCACAAACTGTTGTATATGCATGCACACATATGTGCACACACAAGTGCACACAGGTCTTAAGCTGTGCTGTTTCCTGTTCTTATTTCTTAGGTAGCTATTAATGTGATCATTTGGTGTATTATTTAATTTTTTCATTTTCTTTTCAGGAAGACTTCATCTTTTTGCCATGTCACGGTCCCAATTTTAAGTTGATCCTTCTCTGCTTTTCTCTCAGGAAAGTCATACAGAACCATGAAAGATGGATAGAAGGGAAAGCCTCCCTATGTGACTGCCATGCTAGCTCTCAAAGCCCATCAACCAGCCAGGCATCCAACATGGCAAAACATCCTGAGATAGAAGGCTTCTGCCTGTCCCATCAGAGGAGATAGGTACCTGCTGGGAAGGGCTTTGGGAGAGTAGAGGGAGAGAGTGCTTCCCCCTGTGAACTGTGAAGTCCAGCTGGCAATGTGGGTGGATCCTGAGACAAGAGAAAGGATAGTTTTTTTTGTGAAGATAAAGTCAACAGTCAACAGCGTCTGTCTTTGGGCTGCTCCCTGTGCACTCCGTGGGGGCTCAACCTACCCTTTTACTTTATAAAAGCAGTGACAGAAATTGCCACCGCAAGATGGCTTCTGAGAACACTGTATTAAAGCCATCAAAACCTCATTAAATGAGTCAAAAGCTGCAGAGTCACTGCCCATCTTCAAGGATGCCTCTGATACAGTTTGGTAAGGGCTATATCATTCGTCTATAATTATGTCTCTGTTTCTGTAGCATCTCTCAGGCTCCCTCTCAGCTTTGGAAAGATCTCCCCATACATACTGCTTATTTTCTAGCAAAGGCCATCTGCAATGGTCAGCTTGATGGGAGCTGGACTCATAGGTGACAAGCTTCCAGGCCTACCTTCGAGGAGATGTTTAGCCTCTGGGCATACCTGTGGGGGATTGTGTTGACTAGGTTAATTGAAGGGGGGAGATCTACATGAAAAGCTATACTATTCCCTGGGACAGGGTTCTACACTGTATGAAAAGGAAAAGGCTGAGCACAGCATTTGTCGATTTCTTCTTCAAACCCCAACTGCCCTGACTGCTTCGACAATGACAGAAGGTACCAGGGAACTGTGAGCCAAAATAAACTCTTGTCCCTTAAACTACTTTTCTCAGATCATTTTAATCACACCAATGAGAAAAGATATCCCTTCTTCTGGATATGCAGAGGATGAGAGAACCAGCAAGGAAACCAGAGCTGCTCTGGATAGCATGTGTCAGACCTTTATCACTGACCAAACCATTAGACAGATTAAAAAGCAAGAGCGGCACTACCATGAACGGGAGAAAAGGTGAATATGTTGGTGCCACTTTCAGAAAGAGTTATCCTGGAGGTCACTGAAAAGGGCTTTTTGATAACATAGGAGCAATTTTTTTTTTAAAGCCTCTACGTTTTAATTATGCTTTTGAGTGTTTAAAGGATTTTCAAAATCTTAGAAATCATCTGTACGTAGATCAAACTAAATGAATGATAGCCCTTAACAAGCTACAGACATCATTAAATCATCCCAGAGTGGATCATACACAAACTATCCACTTGAATATTTTTAAATTAATATGAAATGTTGGTATAATAATAAGGAACCATGCAGTTTAAACAAGTTTTTCCATATAATTTCTTTTTGGGAATGTAGGACATCTTTATGGACTGGAGAGATAGCTCAGGGGGTCAAGGTACTTGTCACAAGCCCTGATCACCTAAGTTCAATCCCTGAGTCTCACATGGTAAAAGAAGAATTGACTCTTGATAGTATACACACAAACACAAACACACTAAATAAACTGCAATGAAAAACTGTGTGTAATAAAAAGTCACCTTTATGAAGTAGAAAGACTTGCTCCCTTCGTTTTATAAGAAGGAAACTCAGGGACCTGGAAAGTTAAGAGATTTGCTAAAGGTCACATCAATATCAGTGAGAATCACGGCTGAATAAGTGTACTGCAGGCTATAGTTTGGAGCTAGAGCATGCTCCCAAAGGCCCCTGTGTCACTGACTTGGTCACCAGCCAGTGCACTATTGGAGGCAGTAGAACCTAGAGTAATAGCCTACTGGAAAAAAGTTAGGTCTTTGGGTATGCGTCTTTAGAGGGAATTGAGGCCAAGGCCTTTCTTGACTCTTTGTTTCTCAGCCACTGGGAAGTGAATAGGTCTCCTCTGCCATGTGTTTCTGAGATATAATATATATGAACTACAAGCCCAAAACAAGAGTCAAGCAACCATGAACTGAAACCTTTGAACCATGAGCCAAAATAAACCTCTTAGTTGTAAGTTGATCATCTTGAATATTTTGTCACAATGACAGAAAGTCAACCAACCTAGTACTACACAAGACACAAAGCACTTGTGAATATATAACATTCCATGAACCTCCTGATTGTTCTGAGAAAACAATGTTATCCGTGGGACCAGTTAGCTGAAGCTCTGAAGGTGAGAATTTTCTTTCTCAAGGTGTCATAGTAGCTATGATTGGCTCATATAATACATATATTCCAATTTCTAAAGTCACCCTTTTCCCACAAGAATTCAAATCCAGGTTTACTGGACTGCAAATCCATTTCACTTTCTGCTAAACCACGATCCTTGAAGAAGATGGAGAAATAAATCTTCCTTCTGGAGTGGGATCTGTTGAGCCAGGTATGTTGACAGCATTCCAAGGCTCTATGTTGATTCTTCCAGCTCAGTGGGTATTGAAGCAGGGATCTACTCAAGTCAATTGAAACTGTTCTACAAATAGAAGACACCTCAGGAAGTAAGGGAGTATTAACATGCCCCCATGTAGCACAATTTTTAAGATTCAAGATCCAACCAAGAAAGACCACAGTTTTTGAAACCTACATGTATCTTAATACACCACCACTCAGCCATCCACCAGGTCCATGAGTTAAATTAAAACCTGGAAAGGCAGGACTAACAATACAACTGTTGAGCAGACATCTGCAAAGTCACCTCATCACCCCCCAACCCAAAGCACTCTGCTCAGGACCCAGTGTGCCAGGGAGACATGAATGCATCTGTTAACTTGACTGTCGCTTTTCTAAAATTCAAAGTTAACTTCATCTTGACATTGATTTTGATGTCTAGTGTAATTTCATTTTTTTTTCCAAGCAAAATTTAAAGACTGTCATTTCCACATACTTGCACCCAATGAGAAACAGCTTTAGTGACAACTTTTTTTATTAAGGTTCCTCATGGCCAAACAATAGTGCTTCATTCATCTGAATTGAAAGACAGGGTTGTCAGAAAATCTGTAAGTAGTTTCTGCACAAACCCCCACTCGCTATGAATAGTGCCTCTGTCCAGTTCTTTTCATAGATTGGCTTCAGCACAACACTTGGCCCGGTGGGTTTCTTAAAACCAATCTTCAGATGCCATAAATGCCCCTGGGGTTTTCTGTTGACTCTGGAAACATCATCCAGGTATTGAATCTTTTCATGCGGTGTGCCCGTTCCTTCCCTTTCTGCATTCCTGAAATATCACAAGGTTCCTGCGTACCAGGACTCGTGCTTTTGAAAACTCAAGTTGCTCATTGCTTTTTAAACTTGGTGAAAAATAATAAACACCGCTTTTTTTTTTTCTGTCAACATTTTCACTTTCCTAAGCAAAGTAAAGGCAGAGACTAAGAGAAAAACAAACCTTTATATTAAATTAGCAAAATGGGAAGTTTTTTTCTGTTTTCGTGCATCCAACTCTTATGTAACTGCGAAGCTGGTTTTCTGTTTTATTTTATTACTTCTTATGTAACTAGTTTTTTTTGAATTAATTCTGAATCAGTGGAAAGCTCAGTCCCATGAGAACCATGAAGGATTTAAAAGAGAAAGAATTCCTCTAGCATATGGAGCCAGTCTCTATCTGAGAAGTCACCGTGTTGGGAGAGGTTGCTCTGGACTGCAGGAGGGGAGGGAGGTTGATCTGGTGATCTGCTCACAGCAGCAGAGAAGGCCAGTGAAGGTGGAGCAATGAGATGTGGTGATTCTCAGATCATGTATTTTCTTTTCTTTTTTGGCAATTGAATAGAAAGTTAGGAGCCTCTTGCTTGTTCACATCTGTTTTGGTTACGGTCACTCCTGGGAGGGGCAGTATTTTTACCATCTGCAAACTGGCAGTAACTCCCAGCCGCTCCATTATACTGAAGCATAGGTTGGGAGACACATTTCGGTCTCTGGTGTGCTTGCTCTGCTCCTCAGCCTTTACTTTAAAGTCACTTTTCCTGTGCGTCCACACGTGGAAGTCCACCAGCTTTGCTTCGTGAGTTGCAGCTGAATGTCTCTACTTCCTCCGTGCCTCCCCTGAGCCTGCCATTCTGTCCTGGCATCTGGATGCATTGGTTCATTTCCATGCTCTCTCCGACCTGCGGGGATGGGTTTTGATGACCCAGCTTGACAGATGATTTAACCAAGGTTGAGAGAGATAAAAAGTTGCTCATCCATAGTCTCCAAGCTCATTGGAGGGAGAAACTGGGATTCAACCCAGGACTCCCTGACTTCAGAGCCTGGTTCATCCATCCCTGGTGTGACGGTCCTTACATAATGTGTCACATCTGCCAGGAGAAGTGAAAAGGTCTCAAGCACAGAGAGCCTGGGTGTGGCATGCGAAGGGTGTGTGGGCGGTGAGTTAGACCTAGCAGGAATCACCTAGTTCAAGCTTCCACCCCAATAAGCAATTCTCTCCACGGCATCCCATCCGAATACTTTCTCAGCCTGTGCTACAGCTATTCTAAAATGGGCGTTGGGGTGGTAAACGGCTATGAATAGGAGCTCATGTAAGCATAAATATTCACCCATGGTTGAGTTTCTGCGGCAACGTTCTGTTTGGGAACAAGTGTGCAAACAGCCTTGGATCAGAGAATTCCCACCCGCAGAGCCTGGTGCCCAGGAGAGACCCACAGGGAGCTGCAATCAGGATCTGCCTTCCTGGTTGCCATTTACTGCCTGCCTGGGGCTCACAATCTTGAAAGTAGTCCCGCAACGGGCTGAGTAGCCCTTTTAAAGCTGAACAAACAACAAGATAAGTATAACACAAACTCAAAGAGGAATTCCTCATAAGCCCACCAGCCAAAAATCATCTGTTTGCATTCTTCTTGCTTCCTGCCAGGCCTTGCCCACATGTAAACATGATTTTTAGAGTTGTAATCAAATGCACATTCAATTTGCTCTTCCACTTTGCAATAACATTATATCATAAGCATCTGATGCTCTACCAGACGGCATAATTATAATTTTTAGTGACTGTATGATAGTCCATCAAAATGGCATGACATAATTTGCTTAACTACTCACTCTTAAGCTGTTTCTGGTGTTTTCCTTCATTATAAATTACTCCACAGTGCTCATCTTCGTTTTTATTGATTCTTTCTCTTTGGGCTGTGGCATGGAAGATTGGCATACCCTTTAGAGACAAGTTTAAATGGAATTTATCTTCAGTGATGCGACACATAAGCCTAAGACCTTAGCAGGGCTGATGTTGCTTGTGTGTAGCTATTCTTTCATGTGTTACTTAATATTTGCTGTCTAATAAGGGTGTGGTGTAAGTCGGTGAAAAGTCTGCTCTCACCAAGCTGACATTCTAACAGAAATAGCAAGAGAAGTGTTCAGATTTTGGAATATAGCTGAGTGTTGGAGTTTGCCTGCCTAAGATTTATAAGACCTGGGTTTTGGAGAGAGAGAGAGAGAGAGAGAGAGAGAGAGAGAGGAGAGAGAGGAGAGAGAGAGAGAGAGAGATTGATTTTCAAGTCTTTACTAAACTTGTCATCTCTCTTTCTTGTGTGTGTGTGTGTGTGTGTGGTGTGTGTGTGTGTGTGTGTGTTGTTCAGGGGGCAGGGTTGGTTGGTTGGAGTGCATAATTCTTGCAGTTTTGTTGAGTATTTGTTTTACAGTGTTGGGGGTTCAAACCAATGCCTTACACATATTATGCAAATGTTCTACCACAGAACATCTTCCTCCCCAGGCCCTCCCCTTTCCCTCTTCAAATTCTGCCATAGTCATTTCCGTTTTCATAATATTAGTTTTACCTCCAATTGTGTGTGTTCTCACACACATGAGTGCAAGTGCTTGTTCAGGCCAGAGGTATCAGTTCCCGTGGGACTGGAGTTACAAGGGATTGTAAATCACCCATCATGGGTGGTGATAATCAAATATCAACCTCTGGTCCTCTGCAAGAGCAGTATACACTTTTAAACCACTGAGACATCTCTCCAACCCCTATATGCAATATTTGGGATCAAACACAGAGTATCATGTATGCTAGGTAAACAGTCTACCAGGTTCTTCAGATTTCAGATGTACAAAATTTTTGTTACTGGATCTGTTATCCAGAAGATACTGGACAAAGCAGAACTTAAAGCTTCAGTTAAGAGACCACATCAATAGCTTAGAGAAACTGGCTGACATACTGGAGATATGGGATGCTCAGAGGGTTACAAGTATGGTGGCATTCATAGAAAGGCCACAGAGTGAAGTCTAACACATCCAGTGTGCAGATATGACAAGTACATTTATTTGGTAGCTCTTGGGGGTGGGGGTCAGAAAAATGATCCCGCTGTTGGTGTTGAGTATAGGATTCCACTCCAAAATCTCTGTGCTAATCTGGCGAAACGCCATCACGACAAACCATTTGGGTTGTCATCTCTCCATCAGCTTCTTCCAGTTGCAATGCAACCTGCTCTTGAGGATAAATGCATTCTGTTACCCATCAAGGACCATGCAGGTTGGGGCTCTGAGTCCTTCCTGAGTGGTCATGACAAGTCACTTCCCAGTAGTATCTTCCCAGTAGATGAAGATTAACTATCTCCTGATTGTCTTTCAAGTTGGCTCTCAGCATCGTGGGATGCGTGACATGAGATTTTTTTCTTGTAAACTCTAATGTCTACAGAAGTGTTGGACGGCAAGGGAGCTGAAAAGGGAAGCAGCAAACTGTGTATCCCAAGCTGTGCTGAACAACAAAAAGCAGAACCCTAAAAGAATATCCTATGAGCTAATACGTGCTGATAAGTGAGCTTGGATGGCTGTAGCAAAATACCAGACTGGTTGGCTGGAAAGTCCAATGTCAAGGTGGCTCTTAGTGGGGGCTCTCTCCCTGGCTAATGAGCAGATACATGCTAACTCTGTCTTTGCATAGGGACAGAGAAAACTCCTAGATTTCTCTCTCTCTCTCTCTCTCTCTCTCTCTCTCTCTCTCTCTCTCTCTCTCTCTCTCTCTCCCCTTCTTTCTTCTCCTCTCTCTCTCTCTCTTCTTTTACAAATCCTGTCATGAGGGCTCCATCCTCGGGCCTTACCTACATCTGAATTACCTTCCAGAGGTGTCTCCTTCACTGGGTAGGACTTTTGCATTCCATATATAACAAGACTTCATTGGGAGGGTAGAGCACTAACAGAAACAGACTCGAGTCAAAGGCTGATGGGGTTCTGAGCCTCAAGACAAGAGGAGGCCTGAGCGTGAAAAAAATGAGTTTGGGAGCCCTGGCTCCAGCATCCTATACAACCTGAGCAAGCTACCAATTCCACCACACATCGGATACTTCATCCAAAAACGGAGAGTCGGTCAGTCACCGACTATGTCATGAAGTGGCTGCCATGTTCTAGGTGCTGCAAGTGTTCTAGGTTCTAGCAGAGAAAGGCAGGAACAACAGAGTAAACCCTTGTTAGTGTGCACCCTCACTGGATGCTAAGGTGGGGACACTCAAGAAGTGCATGGTCAAATCTCGCAGGCCCAGTGGCCATGCATTATACATGCTCTAGGATATTGCCTGTTACCTCCATTTCACCATGCTTCCTGGGGCTGGTCTTGTTAAGATGCTATACGAAGAGAATAAATGAATAGAAATCAGACACATTAACCCAGAGGTCTGTTCACACATCCCATCTGTTTGTATTTACTCTGTGAGAGAGACTTCCAGGGTCACCCCCACATGGCTCCCTTCACTGAGTAGCCAATATCTGTGCATGCTGTTTAACTATTCTCTGGGCTCCCTTCTCCAGTGAGTCCAGAAGGGCATTGCTTATTTAGCAAATGACATGTTCCGAGTTATTAATACATTCCAAATATTAAAATTTCAGGAGAAGCACTGGGAAAATCATGGCAGGATCATAATTTAGGATGCCAGGTGGCTAATGAATGCTTAGTACCCAGGAATATCTCGATTCCTCTGCCCCTCTCTCCCAATTAACAAAAGCGCTGATGATCTCAGGGCTGTTTCTGGCCAGCTGGGATAAATCAGCCCCCTGGCAGCTGCCCAAATGATATATTTTAAGGGCGCAGGCCATGTGGCTCTCTATTGCAAAGCAATTGGGGTCATTCTGTTTGCATATGGATTAACTCACTGCACAGGGATCCTACCCACTTACAGAGCCCACTGCGGCTTGACACTCAATAGCTATTCAGCAATGATAAAGAGGAGGCAGACCTATCGACCCTTCAGAATGCTCCCTGTATTCCTTCCTCACCATTTCCATTTATATTACTTTGAGCAAGGAGAATTCAGTTGGCTTCCCTATCTAGTTGTACTGTCCCTATTCTTAGAAGGAGTTTTCCACAATTGACAGAAAAAGATAGCCAGGTGAACGTGATTGGAGGAAACCCAAAGGTCCAGGCAGATGGGATTTGCAAATTGTCAGCTTGGATCATTGTTCTCGGTGATTCCTAAGCAAGAAATATGCAAGTTAGAATAGTTTTGAATAAACTATTAATTGGATATGTTGTTCTCTGGGGAAACCCATGGCAAATCCCAGTGAAGAGGCTCAGGTGCTGATTGTTCTGCTGTAAAGGGTGTCAACTCCAGGAACTCCTGAATACCTAGTTTCTACTCCCGGGATCAATCACCTGCGACACAGAGGAGGCAACTGTCTTAGTCCCTGTTCAGCCACTCAATAAACATTTGCCAATGGCCTAGTGTGATCTGCACACCACATTAAACGAGAGAAGGATGCAGAGAAGTCTGAGGACAGCCCTAGCAAGCTGGGAGCTTGGTGTTTTAAGGAGGATTAGGAATCCACAGGAGAATACTAGGTCATCTTGTGTAGTAGTGAGACCTATTGACCCAGATCTTGAATTTCCTGGCTTGTTTTAGTGCTTTGTTTTCTATGCCATTGTCCCCATAAGTCACTGAGATATCCCAACGGTTCCTTTTCAGTCTATAAGTGAGACAAAAAATCTTCTGTCAAACACTGAGTTCTGATTTTTATACTAAAGCTAATAGCCATAGGCCACTTGAGCACTTCATATAATAGGAGGACAAGCCACCCAAAACTCTGCAGTGGTGGCCAACAGGAAACATAAGATCTTTCAGTGAGCTTTGCCGTCCTGTGGCTTAGCACATGTTTTTAAGAGCCTGGGCTCTGTTCTTTTCTGTATCAGTTAATTGACTAAGCACCTGCCCCATGAACAACAGTGAATAAAACAAAATCCTGAGCTCCCAGAGGCTCACATGATGGCTCATTCAGGGAAACAGATTGGTGAAGAGGCAGCCAGGGAAATGGCCCAGGTTTTGGATGTACTTGAGATTTGCCCTTTGACCTTTGCACTAGCAGCACAGAGAACCACGATAGGATCTTAAGAAGAAGCATGGGGGCCTGTAAGCTACAGTTTAGCAAAGTTGATGTCACTAAGATAGGAAGCAGGAGCAGCCTGTGTCACACAAAGCCCATAGAGAGGCATTTGACAGGGTGTTTGTTATGTCTGCTGTGCTGGGACTTAGCCTAGGGCTCTGTTAGGCAAGTGCTCTACCACAGAGCTATACACTCTGACCCTTTCTTAGTTTTTATTTTGAGATAGGGTCTTGCTAAGTTGCCCACGGGAACCTTGAATTTGCAGCCAATGTCCTTGCCTCTGCAAGCCTGTGCCATTGGGCCCAGCTATGAATTCAGATCTTGAAAGAAAATGTGCGCAATGAAGGCCACAAGCCAAAAGTCAACTCAAGGAGAAATTTGCCCCAGCTATTTCTCTGGTCTCCATTAGTACAGCCTGCACACTTTAGCACACTCTGACATTTAGATGAAGAGAAGGAGGCAGCTTGGAGGGGTGGAGGCTAAAGTTAACTTGAAATTCACCTCTCCTAGCAGTCCCACATAAATTCAAAAGGACTTCTGAGTTGACTCAGCTAAAGGGAAGAAAGCCTGCTTTGATGATTCCAGAAGAAAGATAATTACCAAATTCCTAGAATATCTCTTTGGAGCTCGATATTTTATTTTGTTTTTTGGGGTACATATATGCCATCAACACAGTATTTTTTTTTTTTTTAATGTTACCAGTGTGAAAATGTTCTCTCTCTGCTAACTCCAAACAACCTAGGCAGCGGGAAGTGGGAAAGAGAAAGCAAATAGAACTCATGAGGCAGCACACCAGAACAGGGAAGGGGAACTCTGGAAAAAAACACAAAAAGTTAATTGCCTACGACAGCCCCTACATCAGTCCCTCCAAATCCCCAAAGGTTGTAGATGTCAGTGTCACTGTCAAAAAATTCTAGAAGTGGGATGGGGATGTATCTCAGTTAATAGAGTGCTTACCAAACATGCACAATACCTGAGTTCAATCCCCAGTTCTACTCAGACTGGGTGTGGTTTAATCTCCACAGCGGACACAAAGAGGGTAGGATCCGTCATAAATTGCCAATAGCTCATCATCTGGGGTGGAGCCTCAAAAAACCCTTCCATCAGTGTTGGGATGGTAACTGGACTGATCTTAGGTAAGCACAGCAACTGTGAGTTCATGAGTACAGCTATCACATCCTGTCCAGAAGCCAGCACTGCTCCCAGCCACTCCCCAGCCTCTGGCTCTTACATTCTTCCAGTCACTTTTATGTGATGCTCACTGAAGCCTTAGAAGGTTAATATAAATGTCTCATTGAGCTAACCACTCAATAGTCGTTTATTCTCAGCATTGTCATGAGTCTCTGAGATCAGTTACAAGTCTGCATTGACTGTTGCCCACTGTACAGGGATGCTTCTAAACCAGATGTGGTGGCGCACGCCTCTAATCCCAGCACATAGGAGGCAGAGGCGGGTGGATCTCTGAGTTCCAGGCCAGTCTGGTCTACAGAGTGAGCTCCAGGACAGCCAGTTTTAAAAAAACCAAAAACCAAAGACCAAACAAAGAAACAACCAACCAATCAAAAATTAGAGTTGAGCTCTATGGGTAAACATAAATGTTTAGAAGGCAATTAGACGACACGCCTATTTAGCAAGATAGCAGAAGTAGGTCTCCTACCAGGGCCTGTGACTTCCACAGCCATAAATTTTGACCAAGTTTACAGCACTAATTTCCAGGCATTAATTTCCCCCGGTGAGGTGGGCCTCCAGTTAGGAAACAGTTGGTTATGCCTAGTGCAGTGATGCCGCTATTGTTTTGGTGAGTACGTGTTGCCTGGCAGGTTCTTCTATGAGTATAATCTTTGTAGTTTTACCCCTCTGCTCCATCAGGCCACCATCATGATGCAGCTCCTACCTGTTCTAATCTATTAGCTCTATTTACTCTCCTGCCCTTATATCCTAGAAACACCCAGACTCTGACATTCTGTCTCTGTGAATACTTCCTTTAATATTCAGATGCCCCTAATGCCACCCACCCAGTGTCTGCTGTTTGCTCAGCGCTGACACATGCTCATGGTCTCTCGTTCCAAACAGTCATTATTCTTGTGAATTCCAGGGTGTGCTCTTTGTTTAATAGATATCAGCTTCTCCCACACTTCACCAGCCCCCACCAATCCCCAACCTCTCGTGGCCGCAGATGCACTACTCAGCTTCTTTACCGACACCACCAGGTATCATACCACCACTTAAATCTTCATGGCTCTTCCATGCTGTATACCCAACATGGAGCCAGTGTTCCCTCCCTCTACCCAGCTGCCTATGCTCGGTGTTAGGGAGTAGCTCATCATGACTTCTTCCCTCACCTCAGTCTCCAAAGTTGCTCTTTGGACCCACAGGGCTGTTCTCGACTGTAATCATTCCACCCCACCCTCATAACTTACAGTGGGATATAACCACCATCATCTTGAGCCTGGACCACTTGCATGAACTTCCTAAAACCCTTCCTCTTTGGGAGTAGAGGTTTTTTTCTCTTTAATACAATCTTGAGTGTGCTAGTCCACTGTCTTGAACCCCTAAATGGCTTCCCAATGCTAAGAGAAAAAAAATTAATATTTTAAATGTTTATTTATTATTGTATGTGGTTGATGGGTGACGTACTTTGAGTAGTGGCACCTGCGTGACATGGCTTGCATGTGGAGTTAGAGGACAACTCTTGGAAGACAGTTCTTGCCTTCCATTCTTACATGAGCTCTCAGGGTTGAACTCAGGTCCCCAGGTTGCTTTACAAGTGTTTAACCAGCAGAGCATCTCACTGGCTCACTCATGAATTGTTGGAGGATGTTTTTGTGCACTGTGTACTCAAATCTCTGTACTCACAGATCTGGTTGCAGTCCAACTTTGGTATTGTCATTACTATGAAGCATCTCCTGACTCAGTATTTTGTAAAACATTGTTCTCCATTACTTTCTGATTGGTCAAATAAGAGCTGAACAGCCAATAGCTGGACAGGAAAGGAAAAGGTGGAACTTCCAGGCTCAGAGAGAGGGGGAGAGAGACAGAGAGAGGGAGAGAGACACAGAGAGAGGGAGAGAGAGACAGAGAGAGGGAGGGAGAGACAGAGAGAGGGAGAGAGAGACAGAGAGAGGGAGAGAGAGACAGAGAGAGGGAGGGAGAGACAGAGAGAGGGAGGGAGAGACAGAGAGAGGGAGGGAGAGACAGAGAGAGGGGGAGAGAGACAGAGAGAGGGAGAGAGAGACAGAGAGAGGGAGAGAGAGACAGAGAGAGGGAGGGAGAGACAGAGAGAGGGAGGGAGAGACAGAGAGAGGGAGGGAGAGAAGGAGAGAGAGAGGAGAGAGAGACAGAGAGAGGGAGGGATAGACAGAGAGAGGGGGAGAGAGACAGAGAGAGGGAGAGAGAGACAGAGAGAGGGAGAGAGAGACAGGAGAGGGAGGAGAGACAGAGAGAGGGGGAGAGAGAGACAGAGAGAGGGAGAGAGAGACAGAGAGAGGAGAGAGAGACAGAAGAGGGAGGAGAGACAGAGAGAGGGGAGAGAGAGACAGAGAGAGGGGGAGAGAGACAGAGAGAGGGAGAGAGAGACAGAGAGAGGGAGAGAGAGACAGAGAGAGGGAGAGAGAGACAGAGAGAGGGAGAGGGGAGACAGAGAGAGGGGGAGAGAGACAGAGAGAGGGAGAGAGAGACAGAGAGAGGGAGAGAGAGACAGAGAGAGGGAGAGAGAGACAGAGAGAGGAAGAGAGAGACAGAGAGAGGGAGAGAGAGACAGAGAGAGAGAGAAACCCAGGTGGGGATCAGGAGTGGCCATTGATAAAGAAGGAGGTACCAGGGCAAGACTAATATTGCAAGTAAGGGACCATGTGGCTGGGAAGTAAGCCAGGCCAGCATTGTCAGGTTAGAATAGCTGACTGAGTATCTGCCCAGCTATAGTGCCTGAAGCTCTCAATAAATATAAAGATCGTTGTGTCATGATTCAGAGCAAGGGCAGGCATAAAAAAGCCTACACTTTTACAATTAATAGCGAAAAGGATAGTTAAAGAATAGTGAGAAAAAAAAAAAACCAAACAAACAAAAACTAACCACAAATAGGATGGGATCCAAGGGAGAAAATATCTTTAAAATAAAAAATCTTATTTACTTATTTATTATATTTTTGTGTATGCATATATATGAGGCATATCTCTGTATGGTACATGTTTGTGTATGTGTGTGTGCATGAATGCACATGTGTATAGAGACCAGAGGAAGAATATTTTCCTCTGTCATTCTTAACCTTGTTCCTTTGAGGAACCTGAACCTAGGAGTACTCATCACCACTCAGCCATCTTGATAGCTAAAGTCTTAACATGATCTAGAAGAACCTATCAGCTGAGGTCACTCCCCGATCTTCAATCTCATTTACGGATGTTCTCTCTTCATTCCCGACAAGCCAGGTTTTCTTGCAAATATCAACCTCTTCAGCAACATCATAGTCTTAGACTATGAAGTCTCTCAGTGCTCCCATCTCCCACCAGTTCTTGACGCTGCTGCCTTAGTTGCTATTCATTTCCTCACCCACTGCAGATTAGATAGTACAGGATCTTAGAGTCTGCTGTGCATTGGGACACACTGCTTAGCACAATGCAATGGCCTCCTTTTGAGACTAACTTTTCTGATATTTTATATGTTTCTTGCAACCTGGAGCCACATGGCCTTGCTAGTGGCATGGTCCCTGTCTTAGTTAGGGTTTTACTGCTGTGAACAGATACTATGACCAAGGCAACTCTTATACAGACACATTTAATTGGGGATGGCTTACAGGTTCAGGAGTTCAGTCCATTATCATCAAGGTGGGAGCATGGCAGCACCCAGGCAGGCATGGTGCAAGCAGAGCTGAGAGTTCTACATCATCTGAAGGTTGCTAGCAGAATACTAGCTTCCAGGAAGCTAGGATGAGGGTCTTAAAGCCCACACCCACAGTGCCACAACTACTCCAACAGGGCCACACCTCCTAGTAGTGCCACTCCCTGGGCAGAGCATATTAAACTGTCACAGCACCCAAGCTGAAGGCAGAGTTAGATTCTAACAAGGAGCCTGCATTGGGTCCACTAGCCAGGTGGCAGCAATGGTAAGTCCATGGAGCAGGTTGCTATTGATCCAGTTCTCTGTGAGCCCCTTCGTGTTGTTTTCTGTGTTGTCATTCATGAATCATATTCTACAAATACACACTTGACCTTAAAGTGTCCAAACAAGCCATGTTAACAGCATAAGCTCAGAGAAGGCAATCTGCAACTCCCACCCACCCTTCTTGCCCAGCAGCTGCTCTCTGTGGGTATGAGCTCAGGCTATACGAACGTAGCAAGATTCTGCATTCTCCACCCCAAATCTTCACTCTCTCCTCAAGGTCAATTTGTCTCCAGTGCATCTGATTACCACTTGCTCGCACTAATCTTTCTCCCCTCAAAGTTCCCCTTCTTGCTTGCTATGGGTCCAAATTCTCTTCTCTATCATTATTATTAGTATTATTATTAGTATTATTATTATTGATAGAGTCTAATTATAGCCCAGGCTAGCCTTGGCTTCACTGGATAGCCAAGGATGACTTTGAATTCCTGGTCTTATGCCCCCTGACTCACTTCATCAATGCTCCTGACCTTTTCTTCTCCCACTCCACGCTGGAGTTCTTAAGAGAGCTGCTCCATTTTCAGCCTTCATCTCCTCCCACCCACTCAGTGTTATTTATTATTGTATTCACTCATTGCTTGAATAGCTAATACGTGGTTCCAATTCAGAGTTTAAAGCATTACAAAGGATATACGGTGAACGACTGCCCTTTCACCAGGCTCCCAGGACCGAAATCATCCCAGAGGCAGCCCGGCAAGTCCAGCTCCTTCTTTAATCTCCATAGATCATATGCGTATATACTTATTGGAATTTTTATATTGAGGCAGCTCTACATACTTTCTATCCTTGGGGGAGTTTTCCACTTAAATATTTTAGAGGTTGTCCTATGTCAGTATATGCAAAGCTACCTCATTCTTCTAAGGAGCTGCCATGGTCCCACTATGAGGTTGCACCATCAGCTCTCCTCTCTGGACACTCAGGATCTTTCTGTCTTTTGTTCTAACAAACATGCAACAGTGAGCATCCTGCCTTGTGAGTGCTTTTGCAGAATAAAATCCACAGAACATAACTGCATTTTACATTCTGAAATCAAATTGTTCTCCACAGAGGTTGTACTGTCTCATCTACCCACAGCAAGATATAAGAAGGCCTATGCAAAAGATTTTTTTTTTAGACAACTGTTTTTATTTTTGCTAGTTTGGTAGGTGAAAAATATACCTTTAAATTTTTAAACTCCATACACATTTTATAGTATTCATCCTCTCCTGCCCCTTCAATCTCCTCCTGTACCTCCACATTCTCTCTCAAATTCATGTCCTCTTCCTCTATAATTTTATATGCATGTATGTATGTATCCTAGAACCCGTGGCTAGAGGGGTCACAGCCCCTTGATTCCATGCTGCTAAACTGACATGATATCCAATTGTCTTCTAAATGCTTACCTTCTCCACAGATCAGCGTGGCTCTCAGCCCTCGTCAAGAAGCATCTTCTGGCAGCAGAAAAGGCTATGACAGAGAACTACAAGGAATCACAGTGCATAGAATACATAATGGTCGGGAGCACATACCCAAATCACACATCTGTAGTGCTAGTTCTAGACACTGGTTCAGAGGGCATCTTGTTCAGCTAGCATCTCGGAAGAAGAGGTGGAAAGATTGTACAAGCCAGTGACTGGGAAGGACTGTTGTAAAATGGCGTCTTCTAGACATGACAAGGATGTTACCTCATGAACTCCCAACAAGGCTACTTGTTAACTTGTTACCAGTTAACTGTCCACCACGGATGGGGAAGGTCTCACAAGGCCCTACCTCTAGTTGAAAAGCTATTAGTTTTGGTGTCTGTGGTGGGTGGAGAGGGACTCAGTTTTCTTCGTGGACAAGTCCCCTGATAGGTTGTCCTTGCCCAAGTGGTCAGCCCTGCATTCAAATGCATATAGGTAGCACTAAAGGCACACTGCAGATCTGCACTTATATTTATGGTTGTGCACAAGCAGTTCTTCTTTTTCAGCCTTTTGTGTTTCTCCCTCTGTAAGTCATCTGTTCCTACCTTGCCTGGTTGCCTGGTTGAAGATGGTCTTTTACAGATCCTAGAAACACCCTACATTATAAAAACTAATTCCTGTGTATGATACTAGTGGCACCTATGTTTAGTCGCTGTGTAACCTTTTGTGATACATGTTATATGACCAATAAGACAAATGCTATACTGTAGGTTTCCCCTGCCTCCTGATGGCAAAAATCCAAAGCCCTTCATGGTCCTCATGCTTTTCAACTTTTGACTCTGCTTAACAATCTCTTTCAACTATATGTGGTCTGTATCAAGACTCACCTCCTGCTTCACTGTTGAGTCTCTTTGGTTTCCCTGAAGTTCTTGGGACAGTGTTCTTGGGAAAGGCTGTCTGCTCATCCTTGTTCTGCAGAGGCCAGGGGAAGCCCAGCTGGATCACACTGGGCACTTCCCGGCGCCATTAGTGAGATGTGCAGACAAGTGTTTTACACACATCTGGAGGGTGTGCAAGCAAGGATTTTACACACATCTGGTGGGTGTGCAGGCAAGGATTTTACACACATCCGGAGGGTGTGCAGACAAAGTGGTTTAGACTGATCACTAGACTCTTTTTGCCATCAAGCTTAACAGTCTAAACATTGCCCCTCCCAACATCTCCTCCCACCCCCAGGCTTCTGCAACTCTCATTGTCCTGGTAGGTCTGAAACCATGCCCCAAGACTCAGCTTGGTGCTGCCAATTCTGCTGTGACAGTGGCAGTGTCTTCCATTCCTCTCTCTTCTTGCAGACCCACATCTGAGCTCTCATCATAAGATCCACATCTCCTTGAAAGTGTGCTGTTCTTGATCCTTAATCACTCTCCTGCTGCAGTCTTTCACATCCACAGTCCCTCTGCTCAGGAAACTTCATTTCCTCCCAAGCACCAGCCTTCGGTCACTTCTCAGCAGAGAGTTCTGAAACAACTAAACCTCCCAGTGTGAATTGAGGAACCCTGGCTCCCAATGAGGTACCATGATAGAAGACACATTCTTCAAAGGTGAGGAAAAAATAAGGGATGGGGACATACCTCAAAGGAAAGCATGCCCAGGACCACAAAACCAGAAGAATTGGCCAACACCTGTGATCCCAGCACTCCAGAGATGGCAGGAGGAGAATTCAAAGTTTAAGGTCATCCTCAGCTACATGTGGAGTTCTGGGTCATCCTGAGCTACATGAGACTGTCAACAACAACAACAAAAATATCTTCTCTGTTCACTTAGTGGAGCAATTTTCACACGCACACACACACACACACACACACACACGATACTTAACTACATTTTATTTGTTCCTTTGGTCATTGAACTTGCTGGTTTTGTGTGTCAACTTGACACAAGCTGAAATTATCACAGAGAAAGGAACCTCCCTTGAGGAAATGCCTCCATGAGATCCAGCTGTAAGGCATTTTCTCAATTAGTGATCAAGGGGAGGGGGGGGTGTCTACTGTGGGTGCTGCCATCCCTGGGCTGGTAGTCCTGGGTTCTATAAGAAAGCAAGCTGAGAAAGTCAGAGGAAGCAAGCCAGTAAGTAAGATCCCTCCATGGCCTCAGCATCAGCTCCTGCTTCCTGACCAGCTTAAGTTCCAATCCTGACTTCCTTTGGTGGTGAATAGCAATTTGGAAGTGTATGTTGAATATACCTTTTCCTCCCCAACTTGCATCTTGGTCATGATGTTTTGTGCAGGAATACAAACCCTGACTAAGACAGTTGTATCCAATCAGTGTTTAGGAGAAGCGTTTCCCACTGTTTCTGTTTAATTGTTGTGGACTTAACTATAGGCATTTTCTTTCATTCCAGGTTCCCCATTTCCTCTGCTTCAGGCCCCTTTGGCTTCTGTTTCTCTGCTGCAGCAATTAAACCCCTCCCTTAGAGAATCAATGGCAAAAGGCCATCTCCAAGATTCTTCCATGCTCTAGTTCCAGGAGAGTCCAGCAGTTTCCACCTCCAGCGGTGTCTTAACACTGGCACTTGAGATAGGCCCCCTATCCCCCGTCATACTCCCCTCTCAACCCGCTTCCATCAGCACCTTCAAGAAAGAGCCTCCAGCCAGTGTCACAGCAAAGACCTCTGATGCTCTAAGAAATCCTGGCAAGCTAGTAACTGGGGGTTCGTTGGGGTCCCAAGACTCAACATCCTTTACACACTCAAACCTATCTGGATGTTACTTGGGACTTTGGACTGGGGAGAGTGAGGGAGGGGCACATCTGAGAAGGCAGGATAAGCTGAGCAGACTGCTCCAGGGTGGAGGGAAAAGGGAGGGGAGAGGTGAGGTGCTGGAAGGGGTGGGGACAGAAGGGCTGGCCAGAGCAGGACGCTGCTGTTGCTGCTGCTGCTGCTGCGTGCTGCTGTTGCTGTACAGGGGGGCATTCATTGTAGGGACAACAGAACAGTTGGAACAGTTAGGACAGCGAAACAGGGCCTTCGAGGATCTTACTTCTCCATCTTCAGCCATGACAGAGAACTCGGACAAAGTTCCTATCACTATGGTAGGGCCTGAGGACGTTGAGTTTTGCAGTCCCCCGGTGAGTACCTCCTGGTCCCCAAGACTGGCATGGAGTGAGTCCAGACGCAGGGACCCGGACTGCGTGTGAGTGCCAGATCCACTTCTGGGCTCAGGAATTTCTGCCATTGGATGTATGGTGATGAGAGAATCAAATGAGAATGCCCAGTGTGGGGGTGGAGTGGCAGGGTGCACAGGATCCTCCACAGGTGTGGAGGGAACCTCTTGTGACAGCAGAGGGTACGGGACTGAGGGGCTAGGGGGCCTGCCTAGGGAAGAGTCTGCTATGTTGCTGCCATGTCTGAGGATAAGGGACCCTCGCGAGGCAGCATCTGAGTGTGCTTGGAGCCAAGGCTTCCTACTGTAATCCTCACGGTTCCCCGGGGACACGACGCAGGGATCGCGAGTCTGGGTGGCGCGGCAACCAGTCCATCTCCTGCCCCGCAGGCGTACGCCACCGTGACCGTGAAGCCCTCCGGGAGCCCTACACGGCTGCTCAAGGTGGGAGCTGTGGTCCTCATTTCTGGCGCGGTGCTTCTGCTCTTCGGGGCCATCGGGGCCTTCTACTTTTGGAAAGGAAATGACAATCACGTAAGTTCAACGAGTGGCTCCAGTTGGGATACAAGGGCCGCCAGGTGCGCGGGGTGGCCGAACCCCTAGGTGGAGCCAGAGTGCTGGTCGGCCGGTGGGCACAGCCTGCTGCTCCCTCTGGTCCCCTTGGTTCTCTTGGGATACCTCCCTTCATGGGTTTATCACAAAGTGGGTACAGGGCACAGGGTAGGGAAGCTCAGGGTTCCTAGGACGAAACCAGAAACGGAGACTTCAAGAACGCCCTGGACACTGTGGGGAAAGTCATTCTCTGTCATCACAGCCTAACAAAGCCACCAGGCAGCTGTGGGGCAGTGGGGAGGGCACGCGGCCTCTCTAATTTTTATCCTGAAAGAAAGAAATGAAAGTAAATGATCCTTGATGCCTATCCCAGCTGAGGAAAGCTATACCTTTAAATAGGACAGAGGGTAGAAAGAATATTCAGACCCACAGATGAGGGGAAATCTTTATCTTTAAGAAAGTTCTTCTGTTTGTGACCTATTTATTCATTCTCCCTTTTCTGTGTTAAAACAAAAAGTCAGACTTCCTTAGAGGTAACAAATCTCTTTTAAGAATCAGTGTGGTCACCTGTGATTTAATGGCAAATGTCTCACTAACTCTTCTCCTTTATCTGATCATTGAGATTAAGGCCGGATAGACTCTCTCAAGAAGTATAAAAACTGCTTCTGTCTGAAGTGGGCAGCGTTCCAGTGTGTTCTCTAAATACCTGAGTGTGTCCACCTATGTTAAAGGGAGGATTTTATCTTGGTGACGCTGGGTATAAGCTTATTTCAGCTAATGGAAAAGAATTCCATCTCCAGGGTGCACACAAAGGGCTCTTTCTTAATCACTGTCCTCCAAGGATCACTGACTGCCTTCCCCCCACCACCACCATGAAATTCAAAGCATGAGCGAATTCCAGTACTTAGAGAAAATGGTGCTGAAAGCAAGTCAACCATTTTACACATCACATCTTCTGCAGTCACTGCATAATTTGTATTTTTAACTCAAATGCCTAATGTAGATAAGCACGCCATTTAGCACTGAGTCTGTTTTAGAGACTATATCAAATTTACAAGCATCAATTTGTAAGATCGGAATTGCGCTGTGTTTTGTGTGGATTTGAAAAGTGCCTTAATGTATTTGTATTTTAAATATAGACACTGGTCCAGATGCTCGTATATGAAAGCACAGAATCTGAACATGAGAGTGATTTTAATGTCTATGTCTCCATTAGTAACGGGGTTGAGATTGTCACCCTTTGGGAAATTTGATGGTGTTAGAATATAAATACTATCTTTTAGATAACAAAATCTCCATGATGAAAGAAATTTGAAGACAAAAAATAGCTTTACTTTTTAACAGTTTTTTTTTGGGGGGGGGGTAAATATTTTGGCCAAGAAAGTAATACCATTTGGCATTTAATTAAAGACAGACATGACTAGCTGACAAGCTTCTTAGAATGAGCCATCACCCTGAAGACGTGGGCTCTCTCTCTCTTCATATCTTTCATTTTCCTGCAAGATGTTTGGTTTAAGAGAGCAGTATTAAATTCTAAGAATATGGAGGAATAGTAAATCACATTTTATTGCTAACAATCAAAGTTATTGCTATTTCCTACACAGACAGGAGAATGAAGAAAATCATGGCACTTTTTTTTTCTGGAAAAAAATTTGTCTAATGCTGTTCCATATTATTTAAGTCTGGCAAACAAATCACAAAATTTGAAGTAGAGTGCATTTGGCAGTGTCTATGCTATGCACATGCATGGATCTGCCTGTCTTTGAACAGGACGCTAAATCACTCAAACACAGCATAGTCAAAAAAGGTAAGTATCTATCACACAGGAACGATCATCGAGCTAATGGACTCCTCGTTCTCTGGAGAGTTTCATGTCTGGTTCTCTGCATTAGTTTACAAAGGAGAACCAGATGTGAAGTTCTCACCTCTCCCTTTCATATGGCTCAATCCTCAGGGACAGGTCTGCTCAAATTTAGCTGGAGGGTTACCAAGCACAGGGCACTAATAACGAGGGGATCACTGACGGAGCTCAAATATTGAGGCCATTTTTCATCCACATTACTGTAAATGGAACAAGGCGTTGAGATATGGGAAATTCCCATCAGTGCCAGACAACTGACAACTCTACCCGTTCAGTGAGGGAGGGCCTTTCAGTTGCTTGCGGCCTTTTTCTTAGATTAATTTTTCTAGACATTTTCCCAAACATTATGTAATTAATCTTATAGAACCGAGGCCTTATTAAAAACTCATTAGCAAATATCCTTGGCTGTAAAAGGCACCATATTGAGCAGAATTTTGGCAAATAATAAACTTCATTGTACTTGGCGAGAAATAGCCTTAGGTGCCAACAGCTCCCTGGGCTTAGAGAAGATAACGTAATTGCCGCTCCAGCAACTCAGCTTCCTGTCCTGCACAGGGCCCAGAACTTGGGAAACTGCAGACTGCCTTCCACCCTCCCCTACTGCTACCCCACCACTCCAAGAGGGCACGGGCTTTTCCTGCAACCGCCAGCATGAGCTACATCAAAGGAGATGTAGCCAGGGAACCTCCGCTTGCTCAGGAGAAAGGCGCAACTGGTGGAAAGTGAAAGTAGGACTGAAAGGGTCAAAGCCAGCCTGGTACGCAGTATGATAAACTATGACATGTATGGGGCAGGGGGTAAGGAGGAACCGGCCAAAAAGAATTTCTAAATGCTTAAATTCTTAAATGCTCACTGCCTTAGTTGCTGTCATCGGAGTGGAGGACAACGGTGCCAGTAAGAAGCTCACAGGCCAGGTTCCTCAACAGTCACGGCTAACCCGTGTGTACAATGGCTGCTCTGAGCTCCCAGGGCAGAACAGAGCCTGCTTTCTCAGCAGAAAGGCCTGGTTTAGCCAAAACCAAAGGAAAAAAAAAAACAAAAAAACAAAAAACTCCAGGCTTCTATAACTGGGATGCTTCGAAGGGAGAAGGTGGAACAGGCTGCTGGGCTCTGCTCCATCTCTGCCAAGTCTGAATCCTACAGGGGTGGGCCCGCAGTCAGGGCGACTTAGGGAACTGGAGGCGGCTGGGTTCCTGGAAGGAGGCAGGAGGGCAGGGATGGACATGCTGGAGTGGTGCCCATTTTTCTTCTCTTGCTAAACGAAGCCTGCTGCCTAGGAGGAAGAGTAGGAGTCACAGAGCCATTCTCTGATGATAAAATAGTGCTCTGTGTGTCTAGTAATAATGAGTTTTCTCCACGTAATGATCCTGTAACAACAGCTATGTTTTTCTAGTGTTTATCCAGTAGCAGTCGTCACTCTTCATAATGAGGGGGGAAATCAGACTTGAATAAAACCACAGCTCTTTGCAGTGCTGAGTGGCTGACCTGGCATGAGATAGAAACTTGATCAACCATTCTCAGGCTTTCCCCTGTGAAGACTTGCACGTGTGTACTTGTGGGTGACCATGCACTTTATATGTTAGGTAGATGAAGTTATATAATGGATGATTAATGAAGACAGATAGCTACCAAAAGTCCTAAAAAGCAGGAAAGAAGAGAAACTCTGCCTCCAGTTCCACCACATACAGAAAGTCTAACCGGGCAGCGCATGTTGGGCAGTAGCAGTGTGTGGATTGTGCTTAAGCTATTGTAATGATAAGCTGTCTAAACAAAGAAAACCCTTTGGATAATTTATGGGTGTTTTTTTGTTTATTTTTAGTTTGTTTTTGTTTTTTGTTTGTTTGTTTCTCTCTCTGTTTCTCTCTCTCTCTTTTGAGAAATGCTTTCTCTATGCAACCCTTGCTATCCTGGGGTTTGCTATGTAGGCCAGGCTGGCCTTGAACTCACAGAGATCTGCCTGTTTCTGCTTCCCAAGTGCTATCGTGTGTAAGACAGACCCCAGCCCTGTCTCAAATCCTTATCATATGCTCCCCACACATTTAACCTTGACTGATGAATTTTAAAAATCAGTCTCCAAGCAAAGATGCCACTCTTTCAGCCAAATGCCTTTCCATCTATTCGTGGGTGGTTCAGTCCAGCTACAAACAGAATTAAACTTTGGAAAACCAAACACTGACGCTTAACCCCAACTTCACGGGCTTTGATTTAATTGGTCCAGATATGGTACCTAGAGCATCTATTCAGTTGCTTCTGATGTGAAACAAGGTTCAAGCCCTTGAGCTCTTTAAGTTGCTATCAAACACTACCAAAGATTTTACTTAGAAAGTATTTTAAAACAATCAGGCTGAGGAGATGGCTCCTTTGCTAAAGTGCTTGCCATGCAGCCTTCAGGAGCTGAACCCACATTGTAATCTTCAGGGGAGACCAAGACAGACTTGCCACCTGGCCAGTCTAGTTGAATTAGTCACTTCCAGTTTCAGTGAGACACAAGGTCTCAAAAAAAGTAAGGTGGTTAACGATTAAGGAAGATACCTGACATGAACCTCTGTCCTCACACACAACACACACACAACACACACCACGCACACACGCACACACGCACACACACACACACCACAGGGAGGCATGTATTCATCCATGTGCACAAATACATGCATACTCACAAATATATGTACACATACACACCACACACACACACACACAATCACTGTATTAACTGACTGGTGTATGGATAGAGTCCTCAAATGCAAATGTATTACTATGATTGCTGTTTTTGTGTATCTATGAAAAAGATGGAACCCACCTCACATATTGTAGATCTAAAGATAAGCCCCAAATTGCTGAAAGAAAGAGTGCACCAAAGACTCTTGTGTTCCCCTCTAGATTTACAATGTCCATTACACCCTGAGTATCAATGGGAGACTACAAGACGGGTCAATGGAAATAGACGCTGCGAACAACTTGGAGACCTTTAAAATGGGGAGTGGAGCAGAAGAAGCAATTGAAGTTAATGATTTCCAAAATGTAAGTACATTTCACGCATTTATAGAGTCTAACAGGCGAAGCCCTGGCTTTTCCAGCCTGAGGAGAAGCCGTCACTCTCTCAGCACTCAGTGGCTACTGTTCTTTGCAGCAGCTTTGGCGCCAGCAACTCACATGTAATGTGTCGCTTCTGCTCCTTGAGAAAGGATCCTGCTTTGTCTTCCATCTTCATGCAAGGAACAGGAAACATGGGGGAATATACAAAGTAGCAAAGCCCTTCCGGTGCAGTAGGCTCAGCTGTCAGGAAGGATATCACTTGAGCCCAGGAGTTGAAGCAGCCTAAACAACATGAGATACCCGTCTCCAGGCAAAAAAAAAAAAAAAAGAGTTTGGAAGTGAGTTTACTTCTAGAAAATAAAAGATATATGGACTTAGAAGTCAAAAAATAAAGCTTTATTGTTTCCAGTGAGAAAATACAATGCCATTGCCAAGAACAGACTCTTCTTGAAATTGCACAAAGTCTTCAAGGAGGGCTTGTGAGAACCATGTCATTCTGAGAGATATTCTATAACGTGGCGTGTAGAGTGCTCAAACAGTCTTCAACAACAGCAAGGGTGAAACTTTGGATTTCTAGACAATAAAGACATCTTAATGGCTGGGTGGTTTGTTAACAGTAGGCTCTACGTCCATATTTTTCTAATTTGTATTTAATTCAGAAAACAAGCATGAGTGAGTGCCTATCACAGTCCTCTTTCCTGGCATCAACCATTAAAAAGAAACATTTGAGTCCCCTTTTTGTTTTGAGGAAAATTTAATTTCCAGGCAATTTGAGACATTGGGCCCTTCGCTGATGCTTCAGTGTGCATCTGCTAACAGAAGTGTCACTTGGGCTACATTTCCCGATGGCTGAAAAAATCTTATTCTCTTCTGTTCTGTGATGAGGAAAAAGCATTAGTGTTTGGGTTCCTCTGCTAAAGCTTCATAGTGAAGGAACGCTCTTGAAAATAGTCTCTTCTGATAGTTTATTGGTTACAAACATCTCATCAACCCATCTTCCCTGATTTATGAGAAAAACGAAAGAAGCTTTTCATTTACACTAAAGCACTCTCCTCTTGTGGGAACCAAAACACGCTTCACCAGTCCTTTTGAATTCCCAGCAGATGCTAGAATTAGTGCTCTGAGATGCTGACTGCCGATGCCGACGAAGCCTGGCTGTGTTCACAGAGGGCCCTGCCATGGGGACAAGCTCTGCAGCCCTGAGTGTGCCCAGCTGCACTGTGTGTGGTCATCACATTGCAAATGGTTCTGGTCTGTGCACAAGTATAATTTCTCTGGACCTATTAAATGCTTTTACTGCAAAACCCAGGACAGGGCAAAACATTTTTTCTCTGTAGTACTCAATAGAAACTAATAAAACGTGGCTCCTCTGTACACATCACTCAATCCAGAACAAAATTGAATACCTGTGATGTGCCCCAATGTCAGAATATGTAAAGGGGGCTGTGAGGATGAATTACAAAAGGCCCCTCACTCTTGGGAGGTTGATGTGTCAAGAATATCCTCTGAAAATATTTTAATCCCAAACCTATATATCTGTTTTATAATCCTTTGCTTCTTTCTAATAATGGTATTGATTGTGTTTTGTTCTCATAGACGAACAGGGCCACAAATATTTCATAAACTGATCAATTCTCTTTGATAGCTTCTACATTTCTCTAAGTCAGAACTGGTGAGTGGAACATTTTTTTGATAGATAGTACCTGCTATGGGTTTAAACAAGCCTGGCCTTTTGAAAAGACATGAATCAGACTCTGTGGTCATCTTCTATTACTTTTGCCTCTATTTTAAACCATCAGTCAAACACAGGAAGTGTTGATTGAGGCTCACTGTATGGAGGGATGGTGCTAAGCACAGGGATGGAAGATGACTGACATTTATCCTTCAAGGACCTTCTGGTCGGGTCTAGAAGAAAGACATGCACACAGAAACGGCTTGATGTCAGCCCAGAAATGTGCCGTGATAAGCTACGGGCAAAGTGTGCTCCACGCACAAGGCATCACTGCCGATTAGGGACTTTGCACAGGCATGGCAGAGGTAGGACACGGTAATTGAATAATGTCCTAAGGAATGATTTGTGGTGCTGGGAACTGAACCAAAGGGCTTTCTTGTGCTAAACTAGCACCCTTCCCTCAGCTATAGCCCCAACTCTTTTGAGAAATAGTTTGAACTTTAACAGAAAGAGCTAGAAAGGATACTACAAAAGGATTCACCTGTCCCCCTCCCAGCGCAGTCAACTATGTTAAGGATGGGGATGGAGACTGATGGAAATGCAGGTGGGGGCTAGATCATGAAAGGTTCTGTCCTGTACACCGATACCTGGGACCCCAGTATTGTAACACAGTCCAACAGAGAACAGACACAGTAAGAGAGAGGGGCACTATAAAAACCAGTGCCCCAAACTTTGTTCCCTAAGACATAAACAAACAACAAACAAGAGTTGATTCACAGTTTGTGATTTGTAGTCTAAAAGATTATACCCTGACAAGCAGCCATGCTGTTGGCTAAAGCCAAGTTCCTCGGACCTGAAACTATATTTCAGTAACAAAAGCTACGGGTAGAAACTAAGAACAGGTCGGGCGGTGATGGCGCATGCCTTTAATCCCAGGACTTGGGAGGCAGAGGCAGGTGGATTTCTGAGTTCAAGGCCAGCCTGGTCTACAGAGTGAGTTCCAGGACAGCCAGGCTACACAGAGAAACCCTATCTTGAAAGAAAAAGAGAGAGAGAGAGAGAGAGAGAGAGAGAGAGAGAGAGAGAGAGAGAGAGAGAATAGACAGCTGCACATATGGATATCCTGGGTTTTCAGAAAACAATTCTTTTAATATATAGATATCTGAAATTTGCGATTTAAAACCTAGAGTGGGGGAAAAAATACAGCATGAGTCTACCTTGAAAGTATGTAGGTTATTGATTTCGAAAATCAATATAACCCTTAACTGTAATGTAAAGGAACAATAAAATGAGGGTAATTTATTATAAACTATGGATTTCATATGTACATGCTCTGCCAGATGTATTAGCTGATATTAATAAAGTCAAGTGCATCTACTGGTCGTTTGAAGACTGTCAGTGCCACACCCGCAGTGCAGATGGTCACGAGTGTGCTTTGACAGTTAAATAGTACAAGTGTTTTCTCAGGCAGTAGGCATCAGTATTGATGCCTTGATGGGCATGACTATGCATGCCCGCCAACCCAGAACTTAGGAAGTGGAAATAGGGTTGTGAGTTTGAGACAAGTCTAAGATTCTGTCTCAAAAATAAAACAAAAACTAAGTGTTTCAATTTCTAAGTAGCCGTTTAAGGAAACTGACTGTGCTGGGAGCTGTGCTCAGTCACTTTGTGTCTATATGTAGAATGAACATGGTATCCTGTGCCAGGCAAGTACCTACAAGCAGCTTTGATTCCTAAACATGGGACAGTTAGTTCTTCAGGATTCCAGGGATCTACAAGACCCAAAAACCAGAGTACCCCAATCTTTGTATCAGACTCTTCCAAAGGTTTCTAAAATGCCTGTGGGGACAAGACTTCCTCCCTCCTTAGGGCCCTCCCTAAGGAAGCACAGCTAGGGTGGTATCATATGGCTCTTTTGATGAACAAATGTTAGATTTGTTTGTTTGTTTTTTGTTGGTTTGTACTTAAGTCTTCACTTGTTCCTTTGTTAGCAAATGTCTTCATTGTCTGGGCTTCTAGGGCCCAGTTTGTTTACTAGCAGAGGATCTTTGATTGACTTTCTTGTACTTCTCCATGTTTAATCTTTTAATATATGTGGTATCACTTGTGGATTTGCAGCTAGACTGGATGGTGAGATGTGAATTTCCTTCCACTGGTCCCGAACCCATGGGCTGTCAGCAACCTCTGCAGTGCGTGGACTGTGAGAATCAACAGTTCTAGGTGGCCTTTCAGTGTAGTCATCTGCAGTAGAGCCTGCTCTCTCCAGGTGCACTGAATGATGTATGCTTTCCTCCCACACATCTCAGTTCAGAGAGCATGCGTGTTTGGGGCTAGGAAACTACTACATAGGGAGCAGTGATCGCTCTCCCTTGATTTTTAAGCTACAACTCACAGGTTTACATGCAGGATAGGAGCAGCAGAACTTTGGAAGTAGCATAGCAGATGCCAGTGGTTTTCAAGCTGTATCCCTGAGGTACCAGCAGGACAGCCTCCAAGGGCTTGAGGAAAATAACAAACTTAAGACATCCTGAATCAGAAATCCTCCCCCAGGGCTTGGGACCCAAGCTTCTGGATTTTGTCCCAATGAGTCTGATACAAACAAATGTTTATGAGTCCTAGGCATAGGAGAAACCTGGGCTGAAAGACTATTATAGTCATGTAAAAACTACTCTGCAAAGTTCCCTTTACCCTAAACTGCTGCCTCAATTCTAGCTGTCCATCATTGACATCTGGTAGTTTAAAAATACTCATAGATCGAGCCCCACTATCAATGCAATAAGAATCTTTTGGGATAGTCCTGCAGCTGGGTTCTGTTTTTAGGTTGGTTTTTGTTTGTTTATTTTGACAAGATCTCATGTACTTCGGCTGGCCTACATACTCACTGTGTAACCAAGGATGACCTTACACTTTCCATCTTCCTGCCTCCACCTCTCCAGTGCTGTACTACAAAGCCTGGTTATATCAACTAGTTCTTACAATCTCTCCATGGGACTCTGGTTCCCAACTCAGACCTCTGTAGTCAGGCCATGCCTCTTCCCTGTTAAGGAGCTGGGTTGAAAGAAATAAGGTGATAGGGTTATATAACCTGCAGGCCTTAAACTACAAGTCCTAGATTTACATACAGGGAAGGAGCAGCAGGACTTTGGGAAGAAGCATAGCAGACGCCAGTGGCTCTCAAACATGAACAAGAGGTCTGTTGTATGAACAAGCAGGCCTCAAGGCAGAGAATGGGCCTTGCAGGAAGACTCAGCCTCCCCCCACTATTCTAAGTCTGTTACCTGCCAGGTTTCAGGTCCTGAGCATGAATATGGTAGATTCCTGTGATTCTCCTGCAGCAGGACATTTGGTTAATGTCATTCTCCATTTAAGAATCCTGAGGCCGTAGCACTGGATTTGTGCTTTCATCCCCCAACTCCTTCTCAGTGACTTCAACAGTACAGCCTAGTCCTACACTGATCTCGACCCAACGGGAGGTCACGGAGGTTCAGACATGCGGGGGAAATCTACATTATTAGGGATAAATGTTATGACCTTCTAGAATATTTAGATCACCTATTCATCATGAATCGACATCAGCAGAGCCAAGTAAACACTCCGGGGACAGAATGCGCACCTCCCTCTCACATCCTCCTCAGGTGGAAAGCAGTGCCCGCTGTCAACTCAGAAGGAGCTTTGTGCCGATATGTCCCCTAAGGCTGGTCCCCAGCCAGGAGGAGACACTGTTTATATCTCAGAGGGGACAAAACAAAACGCCAAGTCCTCTGGTAAGGTTTAGCTCCTGGTGCTGTGTAAAGTTTTTCTGTTTACGTCAGACTCAGTAACTTGGGAAAGCTCAGAATTAAGGGAATTCATTAATTTGGCCAACATCTTAAGAGGAGCTTTGTAGGATCCCAGGCGTGCTCACATCATGCACACCTCAGACACTGATCTCAAGAAGTTTGTAACTGAGAACCATAGACCAAGTGACAAATGAAAGATGAAGCTGAGGAAAAGTCAGAGACAGAGAACTCACCCAGGCCACGAGCTCAGAAAGGGTTGCATGGATGGAGGGACAGTTCCCGAGCTCCATACACAGAGTAACCAACAAGAGCTACATGGCTCAGGTATCACCCCTCACCATCACCCCTCATGGGCGTGGTCTCTACAGTATCCTTCCTACCATTCCTAGCCTTTTTATTAGCCTGTTTTCTCTGTGACCCTTATTTCTACCTGAATTTATATTTTCTTCTTATTGGAAGACAATGCTAAAGATAAATTTCATGGTAGCCAGGATTTTATCTTATGTTTACCTCTATACTTAATGGACGAGTGAATAAGTGGATAGACAAATAAACTTTTATCTCATAGGGCATCACTGGGATCCGTTTTGCTGGAGGAGAGAAGTGCTACATCAAAGCACAGGTGAAGGCTCGCATCCTTGAGGTGGGCACGTGACCAAGCAGAGCATCTCTGAACTGGTGGGTACCAACACACATGACAGGCGACACTGAAGACCTTTTTCCTTGGCAGGTTCATACTACAACCTAAGTCTTATTTCTTCCCTACTAGAAGAGCTTCTCTGTCCTGCTGGCTCCCAGCCATCTTTCTGACATGGTGCAGCATATTTAAAGGTTTGGAGAAGCATGTTTTAAAGTGCATTAGCTGTGATAACTCAGTAAAGAAAGTTGCTTGCTGCCAAGTGTTACTCCTGAAATTTGAGAGAGAAAAAACAGTTCCACAGTTTTGAGCCAAATTTGAAGCAAGCTTTAATTAAATACTGGCCAGGTTGATGGACTCTGGCCAGGTCCATGTTTTACAGAGGTTTAAAAAGGCAAACCCACAGTTCACTATATTCACTGTATTTCCTCCCATCAGGTCCAATCAGGGGCAAGCATACATATCCTTATGTTGTTTCCTGCCTACATACTTCCCACCTACATTCAATCAAGCACAGGGGGGACTTGTTTAGGGGAGCAAAAACTGGCTTGGGCGAGTGGGGCTTACAGGTCAACTTTGGCTCTTACACAAGCCTGCCAATCTGAGCTGGATCCCTAGAACCCACATGGTAGAAAGAACAAACCAGCTCTTTCAAGTTGTTCTGCAACTTCCACCTGTGTGCTGTAGCTACACACACACACACACACACACACAACACACACACGCAGAGAACACACATAAACAAACAAACATAAAATGCCAGAGAGCATTAGGGATTTGACACTCATAGCCCTTATTTATTCAATGTTAAATGGCTATCTGATCAGTGATTAAAGTCAAATAAAAAAAGTCCCAAGTAATCTCATAAATATCAAGAAAATCCTAGCCTCAACTACAAATGTGATTCTTCCCACATCGTAGCTGGTCACAGGAATGGTGACACTTTCCAGGGGTTTGAGCAACGTGACTGAGATGCCCAAAGTTCTTCCCTTTGGCTCAAGTCAGCTTAAATGAAGCTATATGTACCTTGTAGATTTTATGTTTTTTAAGCAAGAAACTGAATCAAGGCCTTAACAGCAGGGCCTATGCTATAGCATAAGATATATCCATATATCTCACAGGGTCTCCATAAGTCACACAGGGTCAAAGTTAGCCTTGAAAGCTTGGGCTAGAGTAAACTCACTACATAGCCAGGCTGACTCCAACTCTACACATTTTAAAGACTTAATTCTTCCATCTATTACTAGTAAATTGCCTGTAAGCCTGGTATTTTGTTGGTTTTGTATAACTGGCAATTGAACTTAAGGCCTCACACACAGCTAGTAATCACACAAGCTGTAACCCCCTAAACCTGATTTTTAAAAAAAACTAAACATTATGATTGCACAGAGTCCTAGAGACACATTTAATAATCATGCTCCCCACCTTACTCTTTTAGGGCTTACAGAGTGGTCACACCCATGACGGCTCTCATCTGAGCTGTGACAGATATGGAGGAGGAAGACAGACTTGGGAGTCATAAAAATGTAGATCCAAAAGCCAGCTCTGCCACCTGCTGTGAATGTGGCTGTAACTCCCTGAACCTCTCAGTTCTGTCAGCTTTCGACTGCTGTGTCCACACTCTGCCCACTGCCTTAGAACCCACTTGAAGGTGAATGGGAAGATGGCTGCTCATAATTGTTAATTTTATTATGATCATCTCTGAGCCTTCCTATCCCTGAGAGGGAAGCGAAAGGAGTCCACAGATCCCTCAGGGCCACTGAGGGGAAGGGTGCCTAGAAACCACCTAATTGTTTGCTCCCAGGCGAGCAACAGCAGGTGACATCTCAAAGCTGAACAAAACACAAGCTACAAAACAAACCCAGAGGCATTGAAAGTGGGCCTGGAAGTCCTGACACTTCTCATCACACCAGTTACCCTGTTCTTCCTTCTGTAAGGCGGCCTCCAGACCCCCATGCCCCCATGTTCCATCTGTTCTCCCTGTGAGCTGTGCTCTGTATGAACTCACAGAGGACAGCCTAAAAACTGGGTGGGACGCTCCTTTGCTGTAGCCCTGGCGCTTCTCTTCTTTACACAGCGTTCCCTGCACTCTGCTGCTACTCCGCTTATGAACTCAGTCTCTCTCCTGCCAACTCTAGATTACCCAGCTCTGAACACTGCTTTATAGTATACAACTTCACACCTCCCTCCCTCCCTCCCTTACTCCCTTCCTCCCTCTCTCTGTCTCTCCGTCTCTCCTCTCTGTCTCTCTCTCTCTGTATGTGTGTGTGTGTGTGTATGTTTGTGTGTGTATGTGTGTCTTACCCACTGAGCCATCTTATTGGCTCTAATTATTTGTCCCTAAAATTTAAAACAATACTTTGATACTATAGAACATTTGATAAGCCAGGCAATGGTGGCACATACCTTTCTTTAATCCCAGGACTTGGGAGCAGAGACAAGCAGATCTCTAAGTTTGAGGCCAACCCGATCTATAGAGCTAACTCCAGGACAACCAGGGCTACACAGAGAAACCTGTCTCAAAAATAAATATGATAAATACATGAAAGTATAGAGAAGAATAGAAGAATATCATGACTCCATAATCTTGAAGTAACAAATGGTAACAGTTTGGTGATTTTTGTGTGTTTTGCATTTGTGATAATCTTTTCAGAGATGAAATTAGGCTATTACAAAATTCTTATTTTCGCTTTAGCTTTAAATTGTAGGTTATAGTGTATGAACAGTAAATCAGCATATGATTATACTTTTTTTTTTGTAGACAAGAACTCACCATATGTATGGTGATATATCAGACTGGCCTTTAACGCACCAGAGATATGCTTGTCTCTGACTTTGCCTCCCAAGTGCTAAGATTAAAGGCACGAGTCACCGTGCCCACCTATGACTCTACTTTTGAGAGTCTTTTTAGTCAAATATTTCAGGTACCCTCAATTTCAGGTAATAATACTTGAAAATAATGATTCAAGTCTGGTAAATACTTTTGTATTTTAATCTTTGCAGTTGGTTCTTAGACCGGAGCAGACTGTCTCATGCTTCTGTTGTTTACCACATGCATGACAGATCCTCTCATAGACAAAAATCCGTGCAGAAAGTACAGCTGGGTAAATCTGCCCTGTTCAGAGCCCGGGTACTCCCAGACTGACAACATCCCTGGCTTACAGGACGCATCTATGTGTGTCACCCCCAACATCCCCTCCTCTCCACAGCCTTCAGGCTATGACGGGGCAGATTTATGAATCACTTGCTGTCATAAATTTTTCAACAGTTTTGTATAACTTTAAAGGGCTACTGTGCTCAAAGAGCAGTCATTTCCTGGATGGAGCCACTTGATTTAAGGTAAATAACTGGATTACCTGGGTGTTACCTTCCTCCAATAACTCTAGGGAGGAAACCCAAATGAAGTGCTGCTTTTACCTGTAGTGAGGAAAAAAAAGAACATTTTAATTTCTCCAACCTACTGCAAAGTAATAAATACATGAAAGGAACAACTTGGTAAAAAAATAAATAAATTTGTCTCCTGGGTTATCAAACCATCCTCAGCATCTTTCTGTAGAAGGAAATCCGGGGCTTAGCTTTGAAATCTCAGTGGTGTGCTTGATGTGGGGAACATCTGCGATAAGTTTTGTTATAACTGGGAACAGGAGAAATGGTTTATGTTAAATAACACTTTGAACTGGAGACATTAAAGAACCAATCGCTTGCCTTTTCCATTGTTGTCTGGAAGCTGCAGAACAACAACAACAAAAAAAACCCAAAAGATTTTTCACTTCAAAATGAAGGGTTCCTCTGTCCTTTATAGGATTTCAGGGTCTGTTCAATTGCCTTTCCTCAAACACATCTTTGATGGAAAACATCAGATTAACCTAAATCTCAAAGTCGGTATCAAGTAATTTTCACTTCGACTCTGAACACTTCTGTTCACACATTGCAGCCGTCTAGAAGCAGGGTGTTGGGAGCTGTGCTGGGTCCTGAGGAGACTAAAGACTGGAGCCTTACCATGTACATGCATCATATGTACACATCAGAATTGTCCCTGAGTTTGCACAAAGCAAAATAATCCTTCGGTACCCAGACTCAACAATCAACATCACCCTCCTCTGCTCACATGCATCTCACGTTTACAGGAAGGCAAGATCATGCCAGTTAAATATGAAGAGAGCTCTCTGATTTGGGTGGCCGTGGACCAGCCTGTGAAGGACAACAGCTTCTTGAGTCCTAAGATCCTTGAACTCTGTGATGACCTGCCTATTTTCTGGCTTAAGCCACGTATCCAAAAGGTAAAATGTTACATCTTGAAATAGGGCTTGGAATTCCCCGTCTCCGCCCCCTCCACTGAGCTGTGCGTGGCGGGACCAATAGGGTAGCTTGGGATGTTTGTTGGCTTAGTCTTGGTAATTAGCATGAGAGATTCAAGGGAAGGAAAATGGGTTGGGGTGGGGGTGGGAGTGGGGGTGCACCTGCAGTGTGGAAGGGAAGGCACAGCAGGGTTAACAGGAGGCAGAGCAGGAAGACAGAGCACTACTCCTACCTGCAAGTGTTTATTTATGACACCCCTGCTTCTTCCTGCACTGCCCCTTAATCTCAGTTGTTGAGCCTTCCAATTTTACATTTCTTTATTCTCAAAGCACAGCATCAGGGGACTAAGAAGCTGTCATGCTGTCGATGCTTTATTATATTCGAACCCAGAATTATGGGACAGCCAAAAGCTGCTGTGGGTATAGGCTAAGATTCCTCATGTTCAAGGCTCGAGCGTCGGCTTCCAAACCCAGAGAAAATAAGTGCAGGGCTGCCTTGGTGTCAGGCGGGAGCTCACCTTTGAGCCATTTCTGGGTGACAAAGGCCAGGTGATCCCAGCAGGCCTCACCCTCTCTCATCCGCAAAGGGCCTCACACTCATATCTACTGCAGTCAACACACTGGTCCCCCAAGGCCTACTTTGTAGCTGTGGCTCAGTGAAGAAGGAGGCCTCTCCCCTTGCACATATGAGATAGGCTGTTTTCAGAAAGGTTTTATTGCATCGTAGAAGGTGGCAATGAAGAAACGGACAAAATGTGGGCATTGAGCCCGTTGGCTTCCGGGATACTGTTGAGAACAGAAAGAACAATTTACCTGAAGAAACAGACGCAGTTCTATGGGTGCATGGTAGTGATGGTTACACAGCATTTACAAACAAAGCTGGCTAAAATGAGCAAGGCCTGCTAGCACGGCTTGTTAATCCAGGTGCTAGGAAGACTGAAGCAGAAGGATCAGCTGAAGGCTATCCTCAACTACACAGTGAGCAAGGCAAGCCTATGCTAGATAACACCCTGTCTATTGCTATGCTTGCTTTACCACAAGCAAAACAATGTCCTACAGGGTATAGAAAGTATAGCTTTCTGATTCTACCGTGACCAACTGATACTTAGTATTCACAAGTCTCATCTTGCTCAAAAGCCTGGAGAAGATGGTTCTCTCAGCACACACCAACTAGTGCCAGGCCACACCTGGCAGAGGATTGGGAAGGACCCTGAGGCCATAGGCAGGCTCAGTAAGAAACAATGTCCCAAGCCCTTAGAGCTAATGCAAGCTCTAGAAACGCATTCTCACTCTCTGTGGATCTCCATCTCATGGCCATACCCCACTTTTCAGTCCCCACTACTATTGTCTAGGTGAGGCCTTTTTGCTGTCTACCACCCAGAACCATTATCCTTTCCATTAACGGAGTGGAATATCCCACACGACCACACAGCTCTCCCTGATCTCAAGGCAAGCCTTGGAACTCTCTGAAGTTCATTCATTCACTCATTTACAAAGTGTAATTTATAAAATGACATTTATGAAGGTCTATCCTGTGCCATGTAACTTGTTCTAGGCCAGAGACACATAGGGAATGCAACAGAAAACAATCGATACTCCCAGAGTTTTCCCTTGCAGGGCTGGGAAGACAGTTCAGTGGATAGGGATCTGTTGTCAGGCAGCAGTCTAACTGGTGAGCCCCAGGTCCCAGGAAGAGATGAATATGAAAGAAAACACAACAACAAGGTAGATGGCTCCTAAGGAACAACACCTAAGGTTAACTAGCCAATGACCTAGACACACACGAAGTAGGTAGACTGTGTATTAATAATAGGAGATGCTATGAAAATACACTGTGGGGACAGGGAATGGGGATGGAGACTGGAGAAATGGCAGTACCAAGATGAATGATATAACCCCTGGAAAGAAGCGTATTCTCTATGTCTAAGATGGTCCCTTCACCCTTTGAGCATAAACACATGGTAAGATCTTACACACTCAGTCAATGCAATATCTACACAAGAACTACTAGGGTTGTGGGCTGGAGGTACAGATCAATTATAGAATGCCTGGTTTAATACAACCCCCACAAATGTACACCACAATGTAGACTTTAAATAAATCCCTCAGATTAGCAAAGGACTAAGTAAATATTGGTGTATACATAGGAATATCATAGACATTAAAATGAGTTTCCCCTAATCTGTGATAAGTGCACCTGTATTTTATGATAAAATGAAGAAATTAAATCTCTCCTCTATGATGCCAGCCCCTGTCTGGTTCTAGTAAAAGTCTTGCAGCCTGCACATTGGCTGTTGGCAACGACAGATCAGCATGTCATACAGCCAGATAATCAAAGGTGGACGGTAGGTGGACAGAGCCCAGACATGGACAGCTGATGTCCTGGAGCAACACACTGTCCTCATTTACTCTTTACCAATAACTGTTGATATAACTCATATTTCCAAGGTCCAGAGAAGGATACTAAGATAAAGAGACTAATTTGTCTGAGGTCCTTCAACTAGCTGAGGAGGTATGAGCTCAATTTGGGTCTTCGTGGTGCTTCTCAAACAATACTATTTTTGGAAACTACCTACAGCTTCAAAGCACATCTTAGTTCTCAAAAATAACAAATTATAGGAATGGTACCTAACATTTGTATGCCTATTATATGCTAAGACCCTTAGGTGTGGTTTTAATTAGCCCTATCATTAGCCTGTGAATGAGATACTGCTATCTCCATTTTAGACACAGAAACTAAGGCTCAAGGAGACTCTAGAGTAAATGCTATGCCATACCTTCCATCTCTGCTTCCACCTGTCAGCTGCACTGCAGGATGCGTGCCGAGATGGTTAACTGGAGCGCTGGGTTGGAAGCCAGGGTTCCTATCTAGACCTTGCTGTCACTCAGTCTGTGATCTTGGCCAGCCACTTGGTCTATACCTTGATGCCCTTCTATACCTTGGGGTTTGTTTTTTAAGAATTAACCAAGACAATAGCTCATATGAAAATGTAAAGCTTTATATCTATATAATCAATTATTTATATATGGTATACCCACACACATACATATATAATATACTCCCACTGCATATACTCCCAGTCCCCCATACACTCCCACGCATACATTTCTAAGTATGTGAATATATATAATATATATATATACTCAAGAGTACATAAGGCTGTAGGTTACAGCATACGTGATCAACAGTGTTTTCAACATACAAGCTGCATTGTACATATAACCCAAAGTCAATAGACGTGAGCTTTCTGGCATTGTGGTCACTCCCTCACACCTTAGTCTCTTTTTCGCTTACCATTTTGCTCTCTGTAGCATGCTACCTCATCATCCTTGTGCTCACTTACCAGTTCCAAATTCCAGACAGCACATTTACATCCAGGGAAAACATACAGAAACAACTTTTGTCCTCTTCTATCAAGAAAGTAAATTAGGCTTTCCCACACATGGCATTAACCTATTCTGTGTTTTAGATTTAGAAATAGCTTGCCTGGCTACTCCTTGCTACAAACAAGGCAGGAACAATGAGTACTATTTTATTTGCTCAATTCCTATAGTGAAGTGAGGGGGAAACGGGGTGGGTGGGGGTGAGAATAGAAGTTTGTCAATCAGCTTCCAGTGTCTGCTGCAATCAATATTATGAAATTGAATGGGAAACTAGGCTAGGGCATGGCTCATACCTGCAATCTCACTCTAAAATGCAGATCTAATTGCCTTAATTGTTCATGTAAAGGAATTAATTTATAGCAAATTTTGCAGAAATCCAAAGAGAGAGAAGAGAAGTAGTAAGAAACAGTGCTCCCTCTACCACAAGAAGACCACACAGCGAACCTCGACGCAACGCCGCAGGCCCTGGAAGACTGAGTAACGGAACCAGACCCAATGTTCAGGATGACGAAGAGCCTTTCAACCCTGACAACCCTTACCACGTGCGTACTGCTATTTTCATGACATGCCCAGACAAATGCATTACATGTGGTGCTGAAAAGGTATTTCTAAGAGAGGTTTCGTACAAGCACAGACTGCATCTTCATGTATTCGGTGCAAATTCAAAGTTGTTTCCTGTGTCATTGACAGAGGGAGTATGGGAGATTGTTGGAAGGTTGTTTGGTTGTTTTTTTTTTTTTTTTGGTTTTTTTGTTTTTGTTTGTTTTGTTTTGGTCAGAGGGGAAAATCTATGAAAATAAATAATACCAGGAATCTGACATTTTAAAAATGTCCCCAAGAGTATGCCCTCGAGGCAACACACAGAATCAAAGTATTCTCTTGCCCTGCTTATATCCACTCTGGTCATCCACTGGGCACACATTTGTGGATTTCCTGGCCATTTTCAGGCCCTGTGCCCAGAGAATCAACGGCAACTTTAGCCCTCAGGTCTCTTCAGCCCAGATGGGATAGATTCTCACACTGGTAACAATACTCTAAGCTCAAGTGCTGAAAACTGAGGTCCGTAAGAAGGGCACTAAGGTATTAAAACCCCAAATCTAAGAAATATTTATAGCTTACCACTACTACACTTTGCAGAGAAGGGAAACAGAATATGTATTTGTAGCTGGTTTTTAAGATAAAACATAAGCACAGTTTTTAAAAATACAACAAAAATGTACAGTTGAATGTTGAGCTTCCAAGATGTACTAAAACCAGACATTGTCTCTCTAATACCTTATTAATGACATTTCCTCCATTGCTTCGCAGATTACACACAGAGAAAAAACACATCTTTTCAGCACAAAAATTCCATTCTACTTCCCAAATAGAATACAGTTTTGAGAAGAGTTCTGTCTCTCTTATATGTACTACATTCAGTTAATGGCTTCTAGCCAGTTAGCAGCATTCTAACATAACGACAGGCATGTGCTACATACACCTTGACTAATTTGGCTTTGGTGGGCATAAAGTCTCTGCTCTCATTCGATGCTGCTAATGCTGTTGTGTTTCACCTCTAAATGAGGTGATCTAGGTGAGGCAGATTTAGCACATCGATACTATGATGTAAGTATGTCTTTGGCATAAATACCAAAGCCCAGCCCTAACACATCTAAGTAGACAGGAGTTGTAGATTTTACTGGAGGTTACCAAATTGTTTTCCCAGAGACACACCATCTGTGTGTGATGGAAGTGATGGAAGGTCCTACTTCCTATCAGACTTTCCTGGGCAAATGGTATGACAAGGCAGGGGCTACTGAACACAAGCCTCATGCTTGCTAACAACATACCCTACGATTGACTCTACCCCAAGTTCTATTAATACTGATCATCTTTGCCACTCTCTGGGTGCATATATTATGTCTTCTGCCTATTTGTCATCCCTGTCTCTAATTATGTATAAGGATGACCATCGGTTCACACTAAATCAGTGGTTCTCAACCTGCGGGTCACGACCCCCTTTGGGGGAGTCAAATGATGTTTTCACAGGGTCACCTAAGACCATGGAAAACACAGATATTTACATTGTAATTCATAACGTAGCAAAATTCAGTTATGAATAGCAACAAAAATAATTTTACTCCTGGGGGTGCGTCACCATAACATGAGGAACTGTGTATTAAAGGGTCCCAGCACTAGCAAGGTTGAGAGCCACTGAACTAAATCCTCTGTGTGTTGTCTCCCCACCCCCAACAGTCCTACACTGCTTCACATATTGCAAACGTATTTTCTGGTTTATCATTTTAGACTAATGTATTTTAGAAGGATTTAGAGCAAAAGGTATTCTCCAAATAACCCAAGGCTTATCAGAAAATTCAGAACACTCACAGCACTTTATTCCCTAAGCTCAAAGAATAACAAGAAGTATAATCTGAATAGGCAAACAAAATTTAATATGTTTATTCCCAGGTAGCCAGGCTAGACGAATTGTTCAAGGTCTGAAGCTGTCAGGCACTTACAGAGGCAGGGATGACTTGTCTGCCTGTTACAGTTGAGCATCCAATCCCTGAAACCCAATTATGTCAATGTCTCCTTTATCATATGCTGGTTGTAAGCAAAATACTTGAGCATTTTCCTCAAGATCTGTCTTTACATGTCTTCTAAGGAACCCTCCAGCAACAGCTGAGATGTCCTCCCAATTTGTCAATCTAATGAGCCTCCTATAAGGGAAGCACCTCCATTAACACTTACACATCTCATCCACCCAGAGAAGTCTGCAATTAATCAGGGCCTGTCTGCTTATTGTTCTAAATGAGTCTATTTCAAGAGATTAAGGGGAAATAGTCTGAAGAATTGAAGAGTGGTCTGAGGAATGAGGCAGGCATTCTGAAGATAGTATCAATGCCTCAGACAGTGTTAGGATTGTGATTCTGTTGGTGTGACAGTGGCAGTGCAGGTAGCATGCAGTAGCAGTACAGTACCAGGTGGCAGTACAGGTGACAATGCAGGTAGCAGTACAGGTGGCAGTGCAGGTGACAGTGCAGGTAGCAGTCAGGTGGCAGTGCAGGTGACAGTGCAGGTAGCAGTAAGGTGGCAGTGCAGGTGACAGTGCAGGTAGCAGTACAGGTGCAGTGCAGGTGACAGTGCAGGTAGCAGTACAGGTGGCAGTGCAGGTGACAGTACAGGTGGCAGTGCTGTGTAGGTAGGTATTAACCACTCAGTCCTTTTAGAAGTACTTTTCCTACTTATGACTGAAATGTCATGATGCCTTCAATCTTCCTTACATTTGTATCAGAACCCTCTTTACAGTACTTCGGAAAATCAAGTAAACTTGACAACAGGTTAACAGCTATCAAAATAAGCCAGTGTTCCAATGTTTCCATAAAGGTTTTCCCACTTTCAAGAACATTTTGACTTTCCTCAAATTGACTAGACTTAAAAAAAAAAAAAAAAAAAACAATTCACAGGGCAGAGCTCGGTGCCTCCAGGACAGGTGTTGAGATTAGATAGAGAATTTAAAACTAGGGATTTTACTGAGCGTGGTGCTCATAACTATAGTCTCAACATTCAAGAGGCTGAAGCAAGGACTGCTCTAAAATCAAGGCCAACTTGGGCTATATACTGAGTTCAAGGCTAACCTGGGCTAGTGTGAGACCTTGTATCATCCCACCAATGCTCCCAAGTAAATCAGACAAGGGCTTCTTGCCAGTACAATTAATGCATATTTAAAAGCATGCAGAAACTTGACCTGTAGGTTGTCGAAAAGATTAACCAGATATAAAATCCAGCAGAGGGCAGTACTGTGATCTGTCTAGCAACAAAGGTGGGGCCTCCCTTCATTGATAGGATGGTGTTTGGGAACACCTGGGGCCTCCCTTCATTGATAGGATGGTGTTTGGGAACACCTAAGGCCTTCTTCCTTATGTTCTGATGCTGATATACAGGCAGGGGAGAGCAAATGATTCAGCAGTGCTCTGGGAACAGAGGAGCTGGAACCAGAGCTAGCCTGGCCCCAGATCAGTGAGTCTAAAGGAAGAGACCAGTGACCACTGCCTGAAACTTACAAGGAGCAGTTAGAATGCTCCTTTTGATCCTAAAGCTTCTTTTTTGTTATTTAAAACAAAGTGGGTCACTACTGAGTGATAACAGTGGCTCCTTACAGGCATGGAGGAACTTAAGGGTATCGTTAAAACACCACACAACGTTCTGCTGGTGACAGGTTAAATAGGCAAAGGTTCCAAAGGTTTGAAAACTTGTAACTGATTTTGCTGATTTCTTGAAGTAGTGAACTCAGAATCTTATTTTAAAATAATATACATATGACACCCTCAGTAGAGGGAAGAAAATAATTGTCTTTCATATCACAGCAGCAGGAAGGAGAAAGCATGACATTTGACCCTAGACTGGATCACGAAGGAATCTGCTGTATAGAATGCAGGCGGAGCTACACCCACTGCCAGAAGATCTGCGAGCCACTGGGAGGCTACTATCCATGGCCTTATCATTACCAAGGATGTCGCTCAGCCTGCAGAGTTGTCATGCCATGCAGCTGGTGGGTTGCCCGCATCTTGGGCATGGTGTAAATCCAGTTCATCTAGCAGGACTGCCAAGCAAAAATTAACATGAGAGTTGAGAACCAAAGAAGCATAGAGCATGTTCATGCCAAGGGACCACAAAGTATTTTATACTCAACCTGAATAATGTTATCCTAAACGCTGCCACAGAACCCCTGTTGTGCACCACTGTGTGCAAATGTACTGAAAGGGTAGTTTACGTCTATAATTACTATCCCTTTACTATTTGCTTTACCAATAAAGCCTATTGCAAGTCTTTAAAAGCTACTTTTGAAATAAACATGAAAAGTTATTTACAGTTTGTCCCAGATCTGTCATATACTTGAATTCCTTTTAATCAAATCATGACTGAAATCATCCCAATGGTTCTATTGTTTATATGGAATTCAAATGATCTTAACTTCACTGTTCTTCACTATGTTATTTGCAGTATTGCAAATGTGCCCAAAGTTCCCAGGGAAAGGAAGGAAGGGAGGAAGAGAAGGAGGGAGGGAGGGAGGGAGGGAGGGAGGGAGGGAGGGAGGGAGGGAGGGAGGGAGGGAGGGGGGAAAAAAGAAGCGAGCTTCAAACAAAAGGGGGAAAGGTCATAGAGTGAAATCCATCTAATGAAATTCATGGTAGCCTTCGGTGTGGTACCCCATGGAATTATGACCTATAGCTCCCACTGGCAAATGATTAACAAAGGACAACCCTATGTTGAGTCACCTTGAAAGCTGGGCCATGCCTTTGATCTCAGTACTCAGGAGGCAGAGGCAGACAGATTTCTGAATTTGAGGCCAGTCTGATCTACAGAGTGAGTTCTAGGAAAGCCAGGCTACACAGAGAAACCCTATCTTGGAAAAAAAAAAAAAGTTACCTTGCAGGAAGAAAGTATTAAAATAAAGAACAATGCCGGAGAAAATAAATCAGACACATGGAAGATTTTAGTGACATTCTGAAAAGTGTATCTTCACACTCCTACTGATGTGTTCTCAATAAGCAGCCACAGAGCAAGCAGCACCATGGCTTTACCTGTCTAGTACAGATTAGCTGCCAATGAAATCCAATGACCAGGCAGTGGCTGTCCTGGAAGCAGGTCTGGTAGAGCAACTACAGCTGAGGAGTAGCGTGCTTATTTATGACAGGAAATCCCTTAGGAACAAGCACTGATTTCAGAAATTGTAATATTAGATCAGGAGGGGGGGGGAACCCAAGTTTACTGAGAGAAATTTTTACCCAAACAAAATCCTGAGATAGGGCTGGAGAGATGGCTCAGTGGTTAAGAGCACTGATTGCTCTTCCACAGATCCTGAGTTCAATTCCCAGCAACCACACGATGGTTTATAATGGGATCTGATGCCCTCATCTGGTATGTCTTAAGACAGCTACAATGTACTCATATAGATAAAATAAATAAACAAAATCTTTTTTAAAAATTCTGAAATAACAGAAGGGTCTGAATGCCAACACTCTCCCCTTCTGAACAAGCCTTGTTATTGTGTTTGTCAATTAAAATCTGTAAGATACAGAATTTTTAAAGCCTGGCTATCAAATGCTTCCACTTAGTTGGATGAAGAGGATCGGATCGGCACCCAAAGAAAGCACACACGTGTAATGATGTCATGCCGTTCTCAGGCAGATGCTACAGTCTGCAGTTCAGTTTTCAAGCTTAATCTATAAGGTGGTTGCTTTTTATTCACCAAGCAAAGCATGAGCTATATAGTTCTACCCATGGAGCCCAGAATCTTACACTAGATTCTAAAAACAAGATCAAAGAGAGATAGACAGGATTCAAAACCTTGAGGATGGATGGAAGCAATGGCCTTCTTGGAGAACTCCGACTTGGAAGACTTCACGTAAGCAAGAGCTAGTCCATGAAGGCAGAGGGAGTATGCTGGGGAAAGATAAAGAGGTATGACATTGGGTGGAACAAATTGGAAATGGAGAACTTTGGTAGGAAATATCAAGGTAGAAAAACAGCCAGAAGTTAATGCCTTACATGACGTCACTTGATAGATACACAAGTGGGAACCAATCAGACTCTGGGTAAGGAGATGGCTGGTTCAATTTTCATGTTAGGTAAAGCAGGTTGGAGGGCATTCCAGAGGTCAAAGGGCAACTAAGCAAGGAGCACAGTTTGTAACAGAAAGCTGTCTCCCGCGAAATGCTTCTTTTTTAATGTTCTATTGGATGGAAGTACAAATAGACAGACATAGAAATGGAGTACTTATTTTTTACAGATGAGGGATCTCTGTTATAAGAAGTCACTGAATACAAAGGACAGCAACAGTTTTAAAAACAAGTATTTGGTTGTTAACAAGGCTGGATGACAGGGGACCCAAATGTTCTCTTAGGGAAAGTCTAAGATTACTTTTAGAGAAGAGTCAAGTGAGGAAAGGAAGAGCATGTTTAAGGAAGAAAAGACACGGAAAAAGCAAAAGATTCCCATGACTTTGTACTAATTCTCTATTGTCTCTAAGCAGGACAATTCCAAACTGCAAATAGTTGATTTTTGCTATATTGAATTTTGATCCTTATCATTGTGTACAAACACTTGTATTGATGATGCCTTAATATTTTAGACACTTGTTTCTCAGTGGTGGTGTAAACCACTACTCGTAGAACATTGTAGGCTGGTTTTCAAGGTCCTGGTATGACCTGGGATAATTTCACTCTTAGGTGTGGTAGGTCAATGGACATAAAGGTGCTGCTAGGTTTCACTTATGTTCTCAATGTGTCCATATTAACTTACATCACTGATGTATGCAAACATTCATTGCTGCCAGTCTTAAAACCTGTGGACCTCATTCCTACATCTCCTCTATCATCTCAAATAATTCTAACATTGCAAAGATACACTACAATTATTCAATCCACTCAACCATTTATTTTACATCAGATTTTATTACAGTGAAATACAAGCTCCATTTTACAAAACACAGAAGAGTTGAGTGGTTGGTTTCTGATAAACTGGCTATATTGATCAGTTCAACAATGTGTACTTCATAGAAATGGCCACACTCTTAAAGTTAACCGAAGGAACTGACAAAAGCCTACATACGTTGCTAGTCTTGATAGTACATCACAAATATGAGCAATGACTAGCCTTAGCAAGAAACATTTTACATGCATAGAGTGTTTTGGTTATGAAGGAAAGCTGAAGTCCTCTTAAAGAGTATTTGTGTGTGTGTGTATATATATACGCATGCTCATATTCTATACAAATATGCAAGTGTTTTCATTTTGAAAAAACAGATCTAGTATTAGAATGAATTTTTCAAAACAAGTTAGTCTTAACTAACTGGAGGAATCATCATAGGCTTTATTTAAACTGTTTATATTCAAAAGTTCAGTTTTTGGATTATTTAATGTGTGAGGATATATACATATGTATATATATAAATATAGATTTGTGCATGTATAATCTAAGCTTAGCAAATAGTTAACATTATTTTCCAAGACATTTATGTCATTGGACCGTTTTTAATCTTAGTTGTTTTTACATAAAAATATGGGCCTCATCCCCTCGCATGGTACGCATGTTACCAGCAGAAAGATAAATGTTACTAATGGGATTGGAAATGACATACCTGCACTATGCTGAAGTAAGTCACTACTGAAAACATCAAATAATAAGCTGGGAGTGGTGGTGCACACTTAATCCCAGCACTGGAGGCAGAGGCAGACGGATCTCTGTAAATTCAGGGTCAACCTGGTCTACATGGAGTTCCAGGATACCCGGGGCTACAATGAAAGATTCAAACGACAAATTTAGGAGTTGGAGAGATGGCTCAGGAGGAGTGTTTGCTGCCCTCGCAGAGGATCCAGGTTTAGTCTCCAGCACCCACATGGCAGCTTGTCACTACAGTTTCAAGGGGGGTTTGACACTTTCTTTGGCTTTCCAGGGCACCAGGCATGCATGTGGAGCATGCACAAGCACACACGTGCGCACACGTGTATGTATATACACATATACATACATGTATGTGTATATATACATGCAAATATTCATACACATAAAATCTTTAAAATACTCAATTATAAGAACAATTTAAGAGGTCCTGCCCCAATTGTCACCGATTCACTAAAACCAATGCTGTTTCCTAGTTCCTCTTTTGTGCCTGCTTCTCTGTAAATGTTCTCTTCAGTCATGATTCGTAACAACTGGTTTGGAACCCCTTTTTTTCTACCCTCCTCTGCAGATAGCTACAGACCTTCTAAAAGCAAGGAGACTGGCAGAAATACCTGTGTGCACCTTTTAACTGACCTGTGTGCACATCTCCATGCAATTACTTTGCATGTTTGAAATGTGACTATTTAAGCTGCCTATCCTGCATTCCAAGCTGTGGGTTATTTGACAGCTAAGAATTGTATTTCCAAAGGCCTATATCCTTAACTAGCCCATACTATTACCTTTCTCTTTATAATGAATTTGAATTAAAGTGGCAAAGACCTGGAACGATCCGTCAAGCGTGAAATATGTCTCAGCAGGGCATGTTGCTAATGTAACCAGTTTGTTTTCAATTAAAATCATACTCCAAAACCCAGGCATGGTGCAATGTCTGTAAATCATAGCACTGGAAGGCCGAGGCAGGAGGATTGCTACAAGTTTGAGGCCAGCTTGTCCTAGAGATACCCTATCTCAAAAAACAACACAACAAACACATTCCTGTTGACTTCATCCTAAGGTCCTTAAGGTTCAAAATAACCACTGAGCAACAAAAGAAAACCTTCAATAATACTGGGAATTGAATCCAAGGCCTTTAAAACGTTAGGGCAAGTGCTCTACCAATAACCTGTATCCCCAGCCCTGCCTTAATTTTTAATATATTAATTAATGTATTTAATTGTGAGTGTTCCCTCATGTGTGTATGTGTACTGTTGGTGTGCCTGGTACCCAGGGAGGCTAGAAGAGGGCCTGTGATCCACTGGAACTACAATTACAGGTGGTTGTTAAGCACCATGGAGATGCTAGGAATTGAGCACAGGTCCTCTGCAAAAGCAGGAAGTGCTCTTAACTCCTTGAGTCCTGTCATTTAATTTCTATTAACATAACCCAAAATTTCTCTAGCAGTACCTTTTCACTCTTTTCTACAATGACGGAAGACCCTGAGGGTGACTGATGTGACTGATGTCTTTCCTTTACCCCTAAGGGCTCTCCACACCACCTTCAAGGTCACCTGCTTCCACATCAATAGTCACTGAAATCAAAGACTATTCGCCCATCCCAAACTCAGTGACTGAAATCCTCAGGAGAGAAGCCAAAGTCTACATTTAGAAATTGAAACAAAACCCCTGAGCTTTCCAGGTGAACTCTCTATACATTATGCAAAGCACCTTCCCAATGTCAGAATTCCAGTGGTCCTGACGTTCTAAGAAACAGTGATGGCACTGGACAGTTATGTGGGCTAAGACTCAAGATCCATTATGAAGAAATGGTCATGAACAGTGTGTGGCAGGAGGGGACATCTTGGCTAGGTGGTATTTAAGAAGCACTCTAGCTCTTGGAAAGTCCACCCATTTTCCTTTGGGCTTCTCACCCTGACAGACAGGGAATGCCAGTGTATGGTTAAGGGAATGGGAGATTTCAAAACCACCTTTATTCTTAGCAGGTGGGCCATAAAAATCTGCTGATCTGGTTTTAACAAGACCATTAAATATGAAATCCTATACCACTCATCCTCATGGCCCTGTTTGCAAGCAGTTGTTCTGTGTAATCCAACCTCATCTATTTATTCTGCTACAATTGTTCTTATACTGCAAACAATCGCTTTGGTAAGCAAAAATTACAATGATATTGTCATTTGGTGTGTAGGAAAGAGCAGAAGTAACCAACCAGATTCAGAATTTCCTAAAAAATACACCATAATGCAAATCAATTCACATGTATACAATCAAGGTATTCCCAGTAAAGTGAAAATAAACTATAATTCCTAATAGATATACAAATTCCAATTGCTATCCCACTCCTGCCACCTATTAACATTTACTGTCATTCTCAACACTTTTTTTGTACTGATATTTGGGCAGGTGGGTGTGCACATGCATACTTGTGCACATGAAATATGGAATCTATGGGCCTCATTTTCTGGATGGCAAATACTTCAGGCAACCTCCAGCTCTGGGAGGTCCCAGGCTGGCTTTGAACTCCTAGATCATGAGGCAGGCAGGCTGCCTCAAGTTCAAGGATAGTTTGGATTATGTTAGCAGGCTAGCCTGCACTACAAAGCAAGATCCTATCTGAGAAAGGAGAAGAGGAAGAGAGAGCAATCTCAGACTAGCAGCATACATTGTACTGTTAAGCTCTACCCCCAGCATCAAACCTGTTGACCTTTGCCACTGTTCCGGGTGTATAAATCAGGTCTTCTGCCAATTTATCTCGCCTGTCTTTGTGTGTAAAGCTGAACATCTTTTCACATGCTAAATCATTTGTGTGTTGCCCAACCCCTGTAGCATATTCAGTCCAACACTGCTTCACTACGGATAGATTTTCTAGTTTTATCATTTTAGACTAATGTATTTTAGAAGGATTTAGAGCAAAGGTATTCTCCAAATAACCCAGGGCTTATCAGAAAATTCAGAACGCCATAGCACTTTATTCCCTAAGCTCTGAGAGAAAAAAGGGGGAGAGGAAGCAGCAGAGGGGGGACAGCAGCCCTGGGGAGGTAGCAGCAGGGAGGACAGGAGTCCAGGGTAAACCCTGGTGATGGGACATTTGAAGCTAATTTAAGATACTGAAAGTAGCAAAACTTGTAAAATAAACAAGTCTAAAGGGAGAGAGAGAGAGAGAAAAAAAAAAAAAAAAAAGCACCAGTGAGAGACTCTTACTCAGAACCCTGTGGAGACTTACAAGCTTCCATTATCTGAGGCAGGGAAACAAGCAGTCCCCTGGAATGGGCACTTTTGGGCAAGTCTAGCCCATTTCTCAAAACTCCTTTGACGGATAAATCTAATGTACTTAGGCACATTTTATAATGCTTTTAGTCATACATTAGGAAGTCCATTTACTCCAGCAAAATCCTGAATCTCCAAACTGTGAAGCAAGTGTAGCTAATGGCTAAGATGTCTATATAATGTAGCTTTAAAAATAAATGCAAAAATATCAGATATAAAAAAGCTCTTAAAAGTTGAATAGTAAAAATATGATTTATTTATATTCACAATTTTTTTAATTCTAAAACTTTAGATATTATTTACTAAAGGAATTACGATCTAACACGCTTAAAACTGGGGCTGGAGAGATGGCTCAGGCATTAAGGGCACTTGTTGCTCTTGCAGAGGACCGGGTTGGGTTATCAGCACCCACATGGAGGCTCACAGTGTCTGCAACCTCATTTCCAGAGGATCCTACAGCCTCTCCTGCCTCTGTGGCACTGAGTGCGCACACACACAAATATACTACATACACATGTACACATAAAATAAAGATAACTCTTGGTGGGGGGAAGGCTTAACTCTGTTGAAAAAGATACAGTGAGTGGACTGGAGATTCTTGTACAGTGCTGGAGGTGTCCTGGCTTTACTGCCTCTGTAGCAAGCCTTCTTCCCCTTAGGATCAATGACGTTGAGAGAATGTAACATCTAGACCACAGCCCACTATCTTGTTTCCCAAAGGAGAGAACTCCTGAGCTCCACTCTAGCAAAAGATCAACCTTGCCTTTCCTTTAGTGCTCAAGAAGGACAGCAGCCTGCAGCTCATGTGGGCAAGAGGACAGTTAGAACTTCCGCACGGACCACACCAACAAAAACGATCAAGCCACACGGGTGGTGAGAACCTGGAATGCCAGTTACCCAGCACTTGTGAGTCACTGGAAGGTGAGGCAGGAGCATCAGGAATTCAGATCAGCCTCTCCTGAGCTCCAGTGTGCTTCCACAAGCTGCTAACCAAGGGTCTGAGACCAGCTCACTCTAAGTATGAACTCTCCTAATATGTCATTTCGAAGGGCTAAAAGGAGCTAAACGCCTACACTTTCTACCAACGTTATTTTTCCTTCACTTCACCATCGGCTCTGAGGGCACAAGGAGCGCCTTGCCACACAAACATCATAGCACCTAACAAAGGACAGGCCCGCCACAAGGCTGTAAAGGCTGATGAAATGATGTCAAATCTGTGAGCTGCCAGTGGTGTATGCAATATTTCAGCTGCAAAAAATTCTGTAGTCCAGCATTCAGCCACTCCATAAGTTTTCCTGAATGTTAACCTTCTTTCTGCTATACTATAAACTCTAAAATTAAGGGTATCTCTCCATTTTTGTTATGTTAGAAGTATCTACAGATTTAGGGCACAAACTATTAAATACACACACATTAATTTACTCTCCAAGTAGCGAAAAACTACTGGTGCAAAGGAACCCTGGCGCTCTCTTGGCCTCTGCTTCAGATTACTTATTGACAGTTATATGTGTGTGCTGTTAAACTTGAGAATCCATGCTTTATTTGAGAATTTAGAAGGCAGAACCAAAATGTTACTGCAGTTACAAATACTTCTCATCAAAACTAAATGAGGGAATTTCTGCAGCAATTTCTCAAAGTTCCCAGTAAAACTTAAGAGAAAGGTAAATAAACCAGGCTTCATAGAAAAATTTACAACTCTCATTCAAAAGCAGCTCTTAAAAGTAAATACAACACTGAGGCTGAAAATTTTATACCCACAAAAGTTGCCAGGTCTAATAAATTATTGACAGAACACTGCATCAAAAATAAGGCAATTACCCAAGATGTCATTAAAGATTTCTCCACTTCATAACTAGACAGAGCTGATCTATCTAGAAGCAACTGACATTTCATTCAGTTTGAGGATGTGTGAAATCCTTAAGGACAGAAATGATAAGATGTGATTGTCACTCTTTAGAATACTTTCAGGGAAATCATTTCTAAAGCACAGAGATGCAAAAAGGTTTAATCTTTCAAAAGATACTGTTTAAAACTCAAGAATGTGATAAAGCACACAACGGGCACTCGAGAACAATGCAATACAGTGATAGCAAACTGATTTATTTAGTACTGTTTCCATTCCATATCATCAGGAGGGTTGATTTCAACTTTCCTTTTACCTACATCAGACCAGTTGGTACTCAAGACTGTACCACCAGACTCCATCTGCAATTAAAAGAAAAAATAAACAAGGTTCATTCCTATATTTATATATCAAAATACAATATTTTTCTTAAAATGAATCAAACATACTCGCCCAAATATAGGCTACTAAAAATAATTCAATATAAACTCAACATTTTTAGTTAATCTTAGGCTTTCCAGAGAGTCTAACAATTTGAAGACAGCTGACAAAAGACAATTCTAGATTATTAGGTAGGCATATTATGTACACATACACTCCTATATTAAGGACCATGTATTCTGCTATTAGTAGAGGTATCATGTGGAAAGTTCACCTTCAAATGAAAATAAAATGCCTTCCCCCAAAAATGACATAATCTTATTTTGCTGAAGACAGTAAAATCCCAGTTAAATAGAACATTAAAGACCCAGGCTGCTCCCTCTTTGCCAAACATATTCTAGTGTACTCTGAATTTTTATTTAAGGCACATACAACAGAGGTATATAAAGTCAACAACATGTGACTTGGTTATCTACTTATAATGCAGTGAACTATACAAACCACCAACAATCCTAGTATGTGCATGAAGCCATATAGTGCATTAAATGATTTGGTCAATAATGAATTGTACTTAACAATACTGATGTCATAAGATTATAACACACAGCTGAAGAATTGCAGCTGCCCTGTGATATGTAGCCATTGGTAATATTCATAATACAGCACATAACTCTAGTGTCTATGGGAGGCTGGTGGAATCAAACTCACTGACCTGCTAGCCATATAAAAGAACAGTTCATACACTTCCAATACAGCCCATAATATGTGACAACAAATATTATTACTTTCAGTATTTACTAAGCTAGATTTTTTTTTTAAACTGGAATTTTAGAATATACTTCTCCACTATTTAAAAAAGAAAAAAGTCTACTGTAAAGGAATATTCTGTTACACTTGCAGTAGCCTCAAACAATTTCTAGTCACCAAAACTCTTGATGACACGGAAGAGCTGCGTCAGGCTGTGGGTACAGGTCAACACGAAAGCACAAGCCTTGCATAGGAAACCCTGGATTCAATCCCCAGCAACACATGCAAAAGAAGCCACATCAAGCGACTGACCTACTGTACAGATTTGTATAAACACACTCAACGGTGTTACCTAATAATGAAAATCATCCAACAACAGATTTCTCAGAACACAGCCAACTGTTAACCAATACTTACTGTATTGTTAAAAACTTGGAAGGGAGAGACAGCTCAGCTGTTAAAGGCTAAGGTTCACACTTCTAAAGATATAGAACTTCCATGCATTTTGTGATAAAAATTCATGGACATGAATTACAGCAAGTATAATGTGAATTTCTGAAATCTCCATTCTTTAATTAGCTGCATTCTGACAAACACAGGAAGTCATTTACCCTTTGACCTGGAACCTCAAGTAGCCAATGCCTTCTGCAAACTCCCCTGAATCCCTTTGCATGGGCTGCTATTGTCTATCCCAGGTTTTAGAGTTTTACTTACCTTCCAAGCATGAATGTCAGCACCTCTTGGTGCTTGACTTATGTTAGTCTATGTACATGTGCATATGTGCATGGGCTTGGGTATGCCATGGCACACATGTAGGGGTTAGAGAACAACTAGTAGAAGTCAGCTTTTTCCGCTGACCACAGAGGGCCCAAGATTGAACTCAGATGATCGGGTTTGGCAGCAAGCACCCTACCTGTTGAGTCACCTTGCCAGCCAAGTTCCCTTAAGACTTTTAATTACCAGGATGGACTCCCATACAACCTATCTTCTATGTAATTATAATTGCTTTTGAAACAGGGTCTTGCTATGTAGCCTAGACTGACCTTGAACTCATGACTCTCCTGTCTCACCATCCCAAGTACTTGACTACCATTATACCCACTTAAGAGTTTGCCTCTGTAAGTCTAATTCTCATTATTGACTAGAACTAAAGAAGAGTGCTCTTCAGAGGCATGAACTATATTTTATCAACATAAATATTGCTTAGTATTCGACAGAGGGTCCAAGCATACCCCTTTCTCCATATATAATACTATCTGCAGATGCAGCAAACATCTTAATATAAAACGGTTCATAATTTGCATATAAATTAGGCACACCTTTCCCCTATGCTACAGATCATCTCTGGAGTACTCATAATACCCAATGCTATGTAAATAACAGGTTGCTGTCATATAGTGTTATTTGTGGAATGACAAGAAAAAGTCTGTATAATAGGTACTCAATACAAACAACACTTTCACATCACAAGTCAGTTGGACCCACAGCTGCAGAACCCATGCAAAGAAACCGAGCCCTAATCATGGTGGCCTGGTGCATAGCAGGCTTCAAATAAAATGACTGAATGAACTGTGACAAGTCTGTAAAATACCTACTCCTAAGAGGACTCTCAGTGACAAAACTCACAGAAGTGACTTTGGTTATTAATCTAGTCATATTCACTGATGACAGTTTTCCCTTCCCTCTTTATAGAAGGTAGAACACTGCAATTTAGCATCTCCTCATTACTTTGTATGTTGGTCTCACACAGTTAGATGAAGGACAATAAAGGGTAGTCGGTTTTGTCTTTCCACAGAGACAGAAGCAAGCTCTGCATTTAAGGTCAGTGTTACCACACAGATGGCTTGCTTTATGGCTACATATCACTCAGTTAACTATCAATTTTCTATATGAAAATGGATGTAGATTTTGTATTGCATCTCTGACCTGACATATGGCTATTCTCTCTAGAACACATTTTTAAAGTCAATAGTAAGGATGAGTTTCTTGCCTGGAAAGATTTGAGTAGATATTTTTCCTAGTAAAGCTCATGACTATACTTTCAAGAAAAACAATTGCTGGGTAGAGTGGCACATGGGAGCTTGGGGGATGGAGGCAGGAGCTCCAGGCCATCCATGGCTACACAGCAAATTCAAAGCCAGTCAAGCCTGAACTACAGAAAAGTTAGGTTCCCAGCTAACAACTGCCTGAAATTCCCTCTTCTGACCTCCACAGCACGTACTACGTACATACATGTATGCATGCATGCAAAACAAGCACACAGACATATGCCATTTAATTCTAGCCAGACATTTTCTACTAGCCCAATACTTCTCTGGAAATTTCCCTTCCATGTTCTTCATTTTAAAGAAGGAAACGTGTGAGTGATTCTGGATAAAACAGTGGCAGCTCATTGAGCTGCTGGACAAACTGAACTCAACAGTAAATCCCCACCAATGCCCCAATCTTAGCATGTTGTAGCCATCCAACTCCTATCACACATGACTTAGAATAAGACACTTGTTTCTCATCTCATTTTTCCAACCACTACTCTAAGTCTGGAAGAACAAGGAGAAATGAATCCTCAGCCAAAGTCTACCAAACACACTCCCAGCTACCCAGCTCATGCAGTTCTGCCTCAAATTCACTATTTATTCTTACTTTAAATGTCTAATATTCACTCTTATCATTAAAAAATATTCAAAATATTTGAAAACTTCATATTCTTACAAAGGACTTGTTCATGGCACGTTTCACTTCATCAGAACCATCTGAATAGATCTGCTGAAATAACTTGTTTAAAGCTGCATCACCCTCCAGCTTCTCGTTCTTTTCTTCTTCTTTGATTTCACCAACCAATTTATCCCAGTTCCTGGTATAATGAGATGAGGATGGATACATGTTCTTTACATCTACAAAGTGAAAAGACAGAAGTGATTAATCAGCTGTTTGATTATGTCAAGAAATATGTAAATGCCACAATCACAATATCTGGAACATCTTAGCAAGTAGTTTAGGTCACTGAATTTCAACTTTGCATTAAGTGTCTCTCTGCTATACACATCATTAACATGTCAAAAACTGAATAAGTTAGCATACTGAAAAATCTAGGATTTCCTCTGAGCAAAATAACTCCAAGTGTACATTTTTGATACAATATACAAAGCTAGACTAAAAAAAAACTCTGTATGCTAATCACAGGGGAAGCTGGGTTAAGCAGACAAAACTCACATGGAAAGAAAAGTTACTCATGAAGCTGTAGCAAGAATATTGTAATGAGACACCAGGATGAGTTACATGGTTAAGGTCAGATTGTACTCAATCTGTCTCAAGAAAAAAACAGTAACAGAAGAGAAAGAAAAACAGATGGAAAAGAGAGGAAAATTGAAGTTAGAAGGCGGCTGGAGAGATGGGCAACAGCCACGCAGCACGAGTTCTAATCCCAGGACCCATGAAAAGAAAGGAGAGAATGGCGTCTACAGTGTTGTCTCTGACCTCCAGTACACAATGTTTTAGGAAAGAAGTGAAGGTCTGAAAAGGGCAGCGTAGGGCCAGAAAACATGGCTCAGTGGGTAAGAGGACTTGTTCTTGCACAGAATCTGGGTTCTGCTTCCAGCACCTACAGGGTGGCTCACAACCATTCAAAACTCTGGTTTCAAAGCCCACGTCTGTGCTCCAGGATACCAGGCACACATACGGTGTGCAGGCATACCTGCAAGCAAAACACTCACATCAAATAAGTAAATGTTTTTAAAAGGTAGTACAAATAATTATAAAAATACCAGCGCACTCACTCACTCACGCGCGTGCGCACACATTTTAGGATGCTCCATGAGAGGCTGGGAATGTTGGTCAATGGCAGAATGACTGCCTCCCACATGTGAGGCTCTTGTATCAATTCCAGATACTACCAAAAAGCTTACCTAATTTTAAAATGTCTAAAGCTTTCTAAAAAAGATTTTATTTGTGCCTGAGTGTTACATATACATTCTGTATATGCAAGTGCCCTGAGCCAGAAGGAGGAGTGAGATTCCCTGGAAATGCAATTACAGGGGTTGTAACTGCCTGATATGAATGCCAGGTACCAAATCCAGGTCTTCTATGAAACAGCGAGTGGGCAAAACCACTGAACCATCTCTCCAGTCAGTCTCTCAAGATTTAGTGTAGCCTTTCTATAAGATACTTAGATACCCTTCAAAGTGGAAATCTCTGTCACATAGTGAGCTAATAATGCTCTGTCTCCTAAACACACACACACACACACACACACACACACACACACACACACACATTAGATTACTTCAGTAGAAAATATCAGAGAGATGGCTCAGTGTTTGAGAGCACTGGCTACTCTTCCCGAGAACCCAGGTCCAATTACACACACCACACACACACACACACACACACATTAGATTACTTCAGTAGAAAATATCAGAGAGATGGCTCAGTGTTTGAGAGCACTGGCTACTCTTCCCGAGAACCCAGGTCCAATTCCAGCACCCACATGGTAGCTCACAATTGTCTGTTAACTCCAGTTCCAGGGGATCCAACACACTCACACAGACATAAATGCAGACAAAACAGCAATGCACATAAAAATTTCAAAGGGAAAATTAAAAACAAAGCATTAAGTGACTCCTGACTGCTGAAAACCAATCCACTTACTTTCCCACAGTATCTGAAAATAACACATAAACTTATCTACATAATATAGAAACAACACAATTTTTGCATCTATTTACATACAGAAGCTACAGGCCCAGCAGCTCAAGGGATACTGTAAGAATAAGGAAATAAAGATCTCGGCACTCAAATCATTGTTAAACAGACAGACGAACTACATGACCCAGTACAGTAGGTCTAAGAGAAGCTGTTGAGCATCTAATGAAACTACAGCAACAGCCAGAAATGCGATCCATATACACAGCCAACAGTTTTAGTACTGCTAGTAAAAGGAAATGAAATACATTTTAATTTCCTTTTAAGAAGTACATTTATTAGAGATTTATTGGAGAGATGTCAACAGTTAAGAGCACCTGCTGCTATATATTGCAAAGGACCTGGGTTCAGTTCCCAGCACCCACACGGAAGCTCACAGTTGTCCTAACTCCGGTACACTCTTCTGACCTCCACAAGCACCAGGCACACAATACAAACACACAGGCAAAACTTATCCACAGGAAAAAAAAGAGAGAGCTGGGTGGGTGATGGTGTACGCCTTTAATCCCAGCACTCAGAAGGCAGAGGCAGTCAAATTTCTGTGTTGAAGGCCAGTCTAGTCTACAGAGTGAGTTTTAGAACAGCCAGGGTTACACAGACAAAAACAAACAAACATCCAACAAAATATAATAAAAATTTAAATTACATGTACGTATTTATTGGGGAGGGTCCTCAGTATCAAACCTATGTCATTAGCAACAAGCAACTTCACCTTCTGAGACATCTCACCAAGTCCTTAATGTATTTTTTTAAACCTAACATAGCAAGAAAGAATTTATTTCAACATTAAGTCTCCAAGAAAATACTAAAACACGTTATGATCCTTTTTTATATATACATCTTAAAAGTTGGGTATGCATTTCACATCTTAATACAGACAAAGTGGTAAATAGCCAGCAGCTACTAGAAGGGACAGTATAGTTTGCAGTGCTTGCTTTAGAAAAGGAGGGAGGGAGGGAGGGAGGGAGGGAGGGAGGGAGGAGGGAGGGAGGGAAGAGTGATTCCAGGTTTCCTTGTCACACTGGAACGAAGTAACACTAATCTAAATGTTCCTTCTCCAATAATGCCTTTCTACACGCCCTTTCTAAAAATAGTTGAGAAATTACTAAACAAACATTTACTCTTTTTTCCTGTGCCTTTTTACCAATAAATAAACCAACTTTTTCTTTATCCATTCTTCATCAAAATAAATCCAGGAAGACCTGGTACAGTTTCATCCAGAGTATACATATTGCTTTAAACGTCTTAAATGTCACTTCCCTCTACTGGAAACACGATCTTTGTATATTTTACTGGTAGCCAAGGAAAACAAAAAACCATACGACATTGTTAAGGAGCTGGGAACATGGATTTAATTAATTCTAATACTGACTCCCAGGAAGAATGGGAATGAAGTTTTAATCTCTACTCTACAGATAAGAAAGCTGGCCTAGATAGGTTAAGTGACTTGCCCTTATCTACAGTTTCCAGCTTGCAATACACAGGATCTGACAAGCATATTAATTCTTCGAGAAACACAACAGGACAAGAGGGAGTGCATCTTGAATTCCTAAAAGATTCAGTTTTGAAAAACTACACACACACACACACACACACACACACACACACGTACACACACCCTTGATATTTAATCTCAGAACTAGTTGAATAACTACAGACGGTAGGTGAACTACTGAGAGTAATCTAAGTCTCTGTTCACTCACTTTATCACACAACTGTGACTGCAGAGATCATCTCCACTGATGGAGAATGAGTCCCGTAGGACACAGCAACAGTTACCAGAACCACACCCATTCTGCCCTGAATTTTAATACTCCACAAATCCACTACATGATCTGAACAGGTAAAATAGCTGGGTTGCCTATTATTATATGAGCACTGTATTATATAGCTGTTCACTATATAAACATCAGCCCCAAACCTCTGAGAGTCAGTCCCAAAGGATGGTCATAAAATATTTACCCTTTGAAGTATCAACTAGAAATCATCTTTGCAGTCTCTCCTGGTTTTGCTAACTTTGCTACAAATTAGTTAAAATTCTATCACCGAGTAAAGAAACACTTATATTTTTGCAACTTTTATACATACATGAAATGACACACACACATATACAGGACCTGTTAATAACTTTCTAAAAATTGTCACAAGCATATGTGTTTTCTACTATTATAAGGGGTAAGCCAGGCGCACGCCTTTAATCCCAGCACTTGGGAGGCAGAGGCAGGTGGATTTCTGAGTTCGAGGCCAGCCTGGTCTACAGGGTGAGTTCCAGGACAGCTAGGGCTACACAGAGAAACCCTGTCTCGAAAAAACAAAAACAAAAAAAAAAATAAGAAGGGGTAAAAATCTGAAAGTAGCTGAGACACAATGTTAGCTTATTTCAGCCATTATATCAGAGTATTAAACAACAAAAAGAAATTTCTCCCTATTCAGTAATGAGGCAATTACACTAAGATACAATCTTAGGTTGCAGTTCTAAGAAGGTCCTGCAGGTTAATTATTCCACTAGTAAAGAGATGCTTATCTGCTGATTACATATGCGTAGGATGGACTTCAACACATAAAGGGCTATATGATCAACTCCAGTTGTTTCCTCTTCCAGACACTCATTTACCATGTGTCCACCTCTACATTAGTAAGAAATAGTCCAAATGCTCTACTCTGTGAAGACCTGAAATTCTAGGAAATCGGAGATGAGAACTCAGTTGGAAAACCAGAGAGGAATTACAAAGGAGCTTGGAAGGGTACATCAGCGATGCGTACTGCCTCACCAGGGAAGAGAGCAGCACCAGAGCACATAGACATTTGCTGACTTGAGTCATAAACTGACACAGTGGACTGTCCCAACTTTTCTGGGCCTGGCCGCCGTGTGTCTGTGTTCAAATGCTGGACATCAGGATGACTTTATTATAAGTATCTCTTCTTCATAAATAATGAAGGAGGAGAGTGCTCAGTACTACTGATTTCAACTACACTAGAAGTGTTAACTTCAGGCCAGTGTACAAACCTGCTGTGAACTGTTTCGGAGTGGGCTCATCTCCTTGTCCCTCTAGCTTCTCCCATCTCACCGCCTCTGGCTTTTTCATTTTAATTTCAATCTGAAGGAAACAGCAAATAAAATCCATCACTCAACGTAAGATACATAAAACCATAAAAATGCAATTTTCATAACTAATCAAAGTTTTATAAGAATTAAGTCTTTGACAGTTTGCCTAAATATACAAAGTTAAATCTGAAGAATTATGAAACAATTATTTTGTTTCTACTCCTACATTTTTACCCTTCAAAAATAATACACATACCATATAAGCTACAATTAAGAGGCTTGAAATTCAGGCCAATGAGAGGGCCAGTGGGTAAAGGTGCTGTGGCTAAGCCTTACAATCCATGGAAACCACACAGAGGACGAGAGAACGGACTTCCAAGGTTGTCTTCTGACTCCCATAAGCATGCTTGCTCTTTCCATATATATATATATGGCACACACATATACATATACATATACATATACATATACATATATATATATACACATACATACACACACATATATACATATATATGACACACATATATACATATATGGAAGAGTCTTGAAATCTAAACGCTTTATTTTTCTTCTACAAAAGTGTTCTTAAACAGAAATGTCTGTGCCATTCAAGGCACATTTGACAATAGCAATAGACAGTGATCTTTGACACAAAGTTGTCAAAAGGAAGGGGGAATACAGACACCCAGCGAGGAGAGACTAGGGAATCCTAAGAACCCGGCATAGATTCATACAGAGGAAGTGTCGGCAGTGCCACGGAGACACCTGTTCTCAGCCGTCCACGCACGTGTGCATGTCACCTGCTCCCCACTGTATGACAACAGTGCTGTATAAAAATTAATGCTGACAACTGTATAATCAATCACCCATCAAACATATCAAGTTGAGATTCCATTTATTGAAATGCTTGGAACAAGAAATATTTCAGATTTTAGATTTATTTTTTTTTATTTTTGTTTTTAAATAATATGTCTTGGGATTAGAGCAAAAGCTAAAAGAAATTCATTTATGTTTTAGATAATAATTAGACACCCAAGTTGCAGATCGTTTTATATAACACACAATAGCTTTAGGGTGTATGTATTTTACTTTTATTCTTTAGGTGTATGAGAGCGAGCGAGCGTGCGTGCGTGCGTGCGTGCGTGCGTGCGTGCGTAGCTCCCACACAGGATAGACGAGGGAGCCTCGCACCCTGGAGCTGCAGTTACAAGCATTGTGAGCAGCTGGGTAGGAGTGCTGGGGACCAAACCCAGGCGCAGAGGTTAAGATCACTGGTTGTTCTTTTCTCTAATCAAGGCTGGACCCTAGAATTCACCCCTTATGCCTGACACACTACCTGCTTCGACTCTTCCTGGGGAGACAAACAAACGTCTACTGACCTCAAACAGGACACTAGACCATAGGATTGCAGATAAGTCTAGCTAGGTGAACTAACAAATCCCAGCGAGTTGATGGACATACACACAACTGCAGAACATTGCATACTAGCACTCACATTTACTGAAAGCTACTGTACCTGGGCATTTGTGCAGTTTGAACAAAGAGGCCTTTATCTCTTAGCACAAGCTGACCTAACTTGAAGTTATACTTAGTCCATTCACTAGGACAGTAGCATGCATGCCATAGACCACTTAAGGCAACGTCTTAGAAGTTCAAAAGATGGGGAGAACTGTGAATTCCTTTTTATTCTTAATTTTCAATTCATAAGTGCGCTTAAAATTAAATTTAAGTCTTGAGGACTCTGGTAGATACTTCTAGAATTACCTCCCCAGTTTTAGAAATGTTTTCATTGTAACCATTAATAAGCAAACTTACTTTTATTTAAGTAAAACTTCCTTAAAAGTTTGAGAAGATGGCTCAGTGACAAAGTGCTTGCCCCACAGGCCTAAGGACCTAAGTTCAGATCCTCAGTACCCATGAACAAAGCTGGGCATGGAAGCATGTGCTTGTAACCTCAGAGCTAAGAAGGTGGGGATGGGGGTAGGGGTGGAGATGGGGGGTGCACAAGAGAATTCCCGAGCCTCGCTGGCCAACTAATCAAGCCAATAAATGAGCTCCAGGTTCAGTGAGAGATCGTGTTTCAGAGTGAAGTGAGGAAGACACCAGATGTTGACCTGGCCTTCACACACATGCACTCACACACATGTGCATGCATCCCCCAACACACAATTACCTTAAAACTTCGATAGTTTACTTATATATTACTCTCAAGTACACAGAAAATGCTCTGAGATATGATATCTCAGAGAAGTATCTATAAGCCATCTGTAAGAAACCAAACTGTGCTGGCTCACCAGTTCTCAGTTCTCAGTGCCTCACCACCAAACCACTTCTGAGGACTCTGTATGTAAGAGAATTTATTAATTTTTCTCAAAGGACAATTGCTCCAGCACTACTCCTAAGCAATCAAAGCATTCATTGCCTTCTCGGAGCAAGAGCCATAGACTGATGGTAGAAGGGCTTTCCTCAGGACCTGAAGAGCTCTCTCAGTTCTTCAGGATGAAGCCTTCCGAGCAGTCTATGTTGTCAACTGTATCAAATTCCTTTGCTGTTAAAGCAGTATCTCAGGACTCTGTGAGCAGACTCAGTAATCTACCTTTATTCAACCATGCACAGGTCAGAGGACAGTTTACAGGAAGCTGGTTTTCGCCACCTCTTCTTAATTCTAATATTTACTACAGGTTGGGATAGAGTCAGGGCAACATATCCTATACAAGATCATGCTATCATATTCTTCCCTCCCACTGCATGTTCTGACTTACCACCAAAATCCTAACTTGTATGACTCTTCTTGAAAACTGCAACAACATTCCAGTGCACAAAAGCATATCGAAAACTAGCTGGTTATTCAGCGGAATGAATGCTAAAATGTCAACACTGATCATGACATGTGCTCTATTTGAAAGATCTAGATGTTTAGATGGAAGCATGCTAAAATATCATCAGTGGTAGCAGGGATTACCTTTTCAGTGCCTCTGTATACTTCTCCACCTTTCCCATACACTGCATGTATTTTTTTATAGGCCGAATACAAATCTGAATTATGAAGACAAGTAGCATTGATTGGGCACTATGTGCTTAGTGCTTTACATAAGCCAGCTTACTTAACAAAACCGTGTAAGATTGCTGTCTACGCTTCACTTATTTGCATGTGTGGATGTACCTGTGTGTGTGTACACTCCTGTGCAAAGACACCAGGTGTCTTCCTCTCTCATCACTACCTTCTATCATGAGATGGGGTCTCTCACTGGACACAGAGTCCAGCATTTTAGCTAGTCTGACAAGCCACTTGCTCTAAGGATCCCTGTGTTCATCTCCCGTATGCTGAGGATCATGAGCAGCCACCACACCCACTGGGTCCTCAGTGTAGGGAGCTCTTTACCCACTGAATCCCATCTTGCTAGCACCACTCTATGTAACACTGCCTCCCTCTGCTGTTTGAAAAGGGAAATGATCAAAGATTTCACCATTTATTTCCCTAAAGAAACATAATTACAAAAAAAAAATTCAATTTGTTTTTATAAAACACAGCAGTTTATGGTTACATATACAAAATATGTTAATTCCAGGGTCGGAGCACAGCTTTGTCTCTCTGTAGGTCTCTCAACCCTGTATCCAGCTGTGTAACTGAATCCTGGAACCACAAAAGCTTTTGGCAACAGTAATGCACAACCACCACAAGTTAACACCAAACGTGTCATGAGCCCATAGCCTGTGGGCAGCCCTGGTCATACCGCCCTGTACAGCATCACTGCAGCCTTGGCCCTGAACACACAACATGCATACTCTGCCCTGTGCATGCTCTCACACATGCTAACATGCTGTAACATTAACTGAATACTGTCTGAAACACCTTGGCTGAGATTCAAGACTACTGTATGTTATAAACTGCAGTAATTTTGCTACACACAAATTTTGTGATCTTAAAAAAAAAAAAAAAAAAAAAAACCAAAAATATGGCTTAATTACAGAAAACAAAGACTTTACTATATTCCTCTTGCCATACCTCAGCATAGAAGTATCAAACTATTCTATTCTGGGATTTTATTGGTAAGTTACCTTTTGAGTTGCCAACTTGAATTTCATAAAAATAAATAAAGCATTCGATGAATTCTGGCTTGGTATTACGGCAGAATTTCCAACACTTTCTGAAATAGCCCTAAAAGTACTTGTCATTTTCTACTATGTATGTGAAGAAGTAGCATTCTAAGAACTGATGGTTACATAAATAAAGGTCAAACAACTCTTTAAAAAAAAAAAATCTAAGATGCTATATTCACCAAGTAACAACCAAGTTTAATTCTTCATACAAAAACCAAAGAATACCTACTTTAACTTTTATTTTTAATATATAGCAAGGTTCTACATATAACCAAAAAACTGTTTAAAAATAAGTTTCTTTAAAATTTATTATCAGTGAATGAGTTATATATCTACATATGCCCAGGGCCACATTAAATTTTCTCAATCAAAATGGTTTTAAAAGCCCTGCTTTCGACACAACCTTAGAATTTTAAGTTCCATTCAATAAAAGCAAAACCTAAGAAACATTACTCTTAGCTGGCGGTCAGAATTCAAATATGTATCCTGGGCCAGCACAACAACTAACAGAGATCCACCTGCCTGGGGGCTGGGACAGGTGTGTGCCAGATGCAGTGATCAATTATTTACTATGGTGTAAACTTTGAGAAACCATTTAAATCCATGAGACTGTTTTTCTTCAAACAAACCAACAAAAAAACAAAAAACAAAACCAAACGAACAAACAAAAGCCAAAACTAAAACACTCTCTCGACTCCAATTCAAATTCTCCCACAGGTGTCACTGAACACTATGGACACAGGGGGAACTACTAAATTCTGCAGATAAAAGTAGTGTGAGCATATTTATGCTAAAAAATTATTCAGCTGCCCAGTGTGATGACACATGCCTTTAATCTCAGCACTCAGGAGGCAGAGGCAGGTGGATCTCTGTGAGTTAGAGGCCAGCCTGGTCTACAGAATGAGTCCAGGACAGACAGGGTTTGTTACACAAAGAGAATCCCTGTCTCAAAAAACCTAAAATAAAAACAAAATTTCATTACCTGAAATACAAACTGCATTTATGTGTCAAACATTATGTGAGATACAAGTTCTTATGTCATTTATCATCTCTTCACAGAAATCAATTCTTATTAAATTACTTATAGTAGGAATCTCTTGGACTGGGAAAGTACCTAAGTGGTAAGATTGCACAGGTCCCAGGTTTAATACCCAGCCATAGGAGGCAGGAGGAGGATGGGGTGAGGGTGAGGTGATGGACAATAACAAAGGACAGTATCTGAATTCGGCATTCAAAAGGCCAAGGCAGGAGGATGAGGAGCTTGAGGGCAGCCTTTGACTTAATTTTTTTGTTTTGTTTTGTTTTTTTTTTCGAGACAGGGTTTCTCTGTGTAGCCCTGGCTGTCCTGGAACTCACTCTGTAGACCAGGCTGTCCTGGAACTCACTCTGTAGACCAGGCTGTCCTGGAACTCAGAAATCCGCCTGCCTCTGCCTCCCAAGTGCTGGGATTAAAGGCGTGCGCCACCACCGCCCGGCTCATACATACATTTCTTAAAGGGCAACCTTTAAGTCAAAGCAAACTCAGCCGGGTGGTGGTGGCGCACGCCTTTAATCCCAGCACTTAGGAAGCAGGGGCAGGCAGATCTCTGAGTTCGAAGTCAGCCTGGTCTACAGAGTGAGTTCTAGGCAGCAAAGGGTACACAGAGAAATCCTGTCTCAAACAAAATAACCTAAATTCAGCTTGACTAATAAAATCAACAAAATGCAGATTTTTCCTTAGAACTTATAAACTATATGAGACATGAGTACTTGTATACCAAAACAGACTACACTGACCATTCACGAGTATCAGATCTCTTGAAGAAGCTGGTTAGAACTAGCGAGACGGCTCAGTGGAGAGAAGTGCATACTGTTCTTGCATAGGTTTCCAGACTCCATATCAGGTAGGCCACAACCACCTGTATAATGCCGGTTCCAAGGGCATCCAATGCCTCTGGCCTCCTGGAGGCACCTGCACTCACGTGCATATGTCCCAGTACAAATACACGTATGATTTTAAAAACAATGAAGTCTACGGGGTTTGCTTTGCATGGATGAGGACACGAATTTAGTTTCCCAGCACCCAAAGAGAATGCAGCTGTGTCGTTTGTTCTTAACCCAGAGCTAGTACAGCAGAAAAAGGCAGATTCCAGGGTTCACTGGCCTGCCAATCTAAATAAACCAGGGAGCTACAGTACTGCTAAAGACCCTACTTCAAAAGATACGGTGAAGAACAGTAGAAAAAGAAAGACACCAGACATCAACCTCCAGCCTTTTCACATACATGCACAGGGGAGTATCTCTCTCTCTCTCTCTCTCTCTCTCTCTCTCTCTCTCTCTCTCTCTCTCTCACACACAACACACACACACACACACACACACACACACAAATAAAAAATTTAAAGATAATTTTAAAATTTAGAAAAAAAATCTTTGTTCTTATTTACTTATCCTTTGTGTCTTAAAGAGCTACACTGGGATGTAGATTTGTGGTAGAGTACTTGGCTAGCACAAAGTTCTGGATTTGATCCCTAACACAATGAGAGCAGGGACTACAAGTCAATTACACATGGGCGTTCCAGACCCAACATCCTAAGTTCCTGACACTGCTGTGCTTAAGCTAATACAGACGATGAAAAATAACAGCTACCAGTTATCTTTTTGCAGATACTACTTTTTTAAGATTACATTTTTTTCTGCTTGCTTACCTTTGTTGAAAGTACTTTAAATGTACTCTGTTCTGGTATTATAGGGTGAAGCAACCTCATTTTCAAACTGTAGTCTTCTCCAGAAGGAATTTTCACCAAAGCAGACAACTAATGAAAACAAAATTAGTATCATACTTTGTAAATGTATATAAAAGGCTAAGTATTTAGTATAACTACAAATTTCAGCAATGTTGCACATTAAGTATTTGACATAGAAATCAGATGTGTGAGTGCATGTGTGCGTGTGAGTGTGTGAGTGTGTGAGTGTGTGTGTGTGTGTGTGTGTGTGTCAGATTGACAAGTTTCAGGAGCCTGCTTTCTCCCTCCCCCTTATGGAGCTCCAGGATTGACCTCAGACTGTCAGGCTTGGCGACCGGGGCCTTTACCCTCCTAGCCATCTCACCAGTTCTACAATGTCAGATTTAGGCACTTCAAAAGAGTATTTCTTTTTTTTCACATGGCATCTCTCATTTAAAGTCTCATAAACAGAACCAAATGATAGAGAAGAATGTCGCATAGTATTAATTACAGGTCTAATTACACATATTTAGCATTCAAATCAAGAAAACCCAATACAACAAGAATAAACTAATATAGGATATAGTTTTTTCAAATGCCTACTCATATGTAAATTATGTTAATTCTACCACAATACCGCATGTAAATATCTATTAAGAGGTAGGAAAAACCTCTTTTAAAATAACATAAACCAGTAAGTTTAACCAAAGGATTGATTTTACTGTCAGCCCAGTTCTGCTTTGCACTGCAAATCTAACAGTTGATATAAGCCAGCAAAGGTAGCATAAGTACTCCATGAGGACTGCAACAGGTTTGAGGTTAGCCATGGCTACACAGCAAGACCTTGTCTCAGACCAAGTACAAGCACCTCTAGAGACAGCCTATCACAAACATGTTCTTAGTTCAAATTTTCAAAAACTTCAAATGAAAAACAATACTTCCAATTTCATTTAGTATTTTCCATTTTATCTCAAGAAGAAATGAAATATATCTAATAAACTTGTATAAACTGTTCCTATACTAAATTTACAAATAGCATTTAACAGACAGTATTCTATATAAGGTTCAAAGTCTAATTACCTCTTTTTCTGAAAATTCCACATGTACATCATTCTTCTGAACATTCTTGATCATAAGTGTAATGATTACTTGAGATTCTGTTTGATACCAGTCATACCTATTTAAAGAAATATCTTAATATAATTCATAAAGTTGTCAAATTAATAGTCTGATAAGAACAAGAGCTCCACCTTTTGGAAGTAAATGACAAAGCAGCTATAAACAACTAATCCCTATCACCTACACTGGTGGAAGAGAGCAGTAGTAGACAAAGTCAAACCTTTCCAGACCCAGTGCCCTGCTACTGTTCCTGATACTGCTGTGCTTAAGCTAAACACATACACACACAACACAGAGATACAGACACACGCACACACACACAACAGCAGCAGCATGGCAAATTTCAATTCTGTGTAGCCTACTACTTCTTTATACAGATAACAGTAAGTTAACTGGAAGCAGCTCTCCTTAATATACACAAAGGCAACATAATATGGAACCAAGCTAAGCCAAGTTTAGAGATGACAGTTATTTGAATTCATTAAAATGTTAATACTAATTAGTAGACAGACTTAAAGTTAAATTTTTCATGAGGACTGTAACACAATTTTTAAATTAGCAAACACTTAAAATCACAGTTAAGGATCTGCCTTCTGTGAAACCAGAATTCTCTCCTCTTTAAGCATGTTTACCATGGGCTGCTTTATAAGAAAAGAAACGCTTACTTGATTTTTGACTGGGTCCTCTGAGATGCAGACTGGTTTGGCAAGTAGAAAGAGAAAAATTTTACGTTAGTTTACCAGCTATATTAAAAAAATCATGTATTATTAACTAACTGAGCCTTGTAGGTCTATAATATAGAAAAAGTACAGTGTGTAATCTGTGCAATCTCAGTGCTTGGCCGGCTGCTTTTCTAAGCAGTAGGAGTAGAGGTACCACAGCAGCCTTACTTCCACAGTGAGACCCTGCTGCAACAAACAACAAACTTTCCTGTAACTAGAAAAACCAACTTGGGTAGTACACCCAGTTGAAAGATACAGAACTCAAGAACTGAAGACCATTTTCAGTGGGTATGGCAGCAACACATCTATAATCCCAGCACTGGGGAAGTAGAGGCAGGAAGAACAGGAGTGAAAGGTCTTCTTCAATGACAAGACCAGCCCAGGCTACAGACGACTGTGTCAAGAAAGAGACAGTATAGCCTTAGGCTTCATTATGATTAGCAAACACTGCTCTAGAAACTGTAAAGGATCATCTCAAGGGTTAGCTTCAGAAGGTCATTTTACCACATTTAAAGCATCTCTGCAACATAACCTAACCATAAGGAAATGAAAGTACTGGAATTATAAGAGTGAGCCACCACTCCCAGTCAGCGAAATGGGTCTTACCTAAACCATACGCTGAAACTATATGCTCACTAGTTAAGGCTATGTAAAGGTAAAGAAGATGCCCCAAATCATGGGTGGTCTCTAATTTGTCCCTAATGAAAAAGGAAGTAACCAAAGAAGCAAAACCACTCTAGAGGTGTGAAGTCAACTTGGAATTCCCCTCCAGCATTAGCTCACAGGAAACAAGTGCAGATACTGACTAGAACAAGTACAATGTAACCTGGAACCAGGACAAAACCAGACTAAATGGGAGCTGGAGAGAGGGCTCAGCAGTTAAAGAGAACTGGCTGCTCTCCAGAAGATCCAGGTTTGATTTGTAGTACCAACCTGACAGCTCACAACCACCTGTAACTCCAGTTCTAGGGGATCCAACACCCACTTGATGTCATGATGCACATCCATGTACATTTAGGAAAAACACTCAAGCACATTAAAAAAAAAGCTTAAAAAAAGATAGATAGACAGACTGACCGACCAACCATCCAAAATAAAGGGTATATAGCACTACAGCTATATATACTTTATCACTGGGCAAATGTGGTTTTGTTAGCCAAATGCCATTCTGTTGTATGCAAGCTGTTACAGTTCAGATTCTAAATATTGCCTGATCCCAAAGCTGATGGTACCATTCTGGGAGTTAGGGCCTGTCTGGAAGAAAGAAGTCACGGGGGAATTGAATGCCTTTGAAAGTTATATTGGGTGTCCTGTCTGCTCACCTCTTTCTGTTTCCTGGTCACCCTGATGTAAACTGCTGTGCTCTGACTGATCTCCCTAAGCAGATGAGCCAAAATAAGCCTTTCCTCCCTTAAATCGTTTTTCTTAGTTCATAGTACTTGCAAAAGCCTGGCCCATACACAAATATTCTACGGCATGAACAACAAACTATTAACAGGTAAACTAGGAAGTCAGCCTGTAAGGACCTCTCCACTTAGTTCCTCATTTACCACCCAATTACCTAGGAATGAAGGGGAAGCAGGACATACAGAGGTGGCTCAACAGGGCTTCAATTTTGGAAGCTGTTGTAAACTTTACCTGTATACATGCATTGACTAATACCCCGGAGAAATCTGAAGCAGAATAGCTCTGTTAGCTGCAGTTTTTTAAACCCCAGTTTTTCCAAACAGTATTTCTCTGTGTAGCCCTGGCTGTCCTGAAACTCACTCTGTAGACCAGGCTGGCCTTAAACTCAGAGAGCCACCTGAGTCTGCCTCTGGGATTACAGGCCCTGCTGGAAATCATTCTTTAAAAAGATGAATAAGCATCTCAAAAAGGTAATTATCCATAGTCAGGACTATACATACACACATTTCCCAAGTCACTGTGATTTTCTTTATTATGTATGTAACAACTATTACTAAAACGGTATGCCATAATTTAAGTCTAACATATGAAAGTCAAAACTAATGAAAAACCAAAATGACTCTGGGGCTGGAGAGACGGCTCAGCAGTTATCAATACTGTCTGCTCTTCCAGAAGACCCAGGTTCAATTCCCAGCATCCACATGACAACTCAAAGCCATATGCCAACTCTAGTCCCAGGGATGGGATGGCCTCTTCTGACTTCCACAGGTGACACACACATATGTGGTACACAAATATACACACAGATAAAACACTAATACACATAAAGAAATTTCAAAAATTTAAATTCAAATATTTTAAGTTACTTTGCTTTATAATTTCATGGTAGTTTTTAAAACATTTATTTACTTTCTATTTCTATGTATGTGCGCCTGCACAAGTGTCTGCTCACCACATGAGAACAAGCATCCTAGGAGACCAGAGGGTATCAGATACTCTGGAACTAGTAGAGTCACGTGGTTGTGAGTCACTTGATGCAAATACTGGGAACTAAAACTGAGTCCTCTGGAAGAGCAGCAAACGCTTTTAAGTACTGAGCCAGCTCTGCAGCCTTGGCACTGTAATTTTTAACAATGTTTTGAACATGAAAATCCTTAACTGTTAACAAACATTAAGAATAAACCAAATGGAGCTAGAGAGATGGCTCAGTGGTGAGATATATTAGCTAGTCTTCCAGAAGTCCCGAGTTCAAATCTCAACAACCACATGATGGCTCAAAACCATTTTAATGGGGTCTGATCCCTCCTTCTGGCATGCAGATGTACACAGAAACCACAAAACTCATATACATAAATAAATCTTTTTTAAAAAAGAATGAACCAAACAGTTTACTTTAGGCCTACTGTAAAAAGCTCCACATGAGGACCTTTACTCTAACAACTGTTGGTAATTGGTAAAGAAAAGACAAGAGCCGGGCGGTGGTGGCGCACGCCTTTAACCCCAGCACTTGGGAGGCAGAGGCAGGCGGATTTCTGAGTTCAAGGCCAGCCTGGTCTACAGAGTGAGTTCCAGGACAGCCAGGGCTACACAGAGAAACCCCGTCTCGAAAAACCAAAAAAAAAAAAAAAAAAGACAAGAAACAGTCATCCTGATGACGTAAAGTCCAGTCAGCTTAGATTGTATACTAAATTCATTAAGACAGTCCAGTACATCCCATGATTATAAACTTGTAGCTCTTATTTCAACAAAATGAGCCATTTCAGATAACTAATATTTAAATGGAACTGTTTAATATTTATGAGAGCTCATGTCAAGCTCTAGCTTAAATATATATTTGAGTAATTAAATTTAACATGATGAAACAAAACAAAACATGAGGGATGAAAGGACTTACCACTTCAGGTTCTGATCCTGTAAAACAAAAAAAAAGCATTTTCAGATACCAGTATGTTTATAGGCAAAGCTACAGACATGATTTCTACAGAAAACACATCAACAAAAAGCTAATTCTTTTTTTTTTTTTTTTGGTTTTTTTTGTTTGTTTGTTTTGTTTTTTTTTCGAGACAGGGTTTCTCTGTGTAGCCTTGGCTGTCCTGGAACTCACTCTGTAGACCAGGCTGGCCTTCAACTCAGAAATCCGCCTGCCTCTGCCTCCCAAGTGCTGGGATTAGAGGTGTGCACCACCACCGCCCGGCCTTTTATGTATTTCAAATGAAGCAAATTGTTTCCATTTTGCATCCAAGAGTTACTTTTTTGATTCCTTGGTTATCTTTAACTGGTAATAGCATAATACTACTGGCAAAGCAAAACTATCGAGGATCAGGAGAAAACAGTCTCCTGTTGGGGCTGGGGTGTAACTTAGTAGCGGGCAACCACTTGCCCAGCATGTACAAGGTCATGGGTTTCTTCCCTAGAACCAGAAAAGGAAGATTAAGGAAAAATATTTTAACCAACAATCTTGAAATGTTTCTTTTAAAACAGGACTGTGGAAGCCTACCTAACATACTTACCATTCTGAATCTCTTGGCATCTTTTAATCCAGATGTCAAAATTTGTATCTGTACCTAGAACAAAGAAAAACTTAGTATAAAATCCCTAATATGCACAATGTAGCATTACAACAAGTATTACTAGCCAGCTACTATGCCCCAAGTAGTCTCAGCACTGGGAACTGAGCAGCCAATAAAATAGTACTGCCTCCCCAAACAGAGATTCCAGCAACCATACTTTTAATGCTCTAATGTAACAACGGATCTACCATTGACCTGCTCATCCTAGAAAACTATTACGTTACACCAGTTTTAACTACAGTCAACCTTACTAGTTTCTCAGATGCTTATAATACACCTACCCTTGCATCTACCCTGATCTTAAGGAAACTCTCCCTCACATGGCAAAGCAGACTTGAAGCAGATTCCCAAATCAGTTCTCATCTCTTCATCTTGTTCTACAACACAGCTATCAACTATCTACCATTTCCTGTGATTTTTGTCTACCTTCATACTTTATAGTTTGTGAAACTGTCACATCTCTAAGCTATATGGTATCCAAGAAAATGAATATGCATGGTGAAGTGCATATTTATAGGCAGCAAGTTGAACAAATCAACCAATTATTTATCGCTGAAGATTGAGAATATCTAGTTACTATGCCTAGTAAAAGGTATTAACTATTAAGTAATCGAAAGTTGATAAATAATCTGAAAATATAGCTTTTTAAAGTCTCTGATTTATAAAATTAATTATCAAAATGTTAGGCATAGAGGCACTATTTTCTTCTGGAGAATTACTGTATTAAATACCCTATTATTCCCCAAACCAATAAAAGCCTCTTACCATACAAGAGGGAAGAACAAAGTATGGATGCCTCACATCACAGAATTAGAAAACTAGATGCTTTAAATTGTCAAAGAGCAATACTCTGACTTCTTAAATGAACAGCTAAAGAATTCATGTACCCAAGTGTGAGTAAACAAATTTAAGCACTACTGTTGCCAGGAAACTTATCCTTACTAAGTCATTGCTTCTATGTGCATACTGGGGCGCATGGTGGTTTGAATATGCTTGGCCCTGGGAGGAGTACTATTTAGGAGGTGTGGCCTTGTTGAAGTGGGTGTGGTCTTGTTGAAGAAAGTATGTCACTGGGGGGTGGGTTCTATAACCTCCTCCCAGTCACACAGGAGCCAGTCTTCTCCTGTCTGCCTTTGGAACAAGATATAGAACTCTCAGTTCTTCCTGTGCCATGCCTGTCTAGAAGCCGCCATGTTCCCGCCTAGAGGATAATGGACTAAACCTCTGAACCTATAAGCCAGCCCCAATCAAATGTTGATGTTGGGTTTGTTATCCAGTACCATACAAACTCAGTATTCCTGTGTCTGCCAGTAACCTAGCACAAGGTCACAAGGTCAAGGCCACCCTCAGCTTCATAAAGAGTTAAATATACGACTGTCTTAAACAGAAAAGTTCTCATTTTCTTCTGTATCTCACAACATTCTGAAAGTTATTTACTTCTCCATAAAAAAGACACTAGGGCAAAATCTCCTTTTTTAGCAATCTGAATAACTTAAATAGACATTTAAATTCTTTTTATTTCATTATTTTATGTGTGCAGGTATATGCCTGCATGTATGTCTGTACACCTTGTTTGTGCCTGGTGTCCTCACAGACCAGAAGAGGTTGTGGGATCCCCTGGAACTGGGGCTACACACAATTGTGAGCTACCATGTGGATGCTGGGAATCAAATCTGGGTCCTCTGGAAGGGCAGCCAGAGCTCTTAACCTCTGAGCCATCTCTCTAGCCCCACTAACATAGTTTTGAACATGAAATTGAATTAAATTTTCACATTTCCAGTAGAAAACACAAACACATTCTGAAGAGACAATTCAGTTGATACCGTGCTTGCCCTACAAGCAGAAGGCCGACCTCCGTGTGACCCACAGCACGCACGTGAAGAGCCAGGTATAGTGTGTGAGCTAGGAATCCTGCACTGGGGAGGCACATGTGTAGATATAGGAATCCTGCACTGGGGAGGCAGATGTGTAGATACCTGAAGCTTGCTGGCCAGGCAGCCTAGCCTAATAGAGCAAGTCCAGGTTCCATCTCAAAAACCAAAGACAGTTCCTAAGCAATGCCTCCTGAGGTTAACCCTGGCTGCCCTACGCACTCGACAAATCTTCCTACACAAGAGCACACGGGGATTGGGGATATAGAGAGAGATAATTAGTTGGGAAAACACATTGAATGAATACATATAGTTTTTGGCTTTTTTCCTTCCTTCCACTTTCTTTTCTTGGGTGGGTGGGTGGGTGTGTGTCTGTGTGTGTGTGGGGGGGGGGGTGTGTGTGGGTATGTGGGTGTGTGTGGGTGTGTGTGGGTGGTGGGTGTGGGGTGTGTGGGTGTGTGGGTGTGTGGGTGTGTGGGTGTGTGGTGTGTGTGCGCGCGAGCGTTCGTGTGGGTACCTGTGTGTGTACCTGTGTGATGGCAGAACACAGATGTGCATGTTTGCAGGTCTGAGTTGGTGTCAGCAATCTCTCTCGATTGTTTTCCACATGTTTGTTAAGGCAAGATCTCCCTCAATCAAGCACAGAGCTTGCTGATGTGGCTGCTCTGGAAGCCAACGTGCTCCAGAAACCCCCTGCCCAGTCAGCCCAGGCTGAGTCAGAAGTCGGCCACCTGACCTCAGACTCAAAGGTTCTGGGGGTCCAAACTCTTATCCTCACGACTGACAGTAAGTGCTTAAGTGGCTAACCCATTCCCCAGACCCTAATTTTGGTTTCTAATGGGAACGTTTATCTGTAATTTAAATGCTAAAAAAGGTCAATTTCATCAACCTTTAAGTGCATTCAAATCCTAAAATCACCACAAAATAATGTTAAAAGAAAGAAAAGGGGTTTTGGGTTTCTGGGACAATGAGATTTTAACAAAATCTAACTATGGTAGTTAAGATCCAGAAAATGTAACTCTAATACTTACTATCTAATTTCTGTCCTTCTGCAAACGTTTCTAAAGCAGAAGCATAGTCTTTTTCATGGTATTCACATATCCTGTGTGACAACATTACAGATTAATTAATATACATACATTAAATCATAGAAAACAGTTTTCTTTCTAATGAAATATTTGACTTTCATATGCTGAAAGGGAATTTATTTCAAGTCTATGCTAATAAACCAGAATTTTTTTTAGATACTGTAACATTTAGTGTAATGGTCATTAATTAAAACTCAATTTTAATACTCATTTCAGAGGACTCTGATTTTAACTGTACAAATATATCCATATATCCATATATCCATTTGTTCTAAGCCAAAACAATTATGCAAAACAATTAGGTTTTCAGTTAGATAAGTCATGCTTATCAGTGATAATAAACAGTGCTTAACAAATACACACAAAATAGACTTAAGTTTTTGCTTATTACTAAATGCAGCTAACCGGCTTTGCTGACAGAGAACATCTGTCAGTTCTATCCATACTTTGCAGATAATTCAATCATCCCTGCTTTAGAAATCATACATTTGTTATCCCATACTTCAGTTAACATACTAACATAAGTTAGTATTGTAAGATTACAGCATGCATAAATAGCTTACAACAAACTGACTCAACAAATCAACACCTACTGGGCTATAGTCCAAACCCAACACGTTACATACCCTTTCCTCAGAAGCGCAGTAGAATTATTTGGATTGAGTTCAAGAGACTTCTTTACATCAGCAATGCCATCTGTATATAAAAAGGTGAGACTGTTTAATCAGATATTTACAGATCCAGCACATGCTACATACGAAATGTGACTCAGGGGCAGCACAGTGGTTCAGCTGTCAAACTTGACAACCTCAATTCGCCAGGCGTGGCGGAATGAGAATAGACTCCCTCAACTTGTCCTCTGCCCTCCATACATGCACTGCGGCACAAAGGCACTCATAAAATACATAATGTAAAACAAATGAATTCATATTTTATTTTTAACCTTTTAAATTGGTAAAAGGCCAAATGGTTTTAAATTAGGGAAAACTAAACCAAGATAAAATTAAGTATTACTTTTGTATCTTCCATTTGATCTATTAATTTTAAAAATTGTATTTTAAAAATTGTGTCTGCCTTTTCTGTCCACAAAGTGCAAGTCCCAGGGAAGCCAGAAAAGGGCATCAGATCTATAGGAGCTAGAGTGACTGGCAGTTACGAGCAGCCTCACATGGGTGCTGAGAACAGAACTCGGTCCTTTGTAAAGAACAATAGCCATGTTCTTACTGCGTCTCCTTTAAAGTTCATCTGTCATCAGTAAATGAAGCTGTGCCCTCCAGCTTATCTATTCTTCTCATTAACAATACTTATGTAGTTTAACTCAAAGAAAGGCACATTCTTGCCTACCCAATACTTTAAAGTGGAAAACTTAGAAATGCATTCATTTTTTATTAAAAATTGCTAACAAGAGCCAGGCAGTGGTGGCGCACACCTTTAATCCCAGCACTTGGGAGGCAGAGGCAGGCGGATTTCTGAGTTGGAGGCCAGCCTGGTCTACAGAGTGAGTTCCAGGACAGTCAGGGATATACTGAGAAACCCTGTCTCGAAAAACAAAAACAAAAAAACAAATTGCTAACAAAAGGAAAATAGTAAATACAGCCGCCATGAATGCCATCTCTATAAATTCTCTGCCCACTGTAGAAAAGGCATCTGTAGAAAAGACAACTGTTGCCAGGCAGTGGTGGCACATGCCTTTAATCCCAGCACTTGGGAGGCAGAGGCAGGCGGTTTTCTGAGTTCGAGGCCAGCCTGGTCTACAGAGTGAGTTCCAGGACAGCCAGGGCTACACAGAGAAACCCTGTCTCGGAAAAAAAAGGAAAGAAAGAAAGAAAAGACAACTGATGTTACTCAGAATGTTTTTCTCATAAAAAACCATATTAAAGAGTGTCAAAGATGGTGGAGAGATGACTCACCCAAGGAAGAAGGCCTTCATTTGCAAGCAGAAAGACCTAAATACAGTCCCCAGTACCCATATAAGAACTCCAGGTGTGGTCATTTAGAATCCCTGGGACTCACTGGCCAACAGTCTAGCCTGGTGAGCTCTGGGCCAATGAGATATCCTGTCTTTCAAAGTGATGGACAGCATTCCTGAGTGTACCCAGGCTTATCCGCTGGCTTTCATAGCACGTACGCACGCACAAGTGTGTGCAAAGGCACACACACACAGACTCCATTTGGACATTCTGACTTGGGAAAATTTTATAAGTAAACTACAAAATGACAAAACAGTTTGTAAGAAACGTTACCACAGTATTTCCCAAGAAGAATGTGACAGTAAGCTCTCTGACAGTAATACTGTGCGTCATCTGGGTTCTGTTCCAACGCCTTAGTCAGCTCCTACAAACACAAACGTGGTTTGTCAGTAAATTATGTCCAAAGCCATCAAATTCTAATTAAAAATTTAACTTAAAATCAAATAACCTATTGGAGAAAAAAAAAATAAGGAAACAAGCATGGAGCTTCTCACTGTAAGAGAACCCTATTTCCTCCTCCCCCAACCATATCAAGCTCAAAATGTACTACTTATGAAAAGCACTCAGCAGGTCAATAAATAGTAATTATTATCATCTCATTTATTCCTCAAGGCTCAGCTGAGATACATAGCTCAGAATTCCTCCCCATATGGAGAAGGCCAAAATACCATGTAGAATTTGAGGTGCCTAGAAAATATAAAGCTAGCTGGATGGTGGTGCACGCCTTTAACCCAGCACGTGGGAGGCAGAGAGCAGGCAGACCTGTAGTTATGGGCCAGCCTGGTCTACAAAATGAGTTCCAGGACTGTCAGGGGCTGTTAGACAAAGAAACTTTGTCTCAAAAAACCAAACCAAACCAAACAAACAAGCAAAACATAAAACTATCTAACTTCTATCGTTCATGGAGGTCAGCCCAGGCTTCCCTAGCAATTCCAGAAAACACAACAGATTACAACATTCCGCTCAAGCCCAGATAAAATCTAACAGACAACCAATTAAGAGTTAGCATTAGAAGATAAAGATATTCATTGCCCTGGGTAGTCACAGTTACTCGCACAGTAGTTGGGACCATTAACAAGCAAGAAAACATCACATGTTAATAAGGCCAATGCCAAGTGCAGACAAAAACACTGATTCTCTATTCAGTGAACCCACACATGAGTACTTATAAAACATTTATTTAAATAACCACTTAACCACTGACTTTAATTCTAATGATTCCCAAAACCAAGGTATATACCAGAAAAGTCGAAATAGACCTAAACCCAGGATAGAGGATAGCCTAATCTGCAGGGCGCTTGCTTAGCATGCACAAAGCTTCAACCCTTGCCACCTACAAAATTGGATGTGGTGGCACATGCCTGTAATCCCAGCACTGAGGGTTCAAGGTCATCCTCTGCTACACAGCAAGTTCCAGACCACCTGGGTTACTTGAGATCCTTGTCTATAAACAAATTAAACAAAGAATCTCACCAAATACACCTATAATCCACCACTTCAAAAGCACTAAATGTATCTAGTCCAACCAGAAACATCAAAACCCTTTATTGTGTCTCTGCACAAAGCTTTCCAGCTGATGCCAAGCAAAACTCTAGTCCTTCCAAAGGCTCTCTCCAGGACTCCGCTACCTCTCTATCTAACATCGTGTTACTCTCCCCCCAGCTCCTGGCCAGCCACAATAACCACCTAAGAGTCCCTCAAAACATGTTGCTTCATCTGCTAGAACAGTGATTCTCAACCTATGGGTTGTGACCCCTTTGGGGGGTCAAACAACCCTTTTACAGAAACCAAGATTTCTAAAAAAATGTTTCCCTATTTCATGGTTAAAAAAATTTTTTAAAAGTACAAAAAAAATAAAGGGGGTTTGGGGGGAGGAGGGTTAGGTCCCCACGCATAAAAAAAAAGGGGGTCTCTTGGGGGAAGGTTAATCAACCCAAATCCCCCCCAAGGGCATAAAACCTTTTTTAACTTCGGGGACAAAACGGGCAAAGATGTTTAAAAACCAAAGGGTCTTAAACTTAAAAAAAAGCAAAAACCCCACTTTTTATAGGTTTTCCCCCGGGGTTTTTCATTTTTCATTTCTAATTTTAAATTAATAAACTTCTATTTAAAAATTTAAAACAATTTTGAAAAGAAAATTAAAAAAACAAAACCCCAAATCCATTTTAAAGGAACAGGCAGACAGGGGCAGGGAATCCTGGTAACAAGGGTCTAAAAAGTTCCAAGACGATTACTTTAATTTAAAAAGAAAAATAAATTTAATGCCCAAAAAGTTTTGGGAATTTTGTTTTCAAAAAAAAGTTTTTTGAAACTTTTTTCCCAAAATTGGGGTGGGGGGGGGGGGGGGGGGGGGGGGGTGGGGGCTTGGGGGGAGGGTTTTTTAAAATTCATTTTTTTGTAAAATGCTATGGGGGGTTTCCGGGATGCAAAAATTTTTTTTTTTTTTTGTTTTTTTTAAAAAATTTTTAAAAAAACCCCCCAAAAATTTTAAGTTAAATTAAAGAATTTTATGGTTAAAAACAAAAAGGGGAGTTCATTTTGGTTAACTGATTGATTACTCCGGTTTTTTCCCGGGAGGATTAATATAACTGACTACATGGGAAAAACTGACTTTCCCTTGTATCAGCTATAAATGGCCAAACAGTCTCCTGCGAGGGTGGAACCTCACATCCACTTCCTCCCTCTGTCTGGGGCCCCACCTGACTTAAACCTGTAAGCGGGAAAATGCTCCGGGACAGAGGGCCAAAACTGTTTCGAAAAAAGAAAAAAGAAAAAAAACAAGTTTAGTAATAGTCATCTATAAAATTGCAGACTTGTAGCTGTAAAAACAAAGTTCAAACATATACCAAAAAAAGAGAGCCAAACAAAGAATGACAAATTACAATGATAAAATGTGATTATGAATAACAGTTAAAAAAGCCAACAAATCTAAATGTCATAATCTTAACTAGCATGCTTTCGGTGCGCACTGTTTCTGAAACGTTGCTACCTACAGAGAAGGTGGTCGTCAATGGAAGCGCTCGAGAGGCAACATCTTGGTGCCAACACTTGAATCTCGGCAGCAAAAGGCTACGAATTAGTGCGGACCTAAGCCAAACATTGTAAACAAGTCCAAAAATACGCTTGCAGAAGATGAGCTCTGTGGCTTCCGTGGTAGAGCGCTTGAACAGCGTCAATTCCACTGCCACACAGAAAGAGAAACAGGCAAGCAAAACCCAGGCTGAGAAGCACGCCACTGCCCAGAATAATGAGGGGGAAAATCTAAGACAAGACTTTACATGGGTTGGGCTATAGCTCACTTGGCAGAAAGTGTGCCTGGCACACATGAAGCCTGGGTTTGATCCCTGACACAGGCCTGTAATACCAAGATGGACGAGGGTCAGAAGCTCAAAGTCATCCTCAGTTACTGAGAGTTGAGGGTAGCTTGGGATATGTGAATCCCTGCCTCAATAAACAAACAGGACTTTGAAGCTGGAGCTGTAGGAGGCATAGCGGGGAGACCATGCACTTAGCATGCATGAGGACCTGGATTCAAACCCCAGAAAAGCTTCAAAACATTTTTTTTTTAATTAATACTAACTCTTAGTAAATTTTCAAATAATTAAAATTTTAACCTGTTTTAAAAATGCTAATTAAGATTCAAAGAACCTCTGGGGTGTGTGTGTGTATCTCAATCTGGTTCCTCTTCTTTGCCTACAATCACCTAGCTAGGGTCTAAGTACAGAAACATCAATCCATTTGATTAAGCTACGGCTGGCGAGAAAAATGTCAGCACTGATTACCACCACGTGTGTATCAATCTCAAGCTGTGCTCTCCACGAAGTGGCTTCCAAGTCAGCTCCTAGTTGGAGTGTCATATAGCCCCGGCCTCTCCCTGCCAGGTGACCTTAATCTCTTGAAACCAGAAACCTGTGGCTCCCAAGCTTCTTTGTTTTGAGCAAGTTAACCTTTTCACTCTGTACTTCAACTCCCTACTGAGTAAAAAGGTAGCGAATGATGAAGTGTTGCAAGAATTACGAGGAGAGCTTCCTCATCAGGAGTCCCAAGTGCTACACTGAGAACACAGTAGTAAAGAATCAAGATTCACAAAACCCCCTGCTGTCTTGAGGCTATTTTCAGGCCTAATTTAAGACAGGAAAAAACTAGTTCCCTGAGCAGGGATCATTTCAGGTGAAATCTAAAGAAATAGGCATCCCCAAGTAAAATGAGATATAGGTCAAGTGTATTTGGGGCAAAAGAAGCAGACACACCCGAAACAGTGTAGCTCTATAGAAAGAAAAGAAGTTCCAAGATGTCCACTGACCAGGCACCCTGCTGGCCATTGTAAGTTGTTTGGACCTTTAGTATGAGGGAAGGTCATGGAAAAATTCTAGTAGGAAAGTCACAGGATCAACTGCCATTCTGGCTACTGTATCATTAATATAGTAAAACAAAGCAGGACCAGAAACAGTGTCAGTCCTCCAAGAAATTCCTTTTCCCCAAGTAGCATTTAGACAAAAGCCAGCATTCTTCCAAGGGCCTGAAGTTAGTTCAAAGAGCTTTTCCTTATCTCTGGCAAACAGGACATAAGGCTCTTCCATTAACATATCAGTGGTGTCTACCCACTTGTCAAGGTCAATGCTAGCCTCCACACTTCCTCATTCCCTACTCACAAGCCCCTACCCAGCTCCCAGGCTCCTTCCTCCCGGGCACCTTGTCCCATATAACCCAGGAGATCTCACACACACACTCCCCTTGAGTCTCTCTGCTCTCCTCAGAGACAGCCTTGGCAGTTTGAAATCAACTTTTTACCCTTGTACCACGCTCCACTGGTTTCTTTACCATGCCCATTTTCATTCAAATAGAAGAAACTAAGAAAATCCAGAATATGTGGTAGCCAGAGCTCGTAGGGTGGAAAACATGGAATACATTATAAGAGGCAGCATCTGACAATGATCCTAGGGCTTTAGGGGCAGCCTAGATCTGTACTCAGCATTCAGTAAGCTTTCAATAATTACTTACTTCCTCCTTTCTTTTTCTCTCTCTCTCTCTCTTTTTTTTTTTTTTTTTTTTGGTTTTTCGAGACAGGGTTTCTCTGTGTAGCCCTGGCTGTCTGGAACTCATTCTGTAGACCAGGCTAGCCTCGAACTCAGAAATCCGCCTGCCTCTGCCTCCCAAGTGCTGGGATTAAAGGCGTGGGCCACCACCGCCCGGCTTACTTCCTCCTTTCTCAATCCTCCCCTACTCTCCATTTTGCTTTTATTTCCTTTGGTAGAAAATATAAAAAAATATTTGCCTCTGTAGCCCTAATCTCAAAGTCACTAATGCCTTGGTTTTAGTTTTGTTTTGTTTCTTTCAAAACAGGGTTTCTCTGTGTAATCCTGGCTGTCCTGGAACTCTCATGGTAGACCAGGTGGGTCTCAAACTCAAGAGATCCACCTGCCTCTGCCTCCCAAGTACTGGGTTAAAGGTGTGCACCACCACCAGCAGGCTCACTAATACCTTGCTATCAAACCTGATGATCATTCTATGGACCTAAGAATACAAACATCTAGCTTGTAACATTCAAGCAACAATGTAGCTATGCTACTCCGCTAGCCTCTAGAAAAGTGGTTTCTCTAAGGCTCAAAACATAAAAATGTTTCCTTTTTCCAGCGAGCTTCTTTAAGCCCCGAAGTGTCTGGCAGAGTTTCATACATTCAAGGCTAGCTCAACTCACTAAGTTGCTAAGGATGACCTTGAATTTTTGACCCTAGTGCATTCACCTCCTGAGGACCCGGATTACAGGCCTGTACCACCATACTTGATGTGTGCTGCTGACTCTCTGGAGTCCAGGCAGCGCTCCTAAGAAACATCCATATAAAGTTTAGTTTGTTCTAGACTTCACCTGAAATGGCCCAAGGGCAATTCGTATAATATTTTAAAATGTAAGCAGGGTTTATTTACTGGTACATGCCAAGCACTCGCAGGATCCAAAGTTTGAGGCCAGCCTAGGTAAAAAACACGTTTTTATAAACAACTGTATAGAGAACAAGCACAGTCATCTGTAAAGTTGCAGGCACAGAAAGGAAAATGTTCTTTAGTAAACTTAATTAAGGACCTGACATATAAGGGCAAACATAGCTGTTAAAGTAAAAAAATGATTCATCGAGCCCTATTTCCGACTTTTCCTTGATCATAAATGCCATTATAGGTGCAATCACCGATAGTAACTATGCGTCCAAGAAATAAATGAGAGGGAGGTGCCCCCACCAGGAACTTGTGAAGAGGAAGGGCAAAGAGTCTTACTAGGGGGACAAAGAAATGGATCTCAGGATCTTAATTTTGGACCAAGACACATTTGAAAATTGTAGCTCAGGTCCCACGAAGGTAATGCTGGGAAGAGGCGGAGTCTGTAGGAACCCAACAGCCCAGTCGAAAGAAGCAGAAATGAGTTCACTCACCTCTAACGCCGCCTGGGGGTCCCGTCGATCAGAGCATCTGAGAAGCTCTGGAAAAACCTGCCAGGAAAACAACGTCTTCAGCAGGGCTCTCTAATCAAGGAAAGAACAGAAAGACAAATAGCAAAGGTGAAGAAAATCACGCACCGCTGGGACGATGCAGGTCCTGCTGCAGCTGCCGCCATCCCTAGGAGTCACGAAAGCTTCTGCCTGAGCGTTTTCTACCTTGGTTACCAGCTCCGCCCGCCGCCCAGGAGGGGAAAACTTCTAAAGAAACCCCAACAGAGCTTCGTCCTCCGTAACCAATCAGCGGTCACGCAGCATGAGGCCGCGGGGAAAAAGGAGGCGAAGGGTGGGCGGTAGCCGCGGGGCCGGCTGGGAAAGAGGAGGAAACGGTCTCAGCCCCGCCCTACTCGTGACGCGCGCAAAGTCCCGCCCCCGAGGGCGTGGCCATAAGGCCCGGCTCCCCGCCCCACCACCGTGCGGGCTCCCGCAGGGCTTGCAGGCTTTCTAATATTTCTCAGAGCCCGCTGTAAGGTACTGGGATCCGTCGAGGGGGTTCTCGCATCTTTAAGGTGCGTCACGTTAAGCTCCGTCTCTCCGGTTTTCATCATGGCTACCGCAGGCGGCCAAGTTGTGCGTGACGTCATTCGCGGCTGCCAGGCCTTTTCCGGCAGCAGAGCTGGGGATGGCGCATCAGTTCGCTTACTATCCGCGGAGAACACGGACGGGCTGGCTCGCCGGAAGTCACGTTACGGCATTGGAAATGGAGTTTTTGGAGTCCCTGCCAGATCCCAACGCTCCACACCAAGCTTCCTTCCTAGTCATCTTTCCAAACCAAGAAAAGCCTGTTTCGCAGGCACTCGTGGATGAAAGTGACCTACAACTAATAGTCTTAGTGCTGCCTGTGTTCTAAGTAACCAGTAAGCTCCCCATCCCCCGCTGTCCTTAGAGCCAAACTTCACACTGGGAAGTTTCCTGCGAATTCTTTGAAACTGATGGTAAGGGGCCAACAGGAAGGAGTGGCAGTTACAGATTCAGCAGAGTAACAGAATTTAAAAATCCCTGCATTAAAACTGCACCCCAAACTTGATTTAAAAGCTGTTGATACGCCTTTAATCCCAGCACTTGGGAGGCAGAGGCAGGTGGATTTCTGAGTTCGAGGCCAGCCTGGTCTACAGAGTGAGTTCCAGGACAGCCAGGGCGATTACAGAGAAACCTGTGTTAGTAGTCTGTCTAAAACTCCACCTCCACAGTTACCTGGCAATAGCCAAGTAGGCCTTCCCACTATAAAAGGGGCTGACTGCCCCTTCCTCTTGCTCCCTTGATCTCTCTCCTGCAGGTTCTCTCTGCCACCTCCCCTTCCTTCCCCCTCTCTCCATGTGTTCATGGCCGGCCTCTCTCTCTCTCTCTCTCTCTCTCTCTCTCTCTCTCTCTCTCTCTCTCTCTCTCTCTCTCTGCCTCTACTACCCTCCTGTCTCCCCTCCCCAGCCCTGAATAAACTCTATTCTATGTTATAACATCATGTGGCTGGTCCCAAAGGGGAAGAGATGCCTCTGCATGGGTCCGGCTGAGACATCCCCTTCCATCATTGGTTTCCATCCTTTACCCTGTCTCGAAAAACAAACAAACAAAAAAGCTGTTGAGATGCTCAGAAAAGTCGTTTTATCAACCCTTTTTAGCAGATGAAATGAATGAGGTGGTCAGTGGCTTCCTCAAACAGATATATCTAAGACCTCAGTCTGAAAACATGACAGTCCATGAGAAAAGAAATTTCAGTTCAAGCATTTGTGTACATATCCCACTGTTGAACCACTTTTCTGAGTTCTAACTCTAAAAGACCTAACTTTTGTCTCCCTACTTTTCTAGCACATCTTCCATAGGGGCCAAACTCCTGATTGTGCTTGCTAGCTATCGTGGGTTTTCTAATTTTTTTGTTAACAAACCCCTCACACCTACCACTCACCCTTGCAGATGCAAAAAATAAGGGTGGGATGGCGTTTGAAAATAAGAGAAATTTGAGTCCGTATTTCAAGATGGAGAAACGGAAGTTTACAAAGATTTAAGTATGTGTGGGGTCATCAAGAGATAGAAGTGTGGAATACTATAAAGTTTAAAGTGTAAGCAAATTTGCGACCTGTAGGTATAGCCTATCCATATTGAAAATGGGTGTTTGAAGGGGGAAAGAAGGGCTGATAGAAGATAACAGGAACGAAAGGAATCTGAATCCACTTGTAGGAATGGAGAAGTAGCTGGGAGAGATACTTGAGGCAGAACAGGGCCAGCTGGCCACTAAAGAGATGCAGGTTTTGAGCCGGGTGGTGGTGGCGCGCCTTTAATCCCAGCACTTGGGAGGCAGAGGCAGGCGGATTTCTGAGTTCAAGGCCAGCCTGGTCTACAGAGTGAGTTCCAGGACAGCCAGGACTACACAGAGAAACCCTGTCTCTAAAAACCCAAAAAACAAAAAAAAAACAAAAAACAAAAAAAAAAAGATGCAGGTTTCTGGTTTGAGTAATTGCTGAGAAGATCAAATTAGCTGAATTAAACTAAACTGAAGCTAAGCAGATTTGTAAGGGAAGGTAGAGAGTTTCGATTTGGATCTTTCCACTTGAGGTTGTTTTACTTTACTGTGTGCCCAGCAGATGCTAAACTGTAAAGGAACAGCTGCATAAAGATGAGAATTGTCTTCTGCATATTAATGTCTTTAAAGCAAATGTAAGTTTTGTTCGGTTTGCAGTTCTTTGTATGGCTGGATGTGAATTACCTTCTTGGATGCATTTATTGCAGACCACTTTGTGCCAGTTGGCATCTCTTAAAATCATCTGAAACAAATTTTCACGTAGATCAATTTATAATATTTCTTTTGTTGCCGTGTGTAAGACTGTCTATTCAAAGGCTCTTGATACCTTTCTTTAGATCTCTCACTTTCCACATTTAAGTCTGTTTTCTATCTACTTTGACACTTTTTTGAAAAGTACAACAAGGGATAAAAGTTTATTTTTATTTATTTTATTTTTTTTTTTGGTTTTTTCGAGACAGGGTTTCTCTGTGTAGCCTGGGCTGTCCTGGAACTCACTCTGTAGACCAGGCTGGCCTGGAACTCAGAAATCCGCCTGCGTCTGCCTCCCAAGTGCTGGGATTAAAGGCGTGCGCCACCAACCGCCCGGCAAAAGTTTATTATTTTATCCTCCATAAAATCAACTAACCCAACCCTGCTTACTGAAAAAAAAAAAAATCTCATTTCCCCTTAAGCTTGATGCAATTTCACTGCTCTTTCAAAATTCAAGGCTCTTCTTGGAAACAGAATTGCCAGGCTTACCAACATTCATTTCCAATTTTCTAGACTCTAAAATTGTAATGTTTCTGTGCCTAATAAATGACCCAATCCGTCTTCAGTATTTTTGTAAAGTGAACAAATGAATTGCTATCTTCTGTTCAGTGAAAACTCTACTGACGTAGTTAAAAGGCTTGGTTTAGGGTTTGGTGAGGCGGCATCGGCAGATAGTTGTACTTGTTACACACACAAGCCTGGAGGAACTGAGTTTGCTCCCCGGACTTAGAAAAGTGAAGGAGGAGAACCAACTCCACAGAGATGTTCGTGGCCTCTCTCCCTCTCCATCTGCATATGTGTTTGTGTGTCTCTCACAACAATAGCGAGATTTAGTTTAGCTGACTTTGTGACACACACTTTTAATCTCTAAATCGTGAGTCTGAGGCAGAGATTGCCAAGAGTGCAAGGTCAGCTTGGGCTATCTAATGATTCAAAGTCAGACAGAGCTATACATTGAGACCCCCCCCCCTTGGAAAAAAAGTTTGCTGCAAGTTGGTTTAGTATATTATATTTATACCTATAAAATTTCATTAGTAGGCTGGAGAGATGGCTCAGCTGTTCTCCAGGGAATCAGAGGTTTGATTCCTTCGCACCACATGGCAGCTCCCACACATCTGTAAGTCTAGTCTTAGGGTATTCAACACCTCCAGGCTTCAATAAGCACTTCACAAATGTGGCTCATGAAGGTTTCTACGGCTGTGACAAAACACATGACAGAAAGCAAGTTGAGGAGGAAAGGGTTACTAAACCCCACATTGACTCACTAAAGGAAGTCAGGACAGGAACTCAAACAGGGCAGGAACCTGGAGGCAGGAGCTGATGCAGAGGCCATGGAGGGGTGCTGCTTACTAGCTTGCTCCCATGACTTGCTCATCCTGCCTTCTTCTAGAACCACCCAGGACCACCTGCCCAGGTGTGGCACTCCCCACAGTAGGCTGGGCCCTCCTCCATTGATCAAGAATTGAGAAAATGCCCTACAGCTGGATCTCATGAAAGCATTTCCTCAACTGACATTCCTTTCTCTGTGATGACTCTAACTTGTGTCAAGTTGACACAAAACCAGCCAGTACACACACACACACACACACCACTCAGACAAACAGGTGATGGTTTGAATGAGAACGGTCCCAGTCTCATAGATTTGAATATTTGGTCACCAGAGAATGACACTATTTGAAAAACAAAACAAAAATTAGGATTGGGAGGTGAGGCCTTGTTGGAGGAAGTATGTCTGTGGGAATGGGTTTTTGAGATTGTAAGGCCAAAGCCATGGCCAGTGTCCCTGCTGCCTTCTAATATGGATGTAGAACTCTCAGCTACCATGTCTGCCTTTATATTGCCATGCTCTCTACCATGAGGATAATAGACTAACCCTCTGACAGTGTAAGTGACCCCCAATTAAATGTTTTCTTTTTTAAGCGTTACCATGATCATGGTGTCTCTTCACAGCACTAGAAACTCAAGACACACATACACATCCTTTTTTTTTTTTTGGTTTTTCGAGACAGGGTTTCTCTGTATAGCCTGAGATGTCCTGGAACTCACTCTGTAGACCAGGCTGGCCTTGAACTCAGAAATCCGCCTGCCTCTGCCTCCTAAGTACTGGGATTAAAGGTGTGCACCACCACCGCCCAGCCCATACACATCCAATAATGCTTTAAAGGTTATATATCAGTCCTGACACATGCCTTAAATCTCAACACATGGAAGGCAAAAAGCAAGTGGATCTTCTAAATTCAAAGCCACCCAGAGGTACAGTGAGTGAGACCCTGTCTCAACACACATGCACATGCACACACAAAGGGGTATGAATATGTGAAAAAATTACTAAGTTACCACCAAGAGAGTAGGGGCATACCATGTTACAGAGATTTTTATTTTCTTGAATTTTTCTTTTTCCAAGTTTAGCAATTAATAAGAAAGCCTGTTTTAGAGCTGGGGAGATGGCTCAGTGAAAATAATCACTTACTATGTAAGCCCATGGCCTACATCTGGATCCCTAGGACCAGGAAGTGCTGGAAGCAGCAGCACAGCCCTGTAGGACCCAGCTCAGGCCCAGTGACGGTGAGGACCCACAGCAGAGCTGTGCTCTCCTCTCTACTTTCATTCCTGCATGTGTACTCAGACATTTAAAAGGCTGACTCCGAGCCACAGCTCTATTCCACAAGTTTATTTTCTCTTTGGCTTTCTACAACAGAGTCTCCTTTACACAGAAATCCATTTCAGAGTGTGTGTGTTCTTTGAGTCATATTTACCAGGGCTGTGTAATACTCAGAGGGTAACAAGACTATGGAAGCCTGAAAATCTGAACTTGACCCTGGAAACTCATAGTGGGGAAAAAAGAACCAACTCCCAAATGTTGTACTGTGTTCCCCTCAGACATGCCCTCGGATGTGCACACAGTATAAGAACCTTGCCAGGTATGCTTGGTGGCATGTGCCTGCACTCAGGAGTCTGAGGCAGGACTATCACTTGTTCTAGGACAGCACAGTGTCTCTGAGGAGGCCTAGTGTCAAAAAGCAAAAGAATTACAGACAAGAAACATTTGCTTGAAATCAGAAATATTGAGAACTTTTACATGATTTAATAATAACAATTAAAGATACAAAAATGTTTAGAGGATTCCAAAATTTAAATTTTTGTTTAAATACAAATTCATTTTATAATATGAAAACATATTAGACCTCTAAACACAATAATTTTTCTTCTACAAAACTTTCTATACTAGAGAATTTGCAGAAAACAACTTCTTGTGACATTAAATGTACATTATTTACATTGAAAAAGTAATCTAAAAACTCTACTTCAGAAACTTGGATATATGATATCTTTGTATGCAACTTCCCTCCCCATTCACCCACAGTAAAAAATGATCCAAATAAAAAACAATTATGCCTTTATAATAATAACTGACTCAGCTATGCTAGCTCAGTACTCTAGTTCCGTCTTTGGCTCTTGGAGCCCTGACTCTCTTAGAATAGCAGTCTGTCACTTAGCATTCAGCTTACTAATAAGCCATGATACACGGTGGTCTAAGGATTAATGAGCAAAGAACTTAGGAAGAATTTATGGCAGATCTTGCTGATAGTAATTTTGTGAGGAAAACATTTTTAAGCAGTATTTACCTATATTTACATAAGGAAATAATCTGGTAATATTCCAAATAATTTTAAAGTACAGATAATAAAATCATAAAATTTATGATAAGAAGGAAACTTGTAGATCATTTTGTCTAGTCCAGTGCATCCCTTCATTTTACCAGAATGGCACAGACTAGCGGGTAAAATGGCCTGCCCAGGGTCACACACCTAGCAGGTGGAATGGCCTGCCTAGGGTCACACACCTAGCTAGTAGAAGTGTCACAAGTGCTGCCTTTATAATATCACATTTCTTAAACTCAGGTTCAGACATTATCATAGGCACACTTAAATTTTTTGTTATTGTTTTGGTTTTTTGAAAGGTTTCATGTAGCCCAGGCTGGCTTCAAACTCACTATGTAGCTAAGGCTGGCCTTGAATTCCTGATTGCCCTTTGTCCACCTCCCACATGCTAGTATTACAAGTATATGCCAACACATTGGGCGTATACATTTCAATTTGTAATGTTATTTTACAAATTCGTAGTATATGAAACAGTCCAGCCAACTAAAGTCAAGCTAAGTGACATCACAACAATTTTAATAGTATAAAATAAGTTTCTTGCAGCTGAAAGAGTCAAGACTTAAATTGTATAAGTGGAATGAAAATGTTTCCTATATAAATTTCCTGTTGACTTATATTTAAGTAGTATTTTCAAACAATTCAGGAAGCTAATACAGTGTCAAGCTAGAAAAGAAACTTTAAAAATACTTTTGATATAGCAACTGAAAAAAAATCTCAAGAATTTCTTCATCGTATAAAATTTCCTGCTCCTTCACAACTAAGTTCTGAAACATTTAGAGAAAAGACACACTTGCGTTTTCCTCCTTATCTAGCAAAGTCAAAAGTAACTGTTTTTTAACAATTATAAAATTAAGAACTTCTCTGGATTTCATCTTAGAAAAAAATCATGTTATGGTCAGACAACCAAAAAATGAGTTCAATTAAAAAAATAACCACCCATAATTCCTTTGGTGTATTAAAAAGAGTTGGGCTCTAGCAGTTCATTCTGTTTGATGGCTACCTGAGAGGAAAACCCATTTGAACTGGATACCACCATCACATAAGGCTGGGGCTGCTGTTCAGTTTTCTCAGCATCTTCACTCAAATATCTTCAGCCTTTTTCTCCACCTCTTGTTTAAGAGTTTTTGTTTCCTGAGCTTTGATAACAGAAGTGATCACAGTGCCAGGTGGGTGTGCAACCAGCTGTGAACCCGAGAGAAAGTCACCACAGGTGTGGTAGCACTGAACGATGGAGATGAAGCCACACTGACAGCCCCGTTGCAAATGGACTGAACGTTGCTTGTGAGGACCTGCTGTACTTGGGTGGGGCTGAAGACAATTGAAGGAGGAGAGCCAGGCTTCTGCGACTGCAGCATGACGTTTTCCTTCAGTACTGTCATGGGCTGCGACGATGGAATGGCTTGTAAGATAAACTTCTGAGACCCTGCACCTGACGACGGGTCTGTGCTGGCTATAACTGTTGTGAGTGGCACTGTCTGGAGTGTTACTGTATGTAACTGTTGGTTGCCAGGAGACACGACTACTGGAACCTGGGTTGAAGCCTGTATCGTCCTATTGAGATCAACAAATGGAAGTGAGACAATTAGCAAATGGAACATCTTTAAAGCTTTAATACTTTACAAGTTACTCTTAAAAGTACTTTACCAAGTTACAGTCTTAAAAGTACAGACCCATTGTCGCCCATTGCTTCTTCCCTATTTCTTGCCCCCCCCCCATTCACCCAATAATAGAATCATCTGCCGGACCGCACGCCTTTAATCCAGCCTTGGGGGAAGCACGGATTCTGAGTTCAGCCACCGGTACAGAGAGTTCAGGACACAGGCTACACAGGGAACTGTGAAAAACTACCTATCTGAGATGAGCAATCTATAAATACCACATTACTATAAGTAAGGTATCAAGACGGTAAGTAAACGTCTATAGATGAGCCACGCTGAAGCAAAGCATGGATTTAAAAGCAGATCTGTTGGGACTCACTGTGCTCACCCAGTAAATAGCCAATGTCACATAATTGGTTTCAACTTTTTTTAACATGAGAGAAAAAATGCTTGATTAACTTTTAAAAATCCTATCTTAACAGGGTTATCTGTTCTTTAAAGGAGTTACTGGGATTTCAGTAGCTCATACTTGGTGTCAAATCAACACCAAAGAAGTCATGACTCTAACTCCTACAAGTTCTACGCCAACAGAGAACAAAATTAAGGCCATACTTTGGCAAAATAAAATACACATATATTTTAGCAATTTTAAACACCGATTTTCACAGTAATTTTTCCTATACAGGTTCTTTCTGTCTTGCCCAGACTAGCCCTGACCCCATCCACCAACAAATAGAATTATAGCCATGTACTGCCCTACCTAGCATAAAACTATAACATAAAAAAATTAATGTAAAAAAAATTAATGTAAAATCTAGTTTATGGAACTAACTGAAATAATGAGCTAACCTCATTATTAAATAAAACAGTTTATAAATGATGTGATGACTCAATATAATTTTAAAAGTTCACACTTGTGAAGTTTATAGGGTTGTTCGTTTGAGACATACATCTCATAGCCTAGGCTAGCCTTTATCACCAGGCCTGCCTCCCATGTGCTAGGATTACAGGCATACACTACCGCACACAGCTTAAAGTTTATAGTTGTGGTTGCTGTGATTATAAGTCAGTTGAAAATTCCTGTGTCTTGAGTTCAACTGCTCTCTCTGATTCAGTGAAGCTCTTTTGTGAAAGTTACACTTTAAATGGCTCGGTGCTAAACTAATCTCAACTAGCAAATCACTAAACATAAATCTTACTGTGCTAGTCGTTATAGGTGACCTGTCACTTGTGAGAAGATAAGTAGGCTGTATGAAAAGACAGAAGAACAAAGACCAAGTGCAACTTGGAAATAGATGGGAAGGCACAGGATGGCTCATCCGTGTGGGATGCTAAATCTCCAGTTTAGACTGCCACCCAAGTCAGCTAGAACATCAGTCCATGGAGAATATTACAGGCTGCCGCTTTTTCTTCTCTTTCTTTTTCTTAGTTTTGGAGACAGGGTCTTGCTGTGTAGCTCTGGCTGGCCTGGAACCTGCTATGCTGACCACACTGGCTTCACACTTACAGTGATCCTCCTGAATGTTGAGGCCACAGGCATATAGCAGCATGCCCAGCTCTAACAGCTTTCTAGAGGTGGAGCTAGAGGAGAGCAAGCATTAAGTAATACAGACTCAGTGGTGGTAGGAGGAAACCAAGCTGGGGTAGCATTAGGCAAGCCGAGTGAACGGAAAAGCGACCATAGGAGCCAGGCTTTTCCAATACACTGCATTCCTGTGCTTCCCATCTGAGTCAGACTGTCTTTGCGGAAATGAGAGTTTGAACAGATACCTGACCTGGACAATTTTTTCTTAAATAGATACCTACGGTGTGTGTGTTGTGTGTGTGTGTGTGTGGTGTGACATGCTACAAGGCACACTTGAAGATGTCAGAAGACAACTTGTATCCATCAGTTCTCTCCTTCTAACATATGGGTCCCATAGAAAAAAACCTTAGATCATTGAAGCAAATGCCTTTATCTGCTGAGCCATTCTATTGGCCCCTAGATTTTGTTTGTTTGGTTTTTTGCCGATAGGATCTTACTTATATAGCTCAAGCTCACAACATTATGATTCTCTGCCTCAGTATTCTGAGTGATGAGACTGTAGCTGTGTACCACTAAAACAAGCAAGCCCAGGGATAGCCTAGCAGCTGGGCACCTCTCCCTGCATCAAGCTGCATCTATCCCCCATGTTGAAGGATGGAATACATTGTTCCTCCCTTCACAATCATTGTTGACTCCTGTTTTGTGATTAGTTTCCATTCAAATGTGTCTCAGAATATATCCAGACATGAGTCTGGGTCCCCAGTCTCATCTGAACTCATTTCAGTATATTTGCAGTTAAGGAAGCTATATCCTCCCAGTCAACTTTAAAGGGAAAAATCCGCTGGGCAGTGGTGGCGCACGCCTTTAATCCCAGCACTTGGGAGGCAGAGGCAGGCGGATTTCTGAGTTTGAGGCCAGCCTGGTCTACAGAGTGAGTTCCAGGACAGCCAGGGCTACACAGAGAAACCCTGTCTCAAAAAACCAAAAAAAAAAAATAATAATAATAATAATAATAATAATAAAATACAAAAAAATAATAAAGGGAAAAATCCCTATTTACCATCTTATGTCTATGCATAAGGGACACTTATGTGACTTTAAAAAGTATAAAATAAAAATAACATGCTACCTTGCTTTTGAGGTAAAACTACAGCTCTGGGCATTTTAGAAGATACTTTTAAAGACCTTTAGACAAACTATTAGTGCATGAATAAGTAGTAAAGAAAATGGACTTCCACATTTACCAGAGACCATTTTCAGAAAACATTTTGCCAGGGGTTTTCTTTGTTATTCCTTGAACTAGCATGAAGTCAAAGTCACATGAAAACTTTTAAAGACTAAGGACACACATACATTGAGTCAAAGGAAAAGCTGAAATGCTGATGATTTACATAAGTTTACATAAACCCTTCCCTCCCCATCTTGCTTTGGGGAGGGAACCACTTTGGAGAACCACTGAAGGGGACAGTGGCTCTTCCAGACCCAATAAAATTCTACATAGAATTCATGTTCTGAAAACCCATGGCAGAGTAAAGGAAGGAACCCTGTGTTGGCTAGTTTTATGTCAGCCTGACACAAGCTAGTGTGTGATCAAGCTGTAGACAAGTCTGTAGAGCATATTCTTAATTAGTGATGGGGGCTGAGGGGAGGGTCAGCCCATTGTGGGTGGTTCCTGGGTTCTGTAAGGAAGCAGGCTGAATAAGTCATGAGGAGCACTCCTCCTCGGCCTCTGTATCAGCTCCTGTCTCCAGGTTCTCGCCCTATTTCCTGACCCGACTTCATCAGTGATGGACTATGATGTGGAAGTGTAAACCATATAGACCTTTCCTCCCCAACTTCCTTTTGGTCATAGTGTTTCTTCATAACAATAGTAACCCAAACTAAGACAAACCCGAAGAATATAAATATCCACTTAATTTAGACCAGTATCTCTGGATTTATTCTAAAATCAAATGGAATAGTATTACATTTTTCAGAAGACCAATCTAAAGATAGGATTTTTTGTGGTCAATTAGACTCTTTAAAGTCTGATTTGATAAAGCAGACTAGGAGACTTTCCAACACTGGCACATGAACACCTGAAGAAGAGACCTGACTCCTGACCTTCCCACTTAAGTTTCAGAAGTATTGTAAAACAGGATTATCCCAGGTGATAACATGCATTCTTTGTGTTCAGTGCATCCTGAATGTCTCAGTTATGAAAGATGACGCAGTAGTTAGGAGCATGCACTACTCTTGTAGATGACAGGAATTCAATTCCCAACACTCACCTCAAGCAACTCACAACTGTCTACAGCTCCAGTTCCAAGGGATCTAGTATCTCAGACCTTCACAGGCATGTGAGGTCAAGTACACAAAACCCGGCACAAACACACATACAAATACACATCATTTAAAATAAACAAAAAAGGAACCACTGATAGAATTAGAAAACTGATATAATTTTGCTCCTGAAACAATCTTTTGACCAAAAACTCTGCCTTCTGAATCCTGACCCACTAACACTCAATGGCATCACAGGGCCATGTGCTCTGGTCACTGTTTCCTCACCTAATCTTTGAACTGAAGAACTTGCTGCTTCCTCCTGCATGGTGCTGGTTATGGTTGCTTCTCCCTCTGGGACAGCTTGGACTGGCTGTACGACATGAACAGTCCGGAAGAGCTGGGTAGGGTAGGGAGCCTGGGAGGGCTGCAGTGTCCTCAGAACTTCTGAAGGCTGTCCAACTTCCACAAGATCTTTGGGTTTTGCAGCTTTAGAATTCCCCGGCTTTAGAATTGCAGTGGCCCTCCTTTTACTCCTGGACTTGAAGATACTCTTGATCGGTTTGCTTGATTCCGACTCGATGTGGTCGTTGACGATAAGGACTGATCCGAGGACTCTATGCTGGAACTTGGATCCTCATCATCTATGTATATAAGATCTTTTGGCATTTCTTTAAACTGATACACCAAGCGCTGACCTTCCACTTTTGCAAGAATACCTCTTTGGTAATAGTACCTAGTCAAAGCAGACAATTTCATCAATATCTTATTAAATCAAATTAAAATGAATTCAACAAAATAATTTTTTCCTAATCAAAATTTTAGGGATGAAGTTTTTAAATGAGGAAATTTGTTGTTTGTGGGCTTTTATTTATTTATATATATATTTTAAATTTTTATACACAGATTAAATCCTTATGAGGGACTGAAAAGATGACTTAGCCTGCTTGCCTAAGATCCTGAGTTCAGATCCCAGCACCCCTGCAAGGGCTGGGCCCAGTGGCACACATCTGTAGTCCCATGCTGAGGAGAGAGAGGCAGGCAGGTCTCTCCAGTTCACTGAGCAAGCAGCCTAGTTGAATCAATGAGCTCCAGGTTCAGTGAGAGACCTGGTTCCAAAATACAACATGGAGAGCGATCAAGGAAGATACCTAAACATTGACCTCTAACCTCCACCACATGCACCTATGACACGCCCACCCACACACCACGTATACCACATACAAGTCCTTATTAAAAACCAAATCTAAGATGAATTCTGACTAGGGAACTGTGGAGAATGACAGGAACTTTGCTTCTTTTACTCTCTGTTCCCTGCTGCTAATTTGCTGAGGTGATAAAATCTATTACAAACCACAAGACATCCCTCCCTTACTAGCATGAGTTCATAAAAGTTATAAATTTAACTCAATCGTGCAAAATTTAGTGATTCAAATGTCAGTGGTTTTAATAAAATCAAGAAACTAAGCGATTCTTGAAAACACACACCTATGACTTCTGTGTATAATGCCCTTTCCCCAGTCTTTCTCCTCAGACATTGGTCCCTAAATCCACATGAAAACCTTTCCTTAGGGCTGAAGAGGTGACTCAGCACCCACATAATGTCTAGAACTCCAGTTTCAAGGGATCCAATGCCTACTTCTGACCTAGGTAGGCATCAGGTACTCACATAATGCACAGACATATGTGCCAACAAAACATTCATATGCATAAAATAAATCTTTTAAAAAAAACCTTAGTAAGTTCCAACTCTGCAGAAGGAAGAGGAAGAGGAGGAGAAAAAACTGTAGAAGAAAAGAAGAAGAAACTGTGAGTTCAAGGCCAGCATGGTATTCACAGTGCAATCCAGTCTCAAAAGAAAAGAAAAGAAAGGAAAAAGGAAAGGAAAGGAAAGGAAAGGAAAGGAAAGGAAAGGAAAGGAAAGGAAAGGAAAGGAAAGGAAAGGAAAGGAAAGGAAAGGAAAGGAAAAAGGAAAGGAAAGGAAAAGGAAAGGAAAGGAAAAAAAGGAAAGGAAAGGAAAGGAAAGGAAAGGAAAGGAAAGGAAAGGAAAGGAAAGGAAAGGAAAGGAAAGGAAAGGAAAGGAAAGACAGGGAGGAGAGGGAAGGGGAGGGAGGGGAGGGAAGGGGAGGGGAGGGGAGGAAAGGAAGAGAAAAAAGAAAAAGGGAAGAGAAGGAGTTCTAACTTAAGGCTGACAAATCATTTCTATTTCCTCTTTCTCACACAAACCATATCTGGAATAATTAATGATAGAGTCACAGAAAAACAAAACAAAAATGGGCTTAATTTTTCTTTTCTCTAATATCAATATGAAGTTTTCATTATTGTACTATAGGAATTACTGAGATTCGCATTTTAACATTTCATACATTTTTCTGATCTCTTTATAAGTAAAACACAGAATGAGTATCTAATTTCTGAAATGCTTGGAACCAACAGTGTCCCAAGGTTTTGGAGATACTTTTGAATTATTTTTAAATATGTGCATAGACCTTACCAGTTGAACATCCAAACTTGGAAATGCCCTCAAATCCAAACTACTTAACCCTCTGACTGTCGATCATAGTTTCAGAATCTGGACTCCTGACTTTCAGACTAAATTCTGCTGTTTGCATGATTAAGTATTTTCCCCAATTGGAGTACGATTTAACTTCACATACATGCTGGTTTCTGTATTTTCTGTGGTCTTCCATAAATACAATTCACAGGCTGGGGACATAGCTCTGTGGTAGAGTGCTTGTCTATCATACACAAAGCCCTGGGTTCATTCTCCCACAGTACAAAACAAACAGCATAAACACAATCATATTTTTTATATTTTTAAAAGTTGCCTGAGTTGCGATACCTAGGAACCAAAAGCTCAGCAGAAGGAGCCGTCCACATACCTGAGTGCTCTCCCCATGGTCTCATAGTTCATGTCAGGTTTGTTTTTGTGCTTCCCCCACAATCTAGACACGGCTTTAGAATCGACCAGCTTAAAAATGCCTTTTTCTCGCTGTGTCCATTTGATATACTTAGGACAGGTAGCTTTGTCCTGAAGCAGAGCCAGTAAAAACTCCCAAAGGTAAATTGTGTTTCCTGAAACAAAATCAATTGATTTTAAAGGAACACATTTGCCTTTAAAGAATACAAACAGACAAACCGCAGGACCAGAAAGTCTTAAAAGGCCCATCTTGATCCACACAGAAATATCACATCAGTCAATTAACTGATGCAATCCCTCAGTATTGGTGAATACGGTCATAATTCTTAAGATCTAGTACAGACCTTGCTAATTCCATAAATGATGTATGAACAGCAATCTTGTCAATTAATGATGACCTAAGTGAAAACACTGGCCTCATTTCTGTCTGGGTTTTAAAAACCATCACATAGCATAAACATCAAAAAACGTACGTGTGGCTGGGCAGTGGTGGCGCACGCCTTTAATCCCAGCACTTGGGAGGCAGAGATAGGTGGATTTCTGAGTTCGAGGCCAGCCTGGTCTACAGAGTGAGTTCCAGGACAGCCCAGGCTACACAGAGAAACCCTGTCTCGAAAAACCAAAAAAAAAAAAAAAAAAAAACAAAACAAAAAACAAAAACAAAAAAAACAAAAAACAAAAAAAAAAAAACGTACGTACGTGTGTGTGTGTGTGTGTGTGTGTGTGTGTGTGTGTGTGTGTGTGTCTCCCTTTCAACAGTTGGTCTCTCTCTTTTGTGTTTTTTTGAGGGATTTTAAACTTCTTTTTCATTTTATGATTTTTTTATTACTTTTATGTTTTTCTTAAGAATCCATTTTTTTTTAAGATTTGTTTATTGATATGAGTATACAGTCACTGTCTTCAGACATACCAGAAGAGAAGATTGAATCCCATTACAGATGGTTGTGAGCCACCATGTGCTTGCTGGGAATTGAACTCAGGACCTCTGGAAGAGCAGTCAGTGCTCTTAACTGCTGAGCCATCTCTCCAGCCCTAAACTTTCATGTTTTTACAGTCCAGCCATTGACTCCCTCCCAGTTCAACATTTGTTTTCTTTATATCAGAGCCAGTAGACCATGATAACAAGAGTTGTGAAAACAGTAGAACTCCAACATATCACAGCAAGGGCCTACAGAGTGAAGTTCTAGACTAGCTAAATTGCTGCAAAACTTTGCTGAAGCATTAATGAATTATTTTGATAGAAAAATAAAAATAACTGAAATAGATTTTGTAGGCTACTTTGTTACCAGCCACTTCACAGAAATTGTTGACAGTATCTTATAAGCACTGGGCAACTGTTCTATTTGGCTATCACAAGAAAAGTGATGATCTGGGTTTGGTGGTGTGGTGTCTCTAATCCTAGCACTTAGGAGGTGGAAAAAGATCAGCAGTTCAAAATCACAAGAGAGTTCAAGACCAATCTGGATTATAGGTTTAACATACTGAAGGTAGTCAATTTGGTGCATGTGTGTGCCACCACACAAACATGCAAGCAAAACACATACACACACACACAACACACACACTTTTAAAAGTAACAAGGAGCAGCGGCAGCAGGCTACAGGGAATAAGAGGAAGAGGAGGAGAGGGCACTAGGCCTGTATAATAAGAAAACCTTAGTACTTACCCTTCCCGTCTTTATTTTTCTTTTTCACAGATATATTTGGTGTAGTGGCCGGGGAATCTGGCCGTGGTGGTTTTGTTTTTCTTCCTGAAATCAGAACAGCTCTGTATAAATATTTGCCCTCAAAACTGAAAGAAAATGGGCAGTTTCACTATCTTGTTGTTTATTGAGTTTCAAGTTCCAAACTTTTATACTTGGGTCATACAAACTGGTCTCTCAAAATGCTATCTAAAAGAAAAATAACCTCAGTAGGTTAGATCACAAGCAATTATTACTTATATATGAAATTATTCTTCAGGACTAAAGACACAGAGTCCTGTTCAACAGAGTCTTGCCTAACATCCCCAAGCCCGGTTTTGATCCCTAGCACATCAGGGATGGGAGTGAGGATGGTAAAGAAACCAGAAATTACCCTTTGGCTCACCTATAAAAAGAAAATGAGGTTAAATTTCAAATACTGGATTCTCTCTAAGTCACCACATCAGTGCTTTATCTTAAATTTTTAAATATTCTTAACATAGATAAAACTTGGGCTTAAAACATTAGCCACAGAGCTGTGTTTGGTGGACACACCTATAATCCCTGCACTTGGAAGGTGGAGGCAAAGGCAGCGGCTCTGTGAATTTGAGGCCCGAGCCAAAATGATCAGGTGAGCCTCTTTTGTGAGGGAGTGGTTGGAGGTGAGGTGGGTTTCTTCCTTGTAAAACAGTATCTTGCTTTTGAAAAAACCCAGGGCAGGAACTTAAACCGGAACTGTGGAGGAACACTGTTTGCTCACTCAAGTTCATGTTTACTTAGCTTTCTTACACCTCCCAAGACCACCTTAGCATAGGGATGGTGCTGCCCACTTTGGCCGCTTTGCCTCCAACAACAATTGCCACTCAAGACCCACTGATATCCCCAAGACAACGCTGATCTAGAACTTTTCTGAATCCAGTCTTTCCCCTCAGATGGCTTTAGGCTGGGTCAAGCTGACAGTTTAACAAGACACTCTCAATTTGTGAAAAGTAATAGATTCTACTTTTAACATAGTTTAACACTTTTTTCTTCAATTACCTGCAGAATTCCAACTTTCTGCACTTTTCTCCTACTGGATCTGTGTAATGGAATTTTTTGTAGACTGAAAGTTTTCAAACTATGCTCTAGAGGCATGAGGAGTGGTGATGCTCACACCTGGGTCATTTGGCTACACAGGGAATTTAAAGCCAGTCCTGGCCGGGCAGTGTGGCACATGCCTTTAATCCCAGCACTTGGGAGGCAGAGGCAGGCGGATTTCTGAGTTCGAGGCCAGCCTGGTGTACAGAGTGAGTTCCAGGACAGCCAGGACTACACAGAGAAACCCTGTCTCGAAAAACCAAAAAAAAAAAAAAAAAAAAAAAAAAAAGAAAGAAAGAAAGCAAGCTCCTGGATACTTGAAGATCAGTTAAAAACAGAACGACTAGAGAGATGGCTCAGATGTCAATAAGAATACTTGCTGTTCTCACAGAGGCCTGGGATTCTCTTCCCAGCACCCACATGATACCTCTGGCCTCTGTGGGCATCCATAATGACATGTGTGCACACACACAAAATTAAAAGAATAAAAGACAAAATCTTGCAGGATATAAATAAAATAATAAAACAAACAAAGAATAATAAAAAAAAGAGACCTTAAACTATGCACTCAAAACAAAGCTGACTCTACCTTACCCAAAGAGGTTTCTGCTAGTATTCTGTTAAACTCCACCTCCATAGTTACCTGGCAACTGCCAGGTATGCTCCTCCCCACAGTTATAAAAGGGGCTGTCTGGCCCCTCCTTGCCCTCTTGCTCTCTCTGCTGCCGGGATTCCTGCACCTACAAGCTCTCCTCCTCCCTTCCCTTCCCCCTCTCTCCACATGGTCATGGCCTCTTATCTACTCTCTCCTCTCTCTGCTCTCTCCTCTCGCTCTCTTCCCTCCCTCCTAAATAAATCCTCTCTCGTGGAACCTTCTGGTCTGGCGTTATCTGTTCCAAGCTATGCGCCAAATATCTAACAGTTTTTGTTTATTTGGTTGAGAGAAGGATGAAAATGTTGGATAAAGAATTTAGATAAAAACTTGAGGCTTTAATAATTGGAAAGTCTGGGCTGGCAGGTTGGCTCATTTGCCACCAAGCTAGATAATTTGAGCTGGAGCCCGTGGTCATACACGGTGAAAGGCTGAGAACAAACTCTGTGCCAAGTATTCTCCTCTAACCTCCACTCAGGCACCATGGTGCATGTGCACACACACACCCACACACACACACAACATTTGATCACAAACACAAACACAATAAAAGACAAAGAGTTGGAAAATCTGTCAGTCATACAAGTGCCTAGGAATTTTTTAGTGGCTAATATGAAGAAATGCTTGAACCTGTTTTGTGTCCTCATTGCTCTTACGCATCTTACCTGGTATAGAAGCACCTGTAACAAACAGTGTGTGAAGTTCACATCAACACTGACCATATGACCCAAGCAAGGTAGACACGCACCTTTCTTCCTTTTAGGCTGCTCTGGGGATGAGGCTCCTGGGGAGTCTACATTTGTCTCTTGCACTTGCTGAGTTTCCATCACTTCAGGAATCCCATCTAATGTGACGGACACATGGGTGATTGGGGCAATGATGTCGTCTTCAGAGGAGCTAAATATATTATTATCTAATGGAAATGAAATAAAGTATAATCAGTTGTGTATTACAAACAAAATCACATCTTTTTGTATAAACCTCTGCTTTTTATTTCCTCTGCCCCAAATCAAGGATCCTAAAGCAGCCTAGGCTTCGCTTCCTACCACCAGTCTATCTCGCCCCAGTCTACCACCACACGGCATTAGACCTCTGTACAAATGCTTTATTCTCTAAAAATGAGAAAGAAAAATCATAGCCAAAAACATCTCCCTGTAATGTACTGAGGAAAAATAAAACAAACATCTCAAACCCCACAGCATGCCTCTCACAGTCTCCACAAGCCAGACCTACCTTTCCATCTCATCCCGCACTCACCATGAAGCTGACCACTTTAGTCAGACATACAAAAACATCTTTCTCTCAAGAAACTATTTTACGAGTTAGTGCTTGAATCTACTCCTTGTAAGTTGAATATTCATTTCTGTCTTCTCTTCTAATGAAGTCTATCTGTCATTGATTAAAACATTCTCTCCATAAAGCGAGAATACCCTCTGCCCCAGATCATCATGCTACCACTTCTAGGGCCTTTGTTCTGGCTTTATTACTTGCTTCACACATGCATGCCTATGGAGTTAAACTGTAAGACTGAAGAAAGAAGCAGTATCTATTCTTCTTATGTCATACCATTGCCTGACACACCGTTGTGCACATCAAACATGCCATACGTTCTTAGTAACTATGCCTTCAAGCTTCAGTTCTCCTTTGTCAAAGGCCCAAAGAAGAAATTGATTTAAAGAGAGGTTAATACGCTGGTCGTGAATTTTATATAACAAATGGTTAGGACACTTGTCACTAGTTTTTTGCCTATTCAATACAATTATCTGTAGAAATGACTATATTATACCAGTTCAGTTAAAACCCAATGAGAGGCTGGAAAGTTGGCTCGGCAGTTATGAACACTTGGTGATCTTCCACAGACTGGGATTCAGTCACTAGTACCCACCTCATGTCACACAACTCCCTAGCTCCAGTTCTGGGATATTAAACACCCTCCCTGCCTCTATTGATACTACACACATGCAGCGTGCATGTATACTTGCAGGCAAAACATTGATGCACATAAAGTTTTAAAAAATAAAAAACAGGTGAAGAGGCAAGAGTTTGCAAGTGTGATGGAGATGGACGGTATGAAATTCTAAAAATAATAAAAAAAATATTATTTGTGGGAAAAGAGACAAGATTTTGCGTAACCTACTATTTCATAAAGGACAAATTACCTTTTATTCTAAAAAGTTCATCAAATTTTAAATCAGTTCAACAGAACTTTTAAAAACAGGTACACAACTAGAATGTGTCCTTTACAATGTGCTTGGGACCCACAGAAGAAAAAGAGCCTCTTCTGTACTCCTGACATTTACTCTCTAATGGAAATGGCAAGGATAATTGCAAGGTACAGACATGAGCGGTCATGGTCATTAGCACTCACTGATTCGCTTTTCATCCAGTATAGAGCCAGGAGAATCCATATTGAGGAGTGCCTCCGCAGCCTCAATGGTCTCAATTGTTTCATCTCCATTATGACAAGAAGCCTCAACTGCAATAAAGAAAGAATAGTATTAGCTACTCTGAAATAGTATGTGCTACTCTGAAATAGTATGTGCTACTCTGAAATAGTATGTGCTACTCTGAAATTCAGCCACAGTGTTTATCTCCTGAGCTAGGATATACTATTTAATATGGAGCCTGTAGCTTGTATACATATAAACCATAAGATACAGAACATATGCCATAATAATAAATCTGAGGTGGATGTATAGAAGGTTTTACATTATTCTAGCAGGGTGGGGGAAGAGATTGCTATTGTTTGTTTTATTTTTTCTTTTTTGTTTTTTGTCAACCTGATAAAAGCTTGAGTCATCTGAGAAGTAGGAATCTCATTTGAAAAACTGTTCCCATCAGATTGGCCTGCAATGACTCAGGAGTGCTCAGCCCAGTGTGGGTGGCACCACCCTGGGGTAGGTAGTCCTGGGTTGTATAAGAAAGCAGGTGCAGGTGGGAGTCTAGAGAGATAGCTTATCAGTTAAGGGCATTTGCTGTTCTTGAGGAATCCTGGAATTTGTTTCCCAGCACTGCATGGTGGGTCCAGGAGGCCAACATCATCTTCTAGTCTCCTCAAGCACTTGAAGGCATGATGCACTCTTACATTATATAGAGACAAAATACTTGTGCAGATAAAATAAAAAATAAATTTAAAAGGCTGCGGCGGGAGGGGGTGGGGCGCATGGGGGAGCAGGCTGAGCAAACCACAGAGAGCAAGCTAGTAAGCAGCAATGCTCCATGGCCTCTGCTCCTCCCTGACTTCCCTGAGGGATGGGGAAGTGTAAGCCAAATAAACCCTTTCTTCCCCAAGCTGTTTTGGGGGTGTTTATCGCATCAATAAAAAAGCAAACTAAGACATGCACTGTAGTTTGGGCTAGCCTCACCCTCCCGAGTACTGGGAACCCCAGATGTCAGCCATCAGCCAATTGCCTTTTGGTTTTGTTTTTTAATAGAGGGTGGGGGGGTAAAATTATTATCATCTTGGGTGTGTGTGTGTGTGTGTGAGAGAGAGAGAGAGAGAGAGAGAGAGAGAGAGAGAGAGAGAGAGAGAGAGAAAGAGAGAGAGAGAGAAAGAAAGAGAGAGAGAGATACGTGTCTAGACGTGTACAGGGAGAACAGAAAACACTCTTGTAGGGTTGTTTTTTTCCTTCCCTTCCCATGGGTTCTGGGGACTGAACACAGGTCGTTAGGCATTTACAATAAGAGCCATCTCACCAGCCCTTCTTTGGCTTTTAGTGGCTGTGGCTGTTTATAGTCACAGACCAGGCTGGCTTCAGACTTAGGGTGACCGCCTGTTTCTCCTTCTTGAGTTGTGAGATCACAGGCATTCACCAACATAAAGTAACTAATCTTCATATTATTAGAGATTTCAGACAAAATCAAAGTTATTATAAGACATAAATATAATAAAGGCCTCTGCATTCATTCACAGCTTCAAACACAATCAACAAGTGGTTAATCTTTCACCCACGCCCTCCCACAAGTCCTTACTTCCTACAAAGGATCACTGTGAAGGAATCCAAGTCTCCACTTTTATTCATTGGTTTGGTTGTTTTGTTATTTTTGTAATCTTTCATTTACTTGCATGATATACACTCATACTACAGCATGTGTCTAGAGGTCAGAGGGCAAGCTGAAGGAGTTGGTTCTTTCTGGCTGCCATGTGTGTCCCCAGGATCAAACTCAGGTCACCAGGCATTTGGCAGCAAGTGCCTTTACTCTCTGAGCCTTTTTCACCAGACCTATTTTTTTTTTCAATTTTAATACAGGTCCTTATTATAGCCCAAGCTGGCCTCAAACTCACTATGTAGCTAAAGCTGGTCTACAATCGCTGATCTTTCTATCTCTGCCTACCAAGTCTTGGGACTACAAATCTGGGCCTGCTACTCCATATTTTATCTCTAAGTATTTTAGCACATTTCCTAAAAGGAGCCTAACACAATGATATCATCATGTATTAAAAATTAACACCAAATAACTACATATTGCCATTTTCATCCCTCAAAACCCCAGTCATGTGGTGATAGGACACAGCAGGAGAGCACTTGCCTCACACCCACTGGCCCTGGATTCCATCCCCAGCACCAGAAACAACCATGACCACAACCAAAGCAAGCAACAGAAGACACCACAGAGGGTGTGTAGAGAGTGTCTTTAGAGAGGCCAGTTAAAATGAGGTCATCACAGTAGACTAAATCATTATTCTGTCAACGCACTAGGAAATCTGGAAGATTCTCTGAAGGCAAGGGAGAAGACAGTTGTCAGTAAGCATGGGAAAAAGAAGCCAAGCAGGCCAGCATCTTAACCTACAAGGAAATGTTTCTCTCTGCCAGCTACAGTGGGAGGCACCATGTTATACTAACTCTGCCCACAAGGCGGTGCTGTTCTAAGTCTTGTCCTCGGCCTTCCTTCCCCAGCTTCTCTGAGGCCTCATACTACCATCCCAATTCTGGAATGGCAGGAATTAAAACTTCTTCCCCTTTTCATCACATTGCTTAGATAAGCAGAGAGGAGGTAATGGCTGGAGTGGTGAGAGAAGAGAGGAGGAGGAAGACATGAGCCACAAGTAATCTGGCTTTTAAGATGCGGCTCACTTTCTGATACCTACGGACTTTGCTATAGACTCTAGGAAGGAACCTTTCTGTCTATCTTGTCATTTCATTCCACACTCCTTTTGTTCTTTTCTTCTTTCTGAGATACGTTATCATGAGGCTCATCTTGGTTCTCCTGCCCCCTACTTCCCAAGCACTGGGATTATAAACTTGTGCCCCATGCATCAGGCACACCATGTATATTTGTTTACTAAGCAATAACTCTTGTTCATACATATTAAACATTTATATTTTTACTCATTAACATAACTAGTCAAATTCTATGTCCATTGACAGTTGCTAACTTATTTTTAAGCTGTCTCTACACATAGTCACTTCCCTTTTTATTTTGGTTATAATTTGGGGAAGGAATGGAAAATGTTTCCAATGTTTGCTGAAAACACCAATGCTCTTTCTGTTCCTTCCCACACATAGAAAACCTTTTGCTACTTAAATATATCAAGCAATAACTTTTTAAAGTTTTTTCCTATATTATTATTTCCTATACATTTTATTGACTTAGTAGCTACTTTAGTACTTTAAAAAATATTTACTTTTATGTGTATAAGTGCTTTGCCTGCCTGTCTGTCTGTCTGTCTGCTACCAACCATATGTATGTCTGGTGCCCTTGGGGGTTTGTCAAAAGAGGGCACCAAATCCCCTAGAACTAGAATTACAGACTGTTGTCAAGCTACCATTTCAGTGCTGGGAACTGAGACCAGGTCCTCTGGAATAGCACCTGGAGCTTTAATCTAAGTCATATGCCCTTTTGGTATAATTTTTAGGTAGGAATCTTTCTTTTCTCTCCCCCACCAAATAGCCACAGAGTCATTCTTCCTTCCTGTTCTAATTTAAAATGGCACCCAATCATGTGTTAACTTCTTAAATAGACAAGCACCTGCATGTAGACATGTTCAGTTCTAATAATTCACTTATTCATTCATTAATATAACTTTGTTTTCACTATTCTAACTTCAGTTTTAGAATCTGCTAGCATAAACTAATGATGTAAGAAGTTTTCATAGAATAGGTACTGTGTGTCAGGTATTGTGCCCCATGCTAAGGCAGAGTTGAGAACAAGGTGGCTACAATGCCACCAAAACCTATTACTCTACCCATTACGTCTATTTCCAGAACAATTTCTTTTAAGAATAGAAATGCACATACTATGCAACCCCGCCCATCTCCAAACAATACAGTTAGGAACTTCAGAACCCCTTCACCATGACCTACACTAGACTGCACATCTCTTAACCATAACATAAATTCCCCATGTCCTAACAATCGAGAGAAGATGTTTGTAGTCAAGCTTGTTTCCAGTATATGCGAGTATAAGAAACAGAAGGCATAGCTACCCTGAACTGGGTTCAGGTACATGCATAGCAAGGCAAAACTGTGTTTGGCAGTAACCTGTTAGAGAACTAACTGTATTTATCATCTTCTGACTATACATAATTTGACATGCATATAATTAAAACCAGATACGTCATGCTATGGGGAATGTATAATAGAAAAAATAATTATATACCTCATCTCTCAATTAAAGTAAAGAAGCACACGAGCTATATCCTTTAGTACTCAGACCCTCCTTCTTTTAAACCCACTTTAAAAAGACCCTAAGTTTTATCTTGGAGCCCTTGAATAATCTCATGCCGTGGCTCACAGCCAGTCTTGATAGAATATCCCTTTATAATCTCTCTATTATTGATCTGCTATGAATAAACTTACCTACCTTTGTAAATCTGTGTGAGCCCATATTTTCAAATCTTTGGATAAAAGGCCAAGCACCTAGAAACCCCTGGCCCAGACCCTGAGCATCTGACCTGTAAGAGTGATGTCGTCATCATCGTCGTCTATGATTTCTTCTTCAGCAACATCCAATGAGCTCTCAGTAATCATGTCATTAGGCTCTTCCACACAGGCTAGACCGGCATAACTATTGAGAATATCAGCACCAGGAACGTGTTCCACAATGACAGCAGGAAATATAGCAGGATCGCCAAGCTGCAAGGGATGGAGGGGCAGTAAAGAGAAAAGTTCTGCTTTGGTTGGATACAATCAAAAACCATTTATTCGTTCATATTTTATTAAATAGGGACTACATCCAGGACCTAACACAAGTTAGGCAAGAACTCAACCACTGATCTATATCCAACCCTATTTATTCCCCAAACGATCGTGTGTGTGTGTGTGTGTGTGTGTGTGTCTGTCTGTCTGTCTGTCTGTCTGTCTCTTAGCTTTTTGAGACAGACCTCTCTATGTCTGTCTGTCTGTCTGTCTGTCTGTCTGTCTCTTAGCTTTTTGAGACAGACCCTCTCTATGTAGGCCAGGCTGATCTCAAACTCACTCCCCTAAATTCTGGGATACAAGCATAACCCACCATACCCGCTCCACCACTTACGTTCTAACCATCTTTTTATGCTGTAAGGACTATGAACTTCTATCACTGAAATGTTAACAATTAATCTTGCCTCATTTTTTAAGAGATGGGGTCTTGTATATCTCAGGCTACCCTGATTGTTGTTTTCCAGAAGATGATCAGGAACTCCTGCTCACGTCTCTTAAGTGCTTCCATTACAGGTGTGCCCACCATGACTGAGTCTTCATCTTAATAACTGAGTTTTCTTTTTTTTTTTCTTTTTTTTTTTTTTTTTGGTTTTTCGAGACAGGGTTTCTCTGTGTAGCCCGGGCTGTCCTGGAACTTACTCTGTAGACCAGGCTGGCCTCGAACTCAGAAATCCGCCTGCCTCTGCCTCCCAAGTGCTGGGATTAAAGGTGTGCGCCACCACTGCCGGCTTCCTTTAAATTTCTTACTTTGAAATAATCTCTAACTTAGAAAAATTGTAAAACTACTTCAAAGGGTTTTCATACAACCTTAATTCATATTACTCTAGTTCTAACACGTAAGCCTCTCTACTGTTAGCTTCTGACATTGTTCCGATTTGTTTTTTTTTTTTTTCTTTTTTTTGTTTTGTTTTGTTTCTCGAGACGGGTCTCTCTGTGTAGCCAGTGTCTGGAACTCACTCTGTAGCCCAGGCTGGCCTCAACTCAGAATCCGCCTGCCTCTGCCTCCCAACCGATTTGTTTTAAAGTGGTAGTAGATATACCTCTTTTTTTTTTTTTTTAAATGTTTATGGGTGTTTCATCATCATGTATGTCTGTGCACCACATGTGTGCAGTGCCTCTCAAGAGTCCAGAGCATTGGACCTCCTTAAACTGAAATACAAGAGTTACAGACAGTTGTAAGCTACCATATACTGCTGGGAATTGAATCTGGTCCTCTGGAAGAACAACCAGAGCTCTTAGCTGCTGAGCCATCTTTCTAACCCTCTGACTACCTTTTGAACCCAAAATATTGGGTTATTTCCTAAATATAGTATCTCTACAAAGTATCACAAATATTTTAAAATATCACAAATGAATATGGACAAAATATCAGAAGCAGGAAATGAATACTATTAACTAATCTACAAATCTGATTCAAATTCCCTTAATCATCTCACTAATGGTCATCACAGGGGAGAGTAAAGAGAAGAGAAAAAAAATCAGGGAAGGAATTTGTCATGGGCCAGTCTGATGCTGCTTGTATCCTACTGCTAAAACTGGTTCCTCAAGGTGTGGTTGCCCCATGAGCAGAGAGTGGGAGAGAAGAGGACAGACAAAGAGGAAGCCGAATGGACCAGAACTGCGTGGTCAGGAGAAACAGCAAGTAACAAAGGGCCCTATAGCTAGAAAATAAGTTAGGATAGCCCTAGATCTGACCGATCTAGGCATTTGGCTTATAAATAAAATATCTAGGTTGTGTGTCTTTTATATGGGCTTTTTAGAACTTTAACTCCAACAACAGAACTTAGTTCCAGGTTCATTTTAGGATCAGTGGCTTCATTTAGTAATTATCCTACCAATTTCATTGTTTTGTTTTGTTTCCTCACAAATACATCTTAGTAAAGTGGGGAAAGGTTCCTGTTTATAAAGAGTGACATTTTCTTCTGGAGAGTGTGCTACACTGTAGAGCATGCCTTGGCTCTACACTAAACAGTGCTGATCTTTTAAAGTAAGTGGCTACATAACTGCAGAGTAAGGTCAAATATTCCTTGTATCATAAAAACTTAATTACTGAAAGTTAATGTATCTCTTGGGTGTTAAACAGATAGTATCCTTACTTTCAAGAATGATATGCAATGAAACTTATAAGTAATGATCTTAAAGCACATTTGGTCTTTCTTCAAAATGTTTCTTACTGTTTCAGAAAAGTTAGCCAGAACTAACTGGCTTTTCAAACTATAAAACTAGTTTTGAAACTGAAACTTAGGGCTCAAGAATTTACATTGTGAAACACATAAACACATACACAAGTGGTAAAGAAAACATTTACTTTTCAAAGCAAAATATAAACATTTGACTTTCCTTTCAGAAAAAGCCATGTGTGTAAGCCAGAAGACAAAGGCAGGAGTTGGTTCTCTCCTTTCAACAAAGTGCCAGAGTTTGAACTTGGGTCAGCAGGCATAGCAGCAAGTGCTCTTATTTTCTGAGCCACCTCATGGACCCTCCCTTTCTTTTTCTTGAATTCGACCTAGTGTGAATATTCAACATGATGAAACACTTCACCCTCTCATCTCTCTTAGGAGCTCCTCATCCATTTCTAAAGGAGCTGAGCCTAATGTTCAGGGAATTCTCACATGATTTCACCTTACTTCATGCAAACTAAGAACAGAGCTTATCAGCTCATCTAGTGGCAGATAAGGAACTGGGCTAAGAAAGTACCTAAGGTCACCTGCTAAATCCAAGAAAGAGGCATGTCAAATGCAACTCACATGTATGTGACTCACTCAAATAAAACTGGAATATTCCTCTCAATATAAACCATAGCACCTTCCCTAGAGGAAACTACTGTTATCAGTTTCTTTGTTCCCTGGCAGAAATCATCCATGTATACATCATGTAGTTTGTTTTATACAATATATTTTTTTAATTTATGAAGAAAAATTTCAGTACCAGGCATAATTTCCCTCTTGCTGAGAAGGACTTAAGTTCAGTAAGAGAGCCATTGGTTACCACCAAGGTATGTGAGCCACTACTGCATCCTATGTGAGCCGCTACTGCATCCCATGTGAGCCACTACTGCATCCTTAGGGTTATCATGCCATGCTGGTTGTTGTTGTAGTTTACAGGTGTCATAGCTGGATGGGACTGTTGGCTCTGTCCCTGCTTTGGTACCTTCTAGTACCATGAAAGCTTGTCCTCAGGGGGTAGGCATTCAGGTCAGTTTCAGGTCAGAGGCCTGTAATCTAAAGTGCATGTCTTCAGGGATAACTTCCATCTCTAGAGGGCAGCCAAGGTCAATAGCAATAGTCTATAATGTTCTGGAAGTCTCTTGGACAGCCCTGACCAACAACTCAAAGAGGGCTTCTCATACCTGGTGGTGGGGGTTTTGTTAGATATGTGGCTTTTGGAAAAAGCATTGTCAGCCTAGATTTTTAAAAAATTCAATTAAATGGTATGTGAATATTTATACAAAGAATTACATGTATTATAAGTTTTTTTAAAGTAGATAATAGTATGATTCCTAATGACTTTTACAGACATCCTCACTGTTATTTTACCCTCCTGGGGTGGTTTGAATATGCTTGGCCCATTGAAGTGTCTCTATTTAGGAGGTTTGTCCTTGTTAGAGGACATGTGTCATTGTGGGGGTGGGCTTTGAGGTTTGGTGCTGCACAAGCTCCACCCAGCAAAGAGAGTCTCCTGGCTGCCTTCTGATGAAGATGCAGAACTCCCTAGTCTGTCTGCACGCCACCATCCTTCCCACCATGATGATCATGAACTGCACGTCTGAAACTGTGAGGCAGTTCTAATTAGATGTTTCCCTCTATAAGAGTTGCCTTGGTCATGGTGTCTCTTCACAGCAATAAAGCCCAACCTAAGGCATCTGATGACTTTTTCAGAAATCCTTACTTTTTTTTTTTTTTTATCTCCTCTCTCCGTCTGTATTTATCCCAGCTCCCTAGTTAGAACCCCTTTCCCTTTCCCCATCAGATCATTTGTATCCTGCTTTTCTCTTTATTGTGCCCCACCCCTACCCCAATGGTCAGAGAAGCATGAGGCCTCAACTCTCCATAAAAAACAAGCAACTAAGGAAATGTTGAGAGTGAGAGAGACAGACTTCCCCACAGAAGATCCTTCAACCGGTTATCCAGTAACAAATGGTCAGCCCTGAGAACATGCATCAAAGTAACATTACACAGACTGAGCAAGCTGTACGTGGGAACCGCCTGCCTCTGTTTCCCAAGAGCTAGTAGCATGTGCCACTGTCACCCAGCTAACAGAACCCGTTCTTATGGCACTGTGCTTAAATATGTCCAAAACTAAACAACTCAGGGTCAGCCTCTAGAAGTTTGAACCAACACGGGCTAACTGATTTTCTTCATGAGGTTCATTCCTGACAGTGACATTTGCTTCCCACAGGGAGCTAAGGCAGGAGGACCCCAAATTTGAGGTTTGCTGGAGTTACACAGATCCAGGTCAACACGGGCTACATAAGGACACCTGTCTCAAAAAACAGAGACAAAACAATATGAAGCAGGAGAGGAGGAAAAGGAAAGAAAATATTTCCTTTGATCCAAAAGTTTAGTCAAATATGAAGAACACCTTTAATGTCAGCACTTGGAAGACAGAAGTAGGTGGGTCTCTGAGAAGGCCAGCATGGTTTACATAGCAACTTCCAGGCCAGTCAGGACTGTATCAAAAAGAAAACAAAGTGGAGAGGAAAAGAAGAAAGGTACTGGTTCTGAGACATAGGGGCAGCACCATGGAACAAGCAAAGAAAGCATGTAGGAGCCATGAGACAACATTGACAGGCGTGGTGATGTTACACATAGGAAAGCACAAACACGGAAGAATAACACTGCTTCAACCGATTGCACATTAAAATACTTGTTAAAATATATATGGGGCTCCGTGGAGGAAGCTCTAGCTATGCAGGCATGAAGACTGGAGTTCTGATGCACAGAACCCCGTAATGTTTGCCTCTGTAAGAGTTGCCTTAGCTGGACAAGCTGGCTAGCTGGACTACCTAAATAAGCAAGGTGTGGGTTCAAGTGTCAGACCCTCCTTCAGTAGAATAATACATCCAAACAATGACATCTAATTGAGGGTCAGACAAAGTGACAATCAGAGAAAGATTTGACAGAATGAGTCAGAGACAGGATGCCCTACTTTCACGAGAACAGACAGGGAAGAGAAGTGAACTTAAAGAGTACGGAGGGAGAGGGAGTTCAGTTCAGTTCAGAGCAGTTCAGTTGAGTTCAGTTGAGGTCAGTTCAGAATAAAGCAGTTCAGCTCACGGATTTCAGAGGTAGTCTTTCACAGCAGAGCAATTCAGTCAGAAGCCTAGCAAAGCTAGTTTGAATCAGTCATCTTGGAGAGGTGTTTGAGCCAGAATAGCTGTGTTGAACCAGGCAGGAGAGTTCGGAAGCTAGAAGGAGTGAATTTATTCAGCAGTAAGTCTCAGAGGCTAAAACATTCTAGGTCTAGGTTAACAGACAGAGGGTGGATACTGAAGCCTTCAAGGTCCAGTCTCACAGAAGATTAGATTGTGCAGAGGCTAGAAGCTTCTAGGCCTACCTAGGTCTAGGGATAGTTAGATAGAAACACTCTGGGCTCAGTCCAAGACATGCATTCATAAAGCTTGGGTACAGCTCTCTCGTCTCATCACTTCCTCTGAGGAAATAAAATCAATGATTACATTTACAGTGTGGTTTTAAATTATCTTCATTCCTGTTACATCAGGTCAGGAACTCTTATGGAATTGTTGGGGGACAAATTGAAGGCCCTGAAGGGGATAGGAACTCCACAGGAAGACCAACAGAGTCAACTAACCTGGACCCCTGGGAGCTCTCAGAGACTGAGCCACCAACAAAAGATCATTCACAGGCTGGACTGTGGCCCCCAGCACATAGGTAGCAGATGTGCAGCTCAGTCTCCATGTGGGTCCCCCAACAACTGGATTGGGGCAGGGCTGCCCCTAAAGCTGTAGTCTGACTGTGGAATCCATTCCCCAACAGGGCTGCCTTGTCTGGCCTCAGTTGGAGAGCATGTGCTTAATCTTGCAGAGTTGATCTTCCAGGGTCGGGGGATACTTAGGAACACACACACACACACATATGCATAGATGCATACAATAACAAGTGAAAATAGAGACAATGAATTTTAAGGTGAGTCAGGATAGGTATATGAGAGGGTTTGGAAAGAGGAAAGGGAAGGCAGAAATGTTGAAATTTATATCATAATTTCAAAATTTAAAAAAAAAATTATGAGCTTATTTCAAAGTGGTTCACCAAAAAGCCGGGCGGTGGTGGCGCACGCCTTTAATCCCAGCACTTGGCAGGCAGAGGCAGGTGGATTTCTGAGTTCGAGGCCAGCCTGGTCTACCAAGTGAGTTCCAGGACAGCCAGGACCACACAGAGAAACCCTGTCTGGAAAAAAAAAAAAAAAAGAAAAAAAATCAAAGTGGTTCACCTCCCACTTCAAGGTGCTATCAAGTCACATGAAATAAACAACTCACATGTTCATAAGAACACAGGGAGTTCTCGAAAAACAAAAAACAAAACAAAAAAAACACAGGGAGCTAAGAGATGATGACTCACTGCTTAAAGAAAACTAGCTGCTCTTCCAGAGGACCTGAGTTTGAGTCTCAGCATCCACATGGGAGCTCACAACTATCTATAACTCCAACCCCAGCAAGCTAATGTCCTTTTCTGGTCTCCATGGCAGGCATACATGTGCTACACAGACATACATGCAGGCAAACACATACAAAAGTAAAATATAAACAAATTACAAAATAGAAGTAGTAAAGTAAGAAGCCTGAAAGCATATAACACCTCTCAGGTGAATACAAGATGTTGGGCCCTATGACCATAAATGGACAGAAAATGCACACTCCAGTAACTGAAGCTGCTGATCTGAACTCAAGATAAATCGCCTTTTCTCTGGATTGACTAGCAGCTGACTAAAGGATGAGTCATCAAGAATCCAAACCTTCAAGACTACACTTGGTAAAATTCCTCACAGAGTGATCCCTGCACTCTATAGAGGCAGAGACAGGAGAATTGCTGAAACTTAAGGCCAGGATCTACGCAACAAGTTTCAGGCTAGCCAGGGCCATGAAGAGAAGATGGTTTGAGCAAACATAAATTTCACATGTTGAATTATCTAAGACTTAGATTTTTAAAGTAAGTAAAGAAAAATATGAATCCATCTGTTTGAACTGTCATAATAAGTACCAAAAGTGAAGTGCCTTCAACAACAGTAACATCTTCTCCCAGTTCTAAAGTCTGCATTCAATGTGAAGGTATTGTATATGGCTGGTTTCTTCTGCAGAGCTACTAAACTCTCCTTGACTTGTATTGGCTGTCTTCACGCTCACATGACATCCTTCCCATGTCTGTCTGGGTCTGAGCTTCCCCCTTTTATAAAGAACCACCCTGTAGGGGCTCACTCCATTCATTCTAACTACATTGACAATGGCATCCTGTTTCCAGACGAGGTCTGTTACTCTGGGTTAGGACTTCAGTAGATGAAGAGGGGTTAACTTAGACAAATTCTACCCCAACAGAACTCAATTTAAATTAGCTTTACGTCTACTGTTTGAATGCTGAGTCCCTCTATCCCAGTACCAAACCTTTATGGAAATAAAATACAGACATAAATAAATTTGCTGCTTCTTTTAAATTAAGAATAGACTTTATTCTTCAGATTTCAACTCATGTTTTTTTCCTATATTGTTTAAATCTAACTCCTTTTCCAGAATGACTTTAGAAAAGAGCTTCAAGAGGTCAGAACACTGAGCACAGTAGCATGTCCCTGTAGTCCCCAGCACCAGGAAGACTAAGACAGAGGATTACTTGACCACAGTAGTTTGAAGCCAACAAATGACAATACCAACTCAAAAGATAAATAAAAATTTAAGTTATTTATAAAATGATGATAACACCTAAAGAAAATTTGTAGTTTCTTTTATAAAACTTCTACTTTTATTATTCATTACTTTTTTGTTGTGCTGGTTTCAAACCCAGGTCTTTGAGCATGCAGGCAAGAGTTATACCTCAGGTACACACCTAGTCCGGATGTTTCCTTAAAGAAATAAAGTAACAACCTCTCTTGGGCATTTTTCTATTGCTGTGAAGAGACACTATGACCAAGGCAGCTCTTATAAAACAAAGCATTTAATTGGGGGCTTGCTTACAACTGTAGAGGTTTAGTCACAGTCACCCACACACACCACACACACACACACACACACACACACACACACGGAACAGGGCTGGCAGGGCTTCCCAGTGACACACTTCCTCTAAAAAAACAAGACCACACCACTCCTACAAGGCCACACCTCCAAATCCTTCTCAAGCCACTCCCTGATGACTAAGCACTCAAATATATAACCCTATTGGGGGGGTGTCATATTTGTTTTGTTTTTGTTTTTTGAAAACAGTGTTTCTCTGTGTAGCCCTGGCTGTCCTGGAACTCATTCTGTAGACCAGGCTGGCCTCGAACTCAAAAATCTGCCTGCCTCTGACTCCAATGCTGGGATTAGGGGCATGCGCCACCACTGCCCGGCTTATGGGGGGTCATTCTTATTCAACCCACTGTACATCATAGTTTTCTAGTCTGCTTTAAAAAATATTAAATTCTATTTGTCTGGGCTACTCATTTAAATCAAGGGCATCCTTATTTCTATGACAAGTTTTAGGCTAGCCTATTCTACAATAAGCCTTTTCTAAATAAATAAAGTAGGTTCTCTCCAAACATGTCTAAAAGCTTACCTCATTTACGTAATTAAATTAATCATCTTTTCTACTTCCTTAAAACCCAGCCCTATCCTTGCAAATCAGAAAATAAAACTCAGGGCACCCCATCCACATGCTAAGCAGATACTGTACCACTGAGCCACATCCCGGTTCTACCTGTTACTTGAGAAGGAGAACCTCACTAAATCCCAGCATTACTTAACCTTGCCTGTACACTGAGAAACATTTTAAAACACCGAATAAGTACCAGATAACTCAGAGTATCTAGGGATTATGGCCAGGGCCTATAAAGAACTTGCCCAAGTGAGTCCAGTTTGCACAGAGTCTCGGACCACTGATATAAAGGATTATTCAAAACTGCATTCGTCAACTCTTTATTACTCATGCAAGTCTCTAAATGACAGAAATTAAACATATATTACAGGTCTTTTGCTACTTGGCATTTGTACATAACTTTCATTTTGTTTGTGGAACAGAAACAAAGCAAGCCACAAACTCTGGGGACTAGAGAAAAAAGATTTCCTGGAATCAAAAGTCTATCAAAATCATTTTTAAAAGAATCTGCTTCTAAAAGTCTATCTCACTATAGAGAGTAAAACTGACTTTCATAGGTTTTCTAACTTTACTGGAATTCTTAATGCTCAAGAGGAAAGAACTATTATATACAGGTAAATCCTAGAGCATATGTTGAAAGCAAAAATTCAGCCAACATTTTAGCAGCAATAATACAATCAAACCAAGGGAAGTTCTCACATTTCAACACTGTCCCTGTAGTTTCCCTTGGTCATGGTTCATCGCGTAAGTTATGAGCCAATACCATCAACTTAAAGGAGAAGTGAAGGAGCCAGTGGAGGCAGTACAGTCCCTGTCTCTCTAATAAACCTGTCTAATTCTCTCACTAGAGCAGTCCTAGATGAAGACTCAAAAACTAGAGTGCTACCTTAGTGCTGTCAGGCAAGTTCAAGTTTTCAACAAGCTTTTAGATATTAAAAAATACAAGAGCGCTCACAGAACTTGTTTGCCAAGTTTCCCTAACAGCAGCTCTCCATCTGTTGCATGGTGATTGTGAAACATCCTGCACAGCTCTCTAGAAACAGCTCACAGCCAAAGAGCAAAACATTTTCCTCAAACAAAAAGCAGGGTAAAAGGTCTTTTAAAATTCCTCAATGCAGAAACTTCTTTTCAAAAACAAGTATAAGACAAGCATGCTTTCAAGTAGTTAATATATATTTGTACCAACACAGAAATACATACACATGCACCACACACACACACACACACACACACACACACCACACTCTACAGATCTTGAAAGAACAATTGTCAATTTCATAAGGAAAAACAAAAATTCAGAATAGCTAAAACGATCCTGAACAAACAACAAACAAATAAAACTATGAAAACTGCATGATATTAATATAGAAACAGACAAGTGAATCAATGAAACTGAATCAGAGACGCAAAAATAAACCCACACCTACAGACACTTGAGTTTTGACAAAGAAGCCAAAACCATACAATGGAAAAAAAGAACATCTTCAACAAATGGTGCTGGCCTGACTTGATGCCTGCATTTTAAAAAATGCAAATAGATCCATATTTATCACCCTGCACAAAACTCAAGTCCAAATGGATCAAAGACCTCAATATAAGACCAGACACACTTAATCTAATAGAACAGAAAGTGGGGAATAGCCTTGAACCTGTTGGTTAGGAGACAACTTTCTGAACAGAACACCAATGGCTCAGGTACTAAGTTCAAGAATTAATAAATGGGACATCATGAAACTGAAAAGATTATGTAAGTCAAAGGACACCATCATCAGGACAAATGACAGCCTACAGATTAGGAAAAGATCTTCCCTAACTCTACATCCAACAAAGGGTGAATATCCAAAATATATAAAGAACTCAAGAAGTTAGACATCAATAATCCAAATGACCAATTTAAAAATGGGGTACAGAGCTCAACAGAGAATTCTCAACAGAACCTCGAATGCCAAGAAGGACTTAAAGAAATGTTCAACATCCTAATCATCAGGGAAATGCAACTCAAAACAACTCTGAGATTCCACTTCACACCCTTCAGAATGGCTAAGATTAAAAACTCAAAGGACAGCCCATGCTGGTGAGGGGAACACCAGCCACGCTGGTGAGGGGAACACTTCTCCACTGCTGGTGGGAATGCAAACTTGTAAAAACCACTCTGGAAATCGATTTGCAGTTTCTCGAAAATTGGGACTAGTTCTACTTCAAGACCAAGCTATACCACTCCTGGGCATATACCCAAAAGATACTCCATTATCCTACAAGGACACTTGCTCCACTATGTTCGTAGGAGCTTTATTCTTAATAGCCAGAAATTAGAAACAACCTAGATGCCTCTCAACTGAAGAATGGATACAGAAAATGTGGTATATCTACACAATGGATTCCTATTCAGCCTTTAAAAACAATGGCATTATGAATTTCACAGGCAAATGGATGGAACTAGAAGATATCATCTTGAGTGAGGTAACCCAAATCGAAAAGTACATGCACGGTATGTACTCACTTGTAAGTGAATATTAGCCATAAAGTACAACATAAACATGCTATAAACAACAGACCCAAAGAACGACAAATAACAGGGAGAGCACAAGGGAAGACAGTTGAATCTTTTTCAGAAGGAAGAAACAAAATAGATATTTGCAGTCTATGAAAGGATGAAAGAGGGGATGGTGAGGGGAACGGGGCGGGGGAGGATCATATGAAGGGAGAGCAGGGGAAAGAAAAGGGAGATCAGCTGGTGGACAGGAGCAATCTCTAGGGTGTACCAAAGACCTGGGATGGAGAGAGGCCCCAGTGGTCTAAGGGGGTGACTCTAGCTGAAATTCCTAGCAGTGAGGGATATGGATCCTGAAGTGGCCAGTTCCTATAGCCAGGTAGGACTCCAGTTGGAAAGATAATAACAGCAACCAACCTACAAAGCCTTTGACCCAAAATGTGTCCTGCCAACAAGATGTGCAGGGATAATGATAAGCAGAGTCTGAGGGAATGGCCAACCAATAACTGCCCCAAACTAAGACCCACCCCATGGGAAAGAACCAATCCCCGACACTATTAATGACACTCCATTATGCTTGTAGACAGAAACCTAGCATAACTATCCTCTGAGAGGCTCTACCTAGCAGCCAATGGAAAGAGATGCAGAGACTCACAGCCAAATATTAGATGGAGCTTGGGGAGTCTTTCAACATAGTTGAAAGAAAGACTGAGAGACCCGAAGAGGCCAGGGACTCCACAGGACTAACAGATTTAACTAACCTGAACCATTGGGATTTCCCCAGAGACTGAATCACCAACCAAAGAGCAAGCGCTGGCGGGAACCTAGGCCCTCTGCACATATGTAGCAGATGAACAGCTTGGTCTTCATGTGGGTCCTCCAAACAACTGGAGCAGGGGCAGTCCCTGAGCCTGTTGCCTATATGTCTGCCTATGGATCTCGCACCCTAAATAGACAGCCTTGTCTGTCCTCAGTGGGAGAGGATGTGCCTAGTCCCGCAGCAACTTGATTGTGTGGAGTGGTGAAATGTGGGGTTGACATCCAGAGTGGGGCTTCCCTTTCTAAAGGGAATGGGGGAATACTTATGTGAGGGGATACTGGGAGGAGAGGAAAGGGCTGATATACTGGGCTAGTTAAACGGGAATACATTTTAATTTAAAAAGAATAAAAAAAAGGAAAAAAAAAGAAAATTTATCATTGTAAAAACTAATTTCCTCAATGTAAAAATTTTCAAAAACAAGTGTAAGGCAAGCAGGCTTTCAAGTAGGTAATATATGTTTGTCCCAAGACAGACAGAGGACACATGCACATGTGCACACTGCACCCCGACAAGGCTAGTGCCTCATTCCTCCCATCATCTTCAAACACTCCTGACTCTAAGAATTTTCTAGTAAATACACAAGCTAAGTATAGCACATTTTAACACAAGTTCCTGTGTCCTGTGTTTCAGTCAGGTTGGGCCAGCCCAAGCTTTGAACCTCCAGGGATGTGCAGACGTCAGATTTATTCCTGAAATGACTTCCTTTGCCTCTGATTTTGAAAAGAACAAATGCTCAGAACATCTTCCTATCATTACATGCTCTGACAGTATTCTGCCATGCACCAACTGTATTACAAACATGCATGTGAAAAGACGGTGCAGCAACAAACACTCAGACTCTGAGGATTAAACACAAAGTCTTTACCTAAATAAAAACGGGAATCCCTTCAGTTTTTTTTTTTTTTTTTTTTTTTGGGAAAGGGGGGGTTTTTTTTTTGGAAAAAAACCAAATAAAAGGGGGGGGGAAAAGGGGCCCCACCAAAAACCCCCTGGTCCTTAAAAAAAAATTCCCCCGGGGGGGGAAAAAAAAAAAAAAAAAAAAAATTTGGGGGTTTGGGCCAGGGGGGGGGGAAAATTTTTCCCCCCAAAAAAACCTGAGTTTTATCCCAGGACCCATTAAAAAAAAAAACCCTTTTTAAAATTTTTCCCCCCTTTCCCCCAAAAAAAAAGGGGGGGGGGAAAAAGGGGTTTTTTTTAAAAAAAAAAAAAAAAAAAAGGGGGTTAAAAATTTTTTTAAAAAAAGGAATTAAAAAAATTTAAAAAAAAAAAAATTTGGGTAAAAGGGAAAAAGGGCCCGGGGTTTTTCCCCCGTTAAAACCCCGGGGGGGGGGGCCCCCCCTTTTTTTTTTCCCCCCCTTTTCTCCCCTTTTTGGGGGGGGGAAAAAAAAATTTTTGGGGGGAAAAAAAAAAAAAAAAAAAAAAAAAAAAATTTTTTTTTCCCCCCTTTTTTTTTTTGGTTTTTGGTTTTTTTTCTTTTCCCCTTTTCCCTTCCCCCCCCCCCCCCCCCCTTTTTTTTAAAGGGGTTTTTTTTGGGTTTTTTTTCCCCCCCTTTTTTTTTTTTTTTTTAAAAGGGGGGGGGGTGGTTTTTGGTTTTTAAGAAAAACCCCCCTTTTTTAAACAAACCCCCAAAAAAACCCCCCCAAAAAAAAATTAAAAAAAATTTTAAATAAAAAAAAAAAAACAAAAAAAGGGGGGGGTTTTAAAAAAAAGGGGGAAAAAAAAAAAAAAAGGTTTAAAGGGGAAAAAAAATTTTTGGCAAAGGGAAAAAGGGCCCTTTTAAAAAATTTTAAATTTTTTTAAAAAAAACTTTTTTAAAAAAAAAAAAAAAAAAAAATTTTTTTTTTTATTTTTAAAAAAAAAACCTTTTTCCCCCCCTAAATTTTTTTTAAATTTTTTTTTTTTTTTTCCCCCCCCTTTTTTGGGGGGAAAGGGGCCCCCCCCCAAAAAAATTTTAAACCAAAAAAAAAAAAAAAAATTTCCCTTTTTTTCTTTATTTTTCCCCTCTTTCCTCCCCTCCCCTCCCTCCCCCCATTGTGTGCATATTTTGCAGGGGCTTTGGGTAGTTGTGTATTTTAAAGGGCCCAAAAAGTTAATTTTGGATGTTTCTCCTTGATCTGTCCCCCTTGTTATTGTGCTGTGTGTTTTGGTTTTTATGAAAATAATTTCAAGCACATCGGTAACAGATGCACCCAAAAGGGTTGCCACCACCCCCACATTAAGAAACTCTGAAGGGAAATGTTTAAATAATTCTGAAAGATTAAATCAAGCCGGGCATGGGGTGCCCCCTTTTAATCCGCACTTGGGGGGCGAGGCAGGGGGACTCTGAGTTTTAAAGGGCCACCCGGGTTTAGGGTGGTTCCGGGACAACCAGGGCTACAAGGAAACCCTTCTCAAAAAAACAATAAATAAATAAATAATAAAAAACAAACAAACAAATAAAACAAAAACAAAGAGAAGAAAAAAAGAAATTGGAAACTGGAAAGAGAAAAATAATACTTAAAAAAAAAAAAAAGAAGTTTAATATCACCATTAATATTTGCGTCTTTATGTATGTGAGATTATTCAGGTAATTACTCATTTCTTTGTTTGCTTAGGAATTTTCATTAAGCAAATATTACTCTAGATCTCTACAATCTAAAATCACAAAGCATAACTCAAAGCAGAGCCCAGATCCTGTATCAACCCACATAGCCTTGCACCACCCGTCATCATTTAACAGACATATAATCAACAAATCAAGTGCAGAATTGTCAACCTTACTAATGAAACAGTGAACAGCTATTAAAACAAATTATCCCTTAATAGGTATCTCATAGAATGTGCATAATCAAATTGGAATCCGAGAAATATAAACATAATGTTGATGAAGTATGATTCTGGTCCTTTCATCCTTGTATAAAGGTAAAATTCTAGATATCAATAACATGTATGTTAACTACAGAAATCAAAGACTGAGCCATCTCTGCATCCCCCTCTAGTCTCCATCTTTGAAAGCAGTTTAAAATGATGCTTTTAACAAAAGTCATGGTGAAAGGAGCTTCCATGCTAGGACTCTGGATGGTGTAGTGGTTTGAATAGGAATGGCCCTATGTTTGAATGCTTGGTCATAGGGAGTGGCACTATTAGGAGGTGTGGCCTTGTTGGAGTGGGTGTGGCCTTGTTAGAGGAAGTGTGTTACTGTAAGAACAGGTCGTATGCTGAAGCTATGCCTAGTGTGGCACACAAGTCTTCTGCTACTGTAGATCAAGATACAGAACCCAGCTCCTTCTCCAGCACCACGTCTGCCTCATGCTCCCATGTTTCCTGCCATAATAATGGACTAAACTTATGAAACTGTAAGCCATCCACAATTAAATGTTTACTATGCCATATAGCCACATTCCCTAGTCAAGCTGCCCAGAAGCAGCAGACCTACACTCTAAACCCAGACAATACGACTACACCTTGCTCAGTCAGCAAGCTTGGCCACCACAGAGTGCAAGTCTAGGCTCCTCAGTTGAACTACCACTGTAATCAGGTTCATCACAGTTAAAACTTGGGTTTTAAGATGTATAGATGGCTATATTCATCACAACCCTGTATTTAGAACCACAGCAAACTGAGTTCATTTCCTACCTGCTGCTCTAGTAGTGGGCCCTTCTAAAGACACTTGGCTTTGCACAGCATCATCACAACCCAAAAGTCTAAGCAAACTGTCTTTCCTCTAAACTTACCCAGATAACATTGGAATTTCCATTGCAAATCTCTATGAAGTTGTTTAAGCCATAGTCTTATTGGCTGTCTTTTTTTTTTTTTTTTTTTTCCTGTTTATAACTACATCATTTCCTTCTTCCTCCCCTCCCCCTTCAAATACTCCAATATACTCTTCCTTGCTCTCTGAGAACATACATAGCTAGTAACATTATACTAAGTAAGCAGGGTATATGTATATTGTGGATAGCCCCGGTCTTGTATTTTGATGCTAATTCTGCTTTCCTGGGAGGGCTGCAGTGAGTCAGTACACAGGTGACTTCTTGTGAACTTTCTGCCCACCTTAATTTGTAAAATAAAGGCTAGAGCTAGTGACTGGGCAGTAGGAGGAGAGGTGGAGCAGAAAAGTTTGGGGACGAGGAAGAAGGACAGAGAGAGAGAAGATGGCCATGGATGTCCGAGTGTCTCTAGCAATCTAAGGTAGTTATTTATATCAAGGTTAGGTAATTGGGTTAACAATTCTAATTGTGTGCATGCATCTTGTATATTGAGTATTTACTAATATATAAATCCACTGGATAATCTTTAAGCATTAAGAGTCTTATTTCTACCGGTTACTGAATTGTTATATCTATTGCATGGGGTGGTGGATATTCCCTGAGTTTGGGGGCTGGATGCCATGGAGCTGATCGGTGGAGGCAGCAGACAAACCAACTACTCGTGGGTCCCAGGCTGGTGCCACAGGCCAGCTGTGCATCTTTTTTTTTTTTTTTTTTTTTTGGAAATTTAATTTACATTTCAGATGTTCTCTCTTACCCCATTTCCCCCCTTCCTCCCAGGAACTCACTATCCCTTCCCCCCTCCTCTGCCTCCACGTTGGTGTACCCCCACCCACCCTCCCCCATACCTCACCTCCCCACCCTCGAATATCACCCCCCCACGACGTCCAGCCTTCATGGACCAAGGATCTCTTCTCCCACTTATATTATAGCTCCCTTGCATATATAGCTGGAGCATGGGTCCCTCCTAAGCGCTCCCAGGCTGGTGGTTTAGACCCTGGGGCTCTGGTTGGTTAGGATTGTTGCTTTCCTCATGGTGTCGTGAATCCTTTCAACTCCTTCAGCCTTCAGCTGGTGCATCTTTAGTGTGAGAACTTAGTGCGGGTACCGGCAGCCAGGCAGGGAGCTAGCTGGAGCCCCTGCTGTCTTTTCAAATACTTCCTACAACATATTTATGTATTTAGGAATATATGCAAATATGTGGTGCTCTGAATGAGAATGGCCTGCACAGGCTCACAGCTTTGAATGCTCAGCCAGCAGGAAGTGGTACTATTTGAAAGGATTAGGGGTGTGGCCTTGTTAAAGGAATCTGTCACTGGAAGGGGCTTTGAGGTTTTCACCATTATAATAGACTAATAAACCTCCAAACTGTAAGCCAGCCCCAATTAAATGCTTTCTTTCTAAGAGTTGCGCGCGGTATCTCCTCACAGCAGCAGAACACTAAGACAGCACACATATTGTATGCAACAACTAGAATGAGAACAGAGGGCGCGGATTTGAAAAGGTTTGGGGTTTGGTTTTTTTTTTTTTTTTTGGTCAGGATAAATTGTTAATTTGGCCATGCATCTCCCAAAAGTAAGGCTCACTAAGGGTCATCTTTTTGTCTTGTTTTGTTTTTTCCTTTTGAGGGGTAAGTGTTGTTGTGATTTGTCCTGTGATACACGGCACAACATGAATGAACACACTTATTAAAGGCTATAGCCCTAGGTTTAGTTCCCAGTACAAGAGAGGGAAAAGGAGGGAAGGGATCCAACCATAAAAAGAATATGTTATGATTCCATTTATGTAAAATGCTATACTATGCAAATGTACAAGAACAGAAAGCAAATCAATGGTTTCCTGTGCTGAAGTCGGTAGAAATACAAACCACCCTTTGAAGTGGAAATTAGTTTATCCTACACTGAATCTACAAAGTGACAATGAAATCAATGTGACATTGGCACCATATAAAAATAAGCTTAAAATCACATACTGCAAAAATGCATAAAGTATGTCAGATGTGCAGCTTGTATCTGTAATCTGCGCTCAGATGGTGAGGTAGGAGGGCTAGGAAGAGTTTAGTACCAGCCACTGTTACAAAGTGAGCTTGACATCAGCTTGCGACCCTGTCTTTAAAAAAAAATGTGTGAAATGGTGTGTGTAGGTTCTGTAGTATTTGTTTTTCTGTATTGAGTGGAACATTGTTTACCCTACTAGTCCGTAATGCAATAAATAATACGTTCAAATTTTATGTCTAACCTAGGGTAATTCACTATGTAAACAATGATTCAGTTTTAGGATAGAAAAACATTTTTAAAAATCAATAAAAGTAAAGAGTAAAACTACCACTGTGGAAGAGGAAAAGTTATCAGATCACTGCCCACGTCAAAAATGAGCTTCAGGTGAACTGAAGACCTAAAGACTTCGCAATATACTAGATGAAAAATTTAATAATATTAGTGTTAAGAAACAGAAACTAAGAGAAAAGGCTCAAACTTGATAACATTAGTTCACAGTACTGATAAATTTTAACTGAACTTTTGAAATTTCACATATAACACATACAATTAAAAATGGTAACAGACTAGGAGGAAATGTCAAAAGAAGAGACAATTTACCCAATCTAGTCATAAAATAGATTACTAAGTCAATATTATTACTAAGTTATAATATAGCTGCATTATAAAAAAGTATTGGGCAATAGGACACTAAGTAACTCAAAGAAAGTTCAAGTGATCAATAAACAAAATGCTACTCATTACTAGTAGTTATAGAAATGTAAATTAAAATAGTAAAATATCATTTTACTATTTATCTATGTAGACCAGGCTGGCCTCAAACTCACAGGGATCCGCCTGCCTCCTCTTGAATGTTGGGATTAAAAGCATATGCTACTACACCCAGCAGTGATCCCAGTTTAGTGATTTTTTTCAGATGGCCTCCACAGCTGGAGAGAGAGAGAGAGAGAGAGAGAGAGAGAGAGAGGCTTTATGGAAACAGGTGCCCTGACAAGATGGTGGTCGGTCACCAGAAGCTCCCAGGGTGCTTCTCAGAGTTCAGATGCAGCAGCTCTCTCAGGCCAGCCCTACAGTTTAGCTCCTTTCGTTTTCAGTTTTACCATGCAGATGAGGAAACCAGTGCACACAGGATTAAGTCATCTGCAGAGATCTCAGTAATAACTTAATCAGCAGAGTTGGTTATCAGCTCATGCACACTGATTTCAGTGTCTCAGTTCGTAACCACCACTGCCACTCCAGAGCGTCTGGCCATTCCCAAACTGGATGCTCACTGCCGCACTAAGCAAAGTCCTGGTAATGGTCATAGTTACGGACTAGTAGGGTAAACAATGTTCCACTCAATACAGAAAAACAAACACTACAGAAACTACACACACCATTTACACATTTTTTTTTAAAGACAGGGTCGCAAACTGATGTCAAACTCACTTTGTAACAGTGGCTAAACTCCTCCTACCCTCCTACCTCAGCCATCTGAGCGCTAGGATTACAGATACAAGCTGCCACATCTGACATACTTTATGCATTTTTGCAGTATGTGATTTTAAGCTGGCAGGTCATTACTTTCATGTAAAAATACAAATTAAACTAAGCCAGTTATGGTGTCACAAGCCAACAATCTTAATCCCAGCACTCAGAAGAGGAATGCAGGAGGATCTTAAATCCAAGGCTAGCACGGCTACATAATAAGATCTTACTTCAAAAGTAATGCATGAAAATGAAAACAAAATCAAACAAGGAGGCAGAGCCACCATTTAAATAATTTGATAATACGACCAATGGGTGCCCTTGAACCCAAACCCACCTAGAGCAGCCCACAAGTACACATTATTGAAAATCAGACTGCATGGGTTAAAATTACTCACTAGACAGTTTGGAGCAAACTACTTAACTACCTCATGTCTCAGTTTCCTCATCAAAAAATAAAGCTATCGGCATTTATTTCATATATTAACATATAAAGTATTTAAGTGTATAAAGGAAAGAAAAGGAAAAAAGGGCAAAGAAAAGAAACAAGAGGACAAAAGAGAAAGGAAAAGAAAGCAGTTGCCAAGTGTGGGGCCCACATCTGAGGTCCCAGCACTCAGGAAGGGGGGAAACCAGAAACTCAAAGCTATCTTCAGCTATATGAGATCAGATCCCCAAAACCTAGAAAGTGAGCCAGGCATTTTGGGAATGCCTTTAATCTCAGTATCTAGGAGGCAGAAGCAGGCAGATCTCTGAATTTGAGGTCAACCTGGTCTCCATAGGACAAGTCATGCAACACAGTGAGACCTTTTCTCAAAATACTGAATCCAGTAACACACGCCTTTAATCTCAGCACTTGGAAAGCTGATATCTGTGAATCTGAGGACAGCCTGGTCTCTATAAGGAGTTTTTGGCCAGCCAGAACTCCACAGTGAGACCCTGTCTCAGAAAAAATAAGTAAACAAAACAACAAATAAATATCAGAGAAAGAAGAGGTGAGTCAAACTACTAGCACCCTTCCCAAAAACATAAAAAGAAAAAAAAAAAACCTAAAATAAGTTAAGTACATCCAACATAGTAGTAAGTGTACATGCATTGTTTTGCAATACACCTTTCAGTCTTATACACACATAAGAACTCGGAACTGTAATGTAAACCATACTTCTCATGGTCACTGTGAGAGCCAGCACACTGGGCATGCTGGGGAACAGATCAGGTCTGGCCTCTGCTGCCACCACCGCTGGCTTGGGACCTGTCACGGGACCTTTCATCTAGAAAGCAGGTAGGCAGCTCACTCTTTGTCAAGCTTTAGTATGTGCACAAACATCCTGTCTCAAAACAATTCAAAACCACTTTCCCTCCTGAAAGTATCTCCTCTTTTGTCTCTAGATTAAATTCCAACCAATATTAATATACTTTCAGGTGTTCTTTTTTTCCCTCACATGAATTTCATCTGACTTTAAGGATAGTTAATCCCAAATTCTCACCTTTTGTAGGTATTTTTATAAACTCTGTATTGTATCATTTCAATATACAACACACAACAGCTACGAAACTACAATGTGCTACCAAAACTGAGAATCAATTTTATTATTTGTAGTAACTGTTTCTAGAATAAAACAGATATCAGAACTGATCTACTTAAGGTTTTGGGAGCAAGCTTACTTCAGTCTGTAAATAGGCCCTCTTCACGCACACTTTAACCCCACTGCTTTCTTAGCAAAGGACCTCTCGACACATCGACTCCACACCACCACTCACATGCCCTGCACAGCCTGTCTTAGTTATGAAGTGTAGCCCTACCACACTGCAGAAGGATCAGAGGCTCAGAGTTAAGGTTAACCCCTTTACCTCGGTATCCCTTGAGACCTTACTTATGTGAAGGCAGTAAACAACATACCACATATATTCAATGAAAGGTGACTCAGAAGTCCTAGGTTCAGTTCCCCTACTGATGACAAATCAAGCTCTGGGAGAGTCAGAAAATTGGGAGGTCATAGTCTTTGGACTGAAAAGTGTGGTTGTAAGGTGGCCAAAACTGTTTAATCTCCTTGAAAAAACAGCTCATAATTAAAAGATTAATTATAGACATCGGTTATATTCTCTAGAATTCTAAGTAATTAAAGAGACAGTACTAAGGATAGTTACTATTTGTCTAATTTTACAGAAAACCAAGATGAACCCTAAACTACTTCCTTGTTACCACATCAAAACAAACAGTAACATTTATGAGCAGTGAATTAATTGGTACTTAAACGATGAAATGGCATTACTATCAAATATTTAATTTCTAAATTTTTATTTTAGAATGGTTTAACTATCATCTAAAGCAAATACTCTGACACTGATGAAAACTCCTGAGACATGTACTAAAAGCCCAGCCTTTTCGGGCTCACCTGCTGCTCATCCTCCATGACGTTACTTGCAAATTCAAACACTAGGTCGTTCTGTTGGACAACAGCAGCCATAGTAAAGCATTCCCCTTAGATCCACATGAGAAAAGTCCCAAGCAGCTTCAAGCCTCTCAGGCAAGTCTGTGAGGTTACTGCAGACCAGACACTCTTCAGTAAAAGGAGTTCTCCAGATTTGCTTGCTTCACTGACATTCTAAGCAAACAGGCAGGTTTTCTGAAACCATTCAGTTGGTCTTCTTGTCCCTGAAAAACAAAGGCTTAAGTTAGTGGTGAAAAAGCAATCCTCTGGCTAAAATGTAACAACTGAAGCTGCAGAGATCTCCAATTCTGTTACTCTTAAGGAAAATCAGTATGTCGAGTATACACAGGGTTTTGGTTTTCAAGACACACTTTCCTTGAAGGCCTCATTCCTAAGATAAAATCTCCCCCTCATTTTTTCTTTCTTCCCTGAGGTGTACTTGAATTAAAGTACTGAGTGGGGCAGGGTGGGGATGGGAGGGATGTTCCAGTAATAATTAGGAAATTTTAAATCCCAGCAGAGGATATATAAACAATTCCATTCTTCTCACTGGCCCAGCAAATCACCTACATGCACAGTAACCACTACTCACTAAATTTCACAACAGACTCATTCATCCTTAACAGCAACGTGCAAGCCCTATCCCATCACAGATACTAAATGAAGACAGTTAAAGGTTGTAAATGATGTTTGACGAGTTTTTAAGAGTGAGCAGAAATTAAAGCCTACTTTTCTGTCCCTGAAAGAGCCCGGGTGAGAAAAAACCGCTAGACCAAGCTGTCTTCGGGGCCTTCTTTTTGAATGCACTAAAATGTAGCCTTATCTCCAACACAAGCAACAGGAAGGAAACTGTACTTGACCACGTCACGGCAAGTTAGAACATGCAAAGGACCGCACTTTACAATGGTAGAAAAACAGAAATGCAACTTAGGAGCAAAAACAACCTCACAGAGCTCTGAGAATGACTGCCAAACACGTTTGTGTATTAGTGTTTTTAAAAAGAAATGCTACCCTAACAAAGTTAATAATGGTGTTTATTACAATTATATTAAACATTAAATGTTTATGGCCATAAATGTGACATGAAAAGTTAAGATTTTAGATGGTGATGTTTTTAAAATCTAGTTATTTGAAACATCTTTTATAATATTAATATAAATATTTCAAAAAGATGACAACTTGAAGTAAAGGATGGTGACTAATCCTAATAATTGTAAAGATACAAGTTTGGGACTTGGGAGCCACGGTGAGTCAGTTTCCTGGAAACTTTACACCTAATTAGCAGGAGCTAGCCAGGTCAGGTACCCTACTTCCAATTCCCTGTATATTCCAGGCTTTAGAGATCAACATAGATCACTGTAATTTCCATAACTGGAAATCAAAAATTAAATAAGGGCTAGGAATTCAAGTCAGATTTTTACTCAATAAACTTAGTTTCAAGCCAGTGGTGTTCAATTCTGACCCAGCCCAATTCTTTTAGCAGAAATTTAACTACAACACTAAGAAAGTAGTTTAAACCCATCTGGTCGTGTTTTGAGCCTAGAAAGGACAAAAAAAATATGTTCATGTTTAACTGGCATAGATGTATCAACACAGATGTATACTTTACCTTGTATAAACATTCCTCATTTTTGCCCTTAACATTACGACATAGCCCATTCCTCTATGTGGCCCTGCCTTCTATCATTCCCCTGGCCACCACTTCTTTGTTCTTGTCTCCCTTCTCTCTTTCCATTATTCCTGTTCCTGGAATATCCCCTCCCACCTCTCAATCTTATCTTTCCATTCGTCAACGTTTAAGTCACTTTTTTTGAGAGACGTCATATGCCAGATAAGCCTCAGACTAGCTATGTAGCCAAGAGTCACTGTGAACTTCTCATCCTCTCGCCTCTGCCTCCCAAGTTCCTTCATAAAGTCTTCCAACTTCACATCTAAACCCATAAGGATTGTTCTCTTCAAAATCACAGCACTTCCTGCCTATCCTACCAACTTAGCACTAACCACACAGTGTGTTAAAGCATTACTCACTGAATTCAACTGAATAAATGTGTCAGTGCTTGTTGTCTGAAAACCAGTATGTAGGAATCAGAAATAAGTAGGGTAAACTCTCCTGGGGAAAGAACCAGAGTTTTTAATTTCTTCTCTACCACCTAACCTGTTGCCCATGCTAATGAAGAAGGTTCATGTTAATGGCAGATGTTTTAAACATCTACCACGAATATTAAAGTTATTGCTACATATATTCTTTGTTTATCAATGAAGTACTTTTGATAAAGAGGAAATTACTATCATCTTCAAACTCCAAAGCAAGAAAATACAACAGGATTAAGGGATGTTTAAGACACAAGGGTTTTTCTGTCAAAGGTTAGGTTCAAGGGTACACCAAGACCGGGCTTTCTTAGTGAGTACAGGAGGACCTCTGTGAGGAGTGACCTGTCTAACGTCACAAAGTTACTGTTTCTTAACAGAGCTACTGTGCTTTACCAACTGCCCTTCGGAAACTTCAAAAGTAACAGCAAGCATGAAAATGGTCTGACCTCACACCCCATGACTGACAACCTGTAAAAATAACCCAAAATGGCTGCCCCAAATCACCATCGCCCAGCTGCATGGGTAGGAAAAGATAACTGAGCTCTGACAGTTTCAGTTCACATGTGTAGGGAGTTCACTGACCCAAGACATAAGAAAAGCATTTTCTTTGGTTTAATTAGGCCTCTGACACTGTGCCTTCTTCCTACTCATCCTCTTTCCTGTTTAGGTATCCTGTGGCTCTAATGTGGTTGTTGAGGGGAAAATAAGAAACAAAAATCTTTCTGATTCTTAAACCAGAGGTACCTTCTTTGCACGTCAAGGATACTGGAATAACATACCTCAGCTGTATTAATTAATTAAGTAAGTAAGTAACAGACAAGACTGATACCTACACCAGTGATTCAGTTATTCTTTTAATTAGCGGAGGTGCCCAGATCTCATGATCTATAAGCACAACACAGCTAACATTACAGTCTCATTTCCTAAATCAAAACTCACTTACTATGAAACACATAGTCTTGCTTTTAAATCCACTCAGACCTTTGTGCTATTACACAGTTTAAAACAGATTTAAGTAAACGTTTATATCAAATTTAAGGGGGAACTCCACCTTCTGGGTTTTTTTTTTTTCCAATCCAGCCAGTACACATCATCAAATGCATCTCTAGAGGCTCTGAATTCTTCTGTCTAAAATGTCCAAACAGATCATGATGCTTCCCTAAAGTTATTACACGAAAAGACATGGGCATCAAGACTGAAAACAAAGTCATCTGATCTACCCTAAGACAGATTAAGATTTTAAGCTTGTTTAATAACAGACATGGTGACACAAACCTGTAATTTCAGACAAGAATTTGAGGCCAGCCTGGGCTATATAACCAGCCCTTGCCTAAAACAAACAAACAATAATACCAAACCTCTTTAAATTTACCCGTTAACGAGCCATATATTCAGGAAGATAGCTGCTATAACAGTTCTCAAGCACATGTTTCTGCAACACTATAAACTAACAAGGAAAATGAAGGAGAAAGCTCTTCATCTGACAGGCCATGCTGGCACCTTACTTACACATTTTAGAGAAGTAACCCAGTTTGGGGCATCCAAACAATTCCCAGACTATCTCTAATGCCTTTTTCCTTTGGTAAACTACAGCACAGAAATGCTTAGAATTAAGATTCGTAAGTTCTCATCACCAATCTTCACACTTGAGGTAAAGTCATAAAACAAAACAATTCTGATGAACTCTAACCTCAGACCACTTGGGCTCCGCCTCTGAGGTGTGGCCCTGAGCAAGGTTTCCACACACTCAATGTAAGTCTCTAGTGCTCTCCCTCTGTTAAATGAGCATATAAATGGCAATAACATCTAAGCTGAGAAAATCATCTGTGAAACACTTGTGCCTGTAACTGGGACTGAGGTCAGCCGCAGAGCACTTGCCTAGAAAGATGCCAGTTTCAGTCTCCAGCTCTGCTTAAAGAGAAAGCCAAATACATGGGCAGAGGCGCTGGTACATAAACTGAACTCAATAAACATTAGCTTAATTATAGCTCTGAGTATAATGGGCAAAATGTGCAACAGGTGCTCGTTAGATTCTAATTATTTCTTAAGTCTCATTTCTATAACCACTGAAGAGTCTTTCACCAGAGCTACTGGTAAGGCTCCAACACCATAGCCCATTAGCCACAAAATCTAAGATGACTCTGGTGCTTAGTATTTTGGTATCCTTTTGATAAATCCAGTTGTATAAAGATGAGAACTCTAAAACTTTACTTCTGAGGCGAGAGAGATGGCTCAGCGATTAAGAGCTTTGCTCCTCTTGTAAAGGAACTAGGTTCAATTCTCAGCACCCACATGGTGGCTTACAACCATCTGTAACTCCAGTCCCAGGAAATATGACACCCTCATGTAGGCCAAACACCCATTCATAGAAAATAAATATTTCTTAAAAAACTTCACTGAACAGAGTCTAGTTAGGACCCTGTCCCAAACACAATGACTTTATCAATTTTTCTAAACACAAAACATTGTTTCACATTAATGACTATAACAACTCAATTTAAATTTTTTTGCATAACTCATTATAAAGTGTTTCAAATATAAAAAATTATAAAGCATTTCAAATATAAAAAAAGCATGAATTGAAACTTGCAAAATTAATCCTTCTTTGAATATAAAGCATAAACTATATAATTTGAGAACCATTTCAGATAAAAAATATGAAATATCCATTAAGATTTTACATTAAAACTGGTATTTAATACTTTTATATTGCATTTGTTAGTTTTCAACAATATGAAGTAGTGACAAATAAAACACTCCATAAAAATGTTGAATCCCATTTCCTTTCCCTCAAATATTCTCTCCCTTACAGAACCTTATCCTAAATAAAATACTTAATACATTGAGATTTTTTTAGCCAGATGGTGGGGGCACACTCCTTTAATCCCAGCACTTGGGATTAATGTTAATTTTTTTTTGGAAATTACTATAGTACAAACACATTTAATGTAAGTAAACCATACATTTAATGTAAGGCTCTAGAGCTCTCTTTGGAAAACAGTGAATACAGAGGGTCAATTAAACAAACGAGATTCTAAAGTAGATCATTCTAGCTGAAAAGGGTAAAAGGCGTCAGCAAGGAGGACAGGGAGAACTGACTGGCTCACCAATTCGGATGACACTTGGCTTATATATACTGCTGGCCGGGCAGTGGAACCTCACTAAGAGGAATTCTGTTATAACTGTACAAAAAATGCCTGAGCAGGAAGGGTTCTTATACCAAATAGTAACTAATAAAGAGACTTTTGCAAAATCATCTTCAAGAATTCTAAGAAAAACAAGGCTATTTGGAAAAAAAAAAACTATTAGGAGAAATGCATCAGAAATTAAAGAACATGTAAAAAGAGGGGCTCCACAGAAAAACTAGAACCCAGAAGCCGTAGACCCACTGTTTGCAGTGACTGTAATTTTTGTGTGGTGAACCTCAATTGGGCTTTTTTCTAATGTTTTTCATTGTTTTAGAATGCTAGGCAACAGAAATGAAATCAAATCTGTGGTTATCAAAATAGACACCAAATGGTCTGCCCATTATCAATCTAAAAGTTTTGTATAATTACAGGGTTTAGAGTTGGAAAAAACACCTCGGAATAACTGAGGACTGCAGATGTCATTGAAAAGTTTGGAGCTGTCAGCAATCTGACCTGCCTAAGGACACAGCCAATAAGCAGTAAAGAGAACATGAGAGTCCCAGTCTCCTCTTGCCCCTCTCTCTATTTTTACTAGTGGGACTTCATGTTTTTATCAGCAGAGTACCAGCGACTAGGGTAACAGTTCAGTGACAGAGAACTCGCCTTGTATGCACAAGGCCCTGAGTTTAGATACCAGCACCATCAAAACCAAGCATCTGTTGCCAAGTATGTTCCCACACTCTAGTACACTTATTAGTTGAAATGTCTTAGGACGATACTTTAGGCATCCTCTTGATACTTGGAATACATCGCTTCTAACCATATATAGTTGGAGTGAAGGGAAGGTTTGAAGATGTCTCCTTTGTAGCTTTAAGCCTTAGTTTACTATTACTGTGCTTACTATTACTAGTACTTACTATTACTAAGTCTCCCATATTGTATTCTTTACAGCTTCACTCAGCCTTAAAATAGCGGAATAAAAAATAATAATAAAATGAAAATAAAAACATGGAAGCCATTTATAAAGATCTCTCTAAGCCATGCACCATATTTACAAAATTTGGGGGTTGGGGAGGGACAAGTTAATACTCAAAGTAAATAAATCATTTCTCACTGCATTCAGGGCCTTTCATAATTTAATTTTAAAAAATACTAAATATAGTGGCACAGAGGTATTGAACCCAGCACTTGGGAAAAAGAAGCAACCAGATTTTAAGAGGTCAAGGCCTACTGGAGTCTACATAGCAAGCTTCTGGCCAGCCAAGGCTACATAGCAAGACCCTATCTCAAAAAAGACAAACAAACAAACAAACAATAAAATGCTTGGGGCTGGAGAGATTGGAGAGATGGCCCGTGAGTTACAAATGCTCACTGCTATACTCTGAATATTCAGAGTGTATTCTACCAGTATACATCCAAGCAGAAAGTGGCATACTCATACACAAATACACAAATAAAGATTTCTTTAAAATAAAATAGAATGCTTAAAAGCAAGACATAGTTGTTATTCATCTACAATCTCACATTTGGAAAGTAGAGGCATAGCCAGGCAGTGGTGGCACACACCTTTAGTCCCAGCCCCTGGGAGGCAGAGACAGGCAGATTTCTGAGTTCAAGGCCAGCCTGGTCTACAGAGTGAGTTCCAGGACAGCCAGGGCTACACAGAGAAACCCTGTCTGGAAAAGCAAAAAAAAAAAAAAAAATAGAGGCATGAGAATCTTTTCTAGCCTAACTTAGACCAAATGAGGCCCCAGAAATAAAAAAATAAATAAATAATAAATAAACAAACTTGATATTTTAATCCTTTTTAAAAATTAGCCTTCTGATTTTTTCAAATACTCAATGAATACAAAATTGTATCTGTGGTTTGTGTTGTATCTTAGGAAAAAAATTAATGACTAAAACCAAGTTTCTGTAATTTGTACATATATACCACATATATGACCACCAGCTTGGTTTTGTCTTGGAAACAATGTTTTCTTACATAGCCCAGGCTGCCCTAGAACTCAGGGTCGTTCTTATCCTTTGCATCTGCCTCTGAAGTGCTGGCACTCCAGGTGTGCACAATCACATTCACCTCCCACATCTTTTAAGTAGCTGGCTATTCAGTATAGCTACTTAGTATTAGGCATTTGTCAATTTAAATAAACTGTCTTCACATTAGGTATTATTTAATTAAGAAAGGAAAACACTAGACATTCTTACATTGAAAGACAGCACAGAGGAGTGGCAATCACAACTCTATCAAGTTTGATTTTCATATAAATAAAGCCACATGGTGGCATCGAATAGAAAGCCTCAGACGTGGTTCTGGTGAAGCTGAAGCAGGTCTTTTCCCAATCAAACTCACCTTAGATTCAACTGTGTTAACTTTAAGAACCCATCAGGATGATCGAACCAATCAGACTGACTCTCTCTACTTTTGCCTTTTGCTGACACCGGGAGAACAGTCCCAGGCCTCCAAGGGAGGCTGCAATTACTCCCCACACCTGAAATTCCAGTTCTTTCGCATACTTCTCCACTTTCTACTATTGGCCACTCAGCTCACCTGGTGTCAGGTTACATTTAGTCGGTGTTTATTGCACCTGAAAAGCCAACAGATCTCATACCTAGGCCTGTTACTACCTGTGGTCTCAGGATTAGCCCTCTTTGAACATGTTCTGAAAACATGAGAATTTAAAACTAAGAACTTTAAACCATGATAATCATAAATTTGTCATAGAAAAAATTTTAATTTCTTTCTCAAAAAGGCTAAATTATCATCAAAATACTAGCTTATGCTTTATTATGTAAACTAACTGTGTACAGAAAGTTTCTTCTGTCCAGTACCCAAAACCTGAACTCTGACAAATACCCAAAAAACATAAACATGCTAAAACACCCTTATCAGTAAAACCTGTTCAGGCAACTAAACATTTTTCTCTGCAACAAACAAGAATTAACCTGCAAGAAATCTGTTTGTATCTGTGGCTGTTTATTCCTCTGGTTAATATTTTCATTTTAGGAAAACCAAGCTCTAACACCGTGGTTTGATTCCCATCAGGCTTTGGCTCTGACTGCGTGAGGAAAGGCAGGGATGTGCTTAACCTCCAGGGCCACGCTGTTCCACAATAATCGCAGCATTTGCAAGTTAGAGACTTGAGTTAGAGGCCGGATGCTTACTGAGATCCTGTCTTTAAATCAATTGGGAGGTGACTCAGTCAATCAAGCAAGTTCAGTCTCCAGTGCCCACACATGTGGTGGTCCCTGTGTGTAATGCTGGTGTCCAGGCGACAGAGGAGGAGGATCCTGGTGCCTGCTGGCCAGACAGTCTAACCGAATTGAGCTCCAGGCCAATGAAAGACTGCCTTATGGCTGAGGATCCTTAAAACCATCCTCAGGACTAACAGGAATCTCAGCTTCTAAACTTAATGAAAAAAAACAGCAGCAGCAAGAAAACCTCAGCTATGGGAGGCAGGAAAGCAGAAGGCATGGCTAGAAGTGCAAGATACACACTTAAAATACTGAGTGCTTTAAAAGCATATGTAACTCTATTTTCCTTTTTATAAATCTCAAAAACAAACTTCACTGTAAGTAATCTGAAGGTATGGGAGACACACACACACAACACACACACACATATATATATATTATATTATATATATATATATATATACATACATATGCATGCTAAATGTTTAGGGCCTTCATCTTTTAAAACATAAGGGCACAATTTTTAAATCATTTGAATCCATTTTGACTACATTAATTAAAGCTCAGCTCCTTAAATTGTACTGGGTCCAGTGACAGAATTGAGTGTTATGAATACCTTGCATAGGACAAGATTTCCTCCCTCTGTCTCTGTGTCTCTGTTTTGGAGGCCAGGTCTCAGTGTGTAGCCCCTGCTGACCTTGAACTCAATATGCAGACCAGACTAGCCTTGAACTTAAAGATCACCTCCCTCTGCCTCCAGAACACTGAGACTGAGAGTGTTCACTACCACTAGGGGAAAAAAGGATTCCTGTATATACAGAGACAATGGTCTAATTCAAAACTAAATGTATAATGAATTTGAGGTGCTCCTGGAAGCACACATCCATGTTGCATCATGGACTTCACTGTAGCTTTGGTTCAGAACACACAACTGTCTACTTTGCACGGTGCAGGTCACTATGCTATGCAATGCTGGGAGCACTGCCTGAAACCTCAGACTCCAGACTACTGTATGTCACAAACTGCAGTGCTTTTACTATACATGTTTTCTGTTCCTGCAGAAACAGTTTTTACTATGGAAAACAAAGAGTTTTAGTATTTTTCTATCATCATTGTTTGATACTTGAGTATCAAATTAAATATATTGGGTTTGGTTGTTTTAGAATGTTTGATTTTTAAAATCATTACTTGTGTTTATGAATTGTGTATCATTTAAAAAAAAAAAACTGTTCAGTGAGGCCAAGATTGCTCAGCAGGTAAAGGAACTTGCTATTATGCCTGTGTTATAATTAAAATCAAAATATCAATCAACTCTGAAAATGTCAAAGATGTTTTAGTACCACAGTACCAAATATTCAGCTAAGACTTAATTGTTATATGTGAAAAGTAAACAAGTAATCCTCTTTAGGTAAATGATATTTATAAATCTCAAAAACGAACTTCACTGTAAGTAATCTGAAGGAATGGTATTTAATAAATGATAAAATTATACCCATATGAAAGAATTGTTCTATTCAATTTTTTTATATTCAGAGCCTCTCTTCTCTCTTTCTTTCTCTCTCTCTCTCTCTCTCTCTCTCTCTCTCTCTCTCTCTCTGTGGTGTATTGTTGGCATGTGAAATACACTGTACCACATCTATGACCACCAGTTTGGCTCTGTTTGTGTCTTGGAGACAATGTTTTTCTTCATAGCCCAGGCTGCCCTGGAACTCAGGCTCCTCCTTATCCTTTGCATCTGCCTCTGAAGCTCAGTGAACAACTCTGCAGGAACTGGTCCTCCCCTTCTACCAGTGGGTACTGTGGACTCAGCTCTGGTTGGTAAGCTTGGCAGCAAGAACCTCTACTCACTGAACCTTACAAAATATCCCTCCTGTTTTCCATCAGTAAACATTTGCTCTGAACACCTATTTTACATATGTATATAATCAGGGGTCATGTAAAATCTCCCATGAGAAAGGTAGCCATGTGTAGAAAAGCTCCAAGAAACTCTAAGGTGCATCAGAGACACTGGATTTGGTTTTCTCCAATGGGAAATAACCTTTTTTGATGTCTATCTCTGTCTAGAGCCAATCAAAAGATCTCAAGAATCTATGTTTATTAATGGATTCAGTGGTAAGCAATTCAAGATTGTGATATTCAGTTCAGTGATGTTTGTTTGTTTGTTTGACCTAAGTAAAGTTCTGCTGAATTTACCTAAGTGCAGTTCTGTGGAAGAGTCAGAATATCGTGCGTCATCCTTGATCCACACAGTCCACTATGTCTCATTGTTCATACAGCAGTCCACCATGCTGCTTTTTCAGCGAGTCCAGGGGTTTCCAAAGAGGGTTCTAACAACAGAAGGTTGTCCCTGTGCTCAACCCAATGACGGTCCCAGTAATCTGGGACTACCGTTCAACATGACAGGAGCAGCGTGACAGGCATTGCACAGATGATGGCACTGCTGCAGTGTAAGCCGCTCCCCTTTACCTCTTCCTGGATGGCACAGATACTCTCAACAAACATGGTAAAGTGCTCAGGTTTCCGGAAAAACAAACATCACTGAACTGAAGGACTGGGTTTTTGTTCTCGGTCAGAGGATGAGAAGGGAGGAAATAGAGGAATGGTAGTACACATCTGCAATTCCAGCACCAGGAAGGCAGAGGTACGAAGAGAAAATTATGACCACATAATCAGTTCCGTCTCACTAATAGGCCAGGGACGGTGGTACACGCCATTATCCCAACCTAGGCTACGCAGATCATTCTAAGTTCTGCACTTAGACCTTATCCTCAATAACTTCAAAACAAAAGCTATGAGGGTGGCACTGGTTCGTCATCCCAGCTCCTCCGCAGCCTGGCAAGAAGACTGAGAGCCCATACTTGGGCTATGCCGTGAGGGCAAGGCCAGCCTGGCAACTTGCAGAGTGAGACCTGCTCTCAATTTGTTAAAAAAAAAAAAAAAGAAATTAAAACTACAAAAAATTTAAAAGTTTTGGTTTCTCCAGCAGAGTGCTTGTTCCAAAGTGAGGCCATTATTTCCCTATTACCACCATAAAATTCACAAACTAAACAAATAATTTTTTTAAATGGAAAATGACAAGGTTCTCTCCCCCTCCCCCATCCATACAGGGTCTCATTGTTTAGGCTGGTTTTGTGACTAAAGGAATGTACCTCTATGACTAGCCGAAAACTTTTAAAAACATGACTCTTACATTCTTTGTACATGCTATTCAACTAAACATCAAAACAACCTTCATTCACTTGAATACCAGAAAAAAAAAAATGGATTAGTTGCAATATTCTCAACTTGAATTAAGTATTTTGAATAGATGGCACTCAGCTATGAAATAAAGCAAGGTGATATCCATCACAGATTCAACTTTGTTACCACTTAATACAGTCTGCTCTCACCAGTATTCAGGAAAGCTTCACTTGTAAGGACACAGCTCAGTGGAGGAGCACTGAGCACTCACCTAGCGTGTGCAAAACCCTGACTTGGATCCACAGCTCCCCAGGAAAACACACTTGAAGGAAGTAGAAGAAAGGCAGAGGAAAGAAGCGCTTGCTTTTAATTATTTCTTACAAATTAACCACAAAGGCAACTTGCAGAGAAGAGACATGTAGTTCTTTAATCAGCTGTGGCTTTGATTCCAGAATGGAACTATGGGCTGTGTGTATGCACCTATGCTAGTACTTAAGTACAACCTAGGCACTGAGTATATAAAACTAAAGGCAATTAAGGCGTGACCTTTGACCTTACAGGGTTGGTTCCTAGGAAAGACTGGGAACAGATAACTAGTGTATCTATCAAATGATAGGGTGGGGGAGCGCAAGCACTTGTGAGATGGAGAAAACCTTACAAGGAGGCCAGCTCATTAGCAATAATTCCCATCTGATCTTCCCAAGTTGCAGACTGTGAAGGAGAAGAAGACATTCTAGTTAGAAGAAGCAATGCTGGCATTTAAATCTAAAAATGAGGTGGGACAGCCTAGTAGAAAACAAGCTTTTCCAACAGGGAAACGAAATTGTCTCACCTCCTCACTTTGTGTGAGTTTAGACAGATTTTCCACACATAAGACACAATAGAATCCAAGAAAATGTTAAAGGGCATACAGAAAAAAAAATGCAGCCATCTACACTGCCATAATAAGACCACAAAAATACATTATTTTTTTTTTTTTACATTTCCCTCCATTATTTGAAATTAAATATACTTGATAAGGCTGAGCACAGTGGTGCACAACTTTATTCTACAGAAGCAGGTGGACTTCCATGAGTTTGAAGCCAGCTTGGTCTACATAGTGAGCTCGGGAGCTATATAATAGAGACTCCGTGTCAAAGTTAACATTAACTAGATGCGTGTACTCAGTAAGCCCGACGATGGCTCTGTAGTACAGTGGTTGCAGTTCAGTGCTAACGAACACGCCTAGTTATGTGCAAGCTCTGGGTTTAGTTCCCAGTTCTAAAAGTAAAAAGGCTGACTCCTAGGTAATACCACCTGATTGACTTCAGGCCTACATGTACACCTCACATGCATGTGCACACATATGAACATGTGTGCATGCATACACAAAGTGAACAGTTCCTCAGAAACACCACCTCTGACTCCTAAGAAATGCCACCCAAGGTTGACCCCTGGCCTCCATATGCATGCATGCACTCCAGGATGCACACTCACTCACACTAAGATATACTTGAGTATAGTGTGATACATGCCTATAATCCCAGCGTTTAGGAGGCTAAGTTAAGAGGATCATGAGTTTAATGCCAGCCTAAGTACATATGGAGCCTTTCAAAAAACAAAACAAAAATCACAAAAGGAAAAACCTTTTAAATGTAAAACTTATGTTTTCTTATAAGTCCTATATCTAATGTCAAAGTGTTGCCAGATATCCATGCAATCCGTGGAACACCAAGAAGCCTACCATACCCTTAAAATCAACAAGTATGAAGTTTAATAAAACAAGCTTTATGCTTAACTGGGCTCCCTGATGGGAAATTAAAGCAGCAATTGTACATCTGTGTCTCTGTTCCTCTCTTCGTGGTTTAACTGACAGGAAGCAGAGAGCAAGATAGGGCATACAAATGTCAAGTATTTCCTGCCTTCTCTGCTGCATCTAACTTTATAAATAGTTCAATTGCCTGTGTAAAAATACAGTGAAGTATGATATCAGAAACATAAAAATTAAGAAAGACAATGAAAGTATTCTGGTGTTGAAAGCTAAGATACAAAAAAACAATGTTCAAGTCCTTTGAAGGACTCCTAGGAATGAATACCAAAGATCTGATAAAATGCTGTGGCTGGGCTTGTTGGCATAGGACTATGATCCCTGATATTCCAGAGCCTGAAGGGGAAGACTGCTACAAAGCAAGGCAAGGAAACTCAGGAAACTTAGTAAGACCCCTGCTCCAAATTTAAAAAATACAAAATGTACTGGAGCCATTGCTATAGCATGCAAAAAACCCTGGGCCTAAGTAGAAAACAACAACAAACAAACAAACAAAACCCCACATGACTGAATAAAACAGCAGAACAAGCCAGCACACTATTACACCTGCTGTAGGAGTTTGCCAGTTTTCAGAGTAGCATTTTTTAGCCTCCCGAGCTTTACATTTCAGAACAAACGGGAGGCAGAGGCAGCTGGAGCTCTCTGAATTTGAGGCCAACTGATCTACATAAAGCACTCTAGGCCAGCCAGGGCTATATAGTAAGAATCTGTCTTTAAATAAACAAATAAAAACAAAACAACAACAAGAACAACAAAAACAAATGGTGTAGTTCAGTGGTAGAGCAAGTGGCTTAGCTTATCAAAGAGATAACATGCCCACCCCACCCCCAAAATGACTCATTAGCACCAAACTGATTCATTTGCCACTTTGATCTTTGAGGGTTGTTTGGTTGTTCTGTAATAGTTCTCATGCAATCCTAATTGTTCTCCACCTCTCTATATAAGAAAAGATGACCCTGACCTTCTGACGTCTCCATCTCCAGACATGATGCCTACCATATAGGCACTCTATCAACTAAGCTAAGCTCAGATTGTTGGTTTTTTTTTTAATACAGCCTTTTGTCAGTCTCAGATTATTTGTGCCCCAAACCCACAACAAACTACCCCCACTTTCTCATATATCCAAAACTTGGTTCCTGTAATTTATTTATATATCTACCATAAATAGGTTCTCAATTGATCATGCCTTCCAAACTAATAATTTTTATGAATGATCATAACTCATCACTCATGCCTCCTATGTTCTAAAAAACATGGTTAGGCAAAGTACAGCTATCTTCTCTGTTAATGTTGGCAATTATTACCTATTATAAATATAATCTACATCAACTACAATTTTATCAGGTTTTAGCAAGTGCCATTAGTCTATGTCAATGTTCAAAATATCATTGTTCATATCATGTAAGCCCATTATGAGTATTCTGTGGCTTCCTCCCTACATATACTTACTATTTATTTAGGTTTAAGTAAGGTTCTATGTTTCTAGAGTACAAAGTCTTATACGATGGTGTGAATATACAGTTTGATTTTTACCTAATATTTTCAAATGAAAGGCTATAGCTCATTCTTTTATCAACAACTACTAATGTTCTAATTAATATTCTAATTTAAACCTGAAATAATGGGCTGGAGGTACAGTTTAGCAGTAAACCATTTACTTAGCCTATGTAAGGCTGACAGGTGTGGGCAGCAGACAGGGAGGGAAAGGAGAGAGAATGAAAATGATGTAAGGGTTAAGGATACAGCTCAGAAGTAATTTGCCTGGAATATTCAGTGCCTTAGCTTTGATTCTCAGTCAATACAAATAAATAATAAAATCTGCATAAACATATATATACACATGTATATATATATATATATATATATATATATATATATATGTGGTGTGTGTGTGTGTGTGTGTGTGTGTGTGTGTGTGTGTATATGTACATAGTCTTCTAACATTTTATAACAAGCTTAAGAAAATCTTTAAACATAATATATAAGGAATCTTCAAGCATCAAAGATTCTGATTCAAAACACTGAAGTACATTAAGCCAATTTATGGTTACTGGGCTTTCATTATACCTGAAGTGTTCCAGATGCACAAAGTAACCTGCCTTCCAAGATGCCTCTCACAAAACGTGCTCTGACCTCATGCAGAATACAGATGCAGTAACTCCCCATGGAGGTTTTTAACAGAAGCACTAAGTATCTAAAAGCAAGTCTCTTTCAACCTTCTCAAAATACTTCTCAAATTCGAACTGAAACTCTTTTTCTTGTGGTGCTAAGGACTGAAGCAGGCCACCTGTGTACTAGGCACACAGTCTACCACAAAACTATACCCCTGGCCTCAAGTCTGAAACTCTATATAGCAACTCATGGCTCCCCCAATTAAGAACACAATAAAGTAATGCAGACTACGTGTGATAGTGCTTGCCTGGAATCCCAGGACTAGGACACTGAAGGAAGAGGCTGGAGAATTCAAGACCAGCCTGGGCTAATTCGGGGAAATCCTGACTCAAAATGAGAAAAAGAAAAAACAAAAGTGGGGGGATGACTCAAGGTCGAGAGCACTTGCTGCTCTTCCAGAAGACTGAGTTCAGTTCTCCGCACCCTGACAAGCTGGTGCCTTACCGGTAACCAGCTCCAGGGGAACTGGACACCTTTTTGTAAGTAAACAGGAGAAAGAATTTTATAAACAAGAAAAACTGAGAACGTAATGAGAACTGAATCTACTAGAAGATAACTTAAAGGCACATTTCACCTATTGCTAAAAAGCACATAAAAATGACAGATATCACTGCTAACTCTGTGTTTGTGAAAATTAAACCAGGAAAGTTAGAGCAGGAAAGCAGCAGCAGCTTCCTTCTCGAGCTTCCCCTTTCTCAAGGCAAAGGCTGGAGCTGGAGAAACTTGGCCCTGATACTTTCACTTTCTTCGAGAAATGTTGATTTCCTTCATCAAGTGCCGAGATAAGCAAAAATACTCCATTATCAAGTTGTGTTTGGTGTAAACTTTAATAAAATTAAATTTCGGCCACATAATTCTGTGGTTATGCCATCATGTACTCTTCCAATCCCTAGTTTCTGAACAATTGGCTCATTTCCAATGGTGCAATACTGCAGTGATGCTCAAAGCCATCTCAGGCCCACATAGGGCCTGGAAACCTTGTCAGCACTTCATAGCTCAAAACGACCCTCACAATGCAACTGAGTGTCAGTTACACCTTCTCAGTGCATTCACTTGTGCAGTGTTGGTGCAAGAGCACAGACAACTAGAGCTTGCCGGCCGTGGCATGAGTCAAGGCTACACAGCTAAACCACACTACTTGTATTTTTACCAACTAGCACTGACCGTTTTTAAAACTTTTATTATTTTATGTGTATGAGTGCTTTGCCTTCGTGCATGTCTGTGTACCACATCCTTGTCTGGTGCCAGCAGAATACAGAAGGAGTCAGATCTCTTAGAGTTAGAGCTGCCAAGGAGGTGCTGGGAATTAAACCCAAGTACTCTGGAGGGGTAGCCAAGGTTCTTAAATGCTGAGCCATCTATCCAGTCTCAGCACTGACACATTTTAAAGGCAATTTCTCAATGTCTCTGATGAATAACAGGAGATAATTATTTTCTTAAATTATCTGTTCCTTCAGTCTTTGCAAAGTCTTCACACATCTCAATAAGAAAAATTAATGCTACAGAACTCTTCAACATATGTTCTTGGAAGGGCATGAAAGAATACTTGCAAACTAGCAGTACTCTACTGTCATCAGCAGCTATCTTGAAAGTTTCTAATTTACATAAGATAATATATCCCAAGAAAACACAAAGAAAAACAAAGTTTGTTTGTTTGGGACATTCTGTGTAGCCCTGACTGTTCTAGAACTTGACATTTCCCCCACACATACCCCAAATTTAACCAAGCACGGTGGCCCATGTTGGTAATATAGGAGGTAGAAAGGCAGGACGGTCAGGAGTTCAAGGTTATCTCATTCGCTAATACCTAGTAAAGTTCAAGGCCAATCTGGCACCAGTGTCAGCACCTATTTGAGCCATAAATGAGGCCCTTGAACAATCTTCAGTCAATAATTCTACATTGTAATTCTTATGACTCAATTTAAACTTCCCTTCCATCTTAGGAAAAGAGGGAGCAGGTTAACTACATACTCAGTCTCCAGGGCATCCCTGAATGCTCCCTGTATGCCATTCCCCATAAGTCCTAATAAGAAAGTGACGTGACAGCCAAGCATGGTAGCACATGCCTCTAATCCCAACACTGGAAAGCTGAGGCAGACTAGATAGACTTTGAGACAAGTAGCATAGCAAGACCATATCTTAAAACAAGCATGGAAAAAACTAGATACGCATGACCAATGTCTACTTTATTTCAAATGTAGAAACTTCTCAATTTTAAGAAATCAAACTATTCTGCTGTGTATATATGCTCCCATCTTGTTTACTTGTATCCTCCTTGATTTTTCTCCTATGGATCACAAGCCTTACAAAGAAAAAGGAGGAGGGGGAACAAGAAGGTGTAATTAGTTTTGTTTTAGTCCAGACTTGAAGCAAATACAGCCTTCGCTTAGTCAAAAGCTAACCAAACCTACAATATGCAAAGATGACAGAGAAGGGCTGGCAGCTGAACTGGCAAAATGTCTGCCTTCCTTATAAGACCACATCACTGGGATCTGCTAGTATCTAGAACCTTCTACCACAGCAAGAAGTGACACCCTTATTGCCGTCCCTTTCAAACCGACAAGGACTTCATGCACTCAGAGAGCTGGAGCCAATTCTCAACCAACCAGCTAGAAACCATTCTGGTCAACAGTAAATGACAACAAACTTGAATCATCACATACTCAAAGTTTACTTTTACCCAAATGTTAGCTTCACAGATGTTTCACAAGTAAAATATCGCTGCATAGTGAATGTATACCTGCCAGAAAATAGAACAGTTTCAGTGAATGACAAATAATTCAGGAAAAGACTGAGCCACTTCCTGCTGACAAAAGGTTTTACTTTTTTTTAACTACGAAAAGAAAAACTAACAGTAGTAAAAATTAACACTAGTAATGAGGAAGGCCAGCGTTCTCCTGTTCCTTACACAAAACTGAACTAGCACAGACCTCCTGCAGAAGCAGCTTCTTTTTTCTAAAGTGGATATTCCAAGCAAGTTCCTTTAAACTTTGTCTTCAGGTTTCATCTTCTGGGCTTGAAACTAAAAAGCAACCCGGCAAGTTCCGTGCTGTTAAAATGGCTCCTGTAGATTGGGGAAGTAGTGTCTGCTTCAGCTTATGAGTCACACATGAAACTAAGTGTTTCTAAGGGAGGCACGCCCATGTTGCTGTGGACCCAATTATTCTGCTAGGTCAAACATGCAAATGCACAGGTAAAAATGGGGGCGAGGCATCAGACAGGAGCGAGACAGAGCCCAGGAGCAAAAGCTACCTAGTTTAAACTGCCACTAACTCATGCTAATTGCCATCCTTTAAAATTAACAGTATAAAATAGAATGACAAGCTACAAGAAAGTAAAATTAAGACATCAAATAAATATGACTATAAAAAGAAAAAGTGAGAGGGGATTAAAGGAAAGAACGAACTGTGTCTCTTACCACAGCGCCTGACAGGTGCGTCCAACCTGGCTACTCATTAACCCTTATATGAAGGGATATATGGCTATGTAATCTGGAAAAGCCAGCAAACTGTAATACCAGATGCAAACTTATAGGTTCTCTGAACAGATAAAATTCACTAGAAAATTCAAAGTTCAGTGGAAAAATAAGTGTCAATTAACGTGGCCAAAAGAACTCTTAAAAATTCATGTTAGATGTCCAACACAGCAAAAAATGTTTAAGTAGAACCGAAAGGTTAATACTTACTTTTTAAAAGTTACCAATGCAATCATAGTTCATAACTCTAGGATTTCCAAGACAGAGCCACAGCTTCCCTTGTGGAATAACATTTTCTGCATGCCTCACCAGCCTTCTAAGTACCAGGCTCCCTTCTCCAACACTGCTGCCCTGTACGCAGGCTAATCCAACGGCCAAAGCACTACAGCAATGCCCCCCAGGTCACCACCTGACACACCACCAAAACATTACCCACAACTGTTTACCCTGGCCCCTCGGTAAGCATACTGTATTTGAAACAACTAGTTCATCAAGATGGTCTATTTATCCTATTTCACCGAAGAGTTTCTTTTTACTAAAATAATCTCTAGGACTTAATAATTTTTAACTACACAAAAGAAAAGAATAAATCAATTTTGGCTACCAACTATCTGAATGAATATTCAGATCCTAAACATCTAGGAATAAGCTGCCCTGACAGTCAACAGCTAGAAGCACACTGCTCACTGGAAAGCCCACCAACTCATTTCCACAGCTGAAATATTCTGGGTAATATCCATGTAATCCTAATCTGACTTTTTAAGTTAATTAGAAAAAATTAAAAGTAAAAGGATGATACAAAAATAAACGAATGGGGGCTGGAGAGATGGCTTAGTGGTTAACAGCACTGACTGCTCTTCCAGAGGACCTGAGTTCAATCCCAAGCACCCACATGACAGCTCACAACTGTAACTCCAGTCCCAGGGAATCCCACACCCTCTTCTGGACTTCTCAGGTACAGCATATATATGGTATGCAGATGTACATCCAGGAAAACCCATGTATAAGAAATAAAAATAAAGATTAAAAAAAATAAAGCAAATGGCAACATTGATTTTTAAAATGACAAAACAACAACTAAAAACCCAACTTGTAACATGGGTCTTGGAAGACAGCTCAGTCAGTAAAGCGCTTGCCTCCCAAGCGTGAGAGCTTGGGAGTGATACCCATCACCCAAGTGACATCTTGGACCTTGGGTTGGGATGCAGCTCCATAGTCAAGTGCTTGCCTTGCATGAGTGACACCCTGGAGTTCAATTCCTGGTAAAACAGAAGGGGGCAGACTGGAGGACCTCTGGAGCTCGCTGGCCAGCTAGCCTAGCCAAATCTACCCTGTCTCAAAACTAAGGTGGATGTCTCCTGAGGAATAACACCCTGTGTTGACCCTTGCCCTGCACATGCAGGTGAACATACACATAGAAACAACAAAGGTCTTGGAACACACAAAAGTCAGTGGCACATGCCTATAATTCCAGCTACTAAGGCTGAGGCAGGGGAATGCAAGACCAAATCAAGCCCAGGCTACATAGGAAGTTCAAGTACAGCTTTGTTACACAGTAAAATCCTTTCTTTAAACAAACAAAAACAGGATTGAGGGTATGGTTCAGTGGTAGGACAACTACCAGATACATGCAATGCTCTGTGTTCAATCCACAACACTGAAGAAGTCCTTAGGCTAAGGGTACCCCTCTAGTACAGCAAATCATATAGCAAGCATGTGCATACATACCCCATAGGAACATTTTAATATGCTAGCCTGAGATTAGGGTTTGTCTTTCAAAAAAGTGAATATCAGACACAGTAATATGTGCCTGTAACCCGAGCCTCTGCCAGCTAGCATGTTTAAGACCAGCTTAAGCTATATTAGAACCTGTACTGGCGCTAAAACTCAGGTCTTTATGTTTGTACAGCAAACATTTATCAACTAAGCATTTCCCAAGCCTGCAACTATTACTTTTATGCATTGTTGGTAGGTAGGCAAAATGATATAGCTACTTTAGAAGGCACTGGCAGTTTCATACGAAGTTAAACATATATGTTAAACATATGATCCAGTAATTCACTCCTACAGACAGAGCTGCTCAGTTTCTGAGTCAGGGTTACACTCTAGAGGCAAGCTGACTGGAAACTCAGTGTGGAACTCGGTTTTTAGTCCAAGCTAGTTTCAAACTCATGCCATTCACCCTGTCTCAGCTTTTTAAAACAAATATTTATAGTATTTTATGCATATGAGCAGTTTGTGTATATGTATGTCTATGCTGTGTGCCTGATGCTCCAGATAGTCGGAAGAGGACATCAGATCCCCTATATCTGGAGACTGTAAGCTACTGTGTGGGTGCTGGGAATCAAACCCTGGTCCTCTGCAATAGCAACAAGAGCTCGTAACCACTGACCCTACTCCCCAGCCCCTCAGCTCTTTTTGAGGCAAGGACCCATCATGGCTGGGAACTCACTATCAGTCTCATAAGATGGAGCTATCCTTTTATGTATTCACAATGCAGTGGCGTTATTGGGAGGTGATAATAAGGGAAGGGGTAAGCCTTAGTTGGAGGAAGAAGGTCACTTGCTACCTGTTCTATATTTCAGCCTGGCTTCTTCCTATTTTCCTCCACTCTCTGCTTCCTATTTTTCAAGGAGCTAAGAACAGTCTCCACCCTACACCACTGCTGTCATCTTCTGCCCAGGCACATGAAGCCAAGCAACCATGAACTGAACCTTCAGAAATCATAGGCCAAAAGAACCTTGTCATTCTTTCCATTGTTTATGGTAAGTATTTAGACATGGTGACCCAATTACCCTATCTTAAAAAAAAAAAAAAAAAAAAACTGACTTCAATTTTTCTTCTTTTCCCAGCCCCAACTCCCACTCCATTTCTCTTCCCATGTATTTCCTTCTCTTTTTCTCCCATACCTACAAACCAAACAGGCATACAAGCATACAAGCAAACATGCACACATATACATTGTCCAGACTTACTGAAATCTTCTGGAGTTTGGAACTGTTCTTCCCCACTTCTAGTCACCCTCCTTACCACTGTGTTTCCTGGGATTGACTGTCTCATTCCAACCACCCAAGCCGACTACTGAACATCCACTCAACTCTCAGGTCAAACGTCTCCTCTGCAAGAAGAATTCCCTCAACAGACATATTTACAATTATTGAAAATACTTATCATCATAAACCTGAATACCTTAGAGACCCTCTATCCAGGCCTGTGACTTTTCAATTCTGTTTATCACTGAAATTTTTATGAGAGCCTTCGGGGAAATGCATTTAAGGCTCCTGTTTCAGTAAGGCCTCAAACATTGATCCATTTTTGTCCTATCTTAAAATAAGAAAAAGATGCCAGGTATGGTGGTGTATACTTGTAATCCTCACACTCAGTAAGACAAAGGTAGGACTGCCAAGTTTGCAGCCAACCTAGTACACAGTGAGTTCCAGGCCAGCTAGGGATCAGAGACCCTGTCTTAATTTTGAAAAGGAGGGTCTATACATAGAAATTGCTTTCTCAATGTTACAGACTCGATGTCAATCAGTGACTGTAGGCACTCTTAGTCATTCCCACTCATTAAAAATGTGCCCTAAGCACTGAGTTTGTGTCAGACATTGTTCTAGCCCCTTGCCATATACATAGTATCCAAAACAGACTACAGTTGTTAGGTGATCTTCAGCACCCTTCTGGAAATGATCTTGGGAAACAATAACCATATTGTAAACTTAACTAGATGTAGTTTCACTCCTTGAGCAAATTCATATATCTGGCACCTAAAAGGAGCTACTGATTTAGCAAACACCTTATTCTCCATAAATGAGCCAGAAAGTTTACTTTCAGCTGGCTTCATCAACTTTCATCAACTGGCCCTATGGCACAACAAGCTGGGGGACTTGTTGAAGACCAAGAGAACACAGAACAAGCAGCAGAGGGCTGTTATCAATGCCAGCTACCACACTAGGACATGACCAGTTACAGAAACTCCTACTTTGTTAAAAAAAAATATTTGCATAAGGATATATACATACATGCACACATGCATGTGTGCACATACACATCAGGCAAATATCTTTCCTCTTAGTCTTTCATCGTAACATAAGATGTACTGACTTTATATCAGTACTGAAGTATTGTTAAATTTCTATCATAATTTAAGTTATAGAATATCAGAAAGGTAAATACAAGTTATACATTTTGAGGATCATTAGCATATATTCTAGGTACATGTGTATGACATAAGCTACAGATAATATAATAAGACTCTTGGGACACTCCATCATTTAGAGGTGGGGGAAATGATAAAGAGCTTACCAGGGCAGCTGAGAAGGAATATGGAGAAACGGAGGAAGAAAACAAGGCCTACCCTATCAGCATGGAATTTGAGGAATAAACGCAGGCTAAGCGCCAAATGCTGACCTCAGACAAAAGCAGATGAGGTCTGAAGAAAAATGACAACTGGTTTTAGCAATATGAAGGTCACTATTAATATTTTGGAAAAACAAATCGGGGTGGGGCATGGAGAGATAGCTCAGAGCACTTGTTACTCTTAAAAGGACTGGGACTTGTTTCCCAGCACATAGCAGCTCACAACCATCTGTAACTCCAGTTCCAAGAGATGCATGCACGTGGGATACACAGATACGTGCAGGCAGAGAGAGAGAGAGGAGGGAGAGGAGGGGAGGGAGAGGAAGGAAGGGAAAGAGAGAGAGGAGGGGAGGGAGAGAGAAGAGGAGAGGGAGGGAAGGGAAGGGAACAGAAGGAGGGAGGGAAGAAGATCCTCATGTACAAATAAATAAAATTAGCTGTTAAAAAAGGTTTTATGTGTGATAGAGTCTATTTTATAAATGTTTTTTCCTGATTGGAAAATTCCTTCCTAGCTGGGCAGTGGTGGTGCACGCCTTTAATCCCAGTACTTGGGAGGCAGAGGCAGGCAGATTTCTGAGTTCAAGGCTAGCCTGGTCTACAGAGTGAGTTCCAGGACAGCCAAGGATACACAGAGAAACCTTGTCTCAAAAAACAAAAAAAAAAAGAAAGAAAAAGAAAAATTACTTCCTTAAGATAAAAGAGAGCTCATATAATTCCTAAGAATCTCAAAAAGCACAGGAAGCTCATAAAAATTAGAAGATTGGAGTCGAGCTACCTGGAGTCATGTAATCTGCTGTGAGGAGGAGGAGATCCTTCCACGGTATAGGGGTCTCTGGTGATGACAGGCTCCTAAATCCTTACTCATCCCTGCAGGGCGTGTGCTTTCTCTGTGACTCAGCTGCTGGAGACTCACCCATGCTCTTGTAGCCCCAGTCAGCTCACTGGTTCACTGCACCAAACTTGGATGATACTGCTCCTTTGTTCTATCTCTGTCCTTTCTAGCCAGGAAAAGCAGAAACAAGCTGCCCAGGAAAAGTCACACAACAAAGTTCTAAAAAGAGACAGTCTGATTAGAGAAGCTTCAGACAGAGATGAGGTGAGATTAAAGATAATAGATTGGGGGGCTGGGAAGATGGCTCAGTAGGTGAGAGTATTTGCAACTCTTGCAGAGGACCCAGATTTGATTCCCAGCACCCATGTGCTGGCTCACGACTATCCAAACTCTAGTTCCGGGAAGCAGGCACCTCTTCTGACCTCTGTGGGCACCAGGCCCATCTTTAGTGCACTTATTTTACACACATGCAAGCAAAACATCTGTACACAAAACAAAGTTAAGTAATGCTTTTAAAGATGGCTTATTTTGTTGATTATAATCATGGGAAGGTTTTTCTACTTAAAGAGTTGGGGAGAAGGGTGTGAAAGGGGTGCTACTTAACAAAACCACTTTTCTACTGCCAAGAACATGCCACTGTGCATGCAGTAACTTTATCCTCCTGCCTCACCTCACAAGTGCTATCACCCTTTACTTTATTTTCCACGTGTATTTATCTGTATGTGGACACTCAGGTACCCTATGTACAATGGAGAGGTCAGTTCTTCCAGTGTATGGGCTGTAGATCAAACTGCAGCCATGGGGCTAGAGGCATGAGCCTTTACCTGTTGAGTCTTCTCTCTGGGCCCACTATCCGAAACCTGAAGATAATCAATTCAGCTAGGCTTGCTGGCCAACGAGCTGAGCTGCAGAGATCTGTCTCCTTCCCTCCAAGTTCCTTTGAAGACTGGATTTACAAACATGCCACCAGACCAAGCTTTTTCTGTGGGTTCTGGGGATCCAAACAAAGGTCCTCAAGCTTCCACAGCGGGTGCTTTACCAAGCAAGCCATCTCCCCAGGCATTGTTTTCTCCTAAGGTTTTTGCAATCTAGGAATTGAGCCCAGGGTCTTGCACTTGCTAAGAAAGCATTCTACCTGTGAGAGCTAAATCCCAGCCCTGTTTCCTGTTCTTGTTAAATACTGGAATGGCATGGAGATCAGGGGACTTTTGATTTTGTGCCATTTCTAAATCCTCGGGTTTAGGTTGCTGTTTGCAGAACAAAGTCCTATTAAGGACACATATAAAAAAGGTTCAGGGCCCCACAAGATGGCTTAGCAGGTAAAGGCTGCTTGCTGTCAGGCCTGACGACCTGGGTTCAGGGCCTGAGTCCCAGAAGTTATAAGGAACTCAACTCCTACAAGTTGTCCTGATAGCCACACAAAGTGTGCCTGAGACACGCTTGTGAGTGGCATAAATACACATCAGTACACTCTTCTTCTTAATTTACATTCATTCATTTATGGTGTGTGCATGTGTATGTGCAGGAGATTTGAACTCAGATCCTCAGGACTGCACTACAACTGTTACTAACTACTGAGCCATTTTCCTAGACCTTTCTTCACCAAATTTTTGATAATTGGCAGGAAACTCATAAAACAGTAATATAAATTTTATAAAATCTTCAAAACTGCAATTATTGCAATTATGCCAATTATACTTTATTAATAATTTTTTTTTTTTTTTTTTTTTTTGGTTTTTCGAGACAGGGTTTCTCTGTATAGCCCCTGGCTGTCCTGGAACTCACTCTGTAGACCAGGCTGGCCTCAAACTCAGAAATCCACCTGCCTCTGTCTCCCAAGTGCTGGGATTAAAGGCGTGCGCCACCAAATAATTTTTTTAATTTGTTGGATTTGTTTTATTTTTAGGAGTGTTTGCCTGTATGTATGTTACTTGTGTACCTGGTGTCTACGGAGGTCAGAAAAGGGTGTTGTAATCCTTGGAACCAGAGTTATAGTCAGATGTAAGCTGTCATTTGGGTGCTGGGAACCAAACCCAGGTCCTCTGCAAGAGCAATCTCTCCAGCCTGTATAAAATATTTTTTAATTTGTATTCTTAGCTCAGTGGTACAGAACTTGTCTAGCATATGTGAGGGCCTATGTTCAACCCCCAGCACTACAAAACAAAACAGCATTAAGATAAAAACTGTATTATTCATCTAGAAATACTTTTATGACAAGATATTCAAGTAAACAGGCTTTGTAGCTCTCTTAAAAAAAGACATGTTCACACCAAAACTTGTTTATTTCTTCTTAAAAATTGTTTCTTTTTTTCCATTAGGATCTCACTGCTAAGCTTCCAAGTCATTATGCAACCTAGGCTGGCCCTGAACTCTTACAGCGCACTGTAACATGCCTGGCAAAATTCTATGTTTTTAATAAGACAACCACCTATCTTAATTAAACCTAAGGCAGTGTAGGAGAAGTCAGACCTCTTAAGTAATTTCAACTACTGCTACTTTTGTTTGGTATTTATTGTCAATAAAACAAAGATTCTGTTTAGAGGAGGTTAAGGAAAAGTGGTATCATGACCTTAATTCTCACACAGATGCATTTTATGCTAATTAGCAATTACGGCTTTATTTTTATTTAGGCCTTAATCCCAGAAGCCTTGGGTCCTTAAGACCAAAACCTAGCAACACAAAATAATCGCCTACAACTGTTGTCTTTGTTCCTTGATAAAATTAGACAGAAAAATAGGGGAAATTTGGGACTTTTTTTTTTTTTTTTTTTTTTTGGTTTTTCAAGACAGGGTTTTTCTGTGTAGCCTGGACTGTCCTGGAACTCACTCTGTAGACCAGGCTGGCCTCGAACTCAGAAATCCACCTGCCTCTGCCTCCCAAGTGCTGGGATTAAAGGCGTGTGCCACCACTGCCCGGCCTTCTTTTTAAGAAAGAAGTTTACACAATGTCTTACAAAGAACGGCAGGGGAGCAGTAAGGAGATCTACTCATATCTCAGGCTACTTTTTCCGCAAGGTGGCTTAGAAGAGGGGAGCACCTATGGAGCCAGCCTGAGGACACTTCAGATTCTCAGCCCAACCATAAAAGAGACTGGGCCTCACACACCTATGGCCCTAGCACTGCGAGGAAGAGATAGGAAAATCCCTGGGGCTCACTGGCCAGCCAGTCTGGCCTAAAACACTGGAGAAAGCTTGCCTCAAGGGAGATCACCTAATGCCTCTGGCCTCTACACCTAAGGGCACAGGCACACACACAGAAAATTAACTTATTACAGAACATGCAGAGAGAATTAAGAAACTGACAACCATTTGCCCAGTAGACTAATGGTTAAGGGCATTGACTTAGAGTGAATGACCACAGTGTGCGTCCCAACTCTGCTATTAACTAGTTGTTCAATCTAGGCCTACATATGTAAGCTCTAAGTCTCTGTATTAACTTCTCTAAAAGATGCAGAGACCATCCCTATTTCACAAATAAGTCACTTAAATTCCTTATGATGGTGCCAAGGCACACAGGTTTCAAATACTTGACAAAAAACGGAGGATAAAACACTAGCACATAGTCCAATCTCAGCAACAAAAAGGAATTATCATTATATACAACTTAGATGATGCTCAGAAGCATTGTACTGAAAGAAAGTAGTATTAAAAGGCTATATACAGCCGGCGGTGGTGGTGCACGCCTTTAATCCAGCACTTGGAGGCAGAGGCAGGCGGATTTCTGAGTGCGAGGCCAGCCTGGTCTACAGAGTGAGTTCCAGGACAGCCAAGGCTATACAGAGAAACCCTGTCTTGAAAAAAAAAAAAAAAAAAAAAAGGCTATATACAGTATGATTCCATTTATATGAGATTCTTGAAGAAAATTAAAAAAAAAAAATCAATCATTGCTGGTGGTATGGACTAAGTAATGTAACCCACAAAGCATGAGAAGCCATTATGCAGTCTGAGTACATAGGTTTAACCTATGCTGATCAGACATTATCTGAAAGGAATAAAGAAGATGCTACTATAATTTATATAAATTAACCCATGCTCATTTCTAACATATGCCTACAGCTTCTATAAATATCTGATTTCTAAATCCAAGGATAATAATATTAAGGAATTTCTCATAAATTCTATGACCTATTAAATTGATTTCCACTGAAAACAAAAGAGGTGGCAGGTATGGTAATGTATACTTTAATCCCAATAGAGGCAGGCCTATTTGTGAGTCCCAGGCCAGTCTGGTATACACAGTAAGTTCCAGACCTACACAGTGAGACCCTGTCTCAAAAGGAAACAAACCAAATATAGAGGAAAACAAAACAAAACCAACAACCTAAAGAGGGCTACCAACATAGCTTAGTGGTAGAGTCCTTGCCCAAAATGTGAGGCCCCAAGTTTGATCTTCAAATTTCAAACCAACTAACAGAAACTATTTGTGGCTGGAGAGATGGTTAAGAGCACTGGCTGCACTTCTAGAGGACCCAGGTTCGATTCCCACATGGTAGCCCACAACTGTCTCTTAACTCCAACTCTAGGGGATCCAGAAATACCAGCAGGCAAAATAACCCTACACATAAAATAATGAAATAAAATGATTTCTAAAGACTTATCTATCAGTACCTTCTGAAGACATTCTAATACATGTCTTTCCATCTTGACCTTGATCTACCCTATTGCAACCTCATCTTAGTCACCTATAATCTAGATTTTCTGAACATACCAGCTGAGAACACATCAGGTTTGTCACCCTACCTTTCTTTAGCCATTCTTACTCAATACATCTCCTGTGATGTTTCTCTCCTCTGTGTCAATACATTTTCACTACCTTTTTTCTCATGTTCCCACAACACCATGTAGAGGATATAACAGATGCATGAACATGCATGCATTCACTCACACGCTCACACACCACAGCACACAAAGCACTAGAGGTTCCCCCCTCCCTTCTCTGTCCTTTTCAAATGAGTTCCTGTTGCTGCCCAGGACAGTCTCAGGCTCACTATTTAGTGAGGTTCTTGAACTCTTTGCTCTCTCGTTCCCACCTCTCAAGTGTTACAATTAGACCCCAAATGTAGTAATTTTCCTCCAGAGCTCTTGCTGCCTATTTTGCTGAAACACCTGAAGAGCACTGTATTTTATATCAATTGTGTTCATGCCTTGCTGGTTATTTCTTTTAGTCTAATGGTATTTCTACATCAGCATAGTTGCTTAATAAATATTTGCTAAATGATTCATAAGTTGAACTAGATATTGGCTCAACAACAAGTTTTTTTTTCCTTCCACATAATACACACTATTCTCAGGTAATTTCTATTTAAGTTGAAACTAATACCTATGACAGATTACCCAAAAGTGGCCATTCCCATTATTTTTGTCCTCATGGACCTTTCACGCCTAAAAGGACACACTCCCCACAAACTGAGAAGTAGGCTTGTAAAAGTTTCAGGCAAAGAAATATCTGGCCTGAGAAGATAGTTCAGTGAGTAAAATGCCGGTGGCACAGGGAACTCAGCTCAAATTCCCAGCATCCACAGAAAAATCCGGGTACTCTGGCACTGAGGTGTGGGAGGGAGAGCTCCCAGAAGCTCACTGGCCAGTTAAAAGCTTGGATGCTTAGCTTTAACTGCCAACACTATGGAGAATCACCGGAGAAGCAGACCTCGGGAATGTCTTTAAGAGATTTTCTTGATTAGAATAATAGAGATGAGAAAACCCAACCTAGGGATGGATGGCTCCCTTCCCTAGGCAGGGGACTCTGAACTGGACAAGAATAGAGACAGCAAGCTCATCAGTATCAGGCATGCATGACTTTACTGCTCTCTGCCTGTAACTGTGGCTACAATATGATTAGCTGCTTCAAGTTCCTGCTGCCTTAACTTCCTGACAACTTAGACCTGTGGTGTGGCCCCTTTTGTTGTGCTGTTTGGGGAGGCTTAGGCCTTGTTGGGAGAGAGTATATCACTGGAAGTGGGCTTTAAGAGTTTAAAGACTCCTGCCATTTCATGTTTGCTTTCTCTGCTTCATGCTTACAGCAGAGGATGCAAGCTCTCATTATTCTGCCTCAGCCACCATGTCTGGGCTAGCTGCCAAGCCTCTGCTCTGCTACCATGAACTCATCCCTCTGGACCTGTAAGCCAAAATAAACTCTCTCTTTCTTATGTTGCCTTGGTCATGGTGTGTGGCACAATAGGAAAGTACCTCATACAGACAAGAACCTGAGATTGTGAACTAAATGAAACTTTTTCAGTAAGGTGCTTCTATCTGGGTATTTTATCACAGCAGCTATGTCTCCTAGAAATGTCAAGAAAGCCATACCCATGAAATCTCAACAACACTGCTCGCCTAAACAAGACTGGAACAAGAAAACCACTAGTAGTCATGGGACAATGGACAGGGAAATTTTCACAGAGCATCAAACCTAGACAGAGAACAACCAAAGAATACTAAGAGTGGGAGAAACAGTTTTCCCTAGAGAAGAGCCTCTCAATTGGTTATCAAGTGGTCAGTCCTGAAATCACATATATACAAGTAACACTATATGGACTCAGCAGAGTGTACATATGTATTTAGGAAAGAGAGAAAGTGAGAAGGAGAGAAAGTGTGTGTGTGCATGCAATTAAAAGAAAAGAAGCCATAAATTTTAGAGAGAGAAGCAGTACATGGAAGAGGCTGGGGAGGAAAAGGAAAGGGGAAATGATGTAATTATTGACCTCTGGCCTCCACATCGGCACACATGGGCAGCAGCACTCACACACTTATAAATATGCATATACCACAACACAAATAACAGAGGAATATACAAATAAGATACTTAGCCTAAGCTTCACTTATGTTTCATAATGCTGTCTATGCAGATACCTCCTCCCCTTTTGGCAGACAATAGAGCAACAACTCTAGAAAGTTATAAAGTTTGAGAGCTTGGTACTGGAAGAACAGAGAAAACGCTGGTTCTTATTGTTGTCCATAAAAGCTCCACGAGAGGTACAATGAACAGCCTGGGCCCGATGAAGCAAGCGCAGGGAAGAGGGGCCAAGACTCATCTGGGAAGTGACTGCAAACTCAGATACTGTGGTGCTTTGATTAGGAATGACCCCCATAGGCTCGTAGAGTTGAATGTTTGGTGCCAAAAAATGGCACTATTTGGATGCGTGGCCTTACTGGGGGATGTGTGTCACTATGGGTGGACTCTGGGTTTTGAAAAGCTCAAACCAGGCCCAGCATCTTTCTCTCCTGCTGTCTGTGGATCCAGATGTAGAACTCTCAGCTACCTCTCCAGCACTTTGTTTGCCTACATGTCACATGCCTGCATGTCACCTGCAGTGACAATAGACTAAACTTCTGAAACAGTAAGCCAGCCCCAATTAAATGCTTTCCTTTTTAAGAGTTGCTGAGGTCATGGTGTCTCCTCACAGCAGCAGAACACTGACTAAGACAAATATCACGGAAAAGATTTAGTATAAAAGGGTAGACAAGAGGTAACATCAAAAGTAAAGGAAGGGAGAAGGACAGGTTATGAATTGCAGCCATAAGACATATCTTCTTTCAGCAGCTTGTCTGCAGGAAGCCATGCTGTCTCCTAAACCAGAGTCTTCTTCACCCCCACAGAAGACTGAACATGAAAACTCTACTGTTGAATGAGAGTCTCTTTAGCTTCAGAACATCAAGGACTCAGCTATGTTTCAGCAACAACGTTGAATACAGCATTGAATTCTTCTTCTCTACAGTGTTCCTAGAAGGATCTCTCAAGTTGCTCATGATTTGGGAGAGGATTTCCATTTTCGGCTTTAGAATAGCTTGGGGTGTCCTTAAGAACAGCAATAGAAAGATGCTCATCTTTTCCAGATTGTATGAAGTTGTGGCCATCTCTCATTTGATCCAATCACCAATGCCTTCGGCTCTGCTTCCTTCCTTAATCTATTCTCAAAAGAACAGTCAGCGTAATCCACATAAAGATAAGTCAGATCATCCCACTATTGGTCATCAAAATTACAGTTCCTCCTCTCACGAAAAATTAAAGTTCTTATTAGATGCTGACCAGGACTGAAAGATCCTGGTCAACATGCCACTATGATCTTATCTTAGTACTTCCTGCTGTTCCTTAACCTCTCCTTGCTGTCTCATGAATACACCAGGCATTCTTCTGACTTGAGTCTTTGAACAAGCTGTCCCACTGCCTAGGGAGTTTTTCTGTTAGATGGTCACAGTTAAGTCTTTTACTTCTCATTGTACATTGGTGTGGTGGCAGCTACCAGTTTATTCATTTTTCTCTGTACACAACATGACTTTGCCTGCCTTCTAATCAAGAAGTAGAAGTGTAAGCAGGGTATGGTGGCTCAGGCTTATAATTCCAACACTGGGGAAGCTGAGGCAGGAACACTGCCAAGTTCAAGGCGACCCTGGGTGACAGTCCAAGCTTCTGTCTCCATAGCAAAGACAAGAAAGAAGGACTCAACTTCACCATGCAGTAATACAGGATTAGCCTAGTGACTTGCACTGGCCATGGAATAACCAAACCTTAACAAGGAGAGGCTCCAAGTCACAAGTGTGCCCCCCTCACAATTTTCTCTTCTCTCTTCTGCTCTTCTCTTTGTCCCCCACCCCCTACTGCATATCCCTATGTAACTCAAGCTGTCCTGGATACACTTGCTGTCTCCAGGGTATGTAGCCCAGGCTGGTGGGCTTGCCTCTGCCTACTGAGTGCTGGGATTAAGGTATGTGCCACCACATCCAACTGGTAGGTATGCCTTTTCTTGCTGCTGAAAGCACCTTTGTCACTATTGAAATATGTGTATCTCATAGAGAAAGGGCCTAGCCACCCTAGAATATGTATCTACTCCCCACTGAGTTGACCTAAATGTGAATACCGAGGCAAACAACACAAATATGCGAAATTATCTACTTGCTCAAAAAGTATGACTTGCCCTATGCTATGCTGCACACCCACAAAACCTAGCTAAATAAATACATTATTGACTTGGCTGTGACCACATGGTTAAGAAAATAAACCCAAGATTTAAGAAGCCCATTATCAAGCCAGAATTTTTGCCCTTTCTATATAAGATCTCAAATTCTACTGTTCTTTCTTTTTAAAGATTTATTTATTCATTTTATATGTGAGTATACTGTTGCTGTCTTCAGACACACCAGAAGAGGGCGCTGAAACACATTACAGATGGTTGTGAGCCAGTATGTGGTTGCTGGGAATTGAACTCAGGGCCTCTGGATGAGTACTCAGTGCTCTTAACTGCTGAGCTATCTCTCCAGCCCAAGATCTCCAATTTTAAACCCTGGAAAATATTTTTGATTTTTTTAAAAAATTAATTATTATTTACATGGGAGAGTGGTACGTGCTATAGCACATATTGGCATGGGGAGTGGAGTCTATGAAAACTTTCAGAGACAGTTCTTTCCTTCCACTGTGGGTTCCTGGGATGGAACATAGTTGTCGGGCCTGCATGGTAGCCTGGTTAGTTCTTTGTCAACTTGATACAAACCAGTAGTATTTGGTAATAAAGAACATCAGCTGAGGAAATGCCTCCATCAGATTGCCTGTGGGCAAGCCTATGGTACATTTTCTTGATAGATGATTGATAAGGAAGTTCCTAGCCCACTGTGGACGGTGTCATCCCTAAGCAGATGGACTTGGGTTGTATAAGCAAGCAAACTGAGTGAGCCAAGAGGAACAATCCAACAGGCAGAGAGAGTTCCTCCATGGCCTCTGCTTCGGTTTCTGCCTCCGATTCCCACCATGATGAACTGTGATATGGGAGTGTCAGCCAGACACTGGTTTATTGCAGTACAGGACCTAACTAGGGTGCACAGTAAGGGCTTCTACCCACCGAGCTTCTCACCAGCACTATCCTAAACTTCAGAATTTAAAGAACCCAAGGAGGCCTTTTCCATATCTAAGGATAGCTGTTCTTTCTCATGATACCTTCTAGGTGGTTAGCTGTGGCACAATGAACCTACTTATCTCCTTCCCAGCCACCAGCAGTCAAAGCTGACTAAAGCCAACAGTAAAGGCAAGCTTTAGACTTCCTATGAGATGTGCATGGCCACAGAAGTAGCTGCTAGTGCTGGCTGAAGAGAAGAGGGGCTATGTGGTACAAATCAATGGTAGAACAACAAACAAGGTTTTCCTATGAAGCAAAGAGTCTCGATCCTAGGCAGATACTGTATATCTGATATCCTGCATAGCAACATTATATTACAATTCACGACAGTAGCAAAATTACAGTCATGAAGTAGCAATGAAATAATTGTGTGGTTGGGGGTCACCATCACGTAATGAACTGTGTTAAAGGCGGAGAATCACTATTACAGACCAAGGAGATGGATATCAATCTGAGCTTATTGTGAGGGGGCTGGGGATGGGACTGACACATACCTCTGTTCCTTGGCAGTGGGGCCCAAAAGAGCTAGCAGAACCCAAAAGCTCTTCAGTCTCTCTAAGGTGTCAATGTCTACCAATATTTGGTGAGAAGGCCCTTAAACAAAGATGGTAAGAAGCCCAGGACCAAAGCATCCGAGATTCAGCATCTTGTCACTCCGTGTGTCCTGCGACACAAACACTGACATATGTCTCTGAAGAAACAACACACTGAGAAAAATAAGGAGGCTACAGAACATACTAAACTTTTGGCCAAGAGAATGAAAAATGCCAAAGAAAAATGCCAAATAATGTCAACTGTTCTCAGTGAGATCTACTTCTAAGTCTCGGTCCAGTCAAAAATAAGTCTTTAAGAGAAACAAATAAAGGATCAGATATCATCGGGGCGGAGCAGAGGGAGAAGGAAAGGGAGAAAAAAAAAAAAAGATCAGACACAGGAGGAGATGCAAGAATAATCTGCTACAAAGACTTAGAATTCTGACAGTTACAACACAATGAAGAAGCTGCCAGAATTCACTACCTTCTCTGCCTTTGCTGTCATGTCTACAGCACCTTCAAGATTCTGCCGAAGTCCAGCAGAAGAACAAGTGTAGAAATACAGAAGTCTTTAAAAAACAGAAAGAAAAAAATGAGGTACAGATCAACCAGGGCTATAGAGAAAGACCCTGTGTCAAGAAATAAAAATTTTAAGAGAGATCAGAGCTAGGCCATAGGCTTAGTGGCCCATACCTATAAGCCCAGCACTCGGAGGCTGGGGCATAAGGATAGTGAGGTCAAGCACAGGCTACTTAGCAGTTCCAAGACAGTCTGAGATGTGAGACCTTATCTCAAACAAAACGCAGTAAAAATAAAAGAGATTCAACAGTATGTACAAACTTAAGATTATAATTAAAATGGCATTGATGAAAATATTGCTGTTCTATTTTGCCTGAAAACAAATATCTGTCACTAATTGGTACTAGCCAACAATTTCACACTCCTGCCAATCTTTTTAAAAATTTTGGCATTACAATCAGATCTAAATGTTATAAACAAAAGCACCAGAAGACAACACAAATCAAAATTTATACAGTAATTAGTATGAAATGTCATTCTAGATATAATACTAAAGGCAGGAAAAAAAAGGTAAAGGAATGATACTTGACCCTATAAAATTTTACAAACATCTTAACCTAAGCTAAACCAAAGGACCTAAGAAATAAACAACAAAGCCTTAAATACATGCATTTTAAGTAGCTTATACACGCAAACACATCTGTCTAAAATCAGCAAATTATGTACTTCAAAATATAAAAACCAGTATTGACGATGTGGTTGAGCACTTACTACTCTTGCAGAGGACCCAGGCTTAGCTCCCAGAACCCACAGAGTGGCTTACAACCAGCTCAAACTCCAGTTCTAGTGGATCGATCTTCTGGTCCCTACAGGCACCAAGAACACTTGTTGTCCATGCATATATGCAGCAAAGACACTCATACACATTAAGTTTAAAAAAAAAATCTGTTTTAAAAACAAAATAAGGGCTGGAGAGATGGCTCAGTGGTTAAGAGCACTGACTGCTCTTCCAAAGGTTCTGAGTTCAATTCCGAGAAACCACATGGTGGCTCACAACCATCTGTAATGGGATCAGATGCCCTCTTCTAGTGTGTCAGAAGACAAGGACAGCCGGACAGTGGTGGCGCACACCTTTAATCCTAGCACTTGGGAGGCAGGCGGATTTCTGAGTTCGAGGCCAGCCTGGTCTGCAGAGTGAGTTCCAGGACAGCCAGAGATATACAGAGAAACCCTGTCTCAAAAAAAAAAAAACACCATAAAAAAAAAAGAAGAAGAAGACAGGGACAGTGTACTCATATAAATAAAATAAATCTAAAAATGATAGATAGATAGATTAGATAGATAGATAGATAGATAGATAGATAGATAGGTAAAATCAAGGACTGAGGGGGTAGGTAGCATAACTGATAGTCTCTGTCAACCATTCACAATGCTATGGGTTTGGTATCCAGTGCTTCATAAACCTGACATCTTGACACACACCTGTAGTTCCAGCACTGGAGAGGCTCAGACAGGAGAAAAGGAGGGAGCTGTCGAGCTGGCTAAGTGGCTACAAGTGAGCACCACTCTTGCGAAGGACCCGGATTCAGTTTCCAGCACCACCATCCAACACACATTCAGGAAATAAGTGAGAGTAATAATAATAAAAATGTATGTATGAGCCAGACGGTGGTGGTGCACACCTTTATCCTAGCGCTCAGGAGGCAGAGGCAGGCAGATCTCTGACAGTTCAAGGCCAATCTGGTGTACATAGCGAGTTCCAAAACAGCCAAAGCTGTTACACAATGAAACCCAGAAACCTTCTCTCAGGGGGTAAATTATAATAAAACTAGAGCTTAAAAATCTGTTCATCAAGTCAAATTACCTTAATAGAAAAGAAGGTATGGGACAAGAATACACTTCACACCAGTTACCTTAATAGAAAAGAAGGTATGGGACATGAATACACTTCACACCAATTACCTTAATAGAAAAGAAGGTATGGGACATGAATACACTTCACACCAGTTACCTTAATAGAAAAGAAGGTATGGGACATGAATACACTTCACACCAGTTACCTTAATAGAAAAGAAGGTATGGGACATGAATACACTTCACACCAGTTACCTTAATAGAAAAGAAGGTATGGGACATGAATACACTTCACACCAGTTACCTTAATAGAAAAGAAGGTATGGGACATGAATACACTTCACACCAGAAAAGATGCTTACTCTGACAGTCTCAGAATGAGGACACAAAAACAGTCTACTCTTCATCCACTAAATTAGCCAAAAGTCAAATGATTGGAGAGAAGAAAAGGGAGACAAATGCCCTGGGTGTCAGCTGTGAGGAGGGGAGACTATCAGTCCAGAAGGCAAGGTCACAATCAAAATACCCCAACTCTATGTTTACCAACAGTTTCAACCCTAGACATTCTTTCTAACAAAATAAAAGTATACACAAAGATGTAGAAAGATTCATCGCATTGTTCAATTTAAGAACAACTGTGGCATCGATTGGGAGCTATTAAAAAATATGTTCTATTATATGAACTATCTCATCTAGTTGTTAAGTGACTGTCTTGATGCAGGAAAATAGCTTCACCCACCAAGTGAAGTGCAGGCTATCCACGCACAAAGATCTTATCAGACACCCAGTACCCGGGTAGGAGCCAGCCAAGTGCATCTGCGCATCTGTAACCGCAGGACTGGTGGGCTGGGGGAGAAAAGCTCAGTGACACTGAAGCTCATTGGCCAGCAAGTCTAACTCAGTTGACAAGCTCCAGCCTCACTGAGAGACTCTGTCCCCCAAACAACGTACAGCGGAACTGGAGACATGACGCAGTGGTTAAGAGCACTTGCTGCTCTTCCAGAGAGCCAGAGAGTTTGGTCTCAGTCTCATTCCATTTCCATAGGATCCAACACCTCTGGATCCAGAGGGCACCAACACTAGCACCCACCCACTCACCCCCAGACAGACAGACAGACAGACAGACACACACACACACTTAAAAAAACTAAATTTTTAAAAGATTCTTTAAAAATACTAAGATTAAAACACAAAAAGATGGCACACAGTGTTGACTTCTGGTCTATACACAGAGACACTGCATACATACAAACACCAAAAAGTGACTGTCTATATAAAGTGGCATCGATATGGAAGGTGATATAGTCAAATGGCATATACATATTAAAACAGTATAGGTGGCTGCAGAGTCAGCCTTTATACACGTATGATCTCTTGAGTGATGAAATCCTGGTCAGCAGTAACAGACTTACTCTGTTTAGTCAGATTTTGGTCTTTGTTATCCAGTACTTAAGTATCTACTCTATGCCAGGCACTATTCCACTGACTTAAAATACTGTGCTGAACAATTCAGGCACAGGAAAAAAGTCAACAGAGAGAACCAGAAAATTACCAAGACTGTTTACCCTAGAGTGGTTAGGGATAGCCTCTGTGGACAGAGGACCACTGACCAGAGTAATGATCAGCCATTCTGATACAGGGGCTGAGGAGGAGGATTATTAGCAGAGGAAGTTACAGTAATCCAAAGACAATGGGGTCTGAGGAAGCTCCTAAGAGTTATCCTCTAGCCTTTGTGCATGTGCCATCCCACACATACAAAAATAAGTAAATAAATGTAATGCATTACTTTTAAGAACTAACCCAGAAGAGCTCAAAGCAGAGCAGTCATGGGGCAGCAATCCCACGGACAAACACGTGTGAGAGTCATCTAGACATACAAGCACACACGCCCGAGTCCTACACCTACTGACTCAAGTGAGATCTCAGACCCAAGAGTCTCTCCAGATGACCAGAAGTTACTCTAGTAGCAAACAGACCTTTGTACCTCAACAAGGCCTGGTGGTAGCCATTCCACACTGTCCAGGAACACCGCAATAACACTAAATCAGTGTCAGCAGATCACGTCTGAGGAATCAGCAAAGCATACATTACTCAAGTATTTCATGGACCCTATATAGAAGATACTTTGTGAAATTCGTGTTTCTCTTTCTAAAAGGACATCCTGATGGCTGATACCTTTAACTCCTGCGGCTGCTGACCTTTCTCCTTACCTCCATGTCACACCAGACTTCCTGGAAGACCTGTTTGTGCCTGGGCACACAATTTCTTCATTTCCCACTCCTTCTCCAACTGGACCTAATCCATCCATATCCCGATCCCATGGTGACTCTCAATCTGCTCTAAAAGCAACAGCTTCCCAGAGCTAAAAGCAGCCAACACCTTGAGAACCATCTTGTATTACTAAAACAGTGCTCTAGACTCTTTCTTGACTTTTTCTCTTCCCCAGTCTCCTTGACACTCAACACTGAAGGACCAAACATCTTAGTCAAACACTCCCACTCATTCCAGGCTCTCCCTGGGCAAATCCATCCACATCTAGAGCTTCCAATGAATATGTCCTATAAATGTAAAAGCCATTTGTGAATAAATCCCTTAAATACACCCTTTTCATACATGTTGCCAAATTAACAGGCCACATGGGTGATCTGAATAAATATAACAATCTCTCAGCATTCAAACACAGGTATTTAAAGGTTGTTATTTTTGTATTTCAAAGGCTGGACATAAAGGAACACACATGATCTCCTGACTCCTACCACTCTACCTATGTGCCCCCTATTTTTGTTGTTTTCTTTTTGAGACCACCTATCTCTCGGTGCCTGTTGTGTCCCCACCCCACTGCCCTGCATAGCCTAACACCCTGTACATTCTGATATTTGGCTTCCTGTATCTGCCCCCTCCCTAAACAGGGCTTCACAAGGTTTGGACACAATCTACGGCAGCCTTAAACTCAGGTGATCCTCCTGTCTCTGCTTTCCAAATGATGAGGTTACAGGAAATCACACTCGGCTTTGTCTCTTTCTCGTCAGTTCCAACATTTTTCATTTCCCAAAACCATAGTCTTTCTAGCAGCAGAGAACTTACAAAATGGCCTTCCCTCGCCCTCCCTCCCTTCTGGTCCTCCCTACCCTGTATCTCTTAGCGGAGACATACTTTCTTCAGGTCTCTAGTTAAATGCCCTTTATTCAAGGAAACTTTCTTATTCCAGTCAGGGGATGATATGCACATAAAACTTAAGACTAGCTTTATATTTTTCAAACCATCTTTTCCACTAAAACCTAAGTTTCACAAGCATTTCTATGCATTCACGTTGTTACATCCCCCAACATGTAACATCTAATACTAGTCAAATTAGTTCCTTCATCTCATTACAGATGTCTGTTACACTGAAGAACAATGTGCATACCCCCAACATAGCAAAATCTGCATTTGTTTCCCTTCTTAGTTCCTGGCTTCTTCTGCCTTCCCAGAGGAGGCCGTATACGCTGTCAGCTGTCAGCTGTCTGCAAACATCATGAGGTTCACTGGCCTACTCCAATGTGGTACAAGATGCTAAGATCCTCATTTCTTGGAAAGACTACTGAAGTTTAAAAGTTCTTGCTGGGTTTCTCAGCACTGCCCATCCAACTAGATAGTCAAAGATATCTCAATAAAACACAAAGGACAGAATTCACAAAGTTTCTGGGTAGCAGAACACAGTTTGTTTGTTTGTTTGTTTGTTTTAAGATTTATTTATATGAGTATATGAGTACACTGTAGCTATCTTCAGACAAAAAGAAGAGGACATCGGAACCTCGTTACAGATGGTTGTGAGCCCTCATGTGGTTGCTGGGAATTGGATTTAGGACCCCTGGGAGAGCAGTCAGTGCTCTTGATCACTGAGCCAGCTCTCCAGTCCCCAACAGAGTGATTTCTTTTTCTTTTTGTGTTTTTAGAGACAGGGTTTCCTCTCTGTGTAGCCCTGGCTGTCCTGGAATTCCCTCTGTAGACCAGGCTGACCTCGAACTCACATGCATCTGCCTGCCTCTGCCTCCCCAGCACTGAGATTAAAATGTGAGCCACTACCTGCAGATTTCTTAAGTGTAGTGGCCTGGAGAGGTCCCATAAGTTCCATCTTCATGCCTTCTTCCGTAAACTCAGACTATACATCCACTGATCTGTACCTCTGTAACATTCTCTGTAACATACTGCCAAACATACTTCTTGACTTCTGTGTGCTACTCAAGGAACTTTAGTCACCCAAGGGAGGAGCTGTGGAGAGCTCTGATGAATAGCAAGCAATCGGAAAACCAAGTAGAACAGTACAGGGTTTGGACTGGCATCTTGAGAAGCTACCTTGGGGACTGAACCTTCAGCTTGAGGTCTGGTGCTATCTCCAGGTAGAAACGTGTCACAAGTTGATATCACAAAACACTGGGTGGAGTCCTCTGCCCTTGACTGCTTCCTCCCCAGTGAGAAAGCCTCGTTCATCTTGTGTCAATAACCATTCTTTGTTGATTGATGTAAGACCAGAGGGGTAAGACAGGGATTGTTTTTCTGAAAGAACACCAAAATACAAAATCTAATTTGCTATTTTAAAAATTTTAATTGGGAATGGGGCTGGAGAAATGGTTCAGTGGTTAAGAGCACTTGCTCTTGCAGAGGACCCAGGTTCAGTTCCCAGCACCCACAGGGCACTTAACAACATCTGTAACGTCAGTTCCAAGGGATCCATTGCCTCTTCTCGCCTCTGTGGACACCAGCATGCACGTGGTATGCAAACATTTGTCCATATAAAAAATAAAAATAAAAAAATTTAATTGTGCAAATATATATATAAGATTCAACTTACAATCTTAACCATGGTTCTAAGTATGTGGTTCTGTAACAGTTAACACATACACGTTGTTATGCCACCTATGAATTCTTTCCATCCATCTTTCAAAAATTAAACTCTATGCACATTACACAACTCCTCACTTTCCCCGGCAAACACCAAGTCTATTATCTCTATGGCCTACAGCTCTAGATACCTAGAAGTAAGTGCAATTGTCTCACTTAGTACAAAGTCTTCAAGTTTTCTCCATGTTATATCATAGTATGTGTCAGAACTTCTTAGGGCTAAATATTCTACTGTGCAGTAGAACACACTACATCTTTTTTTTTTTTTTTTTTTTTTTGGTTTTTCGAGACAGGGTTTCTCTGTGTAGCCCAGGCTGTCATGGAACTCACTCTGTAGACCAGGCTGGCCTCGAACTCAAAAATCCGCCTGCCTCTGCCTCCCAAGTGCTGGGATTAAAGGCGTGCGCCACCACCGCCCGGCAGAACACATTACATCTTATTTTTCCATTCATGAATTGATAGTTGGATTAATTATACCAGTGTTGCCATGAATACAGAAATACAAATACCTTCATGAGATAATCCACTTTTGGGGAAATCATTTTACATTCTTAGCAACAATACATAAAGCCTGCAATTTCTCCATGCCAATTGTTGCTATTTTCTGTTTTATAGTAGCCAACTTGGAAGGTGTGCATTGGTAAATTACCTTTTATATAAACGTAATGTGCCTTTCCTCTATAACTTTATAGTTAAACACTTTAAAACGTGCTTGATAAACTAAAAACATTTCTAGTAGGTATTGATAATGCAAAGAAATAGTCTATTGATGCGGAATTTTAAAGGACAGTAAACTCATGGCTTAGGTGAATTGTAAAGGGGAACCCAGAGGAAACATCATTGTTACTCATCTCTAAACTTCCCAGAGGCCACCAGCATGCCTGGAGTTCTCAAGTAAGCCAGGACTCGGCCTCCCATCAGGAGACTCACAGCATCCTCCACATAAGGGCCCATCCCCAACAACAGAGGTCAGGCCTGTGATCAGGACCTTCCTATCAGACCCTTCCCATACACTTCAGCTCTGGTAACTACAAACTGGATATAGTACAAAGGCCATCCTTCCCAGTCAGCAGAGTGAGCTGTACCCCTTGGCACAGAGATAGCAGTGATAAACAAATGTTGGGAAAGCAGACAATTAAAAAAAAAAACACTATAGCCTTGAAAGGTAAAAAATCTTTGATTAAATCCAGAAATAGAGTCCAAATGGCTTCACAGAACAACAAATGAACATTTCCTGTTATTAAAAATTTCCTGGCCTCCAGATTCCAAATCCTGAAAAGATTTTTAAACAAAAGATTAAACTATAAATAAAAATTTAAAACAATTTTAAATGACTTTTTAAATTCAAAAGTCACTCAGCTAAGAAGCATCTGAGGAACCAAGAGAACAAAAACGTTTTAAATCAAAGATAATTTACTCAAGGTCCTGTGAGATGTCAGGGATTGATGGAGTACGTGTCACCAAGCCTGGGGACTTGGGTTTGGAAGGAGAAAACTAACTTCCAAAAGTTGTCCTCTGACCCACACATATACACTGTGGCATGCACAGGAGCACACATGCTCACAAAAATAAAAATGAAATTAGAATAAAAGGTGTTTTGGGCTGGAGAAATGGCTCAGCAGTTAAGAGCACTGACTGTTCTTCCACAGGTCCTAAGTTCAACTACCAGACACCACATGGTGGCTCACAACCATCTGTAATGGGATCGGATGGCCTCTTCTGGTGTGTCTGAAGGCATACCAAGTGTGCTCATACACATAAAATAAATAAATAAGTAAATGTTGTTTCCTTAATAGGGAGTAATTTATATTCAAAGACATTAAAATTCATATACAAGCTTTATTAAATAGTTACTGCCTTACAAAAATTCCAATCCATCTATGCTAGAATTACTGTTCAAAGGGAAAAGCCTTTCATTCTTTGCATGGATGAGAAAGACAGGTATGAAAGTAAATGGGTTTACTACTATAGCAAGCACTGTGTGGTCAAAAGCAGACACCAAGAGCAACTTGGTGTGGAGGTCAACAGTAACTGAACGCGCAAGCTTGGTGCCGCTTATAGTTTTTAAAAGAAGAGCAGCAAAAGTCACTAAAGAAAGGCAGAAAACATAAATGTATCTCTAGTATTATTGACCCTTAGAACTCACAGGAAACGGTATCAACTCCATGAATTGTGCTCTGCGCTCCACATGAGTCATGGCAGGCATATGCTTCTTGCACCCCTCAAAATAATTCACTATTTAAACTATGTATGCCAATATACATGTTAGACCTCTGCAAGCATTTGCTTTTGCCTTCTGGACGGCAGCGAAGGGTCTCACTCCACAGTGTCTGCTGTCCACAGTGGCCTCCAGCACAGCTCATGCGATTCACCTGCCACCTTAAGCATCTAGATGCTTCACTCAATTAAATTCATGCATTTTAAACATCTACCTCACTTAAAAGCAAAAGTTATCTATTGGTTGTAGAATATAAGCCATACATCTAGCAAAAGGAATTGTGAAATGCTACTCACAATCCTACACTTGCTTCAGTAAAGTTAAATCAGGTGGAGCATTTAAAACCTGTTACCATGTTCACTGTGCCACACTTTAGAGAATGACTCAAAAATATTCAAGTATCAAAAATCATTAACACTTAGATGTACAGTTACCCCGTTACAGGCCGGGTCCTGAAGGTAGGTGCCAGGTGCCTTATGGGAAGGATGAGGATTCGACGAATACTTCAGCTAGCTTCCTTGCTGTGGATTTCAGAACACTTAACTATCCCTGGCCTGGAACGTCACTCCAGCCCACTCAGACTTTACACAATCTCAACACTAAGTGCTTACACCCCACCCATGCTGACACCTCAGGGAATTCAAGCTTGTACGCCATTTACGACATTGTGAGCTGTAAACAACTCATCTGCTGGGAAAGTTATTTTGCACAGTCCCAGCCTGGGCCATTTCCCCTGAGCTGTGGAAGGCAAGTGAGTCTTTCCAGTCCCTATTTCATTTTTTCTTTCTTTCTTTCTGTCTTTTTTTTTTTTGGGGGGGGGGGGGGGTTGGGTTTTGTTTTTTTTTTTTTTTTTTTTTTTTTTTTTTTTTTTTTCTCGAGACAGGGTTTCTCTGTGTAGCCCTGCCTGTCCTGGAACTCACTCTGTAGACCAGGCTGGCCTCGAATTCAGAAATCCACCTGCCTCCGCCTCCCAAGTGCTGGGATTAAAGGCGTGCGCCACCACCGCCCGGCTCCCTAATTCATTTTAAGTCAGTTTCACCACACTTTAATTTTAAAGCAGACTGTTATTTTAAATAAATAGCATATAATATGCAAACTCCTTTACGTAAGCACCATTAAGGGCATCCAACATGGAAGATTTTTTTACCCATACAACAAAAAATAAGAAGCCACATTCATTTAAGGGAAAGGGGATCTGGAGGACAATTCCATGTATACTATAAAACAGTACTTGAAAAAAATCAGTATCTGAACTACAAAACAAGAAAAAAAAAAACAGTACAAGTTTAAAAAACAAAAGCTTCACATACCACAGTGACTTTAAAGAAACAAAGTGTAAGCAAAATGGTGGCTCTCATCTATAGTCCTATTTATCAGGAGACTAAGGCAGTAGAACAACTTCAAACCCAAGGACAGCCAGGGCTACAAAGCTAGCTCCAGGCTGGCCTGGGCTAGACAGAACCTGTCTGTCTCAAAATACAAAAACAACATGTATACCCAATAAATAAAATAAACACAAACTCATTATGTTTCTGGTGCAAAGAAATTTACCATCTGAATAGCATGCTTGAATTTCTAAGGTTCTGTCTTTCTTATTTCAAGTCAGGGTCTCACAATGTTGCCTTGGTTGGCCTGGAGCCCTCTGTGTACACCAGACTGGCCTCAACTCCAAAATCCACCTGGCCCTGTCTTCTTTTTTTTTTTTTTTTTTTTAATTTTTTTTTGGTTTTTTGAGACAGGGTTTCTCTGTATAGCCCTGCCAGTCCTGGAACTCACTCTGTAGACCAGGCTGGCTTTGAACTCAGAAATTCCGCCTGCCTCTGCCTCCCAAGTGCTGGGATTAAAGGCGTGCGCCACCACTGCCCGACTGGCCCTGCCTTCTGAGTGCTAAGGTTAAAGGCATGTGGCACCATTGTGCCTGGCCTTCAGAGCTTTTTTATAGCTCCTGTATTTGCGTTCCCTTTATGCAGAAACCTCAGAAGATAAGCTTTAAGCTTTCTATTTAATAAGTATGACCATATACACCAAGGTAGAACAAACATAGCCAGTTCTAAGATTGCTAATTTCAAATAGAAGGCTTTCCTTTCATCCCTGAAGTGCTAAATCACATGTCCACAGGGTGGCAGTGTCATAGTCCTTATTTGGTTTCTGGAGCATATTTGAAGTGTGCAAAAAGCAACCCACCTCACGATGTGAAAAACCAATGTAATCCATGGTATGGGCAAAACCTGCTGTCTGTCAGAAAACCAAATCCGACCTTCAGTTCCCCACTTCTCTGAATGGTATTTATTTTCTGACCTCTCAAAGATTTCCTTCAGGCAAGCCTTTGAACCTGATCTTTCTGTTATCCTGCAGCCACACTAAGGGACAGCCCAGAAGTCACTGTACCGACTTTGGTCCAGGGAAAATGACAGTAGAAACTGGCAAGAGAAGGTGTGGAAGGAAACCACAGACACGCTCTCCAGTTGACCCTGCACAGTGCTATCAAATTAACCTCATTAGCTCACATTACCAGAAATCCACTTTCCTAGCAAGGCAAACTCCTTTAGCTACAAATTCTAGAACCTCTCAAACTTGTCAAGAATCAAGGAGATTCCCAGCATGAACTACTCTCAACAGACTGTGTAACTTGGCCCTCAGACACTCAGATGCTTCCTGACCACCAGATGCCATGCTCCACATCTGGTGATAGAAAGGAAAAAGTCAAAGTCCCAGCCCAGAGTCACACTGCTGATAGGACAGGACTGGTGCAAAACCCACATTCCACAGGTATAAGGATGGACTACTAGAAAAACCCTAGAAGCTGAGGAGGGCCAGGAAGAGGCAGCAGAACTTGTCAGAGCCCAGCATGGTTCCTCACAGACCGTAATCTATTGTTGCAACCTTGTTTCTTATTCCTATCCTACTATCCCACTCTTAAACCAAAATGTGCTATAGCTGTTACTGTGCTTCTGCCCCCCCCCCACCCACTTCCTCTAAAAGCCTTGTCTTCCACCCTGTCTGAATCACCGGAGCCTGGCTATCTGCAGTATCCTTCTCAAAGGCTGCTTCCCACAAGGGGCCTGTGCAAGTGTTCACGCAAACCCAGGTGTGAAAGTCAGAGACCTTTAAGTGCTTGGGTCATTGGTTTAGTGTGACCATTTCTCACACTGTACACTGTCACAGTTACCTGTGTGAGATTATTAAAACAATCTAGGATTCATACCTTTACTCGTCAAATATCTCACCATTATTTTAAGATAGGTAATATCTAATGGCAAGCACATTCAGAGATAAAACACACCATAGGCTTCTTTTACTTCAATCCATTTTAATAGTTTTTGCCAGCACGTAACACAACTTAAGAAATAAAGTATACCATTCCATGCTTTTCTGTATATTTACACAGTTGCATAACCAACTAAAATCTAATTTTATAGTCTTTCAGGTACCTAAACATAACTGCATTAGCAGGTACCCAAACCCACCGCCCCCCCCCCCGGCCCCCGCCCCATCTCTTCTCTACTTCAAAGCAAGCATTCTTTATAAAAATTGCCTGGTGTGGGCATTTTTATAAATGGAATAAAGAACAAAAACTGCTGCTGTTTTGAGACAGGATTGGCTGACCTAGTACTACTTTCTATGCAGACCAACTGGACTAGGACTCAGAGACCCTCCTGCCTTTAACTCCCAAGTGCTAGGATTAAAGGCGTGTGCCACCACACAGGGCAAACAATGTGGTCTTTATCACCTGGTTTCTCACACTAAGCGTAAGTTCATGCTGCGGTATGGATTACCATGCCTGCCTTATCTCCAGCTAGTGTCCCATTACACATACACACAGTAGACTCTGACCCATCCGTGGGCCTTTTCCAGCTTTTGCTTATGAGGAAAACTGCTATAAACATTTACATACAAGTTGTAACCGAGGCATATGTTTTCACTTCTGAGGAACATGTGGTAATTCTGTTTACTATTTGAAGGAACTGCCAAACTTTTCCAATTGACTGTACCATTACACATTTGTACCAAAGTGTGTGCAGTTCCAACTTCTCTGTGGTATAAACTGAGCAGGATTGATCTTACTATAAAATGGCCTTATCCTCACACTACCCTGATGAAATAAAAGAAACTGAGGGGGAGTGTATAGGGATGCTTCAGTGGTTAAGAGCATTTGTTGCTCTTAAAGAGGACCCAGGTTCAGTTCTTAGCACCGAGTAGTGACTCACAACCACCCTGACTCCAGTCCTAAGGACTGGAGTCCTCTGACCTCTGTGGACGCCAAGCACTCTCATGATACACATGCATCCATGCAGCAAGATGCTCATACACATAAAGGAGTCTTTTTTAAAATCTGGGAACGGGCCAGTGAAATGGCTCAGTACAAAAAGGTACCAGTGCCAAGGCTGACAATGGGAGTCTGATCCCAGAGGTCCGCGTAGTAGAGAGAGAACTGAGTTCTACAAGTTGTCCTCTGAACAGAGGGGTAGAGTGGTAGAGGGAGGGAGGGATAGAGGGAGGGAGGGAAGAAGAGAGAAGATTCTTTTATATTTAAAAAAAAAAGGTGAGCAGGTTAATTGCAACAAAAAGCAAGCAAGGAAAGAAAACATGAATGAACAAGCAAGGTAAATGAACCAGAAAGTAACTAAGGAGAGAGAGACTGATTAATGTGTCCAGAAAGAAGGCCTTTCTGAGAAAGGCAGGCAGGCCTGAGATGAGGAGAGTTGGAGGCAGAAGAACAAGTGTTAAAACCCCCGAGGCACACTTGAGAATCAGCCAGAGGTCAACAGTGGCCAGAGGGGCAGTGAGGTGGCAGACAGGCACTTGAAATGGAGAAGCAGAGGCCGCAGGGCAGTGGGAAGTTTCTGAATCTGGCCTAACTCATCTTGTCTCCCACGCTTATGTTTCTGTAGACACATGTGTTCACAGACCTCCACTGAATGTTCACACCTCTCCTAGCTGTACCTGACAGGAGCAATGGTCAACACATGGCCTGGGTGAATTAGCATGCAGTTGGTACAGCTAGCTATTCTCGGTCTGGAGAGAACACCTTAGCTGCTGGCAACCTAATGAAAGAATTTCCAGACATTTATCGAATATATCTTCCCAACTATTCAGGAATTATCAAGGTCTTGCAAATGACACCTGCAATTCACTCCCATAATTTAAACCCAGACTTCATCCATATAAAGTCTAATTAATTGTTTTTCCATTCTATTGAGTTGAAAATATTCAATGCCTAAACATAAATCCTATGGGCACACAATAGTCTGCATGTTCCTATATTGTCTGAGTCTTCTTTTTGTTTTTGTTTTTCAAGACAGGGTTTCTCTGTATAGCCCTGGCTGTCCTGGAACTCACTCTGTAGACCAGGCTGGCCTCGAACTCAGAAATCCACCTGCCTCTGCCTCCCAAGTGCTGGGATTAAAGGCATGCGCCACCACCGCCCAGCTGTCTGAGTCTTCTGAAGTAAGAGTTCTTGTTTCATATACTACAGCCACATTCAGGCTTTTCAGAGATGAAGTTGGGTGTGGCAGAACACATCTGCTAACCTGTGCTGTCACAGTAAGAATCAGTCTCACAGTAACAATAACCACACAGAACAAAAAGAGTCAAAAATGTTTGCAGAACCTCCTGACATAAAGGTAGATCCTTGATTAAAAGAACGTGTAATCTACTCAAAATTACAAAGTTTGAAATTCCTGCCTCTCTTCTTGCTCTGCCACTGGCTCCCTCCAGGCATGGCATGACTACTTCCTGCTAGTCTCCTGGTCCTAGTCCCATCCACCTCAGGTTTTATGATTTACATTCCACACTGGGAGAAATCCAACCAGTTCTTCAAGGTGCAGGGCAAACACTCTCCATTCTTGCCCGTCCCTGAGCCAAACCTCCACCTCACCTCTAGGAACAATTCCCCGTGGACCTCGACCCTGCCTGACTGTTCCCACCTGGCCCAGAGCTAGACAGGACATCTTGGGCAGGAATGCTATCACCCTACCACTGTCCTAAACTCCCCAAACATGCAGTACACTCACCTGCGATCACTTACTGTGTTATCTATGATAACACAGGCTTTAGTGCCAGTCAAATACTTGCAAAAATTAAACAAAGCAGGGATAGGAACCTTCTTCCAAATCTATTTGGAACAAAGTCTTTAGTACTGGGTTCTTTTTTTTTTTTTTTTTTTTTTTTTTTTTGGTTTTTCGAGACAGGGTTTCTCTGTATAGCCCGGGCTGTCCTGAACTCACTCTGTAGACCAGGCTGGCCTTGAACTCAGAAATCCTCTTGCCTCTGCCTCCCAAGTGCTGGGATTAAAGGCGTGCGCCACCAACGCCCGGCTTAAAGTTTTTTTTGTTGTTTTTTGTTTTTTTTTTTTCCCACTGAAGGGCAGCGGGAAGGATCGAACACGGGACGGACGCAGCGACAGAGCGCGAGCACTACAGCGATGTGCCACCGCAGGCCGGTTAGTACTGGGTTCTTAATGACACAACACTAGAAACTTATAGATAAAAATTTCTAGTCCCACTATCCAAGATCTATCTAAACTTCGTGAAAAAATGTGCTGTTATGGAGAACCTAGGGGGACTGCTAGAGAGGCTTGGAGCATTTGTTGCTCCTGCTGAGATGAGGGTTTGACTTCCCAGCACCCAAATACGGTGGCTCTCAACCATCCATAACTTCAATTCCAGGATCTGACACACGGTTCTGACCTCCCTGGGCACCTGGTATACACAGAGGCAAAACATTCATACACATAAACAATTTTAATTAACATTTTTAAAAGTCTAGTCTGGTGCCATGAGCCTGTGATCTGAGCACTGAAGAGGCAGGAGGAGCAAGAGCAAAGGTTACCTTCATCACCACACAGACTGAGGCTAACCTGGGGTACATGAGAGTAGGTCTGAACAGACCCACCTTACCCTCAGGTTCAGAAAAATCTAAAACAGACCTTGAGGGCACACAACTGAAATCCCACTGCTGAGAGGATCACAAACCCCAGCAGCTCGGGCTCCTAGTGACTTCTAGGCTATCTGGAGCCACACGGAGAAACCATCTTAATGTAATGATGATGAAGTGCTTTAAAGCTAGAAGGCACCACTACGCTAAGGTCAAAGACCTCCACAAGGTCCCATAGCTAATGACTGGAGCCCAAATGGGATTCTATCCAGCACTACCTGTGCCCTTCCCCCAGCCTTGCAGGCCTGAGAGACCTTGTTTACCACAGCAGACCAAAACAATAGGACTCAGGTGTTAACCACCTTGGCAGACCCACAGTCTGCTACAGGAGCTGAGAATACACTGCCGGCTGAGCTTGCCTGGAGACACCTCAGGCCCGAGATTAAGGATGGATTCCCCTCACCCACACCTCCAGGATGAAGCAGACACAACTCTGGGGGTGGGGGTGGGCTTCCCCTTTAAATTGAAAGTGGAACATCAAAGTATTGAGCCTTGATCAGAAACCTTTGTCCTGGCTTCATCTCTTCCCGCCCTCCTGTCCCTTCTTCCATTCCCAGCCTCTCTTTCAGGTGAACCCGGTTGACTGTGGCTGCTGGCCGGCAACAGAATGGCGCCCGACTTGGGGCCTGAACATGAGAGACCAGCTGAGGAATGCTGTCTTAGGTAGAACAAGAAGAGTATCCTGGGCACTTGGTAAGCAATGAACAGCATTGATGCTAGCTATGGCTGTGTTTGCAGGAAGTGTGTTTAAGGGGATATGGTCTAGGTGGAATAGGTATTGACCTGGTGCCGATTTTTGCCTAGGAGGTGACAGCGAATTACAGGTCAGGAGAATTCTAAACAGGCATTGCCCGAAGCCTAAGAGCTGCTCCAGGCGGGAAGAACAAGGTTAGAAGGAATTGGAAAACTAAGAAAACAGGGCGCTGAGGTGTACTATCAATAGCCACCCCGTTACATCTCCTAAAGAAAGAGATGAAGAGTTAGAGCTTGGATATGAGAGAGAGAAGGGGTTTCAGAAAAGCAGTTGTCCTTTCTCTGGGCTGTGTCACCAAAATAAGAATGAAAAGGCTATTTCATAGCTCTCCTAGGAACAGGAGGAAATTCAGGAGACATCCTAAGTTTCTCCTTGGCTCCTAGAGGTCTTTCTTTGTTGTCTGTCCTTGGCGTGCCAATGTCCATGTGTGTCAATTGTTTGTTTTTTGTTTCATTGTCTAAATGTTTGTTCTATGTTTCATGTTCAAAACTCAAGAATGGTTAAAACTGCTTGATCCAACCTTGATATAGTTTAACTTGGTTTTAAAAGCAGTCCTAATGTGCACCGATGACTTACCTGTAGCTAAGAGTCGAGCTGAGCTGGAGAAGCTTTTCCAGGAATTGATTGTCAGCATAAACTGCTCTTAAAGAGACCAGCAGTTTTTTGGATTAATATAGGGAAGCTGAGAGTTGTTTGTCCTAGAAAAATCTCTGTAACAAGGTGTCTTTCTCTTGAAATTACAGCTAGAAAAGGCAAGAAATTTTGTTTGGTCTAGATATATAAGATGTGTAGCCACGCCGGGCGGTGGTGGCGCACGCCTTTAACCCCAGCACTTGGGAGGCAGAGGCAGGCGGATTTCTGAGTTCGAGGCCAGCCTGGTCTACCGAGCGAGTTCCAGGACAGCCCGGACTACACAGAGAAACCCTGTCTCGAAAAAAAAAAAAAAAAAAGAGTTATTAAAAGCTGCATATAAGAACGGACAGTCAAACTTTGTTTATAAAAAGTAATGCATGTGGTGTTGATTTTAGACAAAATCGATTGTTTACATTGTTTTTGCTTTTGGTTTTGCTCCTCAAAATCATGGTTATACTCTTAATGTTGCAAAAGAAACTTAAAAATATAGTTAAACTGCAAGTATTTCATTGGCTGCAGTTGGCAGTTCAATCATGAGTTTGGGATTTTTTGATACACCCATGTTTATAAAAAAGAAAATAAAGCAGGTAAACTTAAACAGCTGTGATACAGTGCAGGCCTTCAAGAAAGATAATCTTTGTACCAGACCTCAGAAAACAGGCAAAGATTAAGAACATTTACATTTAAATTAAGACAATGCAGACTGGGCTCGGCAGAAGCTGGTGTGAGAGACATTTCTTTTGTCCTAACCAGCCCCTAGAAAGGTGTTTTCCGGAATTTGTTGATTGCCTTGCTTGTTCCTTGAGGGAGGAGGTGTTAGCCTCAGGCCCAAAGACATTCACGACAGTTTATGGGCCCAGAGTTATAGATAATGATTATGCTAGAAAAATTAAAATTATGCTTGCTTCCCTCTATGCCATTATAACTATACGTGCTGGTAAAAGGATTGTTCAACTTGTTTTAGTCCCTTTGCATCTGCTTCCTTCCAAATTTGTTGAAAATAATAAAAGACAAGATGGCTTTGGTTCCTCTGATGTGTATTGGATCCGATCGATCTATTACTAGCAAGAGACCTAATCTTAAATTAATAATTGAAAAAAAAAGGTTTTAAAGGATTAATAGATACTAGGGCTATGTAACAATTATTAGACAACAAGAGTGGCCTTCAACTTGGCTTTTGTCTGATACTCTCACTCAGCTAAAAGGAAATGGTTATTCAATTAATCCAAAACAAAGTTCAAGTTTAAGATTTATGAAACTAATGGCGTTACTGCCTGACTTGCTTACTCCAGCTGCTATTCCAGTAAATACATAAAGAATTATTATAGATTTAAAAGATTGTTTTTATACCATTCCTTTACACCTGGTAAAGGTGATGAGGTTTAAATTCAGTGAATTTGTGATTTTTGAGAGTCTATGAAGACTCTCATTAGAAAGGTTTGCCTCAAAAAAATGATTAATATATATATAAAAAAAATTGTTGTTGCTTTAATACAAAAGGTTAAACATTTAAATCTTTCAGTGTATATTATTCATTGTATATTTTATTAGCTGATCTTTCAAAAGGAGTTTTTCTGTAAGCTTTTGCTCTAATACAAAGAAGCTTTAAAATTTTAAAGTGCTTGTTACTCCAGAAAAGATTCAAAGGCAATACCTTTTCAATATTTGAGACCTCAGTTATATTTTAAGCAGATTGTGACACAAAAAATTCCAATAAAAATAGATAGTTGAGACAAGCGAGATGACTCAGCAGTTAAAGGCTAGACTCTCCACTAAAAATATTAGAGTTCAATTCCCAGCAACCACATGGTGGCTCACAACCATTGGTGGTGGGATCTAGTGCCCTCTTCTGGCTTGCAGGTGTACATACAAAAGAAAAGATTTACTTTTAATGATTCTCAAAGTTGTTAAGAGATATTAATTGGCTAAAACCTCATCTTAAGCTTACCATAGGAAAACTTGAACCTCTGTTTGATATTCTCGAGGGGGATGCAAATCCTAATTCCCCTCAGCAATTAACTGATGAGCAATAGATAGCTTTGCTGAAAGAGTAAGCTGTTAGTTATCAACAGATACATTATATAGAGACTATGATCAATTGTTAGCTGTTTGAGTTATTACTACTCATGTGCTCACAACAGCCCTTTGGCAAAAGAGACTATTAATGTGGATTCATCTTTCTTCATCTGCAAGTAAAGTTTGAACATCCTATTATGAACTCTTGCAGTGTTAATACAGGATTGTAAGATAGAATCCTGAAAGTATTTTGGATGAAATGTTTATTCCTGCCGGGCGGTGGTGGCGCACGCCTTTAATCCCAGCACTTGGGAGGCAGAGGCAGGCGGATTTCTGAGTTCGAGGCCAGTCTGGTCTACAGAGTGAGTTCCAGGACAGCCAAGGCTACACAGAAAAACCCTGTCTCGAAAAACCAAAAAAAAAAAAAAAAAAAAAAAAAAAAGAAATGTTTATTCCTTATTCCAAATAGAAATCAAGTTGGTTATTGGAGAATAATGATATTTGGCTTATTACATGGCAATCTTTTTAAGCAAATTTGATAATCATTATCCATAAGACAAGTTGTTTAAGTTCTTCTCTATGATGCTTATGTATTTCCTATAAATTTACATGCAGCCCATAGAAAAGATGTTTACTACATTTACAGATGCCTCATCTATTGGGAAGGCAGTATATGTAATTAGATCACATGTTCATTTTCTCCAGTTTCCCCCTGCTTCAGCACAAATAATTAAATTATGTGCTGTAGCCACTATTTAAAATGCTAAAAAAAATCAAGTTTTCATTTTGTATGTTCATAGCCAGTATATGGCTCATGGTTTGTAATTGCTTAAAATTGTTCCTTTTTTTTTTTTTGGTTTTTCGAGACAGGGTTTCTCTGTGTAGCCCTGGCCATCCTGGAACTCACTCTGTAGACCAGGCTGGCCTCGAACTCAGAAATCCGCCTGCCTCTGCCTCCCAAGTGCTGGGATTAAAGGCGTGCGCCACCACCGCCCGGCTAAATTGTTCCTTTTTTATATTTTACTAATTCTCAAGTTTTACAGTTATTTTTATAAATACAGCTTAATTTAAGAAATATTCACTGTTTCTTAACTTTTGGATTGCCTGGACCCCACAGTGCAATGCCAGAGCAGATTTGTACACCAGCCAGATTATAGACCTTACAGAAACAATTGGCAATTTTATTCCTTTTTTTTTTTTTGGTTTTTCGAGACAGGGTTTCTCTGTATAGCCCTGGCTGTCCTGGAACTCACTCTGTAGACCAGGCTGGCCTCGAACTCAGAAATCTGCCTCTGCCTCCCAACTGCTGGAATTAAAGGCGTGCGCCACCACTGCCCGGCTACAATTTTATTCTTTACATCATCAAAATAATAATAGCTTGAGACAATAATTTGATATTTCAAGAAAGTATACAAGTTAAATTGCAAAAACTTGTTCTCAGTGTCCTCATTTTTCATAATGGTGTTGAGCCTTGAGGACTTATGCATAATCAATTATGGCAAATGAATGTTACTCAGTTTTTATTTTAGAAAAATTAAAATATGTACATGTGACTTGATACCTTTTTAGGCTTTCTAGTTGCAACTGCTTTAACAAAAAAAGCAACTAAAAATTATAGTTATTGCCTACATTATTTTTCTATGCTTGGTGTTCCATATCAGATTATAGACAATGGAACTGGCTATTGTCAGTCAAACATTTAAGATGTTTTGTTGACAATTTAATATTATCTTTATTACTGAGATACTTATTATCAAAAACAAGGAATTGTGAAAGAGAGATTATGAAACTTTAAAATAATCTTAATAACTCTCTTGAATGTGGGAAGAGCAGCTACTGATGCTTCTTCCGTGGTTTTGCAAGGAACTCTGAAAAAACTGGCTCCTTAAAACTAAAAAGGGGGAATTATAACCCCCAAGGTCACCAAAAGCACACCTTGCTTTTGTCTTATTTTAAATTTTCTGCAAACTGATGCTAAGGGTCAGTCTGCAGTGGATCGCCACTGGCATCCAGTTACTTCCAGCTCATTTGCCAGGGTCATGTGGAGAGACCCCTTAACTAATTCTTGGAGTGGTCCCGACCCTGTTTTAATTTGAGGTTGTGACCCAGTTTGTATTTTTTCTGAAAAGAAAAATAGAGCCTGATGGCTGCCTGAAATATTGGTCCATCAAGTGGACACAGATCTTGAGCCTAATAATTATGATTCTAATGATGAAAATGGCTTATCCTTATCAGTCAGCCGATGATAACATGACATGTAGTCTCCGCTCTTACTGGAGAGTAAGTATTTTTTATCAATACTTAACGTCACCCACTGTATACCTGGTGGCCAGACTTGTGTCTGATCCCTGTCAACTAACAGTTGGGTTAGATGCTGGAATATTTCCGCTTTCGACCATAATTTCTACATTGCTTGGATAATCATGTTGCTTTTAACCTTTGAACCTTGTATTTTAAGCAGATTGATTCCCTCACACAGGATCACTCAGCAAGCTCAGCTTTCATCATGGCAGTTATCCATCGCTATGAAGAATTGCATCCAGTGCATGCCCACAGGTCCTTTGGTCTAAATGTGGTTTAGGTCTATATGGGAAAGAGTGTGCCAATGATGGCCGGTTAGTCAAAGACGGGTAAGAGTGTTCTTGAGCTCCTATAAACCTAAGACAGAGGCATACATCAATTGCTATGTTTCCTCAAAGATGGGTAATATAGGAGTAATATAGACACCGACCTAAGCCAGACACGGTCGCCCGGCCACTCGAGACCCTAGACAAGATGAATCTTGTGCCCCATCCAGCTGCTGGCACTGCTCATCTTTATAAAACTAAAAAGGGGGAACTGTGCCCTTCCCCTAGCCTTGAGCAGGCCTGAGAGACCTTTTTACCACAGCAGACCAAAACAATAGGACTCAGGTGTTAACCACCTTGGCAGACCCACAGTCTGCTACAGGAGCTGAGAATACACTGCCGGCTGAGCTTGCCTGGAGACACCTCAGGCCCGAGATTAAGGATGGATTCCCCTCACCCACACCTCCAGGATGAAGCAGACACAACTCTGGGGGTGGGGGTGGGCTTCCCCTTTAAATTGAAAGTGGAACATCAAAGTATTGAGCCTTGATCAGAAACCTTTGTCCTGGCTTCATCTCTTCCTGCCCTCCTGTCCCTTCTTCCATTCCCAGCCTCTCTTTCAGGCGAACCGGGTTGGCTGTGGTTGCTGGCAACACTACCCACCCACCTAAAGCGCCTGAACAGCAGGAACCTCAAAACATCTGGGGTGGGGGGCGGTACCTGACATGCATAAACACTCATGTTTTAAATTTTTGCTAACGGGGTTTTCTAGGTTTAATTTTTACGAGGAAAGGCTAATTAATCCCTAATCGCACTGATCACATTAACAGCTATTTTCAAACTCAGCTGTGCTAGTCAAGGCTATAAAATGTTGGGAACACACAACCAACCAAAAGTTCTGCTCAGTAATGGCCAGAAACTCATCCGCGGGAGTCAGTTTTTCCTTATTTGTGCCCAAAGGCCCAACAGACTAAACATTACAGCTGCCCCAATTTTCTAATTTCAACTTGCATTTATGATAACGCTTTTGTTTCGTTTACAGCGCTCAGGCTGCTGACACAGCTGGGCCGCTTCTTTGTAATAAACACAGGGCTTCTATATTTAAAAGTACAGTGCAACTTTGTTGTAACATCCCCTCCCCAGTCTTCGGGCTAATTTTCTGTCTTCCAGGCTCCACCTCCATCCCATGATCTTTTTAATCAGTGACGCTCCAAACAGCCTCGCGGAAAGCCGGTTCTGTTCTTTCAAGAGGAAAGGGGAGTTAGAAGGAAAATAAGAGACGTTCTGCAAAGGCCTTGTCTTGAAGAGAGGGTTTCTTGGGGGAGGAGGGAGATGGACCGAGCTCGGGTGCACGCAGCAGGGGTCCCAGGGCCAGGTCGGCGACAGGGATCGGGGGTCTGGCGATAGGGAACAGCGGTGGCTGGCGAGCCGAGGGGTCTCCAGCCGCTGTTGACAGTAACTGGAGCGCGGCGGGCACGCCCCGGCCCGCCGAGTCGGAAGGGGGCGGCGGGGCAGGGTGTGGGCCGAGGGGGCACCCGGGCGGGGGGAGATAAGGCGAGGCCCGAGTTAATCATCACCTCCCGAGAGCCTGGAAAAGTACGGGCTGAGGGCGGGGTGCAGCCGCGGGGAAAGCGAAACTCCTTCCGCACCGGCCCGAGCGCACCCGCCGCTCCTCCGCCAGCCAGGCCCCCAGCCCTACTAGCAACTACACGGTTTGCTCACAAACTCACCCGAACACAGACGCAGAAGTTGGCCAAAGCCATTAGAAATCACAATCAGTTCGCCCAAACTCGAATATAGCCAAAAAAAGTTTCACCGTTCCCATACCGGGAGTCGAACCCGGGCCGCCTGGGTGAAAACCAGGAATCCTAACCGCTAGACCATATGGGAAGTGCTGTTATGAGCACTGCCGTAACCCACCTGACTAGCATCAGCGATGCTACCGCTCAGCAACTCTGCACGAGTCGAGCCGAAGCCGCCCTCGCGGCCGCTGCCCCACGCGCGGGCACGAGCCCGGCGGAGCGCGCGGGCGTGGCGGGGAGGAGGAGCGGGGCCGACGCGCCCCTGGAAAGTTCTGAGACGAAGCCCAGAGCCCCGTGCGCTGCCAGAACCGGCGGCTGCGCCTTTCTTTCTCAGCCGTCAGGTCCCGGCTGCTCCCCGGTCACAGAGCGGGAGGGCAAGCCGGCAAAGCGGAGGGCGGCGCCGTCTGTGGGAACAGCTGCGCGCGGCGGGGGTTGGGGAGAGGCGGTCGAGCCTCTCGGCCCCGAGCCAGCTCGAGAGTGGAGGTTCTGGATCCCGGGAGGAGTGAGGACCGCGGGATGGAGCCTGGGTCGGGCACTCGGGGCCCGCAGCTCCGGTCCCGTCGCGCTTTCGTCCCTTCTGGGTGACCTCAACCCCTTTATACCGACCCCACCTCTCAGGCGCCGCGAGTACCGCCCGTGGGGGAGGGGAAGAGGCGGTGACACCACGCTCGCGGATTGGGCTGTCGCGGCTGCCGTAGTTCTCCCGCGGAAACGCCGTGCCGGGGTCCGCCGAGGCCGGGAGGTCCTGGCTTTCGCCACCGGCGGACTCAGTGAGCGGGATCGCAGGCTACCCGCGGAGCCACCGCGTCATGTGAGTCTGGTCCGGCTTGCGTCTCACGCGAGGCGCCCGCGAGCGGCCTCCTCCCGCCCCTCCACTCGCCCGGGGCCGCTCGACCTGCCCGGCCGGTTCTCCCGGAGACGCGGCCGCCCTTTTGGCCGGAGCCGGGGACTCGGGTGCCGCCCCCGCCCGCCCGCCCGCCGGCTCCGGGGACCCTGGTGGCGCTGCGGCCGCAGACGTCCGGGGGCTTTTTTCCAGCCTCACGTCCCCAGAACAAATTAGCTGGAAGGACACGGGAAAGGGAAATACTTTTCTTTGAGACTCGTATTTCTTCATCTCGGTCCAGTAGCGAGACGCCTTACGGGAGAGCAGTTTTCCACGGGATTTAGTTTTACATAAATAAAACAACTGCTTTGCTAAGACAGAAGTCTGTCAACAACCTTCTATCCCAGTTTTAACAATTGTAAAAATTCTCTTTCAATTTTTGGATAAACTTAGAGTTGTTTTTCCTTTTTCAGGGCTGACTACTGGAAGTCACAACCAAAGAAATTCTGTGATTACTGCAAGTGCTGGATAGCAGACAATAGGCCTGTATGAAATTTTTAGTAAAATATTCATGTGATGTGTTGCTTTTTGACTTAAGTAGTGTTTATAAACCACTTTCATGTATAGTGCTCTTTATTCTTCAAAACCTAAAAAGGTTTCTTTTGTTTGATTCCCCTATGAAAGCTACAGCCTTCTCCTTTTCATCAATCTGACTTTGATTATAAGGCCACATTATTTCTGGGGCCTTTGAGGAAATGGACATTGAGTGGGGTAATCTAATCCTTGTTTGTGGAATGCCTGCTCCTTAAAAAAGAATATTGTAATTTTTCCTGTTCTCCAGAGAAAGGAGAACAGCATTATTCCCTCATGAAATACAAAGATAGCACCTGTAATATACCTTATGCTGATAGCTTTGATCCCACTACTTTTGGGGAGGGGGAGAGGCTGATTTTTCAAAACAGGGTTTCCAGACATCAACTCGCTCTGTAGACCATGCTAGCCTTCAGTTCACAGAAATCTGCCTGCCTTTGCTTCCCAGTGCTGGAAATAAAGGTGTGTACCACCACCCGACTCCTAGATCCAACTTTTAAGGCATAAAGTAAAAAGTCATCTGGCTTTCTTCCCTCTCAGACATGCCATAGTAAGACAAATTACTGTATCAAAAACTGTAGACCATGGGGACTAGAGAGATGGCTCCACCGTAAAGAACAGCTCCAGCTCTTGCAGAGGGTTGGGGTTCACTTCCCTGTACCCACATGGCAGTTTGAGACTACCTGTAACTCCAGTTTCAGGGTATCCAACAGCCTCTCCTGACCTCCATTAGTGACTGTGCTCATGCGCTCACAGGGGCATAGACCCACAGAAGAAGTTTTGAAAAACTACAGGATAACAAGGACAGAGGTGGCTCCCACCTTTAATCCCAGCATTGGGAGGCAGGTACAAGCAGATCTCTGAGCTCAAGGGCCACTCGTTCTACAGAGTGAGTTCAGCACAGAGGTCTACACAGAGAAAGCCTGTCTTGAACAAACAAACAAAACCCTATAGTATCTTGCATATACATAACCTTACTACTTGGCTTTACTGTTGGACATCACAGAATGATGCTATATTTTTGCTACATCCCATCGGTAAACACTATTAAATCATCTCTGGCTTTGAGAGGAGTGTTGCTCTCCCCTTTGGCTTTGCTAGTAGTTGCGAAAGATTGTGCATAGTTTATCTGACTTGGGCTAATCCTTACCAAAACTGCCATGAGATTTTAAAATCACATAAATTGAAAAAAAATCCCTGGAGGTACCTACACAGTGAAATAATTTTAATGAGTTATGAAAATAAATTGTCTTTCTAGAGGTCTACTTGCATCTCCCTATATATCTAGTAATTAAGCTATTAATGAAAAACAATATTCAGTTTTAAATGGTGCTTTAATACAGTATTCTTTCTGTGGTATAATCAGCTGTAAGTAACCCAGGATAGGAACAATAGAGGCAACTGTTTGCCGTCCGAACTCCAGCTTTAAAGAGGTACTCGGAGGAGTATATTAGAATAGCTTGGTTAATGCATCATACAGGATTTGACTGACAGGACTTTTAGGGGATTTCTCATTTCTTACCACCAGACATCTATAATTTTGTGAGAATTTCTGGTTATTTAAGTAGGTACTAGTGCTCAGTCAGCCATCTTTGTCCCCAGCCATCTAATTACTGTTACTCTTCAGAAGTCACCTCCCCCTTTTCCCATGTCTATCCTTTTATTATTTCTGTGTACATGTATTTTATTCCATCTTGTTTACAAGGTACCAGTTTTTTTTTTTTTTAACTGAACAGTATATCCTGAAGGTGTCTTCCATGTCAATTTATAGGGAACTGTGTGCTCTTTTTCTGTTCACTAAAAGCCTGTGGGAGTGTCCGCAGTTCACTTAGCCAGTCCCCAGCAGATAGACTACAAGATTGTTGCTACAAACAATACTGCGATGAATAACTTTGTTTTATTACATCATTTTGTACAAAATAAGGGATTTTTAAAATTTATGCGTGTGTGTGTGGTGTGTGTGTGTGTGTGTGTGTGTTGGTGTGTGTGTGTTGGTGTGTGTGTTCCCTGGTCTGTGAACAGCAGAGGACAAATTGAGGAGTCTGCTCTTGGATCATGTGAATCTGGTGGTCAGGTTTGGTGGCAAGCACCTTTACCCAAGAAGCCATCTTACCTGCCCAAACAAGGAATTTTTAAGTATCTGTTTTCTTAATGTTTTAAAAACCAAGTCTTTTACCCTCTTTGGCTTTTTGAGGCAGGGTTTCTCTGTGTAGCCCCGGCTATCCTGGAACTACCTCTGTAGACTAGGCTGACCTCCTCCAAGTTAGAGATCTGCCTGCCTCTTCTTCCTAAGTGCTTACAAGATTAAAAAAGACCTCCACCACTACCCAGCTAAGACCAAGGATAATTTTTTCATTTCTCTTAGAAAAACAACAGTGAAATTTTAGAGGCTTAACCAGTTTTGACATTTGATGTTGAAAGGTAGTGGGTGGTGTTGTGTTGTTGTTGCTGTGGCTTTCATTTGTTTGGTAATTGTTTGCTTTGAGAAGATAGAGTGTTTTCATTATTATCTTTTTGTTTTGAGCCGAGCACTTAGGCAAATAGCGTTAGCTGGCCTGGAACTTGAACAGTCTTCACGGTGCTGGGGTTACAGGTATATGCCACTGCCCAGCTGTGACATCTTTCTTTTTGAAAGGCTTCGTGTCTCAAGTTCTTTTTACATTCGTATTCACTGGGTTAGTCAGGAGAGTGCTGTATATTTCCTCCCGATGGTGTGGTCATCCTGGCTTGTCTTAAGAACCAGAGAACACCTGGTGGGAGAGCACAGTAACCTGCTTATACCACCAGCATCATTTGATCCGAGGTCAGCTTGCATTAAACTAGTCATTTCTATTTTTTGCCATTATGATTTTATATTTCAACCCTATGATTACAATATTAGTTTACTGTGAATTTAATAATTGTTTCTTTTTCTCGTTTTCCAGAGCGTTGAGTTTCATGAAAGAGGAAAGAATCACAAGGAAAATGTGGCCAGGAGGATCAGTGAGGTAACCCCTTTGGCGCTTTGTTGTCTCTCTGGGCAGTGGAGGTCTCTTCTCTCACTCTCGCCTTCACTTGTGTCTTACATAGATTAAACAGAAAAGCTTGGATAAGGCAAAGGAAGAGGAAAAGGCATCCAAGGAGTTTGCCGCCATGGAGGCAGCTGCCCTGAAGGCATACCAGGAGGATCTGAAAAGGCTCGGCTTGCCGTCAGGTACCTCAGCATGTACACTTTACAGCACCATCACGGCCCCCGTGCTCAGTGCCCTCTTACGTTTCCACAGGGGAGTTCTGCACTTGGGGTAGTCTGGTGATGTATCATAGTCCCAGTAAGAATGTGGGCTCTGAAGTACTTTTGTGCTGGTGCTGTGGTAGTTTTGTTGTTGAGGTAAAACCTAGTGTATCCTGGGGTGGTGTTAAACTCGTGAGCCTTCTACCTAGGCCTTCTGAGCAATGAATTTAAAAACTAAAAGCATGAGTCACCGTGCCGGCTTGATTTACTTTCTACATGCACTTACTCCTTTATTTTTTTCTCTGTGTGTTTGTGTTGGTGAGTGTGTGGAGTTCAGAGGACAGCCTAGAAGAGTCAGTTCTCTCTTCCCACCATGTGGGTTCCAAGGATCACACTCAGGTCCTGCAGCTCAGTGGCAAGCACCTTTATGCACCGAACCATCTTGCTAGCCTCTTGTTTTGCTCTTAATGCTTTTTTTTTTTTTGATTACTTTTATTCAAACCAACCACATTACCTTTACAATTACCTAGTCCTAGCTCTGTGCTAGCTGAATGATTCATTTCTAAACCCTTGAGCTTTCTTTCTTAGATACTCATTATGTTATAGACACTATTCACTAAAAAACAAAAAACAAATACACTTACATATTAATTAATTTTTCAAATAGCCAAAATTGAGTTGTATCTACTTATATAATTGACTGTATAATGATTTAATTGCTTTTGTAGACAAATAATTGATTTTACCTCAAGCAGGCAGTTTATTGAGGGATTGAGTAAGGGGTGTTTTTGAAAATCTCTATGTTGTTGAATTTAGGTTCTAGAGGAGGAAGATTTCATAAGCTTTCTTCCATGACATATTATGTTAGTTACTTTTCTCATGATAAAATGCCTGATGAAACAGCCTACAGGACAGACTGTCAGCCGTGGGTTTCAGGCTCAGAGGTCTCAACCCGCCATTACTGCACAATGCTGGGTGTTCCAAATGGATGCTTATGCACACATTACGGACCAGAAGCAGAGAGAACAGGCCAGAGCCAGAGGTAGATAAAAACTACTGAGGGACGCCACATTGATGTCCTCCACCAGCCAGGCCCCACCTCCTAAAGCTCCGTAGGCTTCAACTAGCTGGGCACCGTGTCCCTAAGGCACACAGTGTATCTTGATTGTAGATCTTACAGAGTGGGTAAGATGACCAGATGGTTTTAATGTTTGCTTTTGATAACCTGTGACCTTAGTGGGCTTACCTAGATAACGTGAATGAGGACTCCGTTACAGAAGCATAGCTGACCCCAAACAGCTGCATCGCTACAAAGGCACAGGCCATCATAGGTCACCACCTTAGGGACCCTGCACCAGGGAGCCTGTGTTCAGTTAACCTTTCCCTTTTACTTGAGCATCTCCCAAGATCACTTGTTGGGAATAGCTGGAACTCCATGGAACAATAGCTAGCATCCCACATGAGGAGGAACAGGGCCCCTGAGTCCTCTCTCCGTCCTCTTAGGAAACGTCAGTAGTTCCATTACCATCAGAGTATTCTTGACCATCACTGTATCATGTTGCTTGTTTATTTCATTACCATGACTGGATTGGTGTATTCTCTACTCCAAGATAGTGGTAGGGTAGCCACATTATACCCAGAGGGAAAAAGTCACAATACATCCCTGTTTCCTGGCTCTTGCAATCTTTCCACCTCTTCTTCCTGTTAGCAGTTTCCTGAGCTTTGGAAGAGGTGAGATTTGGAAGATCCCTTAATGAGCATTGGGTTGTCACACTATATCACCAGTCACTTATTCTCAGTAATTTAACCAGTCAGGACTCTACAACGAATAACCATGGCACTGTAAGAAGTTGTCTTTCGAAGCCAAGGAGGACTGCAGCAGAGGAACTATTGGCTATATGAGTAGTACCTGTGGGACAACACAGGCCAATGGGGACGGGCCTTCCTGCTCAGTCTGAGCCAGATTTTTCAGCATGAAATGACGCTCTTTAATCTCTACTAAAAGAACTCTTACTTACAGGTTTAAACAGAATATTGCTTTCATTGAATAAGAACAATTGTCAACTTAATGTATTCTAAATGTTAGTATTTAAGAAAAAGAAGGGACATGTGTTTCAAAAACGCATTTTTTAGTAATGAATGAGAGTCTCACTGGTTAGCTCAAACTAGCTGCAAACTCACCGTGATGTCAGACTCATTCCCAAGCTCTGGGATTACCAGCATGGATCACTACACCCAACTGAAGATAAAGTATTTTGAGAGGAAAAATTATATAGGTATGTTTCTGGAGAATTTGAGAAGTGTTTGTTGAAAATTCATGTCATTAATTTCATTCATAGATAGATGAAGGAAGGATTCCATTTTGATGCCCCTGGCTGTCCTGGGGCTCACTATGTAGACTAGGCTGGCCTTGAACTTGCAGAGCTTTGCCTGCCTCTGGCTCCCAAGTGCTGGGACTAAAGGCATGTGAGCACCATGTCTGACTTGACCTCAGATTTATATTGTGAAGAAGTGAGACACCAGTGGGAAGTGGCTTAATAGTTTTGCCTTTGTAAAACTTGCTGTTGACACGTCCCAGAGTTCTAGCACCCCATTCTTCTTGTCATCAGCATTGTCCTTTGTTGGTGTGGGCAAGATATCTGTCCTTTAGACAGGATTTCACGTCAGTCACTGAAGATGGTCTTAAACTCCTGAGCCTCCTACCTGTGTATCTCAAGTACTGGGAGGCATGCACTGTGACTCTAACGCCTAAGTACATAAGCCTTCCAGTAAAAAAACACCAGGAATCTTCAGTTGACTCTGTGTCTGGACCATTCTGTTTAGATTATGTGTTTGCTGATTTCCACATCAATTCTTCACTGCTGGGTTCCTCCTCCCTTCAGGACTGGAGGTTCTAACCCAGGGCCTGTGCATGTTAGGCAAGCACTCTGCTACAGACATGCCCCAGACATGGGTTTGTTCGGATGAATATTAGAATAAGTTATGGAATAAGGAAAATTTGTCTTGTTTTGTTCTTGGTATGGCTGAGAATACATATATGTAGGTATTTGTAGATATGTTAACCCTACAACCTTGGGCATTCTTGATAGGTGTACTAGCATGGGCCACACACACACACACACACTCCCCAGACTCTAGGATGACTTATTGTTTGGTAGAAGTAAATAACCCTCATTAAACTCCCCTTATATATTCTTAATGATTGTATCTCATATAACGTCATTATAATGTGTTTTGTTCCCAAAGAGAATCTTGTCACAGTTTTTGTTTTTTTCTTAAAGTTTTACTTATTTATTATTTATATGAGTACACTGTCACTGTCTTCAGACACACCAGAAGAGAACATCGGATCCCATTACAGATGGTTCTGACCACCTGTGATTGCTGGGAATTGAAATCAGGACTTCTGGAAAAAGCATCCCGTGCTTTTGAGCCATCTCTCCAACCTGTTTGTTTTGTTTTTTTTAAAAATGATGTTTAGGCTGGTCTCAAATGTATAGTTGTCCTGCCTTAGCCTCCTGAGGAGCCAGAATTACAGGCATGGATGGCTTTGCCAGGTTTTTTGACTGATAGAACATTTAAAAGATAAAGTTACCGTCTTTATCTTTTTTTCTAGACATTTCAGGCCAACTATATCACCAGTCATCAGCACTGTCCAGCCCACCCCTACATCAAATCAACAGAAAGAGAAGAAAAAGAAGAAGAAAAAGAAAGAAGCTTCAAAGGGCAGATGGGTAGAAGGCGTGACAGCCGATGGCCACTGTTATTACTATGACCTCATCACAGGAGGTAAGCTACTGAAGCACAGGCACAAGAAATGGGAAATACAGTATGTTTTTGTGTTGAGGTTTTTATGTAATATAAGAATATGTTCAGCAGTGAGAAACTTTAACTTCATTTTTACCACAAGCTTAGAATATTGTGTGCATTTTGTGGTGATGCACACCCTATAATTCCAGGAGTCAGAAAGCTGAGGCAGAGGGATATTGAGACAAGCCAAGAGACAAAGCCTAAAATACATCATGAGATATAGGTCAGCCTGAAGTACAGGGTAAGACTCTGTCTCAAAAAGAAGAAAAAAACTGAAAGAGTATCCTGCTTATTGCAAATCAAGTGTCATATTAACTTACAAGTTACTTACAAATAAACTTTGTTTTCTTAATAAAAAAAATTGAAACTATACAGAAATACAGCACTTTGCCTGAAGGTAAACTATTCATATCTGTGTCATAACTTTAAGGGTCTTGAAATAAAATGCCTATAGGAAAGGTTTTCTAACTGTTAGAAATTATGATACTGGGACTGCATTGAGTCTAAGTGTGAAATGCATACTGTAGCTGAACAGTAAATCAACCAGAAGTAGGCACTGAGGATGGGCAGTTGGTTGTTTTAGTTTGTTTTTCAGCTTCACTTTGAAGCTGTTTTCTTCTCTGTCTTCATGTGCCTCCTTTCTTCACCATCCTAGTTTGTATATTTTTGTCCTCGATAATTCTTTTTAATTTCTTCATTCTTCATCTCTCACTGTCTTTACCCAAGAGAACAGAATATCATCCCTTTCCTTAAAATCTACTAAGCTAACCCATTTGCACACAGGGAAGTGAGACATAAAGAACTAAGTGGTTTTTAATACTGGTAGAGTACTTGAAGAGGGTGAAGGTGAAAGAGAAAGAAAAGGTCCTCAACACACAGGGTCTCACTATGTAAACCTGGCTGGCCTGAAACTCACAGAGATCTGCCTGCCTCTCCCTTCCCAGTGCAGCAAGTCCAAGCATGCAGCACCACCATGGGGGATTGCATGTCTCTTAAGGACATGTACAGGGTTTGACTGACCTCAAATTCCTAGCAGTACTTCTGACTCAGTTTCTCAAACACTGGTATTACAAAGATATGTCACTGTGTTTACTTACACTATATTTTTAGGTGAGTAGATGTCTAGTTACTTTTATATTGCTGTGACAAAACATCAGGACCAAAACAACGGTATCAGAGAAAGCATTTAAATGGGGCTCACGGACCCAGAGGGTGAAAAGCCCATAATCACCATGGCAGAGATAGTGCATAGCAGCAGGCAGGCAGGGTGCTGTGACAGTAACTGAGGCAGAGAGCAAGCAAACTGAAAATGCTGTAGGCTTTTGACACCTCAAAGTGCATCCCCAGCAACACACTTCCTCCAACAAGGCCATACTTCCTAATGCTTCCCAGATAATCCCACCAGCTGGGGACCAAAGTCTTCAATATTTGAGCCTCCGGGGGCCATTCTCATTTAAACTACCACAATAGGCAAGGCATCTCACAGAAGAGTTAAAGATCACATAAAGATAGGAAAAATAATAGCCTACCAAGTCTAAATTCCCTAATCTCTGACAAAAGTCCTAAGTACTCAAATTACTGTGGAAGTTTTGGTAACTCTTAATCATTCTGCCATTTCCTCTAAGTGATGTAACATTCACTTGTATTCTGTGCTGTACCACTAAGGATTTATGTCGTTTCTTTTACTTTTCAATAATAAAGTGTTCTGTAGTGTTTTGTGTATAATGACTCGCTTGTGGGTTTTTACATTAATCAAATTTTGGTGACTTGATTTCTTTAAGAGCATAATTATTTTATAATGTATTTTTTTTAAGCATCTCAGTGGAGAAGCCAGAAGGATTTCAAGGGAACTTAAAAAGGTAACTGTCACATAAATGTCTTTGCTTATTCTTTCAAGTGATTGGTTTGGGTTGGGGGGCTGGGTTTGTGGTGCTGGATCTGAGGCTTCTGAGGATGGCCAGTGCTCTGCTCTACCCTGAGCTAAACAAATTCCCAGACTGGCTGCTGTGGCTTTTTGTAGAATTTTTTAAAGCAAATTTATTTTTAAATAAGCAGCTCTCTCCAGCCCCAACCTGGCTTCTTTCTTTTTTTTTTTTTTTGGTTTTTCAAGACAGGGTTTCTCTGTGTAGCCCGGGCTGTCCTGGAACTCACTCTGTAGACCAGGCTGGCCTTGAACTCAGAAATCCGCCTGCCTCTGCCTCCCAAGTGCTGGGACTAAAGGCGTGCGCCACCACCGCCCGGCGGCTTCTTTCTATAGTACTTCTATTAGCATGCCAGGTAGAGATGGAACGGGGATATCTACACACACACACACACAAACTCTATAGATTATAAATATTAGTTGATCTGAAGTCATCTGTTGTTCACATGTCTTCCCAACTGGACAGAGTTCCTGGCTTTGGGAGGTGAGACAGTCTGTTTGAAGTTGGTAGAGACTAACAGGAGTGACTGCTGCCATGATATTTATCACCTCTCTTGACTCCCAGGGACCAGGGAGAGAAGAAAGGATAGGCAAATTTGCCTTAGTTATTCAGTAGGAAGCCATTGTCATTCTTTTCAATGTATTGTTTTTTCCTTCCTGTTAGACAGCAGCAAAGGCCATTTGGGTAGAAGGTTTAAGTGAAGACGGTTACACCTATTATTATAATACAGAAACAGGAGGTGAGTGTTACCTTGGATTATTTTAACTTAAAATTGTACCCAAAACTGCATATGAGCTAATATACATCTAGACTTGAAAACTTTAATATAATAAATACTACTATAGTATATATTATATATATTATATATTATATATTATAATATAATATTATATAATATATAATAATATAATATATATCTACTATAGTATATATTATATTATCTTTTATAAGGGATACTTAAAATCTTTCTATATATAGTATGTTATACTGTGCATCCATGTTGTTCCTTTTTTTAAATGTGTATGGCTGTTTTGCCTTCATGAATTTATGGTCACCGCATGTGAGCCTGGTGCTTAAAGAAATCAGAGGACATCATCGGATTTCCTGGAACTAGAGTTATGGTTGGTTTGAATCACCATGTGGGTGCTAGAATTGAATCCAGGTCCTCTTTAAGAGCAACAAGAATTAAACGCTAAGTCAGTTCTCTATGTCCACTTAATGTTATTCTTAATAAGGCTTCAAATTTTAAAGAGTCTTCAATTCTAAACTTACGGGGCCTTATGATTGATTTTAATAATTTCCCTTCTGAGTGTCTATCACCTAGTTCAACTTTTGTCATGGTGAAGATCAGACTTGAGCCTAACACAGACAAGCATGTACACTCTCATTGAACTACACGGAGGCCTTCACCATTTTCTTCTTTTTAAAAAGACAATACTGGTCTTAGAGATGTCACTTAATTGATAGAGTGCTTGCCTAGCATGCACAGTCTTGAGCTCAATCTGTAGCATTACATAAATCGTCCAGGGGCTAGGAAGGTAACTTTTTGTACCCGGTACAGTGCTTGCTGTCCAAGTATGAGGACCTGAGTTCAAATTCCCAGCATCCACATGGTGAGGTGTTGAAGCAAGCACTTGTAACCTCAACACTGGGTGAGCAGAGATGGGCAAATCCCAGGCTTGTTGGCCAGCTAGTTTTAGGGTGTCGGGTGCGGGGGGAGGTACCAGAAGTAGTCCTCTGGCCTCTACATACAAATGCATAGGCAAACACACCACACTACATACACCTATAAGCATATACCATGTACTCAAAAAACAAAACAAAAACAGGTGTAATCAAACATCAAACATGCCTGTAATCCTATCAATAGGAAGTTGGAGTCAGGAGGAGCTCCTGCTTCTCTCTCTCTCTCTCTCTCCTCCTCTCTCTCTCTCTCTCTCTCTCTCCTACACACACACACACACACACACACACACACACACAAATAAATTATTAGAAAAATCACAGAATTTCTCAGTTAAGTCTTTGCTGTTCCTTTCTGGCTTTTGAGACCATCTCAGCCTGATCTCCAACTTATAGTTTACTGAGTAGGACCTTGAAGTCTTGATGCTCTTGCCTCTCAAGCGGCACAGTTACAGGACTGTGCCGTTATACCCAGCTAGTCTTCAGTGTTCTTTGTACCTGGATTTCAACTATTGTAAATAATTTCTTTTTTCTCCCAGCATATATCTGATGTTCAGGTTCATATCCAACAGGACTGGAGAAAAGAATGTACTAAGGTCAGGGAGCACGGAGGATATTAAACTTAGCATGTTCTTCTTGATATTTATGACAATATCAGTGACATTGGGTAGTTTAAGTTCCTTCAGTGAAATGACCTCAAGATTCTCTGCCACGTACCACTGGGCATCTGTCTTTGTCAGTCTTTCTGCTATCAGCTCGGTGTCTTCCTTATTCTCTGTTTTTAAATTCTTACTACCCAAGCCCTGTATTACATCTTTTAGGAAGAAATAGTCTTTTAAACCTTCAGATATGAGTTTTTCCCCAGTGAAAGCAGTGTTTCTGTACCATATACATAAACTATTGGGTCTTTAGAAAGAACATACAGCATATTAATACAGTAGGACTTTAGAATTGATATGCCTAACTCAACTCACAACTTCTTATCAGCAGAGTCACTGAGCATTTAGTCATTCTTCAGATGAAAAAAACTATGTTCCCCAGGGTTGGGAGGAGTTTAATCCTGATCAGTGTAATTAGTAGCCACTTTTATTCTTGATTGATTGTTAAATCAGGGTCCTACTTTGTAGCTGGCTGATGTGAATCATGCAAACCAGGCAGACCTTGAACTCAGAAATCCCCTCCTCTGTTTCCTAGTTTCCTTCACACTTGACTGGGAACAAATTGTATATTTTTTCTCTCTATTAAACTAAAAATAGAGACAAGAAGAAACATTTCTTTAATTTCTTTAAAAGCACAGTGAACACTAGATGGCAGTGGAGTTCAGCCAATTGAGATTCCTTTACTATTAAAGTAGCATATTCAGATTGAAAACTGCAGAAAATCTTTGTGAGAAGTTTCCAGAAATATTTTGTAAAGTCATTAGCACTATGATTCTTGAAATTGTTTTCAAATAAACTGAAGATTTTTAAAACTATCACCCACCTCCCAATTTAGTAAGTGCAGGCTCTCCTAAATTTTCTGAACAATAAAAGATAAAATATGGATATAAAAATGCTATATCATTTAGTAATAGTAGATGATAAAAAGTGTTATATTTCTGAGAAGTATTGCTAAATAAGTAATACAATTATTAAAATGTGTTGAGCAGAATCCAAATGGGAAAAGCCTGATGATTTCATTCCACTTGGTGGTGATGTGCTTTCTAGTAAGGACAGTGAAAAGTTACCTGACCCCCTAGACAACTCCAAATCATCGGATTCTCACAGTGATTCTGATGGTGAACAGAAGGAAGCAGGAGAGGCCTCTGCAGAAACAAAGAAGCTAATAATCAAGTTTAAGGTAGGTTCTTGCTTTACTCTTCACAGACATTTGTCAGGCTGATTTTCCATGGTTTCTGTTACTCTTGGTCAACTCCAATCTGAAAATAGTAAATAGAAACTCTAGAAAAAGCAGTTCATACTTTTTAACTTGTATGGCACGATAAAATCTTACATTACAGTATATTGTTCTAGTAGTTTGCCATTTACTACTATAGTTAATCTCTTACTGTACCTAATTTACAAATTAAACTTACCATTATTAGGTGTATGTGGTTTGATATGGCATGGTGGATTTAGGCATCTACCCATGGAGATCTTAAAATGAATCACTCAAAATAAGGTAAAGTCCACTATATTTTGGCATTTGGATAACTGACTGTACCTTTTATCCCTGAGACCAAAAAAACTAAGCCTCTTTTAAACCTTCTAACCCTTTTTTTTTTAAAGATGGGAGCCTCGGCATGTAGCCCTTATTGGCCCAGGATTCATTATGTAGACCAGGCTTAGCCTTAAACTGACAAGAGATCTGCCTGCTTCTGCCTCAGGATGCTGGTATTGAAGGCCTGTGCCATTCCATACACCTGGCCTTAAACCTGTCACTTTAAGAAGCATTTTAACATTCAGAAAGCTGTCTGGCCGGTGTGTATACCTAGACTAGAAATAGAAATGCTAATGAATAGCAACTACTAACAGTACTTTAAGTTTCAATGTAAGCTAGCTTAGAAGAGTAACTGTGGATGTTCAACATTGTTTTAAATTCACTTGTGCTGAGCGCGTGAGGGCTAATGTGGGGGGTAAGACGTGTTCCAGAAGCCAGACATGCAGAGGACATCAGGAGTTAAATCTGCTGGTCTGGAGAGAAGACACGTGAGTTTTATCTCCAGGACACACATGATGTAAACACATAGAACCTGAAAATAAGACAACAAAAGCAAAAGTGATTGTTTTAAAAGGGCTGGCTCAGGTGGCTCAGGAATAAAGGCTCTTGATACCAGAGTTCAGTCCCTGAGTCCCACATGGTGGTGTCGGAGGAAAGAATTGACTCCTACAAGTTGTCCTTTGATTTTTCACATACATATCAACGTATATACATCTACACAAAATAAAAAGTAAAAATATAATTTTTAAGAAGTCTAACTTTTTTAAAAGGAAAAAGAGAAGGTGTATGTCTGTTAAATTTAGCAATTAGGAAGTCCTCAGTGCCCTTCTAAAAGCTTGATCACGTTTTGGGTAGCAGAACTCATAGGGAGTAGAAAAGCAGTTTCTAGTTTAGGTGTGATTTGGATAAGATGTGAAAAATTGAAATTGTGTACTCACTGTTAATCACAGCACTTGGGAGGCAGGCAGGCAAATCTGAGTTCAAGACCAGCCAAGGCTATGTGGTAATAACTTCTCTTAAAAAAAAAGTTGAATCAGACCTGGTTGCTAGGTACTGACTGTGATGGACTTTTAAAAGGAATCCAAAGAAAAAAGGAAAGTCTGTCAATCAGAATCAATGGATAGATTGGTCTTGAATAAAAAAAACTTTTTCTGCCGGGCAGTGGTGGCGCACACCTTTAGTCCCAGCACTTGGGAGGCAGAGGCAGGCGGATTTCTGAGTTCGAGGCCAGCCTGATCTACAGAGTGAATTCCAGGACAGCCAGGGCTACACAGAGAAACCCTGTCTCAAACCCCCTCCCCCCCCCCCAAAAAAAAAAAAAAAAAAAAAAAAAAAACTTTCTGTAAGAAGGTTAGCTTTCATTTTCTATGAGGAATCTGAATACAAAAAGCAGGTACGGGGTGGGGTGGGGGATGAAAGCAGCATGCCTTTTACTTGTATTCTTCGTGTGTGTGTGTGTGTGTGTGTGTGTGTGTGTGTGTGTGTGAGCACTCACTCTAAAAGTCACAGGACACCCTGTAGAGTCAGTTCTCTCCTTCCACTTTATGTGATGTACATTAGGTTTTGTCACCTTGACCCAAACTAGATTGACCTGGCAGGAGGGGACTAGAGTACTTGAGTTGATTTGCCTTCCTCAGCTTGGCCTGTCTGTGTGGCATTTTCTTAATTGTTGATTAACGAGGGGACAGGCTTGGCTCACCAGCATTGTAAAACATGCCTGGGGACAAACCAGCAAGCTTAGCTTTCTCCCATGCTTCCTGCCTCTGCTTCTGCCCTGACTTCCTGGTGATCAATTGTCATTGGGACATGTAAGCCCAATAAACCCTTTCCTCCCCAAGCTGTTTTTGGTCACTGTGTTTTATCAAAGCAAACTAATACATCTGGGTTCCAGTGATTGAACTTAAGTTACTTAGGCTTATGTGATAAGTGCCCTCACACTCTGGGCCATCTTGCTAAACCAAATCATAACTTTTAAAGAAGTGAGCATTGTTAACAATAAGGCACTTTGGGGAGATGGACAACATTGATGGTTTGGAGTCATCAATGAGTTCAAGTGAGAGAGGAAATGAACCAAGCTGTCAATAGGTGTGCTGAGTGCCCAGTCATAGAGGAGAGACAAGTCTTGTTAGTTGTACCCCTACCAAAGAAGACATACTTATACCACTAATCATGGTAGAGATGACTGGCCCCAAAAGTATAGTACAGCAGAGATGCTAGAGAGACTTTCCCAGCCACCCCTAAGATCCTATCATTGCCTAGGATTTCTCTATCCACTCCATCAATTCTTAATGGATACAGGAGGAGATGTGTATCACAGTTGTAGAGAAGCAGCCACAGAGCCCTTGTAATAGCCAGCTCACAGTGTTCATAGTCGTCATTGGGTAACCTGATTTCTTCCTGTCAGAACTAATGTGTCTATTATAAAATAAATAAATAAATAAATTACAGTATAGAGGTAAGCAACGATGAAACTACATTTATTGTTGCCTCATCCCAGAGCAATCCACTATAGTAGTCTTGTGTTTGCCTGCAGCTTTTTTTCTGTTCAGACACAAACACATGGAAAGGGTGCTGGGATTTATTTAACCTTGTACCTCAGGCATGTTACTCATACCCTCTATAACTGAGGTACCTCTCTGCCAGCCAGTATGCATATTATTTTAAATAAAATAATCAATAATGTAATAAGATTTTACTGTGAGCTTTTAATTTAACCTTTCACAAAGACATCAGTAACTCTATCAGTCAGTTCAGTGACTATGTAATATTTCATAGTATAAATGCATCATTACTTAATTGGCCCTATGTAAAAGGTTTTGGATTTTTTTTAAAGTAATTATTCACAGGGTTAGTAGACACAATACTTAGAAGTGTTAAAAGTCTCTACTATAATTTTGGGGAGGGGATAACTCTAGAAATCCAACTTGAGAACATACAAATGGTTATATAGAACTATGGACATTTTTCAGTTATGTGCAATAGAAAGCTACAAGCAAACATATTTAGGGTGCTAGCAAAGGAGACTTTAAAGTGATACTCTTACAAATTTGAACTGTAAAAGAAGGATGCAAAGTCTAAAAGAGACCAACAGACTCGGAACACAGTCTTGGAAATGATATGGAGTCAGATGAGCAGTACAGTACAAGTGAGAGTCAGAAAGCCAAAGGAAATAAGAACTACATAGTCAAAAGATGTTATAAGTAAAGCATTTCAGAGTTTTGACTTAGGTTGAATAACAATAAATGACATTCTTAGGGATTTTGCTTGGGGCTGAGGGCAAAATTTTTTATTATTATTTTAAGATAAAGTCTCCAGCCCAGTCTGGCCTTGAATTCCCTATGTAGCTGAAGTTGACCTTGAGCTGATCCTCCTGCCTGCTCCTCCTAAATGCTGGGATGACAGGTCTGTACCATAATGTCCAGTTTATACTGTGCTTGGAGAAGGGCCTTCTGCATGATACTGTCTGAGCTACATCCCCAGACCAGAATTTAATGTTTTAATACTAGGTGATTGAAACAGTGAAACAGAAGTAAAAGCTAGAGGTTTTGTTACAGAAATCATATCTGGGGATGTGGTAGCACGTGCCTTCAATTCCAACACTTGAGGGGCAGAGGCAGGCAGATCTGAGTTTAAGATCAGCCAGGGCATCAGAATAAGACCCTGTCTAGGGAAAAGGGAACAAGAAAATCATGTTGCTGAGCATGGCGACATATTCTGGTGATCTTGGCATTTGATAAGCAAAAATGGGAAAATTAGAAGTTCAGACCTACCTGAGCTACATAAGGGATGAGTTAAGAACCATTATAGAATACAATAGAAATTCCAGTCAAGCTACTTACTCATGGCTGTGTAATTTGCAAAGAGGCTGAAACCCCAGTACATGTATGTTGTACACACTGAGGTGGGAAAGTAGGTTAAAAGGCTTTCTAAGCCCAGTGAAGATATGTCAGAAAGAATCTCCCCTAGGACATCTGTAGGGACTGCTTCTGCCCCAAAGGGGAGTCATTGTCAGTTTTTCTGTGTAGTCCTAGCTGTGCTGGACTTGCTTAACGCATGTGGCACCACTGTCTTTATGTATCATCATGCTACATTTTTTAAAAGTGTCATTAAACATAATGCATTAAAGTTTTAGACATCGTTCTTCCACGTACATTTATTGTGTAGTGTTTAAACCATTAAGTTAATGATTATTAGTATTATTAATAAGACTAGTAAAAGTTAAAGAGTTTTGGAGGTTGACTATAGTTTTGCTTGTAGTGTATTATTTATTGACCTTTGGCATTTCAGGAAAAAAATAAAAGCACTGAGAAAAGAATTGACCCAGAAATACAAAAAGAAAAAAGTGCTCCAAAACAGAATCTGTCAAATACAAATGAAGAAAAACCCAAAACTCTGAAGAAGTCGACGAACCTTATGGGGAATGGCAAGAAATCAAACAAGAGGCTACCGAGTGTCAGTAAGTACCTGAGGTGTCGCCCACGCAGTGTCACCCACTGGTGTGCTGTGCTCTTTCTTACATTCTTAGAATAGTTTTTCAAGATTTATTTATTTATGTATATGAGTACACTGTCATTCTCTTCAGACACACCAGAAAAGGACATCAGATTCCATTACAGATGGTTGTGAGCCACCATGTAGTTACTGGGAATTGAACTCCGGACTTGTGGAAGAGTATTCAGTGCTCTTAACCTCCAAGCCATCTCTCTATCCCTGAATATATTTTTTTAATTTTATTTATTTATGTGTGAGTGTTCTATGTGCATATATGGTGTACACCAGAAGAGGGCATCAGATCCGTTACAGATGGTTGTGAGCCACCATGTGGTTCCTGGGAATTGAACTCAGAACCTCTGGAAGAGCAGACAGTGAGTGCTCTTAACCACTAAGCCATCTATCTGTCCAGCACCCATTCTTAGAATATTTTTAATTTTAAAAGATGAAACAGTGGTTGCTTTAAACCAATTTAGTGATTGTTTTGTGTCCAAAGCATGACATTTCTAGTGACCACATTCACACAGCAGCAGTTTTTATCAGAAAAACAAATGCTTAGAGGAAATATTCTGCAAGACACTTTAACTACATACAGAATGCATTTAAAGGCAAAGAGGAAGTGTTTGCTCTTACTCTCTTGAAGTGTCTCACTCTACTCAAAGTGTTTTTTGTATATTCTTACCCAAAGTGTATTATGGGTGTGAATTTTGTTTTGGTTTATTTGATTTGGTTTGGTTTTCTTTTTTTGAGTCTTGCGAAGGCTGATCAGGCCCCACGTCAAGGGTGCTAGTATTAATGAGTGTACCACTATGCCCGGCTCTAAACTTCAAAGTTTTAAGCTCACATAGAGCTTAAGAAGTAGCAGACGAGGTTATCAGTAATTATACACACTTGTGCAGAGGTTGTACCTGATTTATGTTACTGACTTAACTGCTCAAATAAGTTTTTTTTTAGAGGCATTTATTTTACCAGGTAAGTATATGTCACTGTCAGGCAATCATTTTAGTGTTTTTTGTTGTTTTTTTTTTTTTCTTTTAACCTTTAAGGGAACCTTCAAGGTAAAGGGAAGGTGTATGGGTAAAGTAGATACTCTTCAAAATAGTGCTTTGAAATTATAGTGTAGGATGGATACCTTTACTGTATTTCTATAATGAATTGTTTATTATTAAGATTCTTGGCATACCCATAACACAAGCACTTAGGAGATAGAGGCAAGATTTGCTTCAGAAGCATACACTACACAGTGAGATTCCTATCTCAAAAAGCTGTCAAAACCAAAGCCAAAGCCTACTCTTTAATGGACAAGTTGTACTTTTTTTGGTAGTAGAGTAATGCAAGTCCTGGGCAGCTCTGTATACCGCAGATATGACAAGGACATTGATGTCTGCACGTGGAATTTACTAGAGTGTAGTAGACTCTCTTTCAGTTCTTGTCACTTAAAACAGAAAGATGTTTTTACACACACTCATGTATTCTATAAGAAAGGATTTGAGGGAGAACAAAAGGACACCTGATATATAAACAAGGAAAAGAGACTGAAAGGAGAGATTACACGGGAGGCTAGGGTAGTGGGAGAGTGAGGGGATGAGGGAAGAGAACCTGCTAAAGAACACTGTACTGTGGCTGATACCATGTAGTTGGTTTAACACTTCTTAATTTAAAAGTAGGAGGATTGTCCTGTGTCAGCATCTCCTATTTCAAAATTGAGATATCTTTCTAATGCTAATTAAATTCTTGCTAGCTACGCAGCTTAATACTTAATGGATTGTGTTCAACTTCCTATGCAGATTAATCTTACTTGTTTGTTGCTTGCTTTCTTCCTTTCTCCCTTCTTCCCTCTTTCCCTTTCCCTCCCTCCCTCCTTCCCTCTTTCTCTCTCTCTCTTTCTCTCTCTCTCTCTCTCTCTCTCTCTCTCTCTCTCTCTCTTTCTTTCTTTCTTTCTTTCTTTCTTTCTTTCTTTCTTTCTTTCTTTCTTTCTAAGACAGAGTTTCTCTGTGTAGCCTGAGCTATCCTGGAACTCACTCTGTAGACCAGGCTGTCCTTGAACTATTAACCTATCTTCTTAAGGGGTTTTCTCAAACACATTGCTGGCAAAAAAATAAGCCCTGGTATGCTTATATTTTATTTTGAAAATGAAAAAAGTATACAAATATTTCACTACTTACCTAGAAATAATACTAACATTTTAGAGCATTCTCCCAATTTTTTAAATTTTGACATTTTACATTATTATTTTTCTATTATGTTAAAATTCTGTAATTACTCATTAATACTATGTAATATTTCATCTTTCAGGCATATCTTGATTTTATTGGGACTTACTTTCTGTGTCTCATTGACTATGAATGTCTCTACTCCTCACTCACCCAAAATGCCTGTTGTGCATGCCTTGTGTGTGCAGGTGCCCTAAAGGGCCAGAAGAGGGTGTCAGATCCCCCAGAGCTAGAATGAATGAATTGTAAGCCATCTTGCATCAGTGCTTGGAATCAAACTCTGATCCTTTGCAAGAGTAGCAAAGCTTTCTGTGCCACTAGGACATCTCTCCACCCTGTTTTGTCCCCATGCATCTCCTCCCCACTACTATCCCTGACCTCACTACATAGACCAGTCTCTGCCTTCTCACCTTCTTTCTGAGTATGTGTCTGTGTGGAAGTATATACACGTGAATGCTGTTACTCAGGAAACCAGTGGTATTGGAGGAAACCAAACTCTGGTCCCCTGCAATTGCTGGGCCATCTCACATAGGGTCTCTCTGTGTGGTGTAAACTAGCTCTGAATTTGCTGTGAAGCCCACAGTGCCTCCCAACTTATTGTCTTCCCAAGTCCACAACCCAAGTGCTTGGTTCTATGGGTGTATCCTACCACCCACACTACATGAAACCTTTGAGTTGGGGGTCTTGCTGTGAGGCCCAGCCTGGGACTGAAGAGTCCTCCTGCTTCAGCCTCCCAAGTGCTGGGACTGCAGGCATGGACTGCACAACTTACCAGAATTAAGTTGAATTGCCACCTTGTCATCTTTATTTTGTCCTTGCACTTTAATTTTTACAATCCTGAACATTGTCCAACTGTTCTTACGTTATTGAAATAACTCTAGAAACAGTCATATTCTAGGGACTGTGTTTTACTCACATTTCTACAGGTTGGAACATAGACTTTATACATGTCTGTGTAAAAAAAGAAAATTTGTTATCCTATACATTTGACTAAGGTTATTGAGGCTGTGGATATAATTAATAGAATTCTTGCCTATTGCAACCTATCTGGGTTCAATCACAAGCACTTCAGGAGAAAGTCATTTAAGATAATTGAATAGTATTATTAAATAAAATTTAGCTCTGGTAAACAACATAAAAATCATACTGTCTCTAACTTGTGGTATCAGTCATCTGATGAGTTACCACTGTTCCCGCATCACTGTTCTGTGGTAATGTGACTCAAGTGCAGTGGTGTCAGGTGTGGTTGGACCCAAGGGCTTAAATAAAATCCTCACGACGCGGTAGAGTCTGTGAGCCTTTATTTTCACCTCCGCCTTACTCTTGAGATGACTCCTTCTCAGACAAGCTCTATACTTAATTACAAAGCTTTAGGCTGATACATTTTTGAAAAGATATGAGATGAGAGCTCTATCCAGAAATCTCATGGGTGGAATTGATGTGCTCTTTCATAGACCAGTTGATAGCTTAAGGCAGTGTTTCTCAACCCGTGGGCCATGACCTTTTTAGAAGTTAGAAAACCTTTTCACAGGGATTGTTTAAAACCATCAGAAAACACAGATATTTATATTGAGATTCATAACAATAGTAAAATCACAGTTATGAAGTAGCAACAAAAGTCATTTTTTGGTCGGGGGTCAGCACAACAGTGGAACTGTATTAGAGAGTCATAGCATTAGGGAGGTTGAGAACCACTGCTCTAGAGGGTAAGGTACTGAGAGGCTCATGTTAAGCAGATAACTGATTTCTGGCCCAGCCAGATTGTTTATAGATAGTTGAAGGGCTAGTTCTCAGAATAAAAAGATGCTAGACATTGAATCTCCTATAATAGGACATTAAGATTCCATTCTTGCCGGGCGGTGGTGGCGCACGCCTTTAATCCCAGCACTTGGGAGGCAGAGGCAGGCGGATTTCTGAGTTCGAGGCCAGCCTGGTCTACAGAGTGAGTTCCAGGACAACCCGAGCTACACAGAGAAACCCTGTCTCGAAAAACCAAAAAAAAAAAAAAGATTCCATTCTTTGCATCTCATATTATGTAAACTTTCAAAATCTCTGTCAGTCGATGGCAAAACACAGTTTCTACAACTTTCTATTACCTGTTTATACTGCATGTCATATACAGAGTGTGTAATAAGATGCTGTGTTCTTTGTGTAGCAAAAATAGAACAAATAAGACTTGTCCTAGCACATGTTTGTCTGAGGCAGAGTTCACTGTTTTGAGACTAAAGTCAGCATTATAAATCTCCTAGAGCCAGGCAGTGTACTCCAGGGCTGGAGGGATGGATTTAGAGGCTTGGGTGCTTGAAGTCATCCACAGTGACATCAGAGTGTAGGGTAGCCAGGACTACATAAAACACTGTCTTTAAAAAGCCAAAACAGGCAGAGACAGGCAGATTTCTGAGTTCGAGGCCAGCCTGGTCTACAGAGTGAGTTCCAGGACAGCCAGGGCTATACAGAGAAACCCTGTCTCAGAAAAAAACAAAAACAAAAAAAAAGCCAAAACAGAAGTAGCTTAGTGTTCCCAGGTGAGCAGCTTCTGACTCACCCTCAGGGTTACCATTGGGAGGTGCTTGTGGTGCTTGGGTGGCTGGTGGTTCATCTGTCAGCTCATAGCTTTGCTGTCTTCTGTTCCAGAGAAGAGGTTGATTTGGAACTTCCAAGCACTGAAAGTGAATGTCTATCAACTTCAGAGGCTGGCGCTGGGGAAATCAAAGTGGTATTTAAAGAGAAAACAGTTTCTTCTCTGGGAGTTGCAGCAGATGGAGTGGCCTCTGTCTTCAAAAAGAGAAGAATTGAAAATGGAAAATGTCGAAATTTGAGACAGCGAGGTGATGATGAGTAAAGCTACGGGGAGAGGAGGTGTGTCCTTCCAAGCTCCTCTGTGCTGTGAACACTGCAGTGCTGCATTTTGCATTTATGCTAAATATATTTTATGTGAATCAAATCTTTTTTCATGTGAAACTTATTTTTTGTTCCTTAAGTGGAAGCCTGCCACATTGCATTGTAATACAGTGTATTATGTTCAATGTCTAAAATTGCTAATTATATAATAATTTAAGATGCTATGTATCTGTTATTTAAAACATGGGGAAGACCTTTACTCTCTTCTTACTCATAAACATATTTATTCTGCATTGAAAATGCATTATTTCCATACACTGAAATTAACTTGTTACCTGAGAAATAAGAAGTCAGACATAGAAGTGCACAGCCCCAAGACAGTGTGGTTTTGATGGTCCTTTCTGAAGCCTGGACGTAGAAAACTGCAGATAGGCTTGTCTTACTCCATTTAAGACCGAAAGCCAGAAGGAGGATCCACTTAAGTACTATAGTGCAGAGTGACAGCTGGACCAAGGGCTGAAACCTGTGCTTGCCCCAGGTCAGCTTATAGCTGCAAAGTGTCTTAAAAGCATTTTAACATGGGGCCGAGCCTCAGGGGACTAAAGATAGGAGGGCAGCCTCTGCCCTGCTGATGTTCGTCAGGCATCCTTTTCATAGCCCTGGATCTATTGGGAAGGTCTATCTAAGGTAATGTCAACAGAAGGCTTGAACTGAATAGGTTTCGTTGTCCGCTTAGATGTTTGCCATTTTCTGGTTACATTTCTTAAGTAGAAATTTCATATTCTCTTTGAGACTTCCTTTTACTTTCGAATATTCTAAATTTTAAGAATCTGATTTGGATAGCTTACAATGATGACATGTGATAGTTATTATAGTTTTGGGGTCCTTTTATCAGGTCAAGTTATTCTTGCAAACAGTATTGAAATTAGTCTTGAATATCAGCCAAACCCATTTGGCATTTTTTTGTTGTTAGATTTGTGGGAGGTAGTGTCCGTGGTTTTGTTGGATTGGGTTGCCACACCTGACATTTAAGTAAGCTTGGTGAAGATGCCCCTTTAACTGCTCTTACTCGTTCCCCCTGCTCCTGGCTAGATGTTCATGAGCAAACCCCCAGTTTATTTTTTTTTTTTTTTTGTTGTTTCGTTGTTTTTGAGACCTCTTGTTGCCAGCTGCCTGAAACTCCTCTTAGTAGCTGGCTGAGATCTTTAAATTCGCTCTCCTGTTTTCCTTCCCTGCTAGGATTAAGGTGATGCTATCCTCCCAGTTTTTGTGGTGTAGACTATGTGAGCAAGCACCAACAGAACTATGTTTTTCAGGTTTTTATTTTGTTTGTTTTTTTTGTTTGTTTTTGTTTTTCCAGACAGGGTTTCTCTGTATAGCCCTAGCTGTCCTGGAACTCACTCTGTAGACCAGGCTGGCCTCGAACTCAGAAATCGCCTGCCTCTGCCTCCCAAGTGCTGGGATTAAAGGCATGCACCACCACACCCAGCTTGTTTTTCAGTTTTTTATAGGACATTTGTTATGTACCTAAGAAATATATATTAGTTGGAAAATACTACAAGTGGAATGAATGTGTTTATATTTTATCCACATTCAGCTCCTATAAAATAAAATATTGAAGACAGTTGCTAAATCTGCTTTGGTTTTTCTGAGACAGGATCTCATTGTATTCCCAGTAGACCTGATGATGATGAAGAGAGAGAGGAAGGAGAGAGAAAGGGAGAGTACCACGTGTACAGGGGTCTAAGGAAGTCAGAAGAGTGCCAGATCCCATAAAATGAGTTTCAGATGGCTATAAGCCTCTATGTGGGTGCTGGAAACTGAATTCAGGTCTTCTGCAAGAGCAGTAAGTGCTCTTAACCACCAATCCAGTTTTCATCAGCCCTCCCTCCTGGCTTTTTGACACAAAATCTCACTATATAGCCTTAGCTATCCTGGCACTCATTATGTAGACCAGGCTGGCCTCACAAGATCCACCTGCCTCTGCCTCTTGAGTGCTGGGATCAAACGAATGCACTACCATGCCTGCCAGACCCTTTTTGTTATTTGCTTGTGCGTATTTCTCTTGTTGGTTCTTGTTACCCAACTGAAAGTCTTTTTGTATTTTGTTTATGTGTTTAGCATATTGACTAAAATTAATGTTAAAGTTTATTAGAATAATGAATTGTTGAAGAGAGAGCTGCTTTAACATCAGGTCTGATGAACTATCAAAGTGTCAAGGGACTCCTAAAGTAATTGTGAACATGAGCCTTTTTTTTTTTTTTAGGATGAATCAGTAGACTTTCTCTGATTCCAACAAAATATAGACACATATACTAGGTAGGCATGGTGGCACATGCCAATAATCCCAGCAAAGGCAGGCAGAGACATCTTGAGTCTTGGTTTACATAGTGGATTCCAGTACAGCCAGAGTGACAAAATGAGAGTGTCTCTAAACAAACAAAACTGTGTTTAATTAAAATCATAAGACAAATTATAACTTCCAATGTCTTCTCATTGGCTAAACTTATGGTTTTGAGTGTGAAATGGTCCCCATACGCCCGTGCTTGAGTATGTGATTCCCAGCTGGTAATGCTGTTGTTAGGTCCAGGAACCTTCTCACAGGAGGCCTGGTGGAGTCTCGGAGGTTACAGGCCACATCTCCTAATGGCCAGAGCTGTTTCCTGATCCATAGAGCTCTACATTACCATTGCCACATAAGCTGATAACCTGGGCATGGCCCATTTCTATGATGGACTGTAGTCTCTGAATCAAGAGCCAAAATAAAGTCCTCTTCACTTAAATTGCTTTTGAAATCCATTATCTTACCATAATGAGATAATTAATACAGCTAGCTCCTATTTAATCCTTTGAATCCCTAGTCCTACTCCTTATTTGGCAAGAAAAAATTTTTTTAGTATGTATGGGTGTTTTGCCTTCATATATTGATGGCACACTGCGTGCTTGCCATACTGGAGGAGGCCAGAGGAAGTACCTTGAGTTAAAGATGGTTGTAAGATGCCATTTGGCTGCTGAGACCCAAACCCAAGTCCTAAGATAAGCCAGTGCTCTTATCTCTCCAGACCCAGTGCCCAATAGATGCGTGGGGATTAATGGCAATTTGAGTTGAGCGCTTTTAACTGCATGCATACAAATACAAGATAATTAAGGTCATTTTATGTGTAATTTTTTTACCTATATGTATATATGTGCATCATATGTGTACAATGTCATTGGAGGTCAGAGAGAACATCATATCCCCTGGAGCTGGAGACAAAGGCAATTATACCATTTATGGGTGCTGGAACAGATCCCAGGTCCTCTGTAAGAGCTCTTAATCACTGAGCCATCTTTCCAGTCCTTGGGTCATTCTAAATTTTACAAGTGTTAATCCTACAAATAATATCCTGCAAATACATTGCAAATGCAATATAATCCTGCACTGAACATCTGCATTGAAAGATGTGCTCATTAATTAAAAAAAAGAAGACAAGGGAGCTTTCTTGTCACAAACGGATTTCTATGCTGGTAGCTGTGTCACACTACACAACCAAGGTTTTATACAGTAAGCAGAATGACTGAATTAAAAGGTCAGGAAGCCCAAGTTTTACTATGTTTTATGATAATGAACCAGTTACATGTTTAACATAGGTTAATTGGTAACTAACCAGAAAAAGTCACTCATTTATAAAACAACATATATTCACTAATTCACAAATGTTTCACAAAACCAAAATTCTTCCCCAAAAACTTTCATTGTAAACCAATATATTACTAATGTTTAACCTGGGATTCAAATCAGAAGTTTAAGAGTGACAAATTGAAATTATTTTGTATAACAGTTTGTAGACCCTAATTTTTCAGAAATATAATCTGGTTAGGACAGGGATAAAGATTGAGGGAATGGCCAACCAATGACTGGCCCAACTTGAGACCCATCCTATGGGAGGGAGCCAACCCCTGACACTATTAATGATACTCTCCTATGCTTGCAGACAGAAGCCGAGCAAAACTGTCTTCTGAGAGATTTCATCCAGCAGCAGATGAAAACAAGGAAGAACTTAGGGAGTCCTGTGGAAGAGTAGGGGGAAGGATTGAAGGAGCTAGAGGGATCAAGGACATCACAAGAAGACCTACAGAGTAAACTAATGAGCCAATGGAGGCTCAGAGATTGGTTCACCAACCAAACAGCACGCATGGGCTGCACCTAGGCCTCCTACACAGATGGAGCAGATGTGCACTTTGTTCTTCATTTGGGCCCCTAACAATTAGTGTGGAAGCTGTCTCTGGCTCTGCTGCCTGCCTTTGGATTCTTTTCCCGTAGCTGGGCTGCTTTGTCTGGCCTCAGTGGGAGAGGATGCAATTAGTACTGCTGAGACTTGATGTACCAGGGTAGGTTGGTACCCATAGTGGGGCCTCCTCCTCTCTGAAGAAAAGGGAATGGAGGAATGAGGGAGGGGGGGCTGTGATCAGGCTACAAAGTGAATGAATAAATAATAATAAATAATAAATAAATAAATAGGAAAACTATTACAGATAATTGGAAACAATATTTGAATATCCTGTTAGATGAAAATTGGTCATTTTTGCAAATACACATCCTGTATTCCAGAATTAATTTAAAAGCAAGGGGGACAGGATAGTCACCCACAGATGACAGAAGTACTTGCCACCTCATATCCTAAAACCAATCAGTTTAAAAGTCACACTGTTCTGCCAATCATATTGTGTCTAGTTACTGTTTCTCTATTCTACCCCCTAGAAACTTTATAAAGGTCCGGAGTCGCCTCTCCTCTTGGATGCAGGATGACCCAGCATGCTAGAACAATAAAATCCTCTTGCTTTTGCATCAATCCCTGGCTCCACATTGTTTACTCAGGGGGTCCCCAGTAAGCTAAGGCTCATCAGAGTCTTAGAATCACCACACAAACTATATGAACACTATCTCAATTAAGCAAAGACAGTTTATTGAGTACATACCTTACTCCTGGCCAGACTAGAGATATAGTTCAGAATTATCTGAACTGTGACAATGGACATCTTTTTCTGTCAGTTATAAGGGAAAAAACCACAAGTTCATATGCAGGTGAAGGAAGTGCTGCCCAGTGGTCACCACTAACTCAATCGATTTCAGACATAACAGTTCATATTGATCTTTGATTTGGTGGGTCCTATGTAAAGTTTTGTGGAATTTCTTAAGATTACCAAACCTCATACAGAACAATTCAGGACATACAGAACAAAACAAGGTATGCAGTCACTATATCCTTGCTCTGAGCCAAGTCACTGCTTTTTTTTTGTTTGTTTGTTTTTTTGAGACAGGGTTTCTCTGTATAGCCCTGGCTGTCCTGGAACTCACTCTGTGGACCAGGCTGGCCTTGAACTCAGAAATCCACCTGCCTCTGCCTCCCAAGTGCTGGGATTAAAGGTGTGCACCACCAATGCCCAGTGCCAAGTCACTTCTAAACTATATATATATTAACATTGTGAAAACTTGCTACATTGTTTTGAAGAATATTATCTTGCAAAACACTAGCTAGTAATTACTATACAAACACTTTTCTACCATGAAAAATTTTAAATTAAAAACTTACAGCATTTGTAGCACTAAATACAAAATAAAATTTAAAAGTAAGTTATATAACGAAATATAAATATTGTGTAATATACAAAGCAAACCTCTGGATTTGGGGCTCAGTAAGTTGTTAAATACCTAGAGTGCTAACATTTTTCACATTGAATTATATATTTCAAGCATTAATTCTTCTAAACCTGTCTGGCGCCCTTCCTGGCCAGCAGGAAATTAGACGCAAGACAACAAAGTTCCTCCTCAAGGCAGTTTACTCAGGACTGTAGCTTTCTGGTGGTGGCAGCCCCACCTACCCCGGGACCAGGCTTATATCTAAGCAAAGGCCAATGAGCATATGCCACGTATCATCTCTCCATACGTCCACATATGACCATTCCCTGCCCCTGCACAGCTGTACAGCCAAATGAGGACTTGTTTACCACAAGGAGCACTCTCAGCCAGCACCCATCTTCAGGTGCAGTGCATAGCGGCTCTCTACATAAACCAACTTTCAATTAACTCCTTTATAACCTAAGAATAGGTAAAAGTGCCTTTCTCAAGCATTTTCTACAGAACTGTAACAACACTGCTGGTCTTGTAAATTTTGCTGATATACCATCTACACCAAAATCTTCATCAAAAAAAGAATGTGAACGTTCTGAATCAGAGTCCAGTTTACCTAAACTGTCTAAGTCCCAAGTGAAACTAGATACACTAATTATCTGTTCTTTAGCCAGGAAACTGACCAGGTTCAAAGCAGAAACACTCACACACACTCACACCACACACACACACAAGAAAAAAAAAAAAGGTCAAACTTCATGAGGCCTAATGTGGTACCTATATTGAACTACTGGTTTTCTCCATTATCATACAAAATCACCCTGCTCTTTTTCAACTGTACAAGGGTACGTGAGGTGATAAGTAATGGTTTCTGGTTATGTGTGATAATCTAATAACCACTAGTCCCTTAAATGAAAGGAATATTCATTTGTCTCCATTCTGCACTAAGTGGATTGTACATATTTATGACTGGGATGTCACTAATACAAGAGATCTCATCATTGAAGACAAATGCTTCACAAAAGTCACTGTGCTTCAGAGAAACACACTTCAGCCTCTTATAATGGCTTGGACCATTACATAGCAAATGTGTACTGCCGAGAACACAGAATCATCATTAGGTCAAAGGATGCAAAGGAGTGTGATAGTTGAGCCACTAATGGCCACTTGTTCTTCTGGACACTAAAGCATTTCACATCCTTTAATTTAGCTCCAGTAACTGGGTCTTGTCCACACAAAATGTAAATGTAGCTATTCAGATATGTCACATCCATACCCTTCGGACACAGTAAGTGGTCGGTCAGTTGAGGCAAATTATTTTGGTCTGCCTTATATACCCATACATCTTTCCTGGGCTGAACAGTGGGAAAGATGTCATGGTATGGAGAAATAGAGACAGGAAAAGTGATGAGAGTTCTAGTGTGTGTAAGGCAAGTCACAGGCAAGGACACTTTGTAAATTTCACCAGAGTGTGGGTCACAGCAGAGAAAAGGATGTTTGGGGGTCCAAAGAAAACCATCAATCTGTTGACACACATCCCTAAGCTATCGGGTGGATTTTCTTCTGCAGGGACAACAGTATTGCTGGTGTCATTGTTATTATTACTATTGCTATTGTTGCTGCTGCTGTTACTGCTGCTGCTTGGCACCCAAACCAGAGCCTTGAGCAAACCATCATCAAATCGCAGCTGCAGGAGGGCCCCTTCAATGATGTCCAGGCAGTATTTCTTCACAATAGGCTTGGTCAGTAGCCCTCCCAGGTAGTCCTGATCTTCTGCAGGGAAGTGTGCCCAACGAATACACTTGAAAACTTCCGCAGCACTGGGGCCCCGCTCTTTCGGAGCAGCCTCCAGCCACTGCACCGCCACATGACACACAGTCTTCTCACTCTCTACATCCAGACTGTCCAGACGCAGGACGGCCAGCAGCTGGGCCAGGGTCAGATCTGCCAGCGTCTCCTCCCGAATGGAACCCATCCTGCTGAGCTGCTTGAAGTTGTGAGCTATGAAGGACTGGGCCTGAGATCGCAGCTTGTGGTGGTCGAAGGCATCGGCAAACTTGAGGATGGCAGTGCAGTTGGTCAGGTCGAGTCGGCGAGCCAGGAAGGAAGCACAGGCTTCACGCACGTACTCCAGCTGGAGCATATCCGAGGCCGCGTACAGGCGCTGCACATTGGCCTCACTGAGCGACACGCGACCCGTGTAGCAGTAGTCCACCAAGACCTCGAAGGACTCGGCATCCACGTCGTGGATGGTCACGCTGGCCTGCTGGCTCTCGTACATGCCCCCTGTGAACATGCTCTTGAAGTAGGGGCAAGCCGCCGCCAGCACGTTGCGGTTGCACGAGAAGAGGCGCCCCGTGCCGGGCCCACTGCCAGGCGTCACCACCTCGATGGTCACATCGCACAGCAGCCGCGCGTCGTAGAAAGACTTGAGCTGTGCCAGGAGGGCTGCGGAATGGGCCGTGTCCTTTAATTCCTCCGGGCCCGTGAAAAACGCCGACACCGAGGGCTTGGAGATCCTCTTGGGCCGCCTCCCGCCGCGGGGACTGGCGAGGCGGCGAGAGCGCGGGGCGTCTTCCCGGGACTGCATGGTGGAGATGGCGGCGGGGCGCCGAGGGCGAGAACGGCTGCAGACGCCCGGCTCCTCCTCACGCCTCCCTCGCCGACGCCGACTCAGCGGCGTCCCAGAACAGACTCCGCTCGCGGCCGCGATTACTCAGCTGGGCCTTCGCCGCGGTGCCGCCTCCCTTTATCGCGTAGCCGCGGGCAGCGTCTTCACACCAGCGCTGCCACCGTACCAAAAGTTGCCACCTACACGAAGGGAGTAGATCCAGAAGGACAATTACAAGTTGCTTTCGCGCCTCGAGGCATGACGGGAGTTTTCAGGTTCTAGGGCGGAAACCGAAAGACTGCAAGTGCTTTGCATTTTGGGAGTTGTAGTTCATCTAAACTCGGGATCCTTTTTTGGGTGTTCATTGTTTTCAGGGTGTACTAGAAACCGCCAATTCTCTTGGGATTTTTTTTTTTTTTTTAATCGGGTTTAGAATTTATGGTTTGAAATCCTCATTAATCCTTCTGTTCTAATATGTGTTTCTTTTTTCTTTTGTAAAACATCAATAATAGTATTTGACAAGATTGATAATTAAAAGAGCTACATTGTCTTGGATATACAAAGCTTAATAGTTTAAGAGAGAAAGGAACTCTTAACAATTACTCCTTTACTTAATTCCCTGTTGCTACACAGCAGGAGTTAATTACCAGAAACCAGCAGCCTTTGGCCTTAGGATAGCAAATTGTTTAAGAAAAGTAAATATCACCAAAAGTAAGCTACTTTTGCCCTAGCCACCACAACTTTTGCCACACAACCACCAATGCTCCCATCGCTGCCTCTCCTGGGAAACCCTGTGATGCTGGGAAGGTCACTGGCGACAAACCATACACAGACACTCACAATTACATAAGTAAATGTAAAAGGTTTTTACATTACTATAGCTCAATTGGTCAAGCGCCTGCCTCTCATATATGAGGCCCTGGGTTTGATTCCCAGCACTACATCAATCAGGTTTGACAGTACAGATGCAATCCTAGCACATGGGAGAAGGGTCAGAGTTCAAGGTCATCTTCAGCTACAAAGTGAGTACAAGACCAGTCTAGGACATATGAGAACCTTTTTTAAAAACAATTTATCGCCGGTGGTGGCGCATGCCTTTAATCCCAGCACTTGGGAGGCAGAGGCAGGTGGATTTCGGAGTTCAAGGCCAGCCTGGTCTACAGAGTGAGTTCCAGGACAGCCAGGGCTACACAGAGAAACCCTGTCTCGAAAAACCAAAAAAAAAAAAAAAAACAAAAACAAAAACAATTTGTCCTTTAAAAAAATTTATCTACTTACTTACTTAATTAATTTGTGTGTGTGTGTGTATTTGTGTAGGTACGATGTTGAGATCAAAAGGAGTAGGCATTGGACTTTTCTCTTTCCATCATATGGGTTCCTGGGTCAAACTCAGTTTTCTGGGCTTGGTAGCAAGTGTTTCTACCCACTAGTCATTTCACTGGCCTGTGACATTGGGCTTTGTCTCCTGTCCCCTTTGTTTTCAGAAATAATTACTCTAAGACTAATTATTTATTAATAAATGTTTGCACTAATAGCCTTGACTTTGTTTCCTGACTAGCTTGTTACTTATATAACCCATTTAAATTAATCTATGGCTTCCACATGGCTAGTTACCTGTCCTCAGGTTTTTGTGGCTGTCTCCTCCAGAGTTTGAGGCAAATCCCCTAAGCCTAAACTGACTCTTTCCCATAATTCCTCTAGCCTAAACTGACTCTTTCCTATAATTCCTCTCTCTCTCTTTCTCTCTCTCTCTCTCTCTCTCTCTCTCTCTCTCTCTCTCTCTCTCTCCTTGCTGGATGTCCCATTTCCTATTTCCTGCCTCAGGTCATTGGCCATAGGCTTTTTCATTGACCGGTGAATGCTCTTACACAGTGCACAAGAGATTATCTCTACCCTGACCAGTTATCTGTTTTATTGCTGTTGCTTTGTCTCTTTAAATGTAAAGCCCTGGTAAGTAGCCAGACTGGTCTCAGATTTCTGGTCCTCCCATCTGCCCCTGTAGCAGTCCTGAGAAGAATTATAGGTCTGTGCCTGTGTCTGGCTGGAAACTAAGATGGCTGATAATAAATTTAGTTACTATTTGCTTATTTACCACAGCTCTACATAGAGAACAATTCTGCTTTATAAGTTCCTTCCTACAATAGGAATATGTAACTTTGAAGATAAGGGTGGAAAGTTGTGTCTTCAAATGAGGTGAAGGGCTGGGGCAGAGATGATTAGTCTCAACTGTTAACTTGATGAGATCTAAAGTCACCCGGGAGATAGGACTTTGGACACGTCTTTGGGGAATGATTTTGCTCAGGTCAGTTGAGGTGGAAACACCTACCACTCACTCACTATGGGTGGCATCACTTCTTGGTCCTGAACCATTAAAGGGAGAAAGTGACGTGATCACAGGAAAATCAGCAGCTGGAGCCTACTGCCAAGTGCCTTTACTGCCAGGACAGACCCTTCTGCAAATATAGCCAAGATACACCCTTTTTCTCAAATTTTGCTTTGTCAGGTATTTTATAACAAAGCAGGCTTATGTTTTTGAGAACACGTTCTATGATTTTTTTTTTTTTTTTTTTTTTTTTTTTTTGGTTTTTCGAGACAGGGTTTCTCTGTGTAGCCTTGGCTGTCCTGGAACTCACTCTGTAGACCAGGCTGGCCTCAAACTCACAGAGAGCTACCTGCCTCTGCCTCCCAAGTGCTGGGATTAAAGGCGTGCGCCACCACCGCCCGGCACGTTCTATGATTCTGACAGGATTTTTCACACCACCTCTCCTCAGATTTCACTGCTGCTTTGAAACACTCCCATTTAAAAAAAAATCAGCTGGCCAGGGATGACATACCGCTGCAGTCACCGTGCTCTGCGCTCTGGAGTTCAAGGCGGCCGTCTGTCTCTCCCGAGTTCGAATCCCGCCTGTGTTTGCTCACAGGAAAAAAAAAAAAATCAATGTATTAAAGTGAATACCTCTCTTATAATGCCATAAAAAAAAAATCCCAGAAAGTGAGATAATTGCAATATATTTTCTTCTAAATAAGGTCATGGGGTTGTTTTTCTGGCTGGCATTGCAACCTTTGTTAGAAGAAGGCATTCAGATCTGCAGAGGACAGAATAATGAGACAAGTAGTACAGGATATACCACAGAACTGCCATGCTCCCTGACTCAATTATATCCCACCAAAGCCTTCAGAGGAGAAAATGCAACATTATTTACAAGTGAAATTTCCTTAAACTACCAGCCACTAGGAAATAATACCTTTTAAAAATTAAATTTTGAGCCAGGCATGGTAGTGCACACCATTAATCCCAGTACTTGGGAGGCAGAGGCAGGTAGCTCTCTGTGAGTTTGAGGCCAGCCTACACTGTGTAATAACTTTGACCAGCCACAGAGAGATCCTGTCTCAAAAATAAATAATGAACAAACTGAACACACACACCTACACAGACACACACACACACAGACACACATAGAGACACACACACAGAGAGACACACACATACTCACACACATTTGGCTCAAGGAAATGTCTCAGTGGATAAAAGCATTTGCCACCCAAGACTGATGACCTAGACTCAGCTCCCCAGAACTCCTACAGAAAGGCAGACAGCGTGGTGTGTTTTTGTAATCTCACATTCCCATGGCAGTGAGAAGGAAGGTACAGAGAGCAGGAAACCTGTAGGAGCTCATAGGCTAACTAGTCGGAAGCAAGTAGCTTACAACAGGGACAACAAAGAGACCCTGCCTCCAACCAAGGAGGGCAAGATCAATGGCTGACCTCCACATATGTGTGCAATGGGAAGTGTGCACCATCACACACACACACACACACACACACACACACACACACACACAGAGAAATTAGACAAATATTGAAAAACTAAATTCATGGCTGCTTGAGTGACCCAAATAAACCTTGTTTTGTTGATTTAATAATGCCTTTTCCACAGTGAGTAGTCCAGTCTAATCTATTCTCAGCTCTAGTCCCTGCAATATGAGAGGGTGTGAGGCAGGCAGGCACGGGGACACAGGCTGTGTTGGTCCTTTTCAGAGAAAAGCTCAATTTTTGTAAGGCTATAATGATTTGTTAGCTAACCATGAATGTAAAATAATGGGTAAGAAGAGAAGAAGAGAAAACAGACGGTGGATAGAAGCTGTCCAGATGCCTCGTTTCATAGTCATTGTCTTTCAAGACTTCCCTGACAACTGGGACAGCAATGCCATAGAAACTGCAGCTGCCTGTGGGAAGCTCAGAAAACCAGAAGAGAATGTGAACATAGTAGGAGATTAGCCGTGCAGCTCATCGCTGTTTTGTCTTCCTTTGCACTTACTGGTTTGAAGAGATTTGAGCTCAATTCCCTGCCATCTTAAAAGAGGAAATCTCTCCGTGTCCCTCCATGGTGTGAGAAATGTGATTTATAATGGCCTCGTTAATTCAAAATTTAAAATGCTGTTTGCTCTTCTGGGAGAATGAATACATCAGAATTAAATTGTAGCTCTAGAGGCTGGTTGGGTTGCTATGGCAACCCAAACCAAAAAGGGGGTGGGGTGGAGGTGGGTATAATTGTTTTTCTTTAGCTCTGGAGAACTCAGTGAATGACATGAGTTTTAAATGTGTGTGTTTGTCCTATAAATCCAAACAAATATCACATACTCGTGTGTTTCTTCTTGCACGAGCACTGACTCTGTGCTTAGCACCATCGAAGCCAGTGCTTCTCAACCTTCCTGACGCTGCAACCCTTTAGTACAGTTCCTCATGTTGTGATGACTATAAAATTATTATTTTTTGCTACTTCATAACTGTGATTTTGCTACTGTTATGAATCATAATGTAAACATCAATATTTTCCAAAGGTATTAGGTAACCCCCCCCCCGGAAAGGTCATTAGCATCCAAAGGAGTCCATACCCACAAGTTGAGACCCACGGATCTAGAAACTGATGAAAAAGACACATGTGGTCTCTGCTCCAAGGAAACATGTTGGAGCAGAGGAGACAGATAATAAACAAAAAGAAAAGGATAAATAATTTCAGGATAGGACAGAAGTCAGATGGGCGACTTTAGTTGAGTATACCCAGTCACATGTGTGGTGTGTCATGCAGCTTGCCCTCAAAGGTATATAAGTTTAAATGATGTAAAGGACTAAAGCATCATTTCACATTAACCTAAAGTAGACTTGCAGAATCACGAATGTTTTGAGAAACCTAGGTATGAATGATCCTGTTGTGATCTACATAGGTTTACCATGCGTATACATGTGAGTGCAGGTGGAGGTCAAGAGTTGGCATCAGGTATCTTAGCTACTTTTCTACTTTATTTTTTTTTATATATAACAGCATTATCTCAATGAACCTGAAGCTCATGGATCAGTGACACTGACTGACCAGCAGGCCCCATTTGAATTACAGAGGCATATACTGTGTCTAGCTTTTGACACGGATGCTGAGGATCTGAAGTCTGGTCTTCATGCTTGTGTAGGAATCTCCTTACAAACAGAGCCATCTCCCTAGCCTCAGAGCAGTTTTCTGTATACCTGAAATTGGCCTTGAACTCCCAACCCTGTTGTGACTACCTCCCAAGTGCTGGGATTACCGGTGTGCAACTCTAGGCCCCTGGTTCTAAGTTACTTTTAATAGAAAGCCTTACATCTAGTGCTGGCCATATAGCTCAGCGGTAAAATATCTGTCTAGCATGCACAAGGCCATGAGTTTGATGTAGCAACTTTCCATTAAAGCAACAAGAAGAAGAAGGAGAAGGAAGGAGAAGGAGAAGGAGAAGGAGAAGGAGAAGGAGAAGGAGAAGGAGAAGGAGAAGGAGAAGGAGAAGGAGAAGGAGAAGGAGAAGAAGAAGAAGAAGAAGAAGAAGAAGCACTCATATTCTAACCAGGCATGCAAGTGGTGCACAGTGTTTGCATTTAGGCAAACACTCATACATATAAAATACATTTTACAAAAAATATTTGTAAAGCATGGTTGAACTTCTACTTACCGTATATTTTTCCATGTATATCTCCCCTCCCTTTTCTGCTCTGGTTTTAGAATAAAAGAGGCCCCATCTTCCTTGCAGCGTAATCCTGCCATCTATTCTACCCTCTCCCTTCTGACTTCTATGTCCATGTCTCAATCTGTTTGATGTTGTAACTGAGCATCACAGACCTGTAATTTATTTTTTTTTCTTTTTTTTTGGTTTTTTGAGACAGGGTTTCTCTGTATAGTCCTGGCTGTCCTGGAACTCACTCTGTAGACCAGGCTGGCCTCGAACTCAGAAATCTGCCTGCCTCTGCCTCCCAAGTGCTGGGATTAAAGGCGTGCGCCACCAACGCCCGGCAACCTGTAATTTATAAAGAACTGAGTACTATTGAGCTCCCAGTTCTGAAAGCTGAGAAGTCTGAGAGCATGGCACTGACATCTTAACATCTGGCAGGGGCTTTCTTGTATGTGGGGATGACAGAGTCTTTGATGTGTTTGAGACATCATGTAGAGGAGCACATATGAAAGACAGTTGAACTGATTTTGATGACAGACCCACTCTGCAAATAACCCATTAGCTGATTACCCCTCTAGGCACAGGAAGGGATTAATCTACTCAAAAAGGTAGAGCTTGAAGAACCCTTTAAAGATCTCACCTGGCCGGGCGGTGGTGGCGCACGCCTTTAATCCCAGCACTTGGGAGGCAGAGGCAGGCGGATTTCTGAGTTCGAGGCCAGCCTGGTCTACAGAGTGAGTTCCAGGACAGCCAGGGCTACACAGAGAAACCCTGTCTCGAAAAAACCAAAAACAAAACAAAAAAAAAAAAAAAAAAAAAAAAGATCTCACCTGGTTCCAGATCCCCTTACTGTCTGTCTTAGTTAGGAGGGTTTTACTGCTGTGAACAACCACCATGACCAAGGCAACTCTTAGAAGGACAACATTTAATTGAGGCTGGCTTACAGGTTCAGTCCATTATCATCAAGGTGGGAGCTGGCAGTGTCTGGACAGGCATGGTGCAGGAGGACCTGAGAGAGTTCTACATCTTCATCTGAAGGCCTGGAGGAGAAGACAGGCTTCTAGGCAGCTAGGATGATGGTCTTAAAGCCCACGGCCACAGCAACAGACTCTCTCCAACAAGGCGACACCTACTCTAACAAGGTCACACTTTTTTTTTTTTTTGATTTTTCGAGACAGGGTTTCTCTGTGTAGCCCTGGCTGTCCTGGAACTCACTCTGTAGACCAGGAAAGCCACACATTGTAATAGTGCTATTCCCTGGCCAAGCATATCCAAACCACCACACTACCCCAAAATAGTAATTACCATGTAATTAAAATACTAGTGTTTTTACTGTGAGTGTTGGTGGTCTTACACTGCTCTGGCAGATAACCTGGGTTCCATTCTCAGCACCCACATGGTGGCTCACAATTGCCTGGAACTGCTGTTCCAGATCTCACACCGTCTTTGGACATCTGAGGGCTCCTGCATGCACAAATACCCATAAAACCACACATATGCTCACACACACATTCTTTTTTAAATCAGTTGGGTATGACAGAGTACATCTTTAGTACTAGCACTTAGGAGGCAGAAGCAGGTGGATCACTGTGAATTCAAAGCCAGCTTGATTTACATAGATTTCTAGGTCAGCCAAGGCCATATAGTGAGACGCTAACTCAAAAAACAAAAACAAACAAACAACCAAAAAAAAAAAAAAGAACTTGAAACAATAAGCAATAAATACAACTTAGGCCTTTTTTTTTTTTTTTTTAACAAGGTAGAACCAAAAGCAAAGAGGCCCCCAAGACCCTTCAAGAGTCTAAGCCAGTGTGAAGGTTTCAAAAGCCAAGATAGTTATGTTGAAAGGTGTCCACAGGCACACGCACACAAAAGATATTCATGTCACCCATGTCCCACAGACAAGATACTGGAGTGTCCCCACAAGAAACAAGTTTGACCACTATGCTGTCAAGTTGACCATGACCACCGAATCAGCACAGGGATTACAGAAGACAATAAATTGTGTCTATTGTGGCTGTCAAGGCTCGAAAGCACTAGATCAAAGGGCTGTATCAAACTATGAGACTGATGTAACCAAAGGCAACATCATGATCAGGCTCAATCAAGAGAAGCACGTGTTTAAGCCGGGCAGTGGCGCACGCCTTTAATCCCAGCACTTGGGAGGCCGAGGCAGGCGGATTTCTGAGTTCGAGGCCAGCCTGGTCTACCAAGCGAGTTCCAGGACAGCCCGGACTACACAGAGAAACCCTGTCTCGAAAAAACCAAAAAAAAAAAAAAAAAAAAAAAAAAAAAAGCACGTGTTTGACTACCTCCTGATGTGTTAAACGTTGCCAACAAAATTAGGATCCTCCAAATTGAGCACAGCTGCAGGAAATACAGTTTCCTTCATTTAGCAAACTATATACAAGATAGAAATGCTCTCATGTAGTACTGTCCATTCCGAGTCCTCATAGCACAACACGAGGAAACAAAGCACTTTTGATCTTGTGGCTGTCAGTAGACCCTGACGCTAGCTTCATTGTGGTATTATTAATCTCACTGTTGTTGTTTTATTACTATTGTGTGAGAGACTGTGGGCACAGTGACTGTGTGGTCAGAGGACAGTTTTCAGGAGTCAGCTGTTTCCTTCCCTCTTGGATTCCCAGGATGGAATTCACGTTAGGCTTACATGCAGGTGCTTTTAGCTGCTGAGCCATTTTACTGGCTGTCATGATGCTTTTAAAGTCACTTTTCTGTCCACTAATTTTCCAAAAAAAAAAAAAATCATATATATATATATGGAGATTTGACTACAAGCTCAATTGTAATTGTCTGTAGTAATAATTATTTATAATTTAAAATTATTAAATATTTTGAAAATATAAGAGTATGAGTTCTTTTTGTAATTCAGATCTAAGAAGGGCAGTGAGACCTGTGTGTTAGTTGAGATAACCCTTCTATCAGCCCCTTCTTCCTTCTGGCAGTAGCAAACTGTGGAGATATGGCATATGTGTATAGGGTAAACTGATAGCTTTCTGGAAGTGAAAGTGGGGGGTTGGGAAATTGTGTAAAGATTTAGGGAGGGGACTCTGGATCTCATGGCACTTCATTTCTGCTATGTCTGCTCTTTGCCATGAGGAAAGCATCGTCTCACTTGTTCCAATTCCCTCTTACTAAGCACTTGTCAAGCTAAATTCATGCCATGTGACTTGGTGGGATACACCTTGAGAGTGAGGCAGGAAGCTGTGTTCTTTGCGGGAATCTCAGAATCTTTCATAATTGTCCCCTTCTTAAGTCAGGAGGTTTATTTGCAATTCTCATCCTCCATTGCTTAAGGACTGCTCCGGAAGCAGTAACTTCCCCTTTGCAGGACCATTGCTTAAGCGAAGTCTCCTTCCTCTACAGAAGCCTTTGGAAATGACTTTTGAGGTGTGGAGTCAGGCTGCCACAACTGCAGTAAATCAAGGCAGCCAAAGAATGGAGTAGGATACCAGTGCATTGTGATTTCCCCAAATCAGTTTGCCCCTGTATTAGCAGACTCATTAGCACTAGCCACTAGTCAGCTGAGACAGAGATACTGCTAAGTCCCCTGTCTATTGGCCCCTTCTTCCATCAGTAGCAAACCTTGTGGCTATGGCTTATGTGTGAGGTAGATAAACTGATAGCTTTCTTTTTTTTTTTTTTTTTTTTTTTTTTTTTTGGTTTTTCGAAACAGGTTTCTCTGTGTAGCCCGGGCTGTCCTGGAACTCACTCTGTAGACCAGGCTGGCCTCAAACTCAGAAATCCGCCTGCCTCTGCCTCCCAAGTGCTGGGATTAAAGGCGTGCGCCACCACCGCCCGGCTCTGATAGCTTTCTGGAGGTGAAAATGAGGAATTGGGAAATTGTATAAGAATTTAGGGAAGGGACTCTGGGCTCTCATGTGGCTTCATTGCTGCTATTTATGAAATACTTGATGTAATAATGAATAATAATAAAAGACTCAATAGTGAAAAGTGTTCATGAGCACAAATACATATATGCCTGTTTGTGATAAAGGTGCAGGGGTGCATTAGTTTGTTAAATTATTATTGGTGTGGTATGGAATTGAATTTGGGATTTTGAGTTTATTGTGAAGGAACACAGAGAAATTTGAAATGATTATCACACACACACACAAAATGCTTACATGTGAGAGGACCTAATCCACTCCATTTTAGAACAGGCAGCCATGTTAGGCCTTAAGTTTCAGTTTCCCCAAAAAGCAGGCAAGGATCCTCAGGAGAGCCACAGAGAATGGGTTGTTAGTCAATAGTGGCCCTGACATTTGGCCTAGAGGGAAGAGGAGCCCAGAGTTGAGTCAGTTCCTGGGACATCTGGCCAAAAGAGATAACCAGTTCCAAATTGGGACTGTCCTTTGGAATTTTTCAAGGCCTCACCAAAAATGGTACAACTTAGCAGCCAATTAAAATTGTACTGCTGCACTCCTAGCCAATCATGTTTGAGGTTACCTAACCCTTTCAAAACATTCCCCAAGCCCTGAACAAAGGGAGCCTTCGAGCTCCTCTCTAGGTTGCCATTTTGATGAATGGTTGAACCCCTTCATGCCAGTTGTTTCTGCAGAATAAATGCTCTTTGCCTTAACTTACTATCTGAGTCTGGGGTCTTCCTTCATCGATTTTTGGACCCTAACACATGGTGGTGTGAATTGCTTGTACCAGTATAGAAGAAAATGTTCATATTAAAATATGTTTATCATCTATTTAGAACTAGAGTCCCTTAGTCAGGCACACAGTTACTTATCTAGTGACAAAATTCCCAGTTAACAGCTTGACTCCAAAGGAATATTCCTTACAAAGAGCTAAAACTTCTTAGAGTCAGAGAAAACATGTCTCAGATATAGAGGAATTTTAATCCAGCTACATGGCTGCTTTGGCAAGAGATCACAACCAAAGATATGATCAGGCTGGAATGCAGACACACCACACACCTTTAATTCCTCTGGCTGGAATACAGAAACCCCGTTAATCCCAAACAATAATGTCTAATTGAGGGGCAGATGAAATGACAAATCAGAGAGAGATTTGACAGTGAGTCAGAGATAGGATATGCTCAACTCTCAGGAGAACATACAAGACAGTCTACTTAACGAGCAATGAGGGAAAGAGAGTTCAGTGCAGTACAGTTCAGTTCAGTGCAGTTCAGTTGAATGCAGTTGAGCTCAGTTCAGTTTGGAGCAGAGTAATTCATTTCAGAGCAGTTCAGTTCATGGAGTTCAGAGGCAGTCTTTCTAAGCAGAACAATTCAGTCAGAAGCCAAGAGAAGCCAGTTTGAATCAGTCAGCTTGGAGAGAGTTTGAGCCAGAACAGCTGAGTTGAACCAGACAGTCAGAGTTCAGAAAAAGCTATAAAGGGTGACTTTATTCAGAAGTAAGTCTCAGAGGCTGAAACACTGTAGGCCTATATTAGCAGACGGAAGCTAGAAGCTGAAACCTTCAAGGTCTGCACTTGCAGTAGATTTAGACTATGGAGGGTAGATGTTTCCGGGCCTAGGCCTAGGATAGTTAGAAATGCCCAAGCTATGTATTCATAAAGCTTAGGTACAGCTATCATCTCGTCACTTCATCTGAGGAAATAAAAGTGACATTTATATTTACACTTACACTCAGATGTGGAGGGAATGAAGCATACAACATGCCCTTGTTAACAAATATGGTGATGATTAAGTTCTCCCTTAGGATACTGGTCTTGAAATCACAATGTAGATAAGAATAACCTTAAACTTCTTACCCTTTTACCTCTAACTCCCAAGTGCTGGGATTACAGACATGCACCACTATGCCTTGTATATGTGGTAGTGGGGATCAAATTCAGAGTTTCATGAAGCAATGCAAATGGGTTACATCTTGTCTCTTAATGATCCTTTTTTTTTTTTTTTTTTTTTTTTTTTTTTTTTTTTTTTTTTAAGACAGAGTTTCTCTGTGTAACCCTGACTGTCCTTTAATGATCCTTTTAAAGGGGAAAAATTGTACTTGTTTTCCACTCTTTTTTTTTTTTTTTAAGGTGAAAGAGAGATACAATTCCAGAGAACATGATTTATCTAGAAAATGCAAAAACCTGAGCTCACAAGCAATCTCATGGGAAAGAATCATTCTTCAAATCCCCAACTGCTCATTCTAGACTGAATGCAAAGAAAAGGGGTTCCAACATATCAAAAGGGGTCCTTTGATACAGAATATTAGTCTCTGTTTTAATAACAACATTCAGGAAAGAAACTTGGTACTTCTTTTCTCATAGTACCTTATTTCAAAATATACCGTTGGCCCCAGGTCACTTTCAGCTCTCAGATCTGCTCCTGTCCCATTAAGCCCACAACTACTTAATCCAGTGAGGATGGAATCATGTCACTGGTCAATAATAGAGTTTTAGTTACTTTTCTATTGTGATAAAACACTATGACCAGAGCCAGGTGGTGGCGCACACCTTTAATCCCAGCACTTGTGAGGCAGAGGCAGGCAGATTTCTGAGTTTGAGGCCAGCCTGGTCTACAGAGTGAGTTCCAGGACAGCCAGGGCTACACAGAGAAACCCTGTCTCGAAAAACCAAAAAAAAACCATTATGACCAAAAGCAACTCAGAAAAGAAAGTTTATATTTGGGCTTATGGTTCCAGAGGGGCTAAGAAACATGGCAGCAAGTAAGCCTGGTGGCTACAACAGCAGGCTGAGTGCTCACATCTTCAATGGCAAGTATGGAGCAGAGAGACCAAACTGTGAGAGATGAGGTTATAAACTCTCAAAGTTCACTTCCCCTACCCCTGTGACATACTTCTTCTAGAAAGGTCACACTTTCTTTTTCTTTCTTTTCTTTTTTTTTTTTTTTTTTGGTTTTTCGAGACAGGGTTTCTGTGTAGCCCTGGCTGTCCTGGAACTCACTCTGTAGACCAGGCTGGCCTCGAACTCAGAAATCCACCTGCCTCTGACTCCCAAGTGCTGGGATTAAAGGCATACGCCACCACCACCCGGCTGTTTGGCTCTGCTTTCTTGAGTGCTGGAATTAAATGTCATCATGTCTGGCAGGAAATGTCCTATTTAATTAAACATCCACAGAATTTCTGCATATACAAGTGCACTTGGACTTTAATTCTTTCCTATCAGGAGAGAAAGCATGGCTTCCCTTGGCTTGCTCAGCTTGCTTTCTTATAGAACCCAGGACTATCAGCCCAGGGATGGCACCACCCACAATGGGCCCTTCCACCTTGATCACTAATTGATAAAATGCCTCACAGCTGGATCTCATAAAGACATTTTCTCAAGGGAAGCTCCTTTCTCTGTGATAACTCCAACTTGTGTCAACTTGACACACAAACATATGACTATTAAGCCTTAACCCTTACTTTCTTAGCCCCAAGATCTAAATAACTTTAAAAGTCCCACAGTCTTTAAAAATTCTTACATATTAAATTTTCAATCCCGCCTTTAATCCCAGCACTTGGGAGGCAGAGGCAGGCGGATTTCTGAGTTCGAGGCCAGCCTGGTCTACAGAGTGAGTTCCAGGACAGCCAGGGCTACACAGAGAAACCCTGTCTCGAAAAACCAAAAAAAAAAAATTTTTTTCAATCCCTTTAAAATATCCAATCTCTTTTGAAATTCAAAGTCCTTTAATTGTGAGCTCCACTAATATACTTTCTTACTTCAAGAGGGAAAAATATCAAGCACAATCACAATCAATACTAAAATCAAGCTCTAACTGTCCAATGTCTGCGTGTCTGAGATTCACTCAAGATCTTCTGGGCTCCTCCAAGGGCTTGGGTCACTTCCCCAGCCCTGTCCTTTGTAGCACACACCTTGTCTTCTAAGCTCCTGCTGCCTATACTCCACTGCTACTGCTGTTCTTGGTGATCATCTCATGATACTAGCATCTCCAAAACACTGCTGTCTTCTGTTGAAACTAGGTTTCGCCAATAGCCTCTCATAGACTCTCTTCATGGTACCAAGCCTCAACTCCTTTACATGACTCCTTCCGTCCTAGGCCATCAATTGCAACTGAAGCTGCACCTTCAACAATGATCTTTCATGGCCCCTCACAGTACCGAGCCTCAGCTGCTCTTCATGACCCCTTCATGCCTTCTTTTTTTTTTTTTTTTTTTGGTTTTTCGAGACAGGGTTTCTCTGTATAGCCCTGGCTATCCTGGAACTCACTCTGTAGACCAGGCTGGCCTCGAACTCAGAAATCTGCCTGCCTCTGCTTCCTAAGTGTGGGATTAAAGGCATGCGCCACCACCGCCTGGCCCCCTTCATGCCTTCAAAATCAGTACCACCTGGGTGACTCTTACACACTACCAAATCCAGCTGCAGCACAGACACAATCCTTGCCTATCTCTGGAACACAGCTTCTTTGTGCTCTCAGAAAACACTTCCCAGATTTCACCTCAATGATGCTGGTCTCTTCTGATTCTTCACTAATTTCTTAGCTCCAGCTAACCAGCATCGATAGTCTCAGTAATGCAAAGGTTTCACTTTAGTAGTTCTGGTATCTTGTTAATCACAGCTGATTCTTCAGCCCCAGCTAACCAAAACCACAGAATCTTCACAATCAAAACAGCAACGGCCCTGATAAGACTCTTCAATCTTCCCTCTTAAGTTTCACAAGCCAGGCCTCCACCGTTTGCACTGTTCTCAACCTTTTTTTCCAAGCTTCTACAGAACATCCCACAGAGCTCTTAACACCCAACGGCTCTTCTAGTTCAAAGTTCCAAAGTCCTTCCACAGTCCTCTCCAAGACATGGTTGTCACAGGAATACCCACCCCACTATGCTGGTATCAATTCTGTCTTAGTGTTTTACTGCTGTGAACAGACACCATGACCAAGACAACTTTTATAAGGACAATATTTAATTGGGGCTTGCTTACAGTGTCAGAGGTTCAGTTCATTATCATCAAGGTGGGAATTTGGCTGCATCCGGGCAGGCATGGTGCAGGAGGAGCTGAGAGTTCTTCATCTTCATCTGAAGGCTACTAGCAGAATACCTACTTCCAGGAAGCTAGGAAGCCAACCCCCACAGTGACACACCTACTCCAACATGGCCAAAACCCTCTAACAGTGACACTCCCTGGGCCAAGCATATACAAACCATTACAAGTGTCCTTTTCTGATGACCTGTTTTCCTAATTATGGAAATTCTTACTCTTTAAGCTTATATGCCGGGCGGTGGTGGCACACGCCTTTAATCCCAGCACTTGGGAGGCAGAGGCAGGCGGATTTCTGAGTTCGAGGCCAGCCTGGTCTACAGAGTGACTTCCAGGACAGCCCGGGCTACACAGAGAAACTTTGTCTTGAAAAACCAAAAAAAAAAAAAAAAAAAAAAAAAGCTTATAATACAAATTGACAATATGTAGTCACAATATCAGCAACATGAAACAACTGAATCATATATTTGCTTTACAATCTAATACATACATGGGCTTCTTATACAATAACTCTATTTCTTACACTTACACAGTGCTTACATATCAAAGCCTTCATATATAAGCTCATTTGAGGTCAAGTCACTTGCATTTAAAAACTAAGTCCAAAAAAAAAAAAATAAAATAATGCCAGGCGGTGGTGGCGCACGCCTTTAATCCCAGCACTTGGGAGGCAGAGGCCAGCCTGGTCTACAGAGTGAGTTCCAGGACAGCCCGGGCTACACAGAGAAACCCTGTCTTGAAAAACCAAAAAATAATAATAATAATAATAATAATAAAAAAAAAAAAAAAAAAAAAAACTAAGTCCACCGGCCTGCAGTGGCACAACGCTGTAGTGCTCGCACTCTGTCGCTAGGGTGCTCTGTCTGTCCAGAGTTCGATCCCTCCCGCTGTCCTTCAGTGGGAGAAAAAAAAAAAACCAAAAAACTAAGTCCAAATTTCAGACGTCAAGTTTGCCTTTGTTCTGAGATTGGTATCATTTTTCTCATTTCTTTCAGAAATAAAGGCCATTTTCCCTTTATGTTTTAGGAATGGCATCATGATGCATTTTAAATATTTGAGCCTGTGTAAAATGCTAATTCTTCTTTTTTTTTTTTTGGTTTTTCGAGACAGGGTTTCTCTGTGTAGCCCTGGCTGTCCTGGAACTCCCTCTGTAGACCAGGCTGGCCTCGAACTCAGAAATCCGCCTGCCTCTGCCTCCCAAGTGCTGGGATTAAAGGCGTGCGCCACCACCGCCCGGCTAATTCTTCTTTGTAGAGGTGTTACTGTCATTCTGACTTACCCAGAAGTAGGTGTCATACTCTTGAAAATATGAAAAAATAAACATATGCGATTCCATAGGGAATCACTCAGTTTTTACCATATTCTCAAGTACAATTTAGGTCCAAAACAGAAAAGACCTTGTCAACTAGAATAAAAGGTAACTTACAACTTGTTTCATTGTAAATCAAACTTTTTAAAGATTTATTTATTTAATGTATAAGAGTGACCTGTTGTCACACATACCAGAAGAGGGAATCAGATTCCATTACAGATGGTTGAGGGCCACCAATGGTTCCTGGGAGTTGAATTCAGGACTTCTAGAAAAGCAACCAGGACTCTTAACCATCTCTCTAGCCCCCTAAATCCAACTTTTAAAAGTTATTTGTTAAGTCAGTCTCCTTTCATTTTGAAAACAACAATACTTTATATTGACCAATCTTTGATTGTGGCAGGGTCTCAACTGTAGCTCAGGCTAGCCTGAGAAACTTGCAATCCTCCTGCCTTAGCCTCCCCAGTGCTAGGTTAAGTGCTCTACCACCATGCCTAGCTTCAACTTAACTAGCATTTGAAGTAATTTAGGTTCTCAGAACTTCAAACTATAGGTACATAGACAGAAAAGTAGATGTATTTCTAAGTCTTATAAATGGTAGCACTGGAAATGACAGTACACCGAGCCCTTGCTGATTAACTGGCAAACTCAGCACAGGAGAATTCTTGTTGAGAAAAATTTCAATATTGCTATACCTGTATCACTGAACAGGTAATAGTTTTATATACTTAACAACTAAATAAAACATAAAGCCAGAAAGCCTTCAGTTTAAAACCAGCTTTATTTGGAACAAGCAACATACAAATCATTTATCTATAAAATAATAGCATCTATTCTCTAATTCACAAATGTTTCACAAAATCAAAATCTTTCCCAAGAAAATGTGACAGTGAGCCAAGATATTACTAATATTTAGCCTAAGCGTTAACTCAAGAGTTGAGAATGATGATTTTGAGAATTTGACTTTTATACATCAGTTGCAGACCTTAACTGTACAGATGAATAATCTGGTTGTGGTAAGCATTGCCAAGTTTCCACCTTACAGAACAAAAAGCTATCAACAGAAGTTAATGGGGAAGAAAAAGTTAGCCTCCAAACAGGGGAAAATAACTTTCTAAATAAAGAGTAGTTCTTATAACATTCCCCAGTATAAATGGAATATAATTTAGACTTGAAAGCCTGACTACACTTTAGAAGTCAGCAGGATCTAACAGTAATATTGTTGAGCTGACCTATCTTATACTCTGCACCCAGCCAATCAAAACCATGAATAACACACTATCCGTGGCATTTTGTTTTGCTTCTGTCACTTCCCCATCTGGACCATTCTTTCCTTTACCAGAGTGTAAAAACAATAGCATTTTGCCACTAGAGAATAAAGAGGAATTTGAATGGTATTGAATAAAGACCGAGGAAGATAATTCTAAGAGTATAGAAAACTTTATATAGCATAAAACATCTGTATATGTACACCATTTGTCATGTATATGTATTATGACAACCATATGTATTAATAAACCTTCAAAAGGTAAGCACCTATAACGTAATAATGCCTGTTTTGTGTAGTTTACTACTTCTGGACTTTCCTTTACATATGGTGACTGAGACAGAAACTAGAGTATAACTTACATAGAAATATAAACTGGATACAGACACCATAATAAAACGGCCATGTATAAGAATTAGGGAAAGAACTGAAGAAACATACTTTGAAAGATACTTTAACGACTGGCCCCAAATGCCACCCACCATCCACTTAAGTTCCATAACAGTCAATTTTTAATACAAAAATATCTTCAAGCTGAAAATCAAGAACATCTATAGTAACTTTAAAAACTGACAATATTTCAATACTACACGAAACAGTTCTATACATAGCTTGAAGTTTTAAAATTCTTTGCTGGCACTTAACTTGAGTTGATAAAACACCTATAACTACTGATCTCAATAAAATACTGCCTTTAGCTTATACATATTTTCAAAACCAGTATTACTTCATAGAACATTAAAGAATAAATCACTTTCTGCTGATAAAGCTTCTAAGATGAATACTAAAACTATGTAGCTAAAATATTTTAGAGAAGCAAACATTTTAAGACAGTGCATGACCAATGAAGAAAAATTTACATTATTTAATCATGTCCAGTGAAGAAAAATGCCTTTCTTCTGAGTCGACAAAGCATTTAACATGTACAGATCAAAACTGTGAATTTATAAAGTAAATTACCTCTCTCATTTTTTGGTTTAGAAAGGTGCTTAAATAATTGATGACACTACTAGAGTGGGTTTTTTTTTTCTTTTTTTCAAGAAATAGGTCATATTTACCACATACATATTTTTAAATTTTAAAGTAAAAACTTAAATTATTTGGAAACAGTGGAATCCTGATTTTTTAAATTTTCTGTGACCTTGTAAGTCCACTGAACACATTATCAATATGGAATCACTACTTAGTAACCTGAATATTTCTTTCTTTGTAGAAAGGAAGGAGAGCATACTAGACTTTTAACAAACTATAACTGAGGATACTAAAAATTTACTTTAAAATGTGATCTTTCATTATTCTGAAGGAAAATGTTAACACCTTCAAAATACAATTCTCAGTCCAGTTTTTCTAGTAACAAACAAGACCTCATAGCAGTAGGCAAAATTTAACTAAAACTAGAAAATCAAAATATAAACATACTAATTAAACAGCAAAACAAAATCCACTAAACACCTTAATCAATTTATGTAGTTCACTATGCACATTTTAATCATGGACTTTTAGCACAGCAAATTATGAAATAAGCTGATTTCAGGGACTGTATGCATTTTGCATATTGTATTACTATTCAAATTGCTACCCTTTCTAAACCAAATCTCCAGTCCTAATCAACTCTGTCTTTTCAGGAAAAGGGGTATCATTTCAAGATACATTCCATACAGTAGAAACAACATCTTATTTTCTCGAAATATTTACAAAGAATCCTACTGATCTGGTGCATTTCGCTGAGGTGCAACCTGTACCCAGACTTCATCATCAGAAAAAGAACTTGAACTTCCTGACTCAGAGTCCAGTTCACTGAATCCATCTAAGTCCCACTCAGTGCTAGACTCACTCCTTGCATCATCTTCCTCGGTGATGAAACTCTGACCAGGTTCAAGACAGGAAGGATAAACTCGAGCACACAGGCAAATAAAGCCAGAGTCAAACTGCAAAAGGCCTAACATGGTACCTATATTAACCCATTGGTCTTCCCTAGTATCATACTCATATACTGTCACACGGTTCTTTTTCCACTGTGGGGTGGTAGAAGTGATGAGCAGCAACTTTTGGTCATGATTGACGATCTGATAGTTGTGGGTTTCTGAGTCCAGTGGAATATTACTAATCCGCCTCCACTCTCCTCTAGCTGGGTTGTAGACCTTCATGACTGGGATGTCACAGATACAATAGATTTCATCTTTGAAGACACAGGCTTCTTGAAAGTCACTTCGCTTAAGAGATGCACAATTCAGCCACATATTATGGCTAGGATCATAGCAGAGCATGCGCTTACTGTTGACAGCGTAAAGATAATTCTGAACCACTATTAGTTCAAATGAATAAAAGGAATGTGGTACAGGAGCCACCAGCGCCCATTGGTTCCTCTGAACACTGTAGCATTCCACCTCCTTCAGTTTAACTCCAGTAATCGGGTCTCGCCCACCCAGGATGTAAATATAGCCATTCAGATATGCCACATCCATGCCCTCTCGACACAGCAATCGGTCTGCCAGTTGATGCCAACTATTTTGGGCTGGTTTATACACCCATAGGTCTTTCCTGGGTTGGGCAGCAAGATAGATGTCATGGTCTGGAGAGACACAAACAGCTGAAGATGTAATGGTCTTAGTGTGTGCCAAGCTAGTCAAAGGAGACGGCATTGTGTAAATATCTCCCGAGTAAGGGTCATAACAGAGAAATGGATCTCGGGGGTGTCCAAAAAAAATTACCATCTCTTTGGCACACATTCCCAACCTTTGGGGTGGATTTTCTGCAACCGATACAACAGAGCTACTGGTGCTGCTGCTGTTGCTGCTATTGTTGCTACTGCTGCTGTGGCTGCTATTTGGCTTGGACACCACTGACTTGTACAATCTATCACCAAATCGCAGCTGCAGGAGGGCCCCTTCAATAACGTCCAGGCAGTATTTCTTCACAATAGGCTTGGTCAGTAGCCCTCCCAGGTAGTCCTGATCTTCTGCAGGGAAGTGTGCCCAACGAATACACTTGAAGACTTCCGCAGCACTGGGGCCCCCGCTCTTTCGGAGCAGCCTCCAGCCACTGCACCGCCACATGACACACAGTCTTCTCACTCTCTACATCCAGACTGTCCAGACGCAGGACGGCCAGCAGCTGGGCCAGGGTCAGATCTGCCAGCGTCTCCTCCCGAATAGAACCCATCCTGCTGAGCTGCTTGAAGTTGTGAGCTATGAAGGACTGGGCCTGAGATCGCAGCTTGTGGTGGTCGAAGGCATCGGCAAACTTGAGGATGGCAGTGCAGTTGGTCAGGTCGAGTCGGCGAGCGAGGAAGGAAGCACAGGCTTCACGCACTACTCCAGCTGGAGCATATCCGAGGCGGCGTACAGGCGCTGCACATTGGCCTCACTGAGCGACACGCGACCCGTGTAGCAGTAGTCCACCAAGACCTCGAAGGACTCGGCATCCACGTCGTGGATGGTCACGCTGGCCTGCTGGCTCTCGTACATGCCCCCTGTGAACATGCTCTTGAAGTAGGGGCAAGCCGCCGCCAGCACGTTGCGGTTGCACGAGAAGAGGCGCCCCGTGCCGGGACCCACTGCCAGGCGTCACCACCTCGATGGTCACATCGCACAGCAGCCGCGCGTCGTAGAAAGACTTGAGCTGTGCCAGGAGGGCTGCGGAATGGGCCGTGTCCTTTAATTCCTCCGGGCCCGTGAAAAACGCCGACACCGAGGGCTTGGAGATCCTCTTGGGCCGCCTCCCGCCGCGGGGACTGGCGAGGCGGCGAGAGCGCGGGGCGTCTTCCCGGGACTGCATGGTGGAGATGGCGGCGGGGCGCCGAGGGCGAGAACGGCTGCAGACGCCCGGCTCCTCCTCACGCCTCCCTCGCCGACGCCGACTCAGCGGCGTCCCAGAACAGACTCCGCTCGCGGCCGCGATTACTCAGCTGGGCCTTCGCCGCGGTGCCGCTTCCCTTTATCGCGTAGCCCGCGCCTGACTCACCGTTTCCCTTCGCGCCCTTTCTCCCGTCAGCTCACCCTTACACGACCCTGGGATCCAGCCACAGGAGCAGCTTCTGCCGCGCTGGCGAGACGGGTAGATACCCCGACGAACTACTCTTCCCAGGTTGCCTTTCGCGCGCCTCGATGCATGACGGGATCCTCCGGCTCGCGGGGCCCATATATGGGCCGAAGCCGCTTTGCATCTTGGGAGTTGTAGTTTACGTAACCTCTTAATCTTTTGTGTTATTGAATCCTTTCCTGAGGTGGAAAGCGTTTAGTATCCTGAATTTGATGCTTTAGGTTTCAGCCTTGCATAGTGGCATACGTCTTTAATCCCAGAACCGGGGAAGCCGAGGCAGGAAGATCTCTAGAGTTTAAGGACAGTTTGGTCTATATAGTGAGTTCCAGGACAGCTTGCACTATGTAGAGAGAACCCATCTCACAAAAAAAAAAAAAAAAAAAAAGAGGCTGGCGGTGGTGGCACACGCCTTTAATCCCAGCACTTGGGAGGCGAGGCAGAGGCAGGCGGATTTCTGAGTTCGAGGCCAGCCTTGTCTACATAGTGAGTTCCAGGACAGCCCGGGCTACACCCTGTCTGGGAAAAAAAAAAAAAAAAAAAAAAAAGGCTTTCAAGTCCAGAGTAAAAGTGCCCAGTCTATTTATTTGATTGTATGACTTTCACCTGAAAACTTTATAGAATTTGAAAACTGAGGATAACAGTATTTTAGTTTGTGTGAGAAACTGAATGGTATGTGCAATGTTACAGAGTTCTTTATTTTTATTAGAATAATTATTAAAGTGATAGATTGTCTTTAAAGTGCAAACTCAATCATTATTGTTTTACTTATTCTATTATAGATATACACTTACTAATTTGAAGTCATGAGCAAGTAAAAACTCTTTAAATGTCAGCAAATAACTTCTGATTTTATTTGCTGTTTAAATGGAATATATACATACACACATTCAGGTTTTTCTTCTCTTTTCTCCTCTTCCTCTTCTCCTCTTCTCCTCTTGTTGTGGTGGTGGTGGTGATGAGACAGGGCTTCTCTGTGTAGCCCTGGCTGTCTTGGATCCACCTGCCTCTGCCTACCAAGTGTTTAGGATTAAAGGCATTGCTGAGATTAAAGGTGGTGGCACATGCCTTTAATCCCGGCACTTAGAAGGCAGAAGCAGGGCAATCTCATTTTATTGAGACCAGCTTGGTCTACAGAGAGAGTTCCAGAAGAGCCAGGGCTACACAAAAGAACCCCTGTCTCGAAACAAACAACCCTGCCCCAGAAAACCCTCCAAAGATATGTAGATTCATTAGGAAGTATTGAACAACTTATTTGAGGACCTAAGAAGATGCCCTTCAAGTTTGTAGACTAGATATGAACAAATAGATGGTTTTGTTTCCTCATTGTTACAGTTCGAATAGAAAATGTCTTGTAAATACTTATGTATTGATGAGTTTGGTTGCCAGCTAATGGGCTTTTGATAAATGACTACATCCCAAGGGATCACCACTATGCAACTGATGGATCTTTTCTAAAGCTTAATTAATTTGAAATTTTATTACATTTACTTATGCTGTGTGAGAGTATGTGACACATGTGAAAGTTAGAAGACAATTTGATAGAGTCTGGGTTCCTTCCACCATGTAGGTTCTGTGTCAAACTCAGGCCTTGAGGCTTGTTAACAACAAGCACTCAGCGGGCGGTGGTGGCGCAGCCTTTAATCCACACTTGGGAGCAGAGCAGCGATTTCTGAGTTCGAGGCAGCCTGGTCTACAGAGTGAGTTCCAGGACAGCCCGGGCTACACAGAGAAACCTGTCTCGAAAAACCAAAAAAAAAAAAAAAAACAAACAGCACTTTTCCAGTAAACCATCTCACCCACCCTCCAGGTTGAATGTGAGAAACCAGGAGCACACAGCAATGCAATGAAAAGGGAGTATTTTTGACAAATTATTTTGAAACAACTAGGTCAAAGTCAACAGTGTTAGTTGACTCCCTTCAGTAAACTCTAAGAACAAAAATCAAGATAAATCTTAGCCCTAAAGAGAAGACTAAAAACTGCAAAGCTGCCAGGTATGGTGGAACACCTTTCATCCTAGCACTAGAGGGGCAGAGGCAGGGGCAGGCGGAGCTCTGTGACGTCAAGGCCAGCCTGGTCTACAAAGGGATTTCCAGGACAGACAGGTCCTGTCTAGAAACAGACAAAAACCACAAAGCTTCTAATTGGGGCTGAGTTCTTGGGAGACATACACAACATTTTAATAAAACAATAAAAACACAAGTGACAATCAATCAAATCCCAACTTCTGCTCTTCCACAGTGTGGTGAAAATAGGATAAATGTAAGCACTCGTCTGGGGAAAATACCGGGCTCCATGTATACTGGCAAATAAAAACATGCGAAGATGTCCATTCTTTATCAGGTGAGTGCAAATTAAATTCATGAGGGTTCACCACACACTCAATAGAGTATCTAAAATTAAAAGGATAAACGATGCTTAATGACTTTTGGTCATTAACTGCCATGAGAGTTTCAATGAGTCCACTCTCCCTCAGTTGCAGCATGCCCAGTGAGTGAGCGCCCTGCAAGCATCCCTTCTGTTTCAAAATCTAGTAGCTACAAATTTGTCCTGAACCTGTCATGTAATTTTTTTTATTTTTATTTTTGTTTTATTATTATTATTTTGTTTTTTTTTTTTGGTTTTTTCGAGACAGGGTTTCTCTGTGTAGCCCTGGCTGTCCTGGAACTCACTCTGTAGACCAGGCTGGCCTCGAACTCAGAAATCCGCCTGCCTCTGCCTCCCAAGTGCTGGGATTAAAGGCGTGCGCCACCACCGCCCGGCCAATTTTTTTAAATGTGACTTTATATAAGCTAGGCATGGTGACTCATACCTATACTCCCTTTGGAAGAAAATGCTTATGATTTTTAAAAGGCCTAAAAGAAACAGTTGATTCATCTCATACAATTCTCAATATTTTATTTTAATGTTACAAGCTTATTTCTTATTTGGAGAGCTGGATTATTTTTTGAGACCTAAAATAAACCTCTATGTCAAGAAATGTAAGTTTCTTTTATTAAAATGATTTCTACAAAACCCCTGTAGCTACATCTATACTTTATGAATATTCATTATGATTTCCACACCGGTTTGTTTCTTGATCAAAGCCCACTTCATTTATATAACAATAAATAATAAACCACATTTATTTCACTGATTGAAGGCTTTCATCCAAAAATTCAGCAATGGCCTCTTCGTCTGCTGACTGACGAAGTCTCTCAATTAGCTGATCCAGGCACTTCTCACCACGTAAAAATTCCTGATAAAAAAAGGAGTTATTATGACACCTGACTATACAGTTTGGATGTCAGGTGTTTCCCAGAAAACCCATGTAGTAAACGTTAGCCCCTCCGACTTTGGAAACCGGTAGAAACCTAAAAGAGGCAGGCCTGATGGGAGGCGTGCCCCAGAGGAAGCTGAAGGACACTCATGGATTCCTCTCCGGTTTACCTCCGGGAGAGGAGGTAAATGGCTTCTTCTGCCACTTGCTCTCCCTATGATCAACTGTGCTGTCACAAGCCCAGAACAGGGGGCCCAGGTAGTCAAGGTGTGGTGCTTTGAATAAGAATAGCACCCACGGGCTCACGAGATTTGAATGCTCGGTTCCCAGTCGGTAGAAGTTTACTGTTAGAAAGTGTGGCCTTGGTGGAAGAAGTATGTCTCTAGGGATTGGCTTGGAGGTTTCAAAACCCTAAGCCAGACCCAGTTTCATACGCTCTCTCTGCCTCATCTTGCACATACGATGTCAGCTCTTAGCCACTTCTCCAGGACAATGCCTGCCTGCTGCCATGCTTTCACTACTAAGGTCATGGATTTATCCTCAGAAACTATAAGGAAGCCTGTGGAGAGCTTTGGGGCTGCTTTACAGGAATCTGATATTGGCCAAGGACAAGGAAATGGGCTTTAGGCAGGAATGTGACATTGAGCCAAGACAGGAAAGTAAGTTCAGGCAGGAATCTAAGTCTTAGGCTAGAACAAAGAAATAGGCCTCAGGCATGAATATGACTGTGAGCTAGGATGCGGAAGTAGGCTCAGATATTTTTGTCTTCCTGATGAGCCCTTAGAAACAGCAATAAAGGGAGTGATCATGGATTTTGTTTATTGCCTTGCTTGTTCCTTGACTATTTGCATCTATTGTATTGCTGGTTCCTAAACCTAGAACTGACCTAAATACTTGCATGTAATTAAAACGGTTTAAAAAGAAAATTGAGATTTCTGAGTTCCAGGACAGCTAGGACTACACAGAGAAACCCTGTCTCAAAACAAAAACAAAAACAAAACAAAAAAAAAAAATTGAGAAAAAAAATCAACCTGCCTCAGTCTTCAGCCTCAGAACTGGCTGAGGTCATGCTGCAAAATTGTCTAATTGTCTTTTTCTTTTAATCCTCACTCCTGCACTGGAGAACCTGTTGACTGACTAAGCTGGCTTGGTCAGAAGCCCCCAGTTAGATGTTTTTCTTTTTTACGTTGTCTTGGTCATGGTGTGTCTTCACAGGATTGGAACAGTGAGCCACTCAGTCTGAAACCTTAAGACTATGAGATAAAGCAATCGCTTCTCTTTTCAGGTTGCTTTTCTCAGGTATCTGTTACACTGATGGAGAGCAGACTACCACACCTGCTAATCAAAAAGAGAGCAAATAACTGTCTGTTTCTTCATAGTTATCACTAACAACAAAGGCTTACTAATATTCTGCAATATTATTAACACAACTGCTAATATATGGAGAGTCCCAGGTTTCAGTGCTTTTTTTTCCTTAAATGAAACATGAATCTAAAAGAGAAAACAGATTCCTACTTTAATTGCTTAAATTGCCATTTTACTCTGAAATCAAATTGATTGAAATACAAATCATTGTATTTGAAATCAATACAATGAAATCTGTGACTTTGATCTTTACACCAATGACTCTGGAAATAAGACAAAGACAACTGAATGAGCTTTTGAAACTGACCAATTGCCGGTCTTCAAAGACCCTTTGCTGAGTGTTTTTGACACTATTCTCTCTTAGCACACTTCTTTGAGAGAAAATGTTGCCTGTGACTTCTGTCAGTTAAAAAAAGTGTGTTTGTCTGCTAAAAAAAAAAAGCGTAGCCGGCGGTGGTGGCGCACGCCTTTAGTCCCAGCACTTGGGAGGCAGAGGCAGGCAGATTTCTGAGTTTGAGGCCAGCCTGGTCTACAGAGTGAGTTCCAGGACAGCCAGGGCTATACAGAGAAACCCTGTCTCGAAAAACCAAAAAAAAAAAAAGGCTATATATGTCTCGAAAAAAACAAAACAAAAATTTTAATTGGAAAGCCAAGGGCTGTGATATGGCCATGCATGCATAAAGACCTGAGTGCAGATCCTTAGGTTCCATGTAAAAGAAAACACACACACACACACACACACACCACACACACATCATTTGTAACCACAGCGCAGGGTGTGTGGTTAGACATAAGCAGATTTCCAAGGTTCGCTTTGGCTAGGCCATCTAGTCAATTGGTGAGCTCCTGGGTAATAGAAAAGACCTTGTCTCAAAAGGTAGAACAGAGGTAGAACCTGACACTGACTTGTATCTAGGTCACATACATGTAAAGTCACACAAATATGTCTACTCACATGTGCACATACAAGTGAAAAAGAAATTAAAAAAAAAAAAAAAAAGCCTGGAAAATGCAGAAGTCTTGGATTATTGCAATGGCTCAGCTGGTAAAATGCTTTCCTTGTGAGAATGAGGACCGAGCTTGACGCCCAGAACCTGTAAAAATCTCAGTGCGGTGACATCTACAGGTAACCTACATTGGGGAGGCAGAGGCAGGCAGATCCCTGTGCTTCATGGCTAACCAGGCTATTGTAATTGCTGAGTTCTGGGCCAGTAAGAGACCTTGACTTTAAAAGCAGGTGAATGGAGTCTAAAGAAAGACATTAGAGGCTGATCCCTGGCCTCAAGGTGAGCATTCGAGCAAAAGATACAATCTAGAAGTCCGGTGTAATTGCAAACTATTTGTAAAGGTGAAGGATCAAGTCTCTTTAGTTAACAACTTCCTTTCTTTTCTATCTTACTTTTTTCTTCTTTCGTTTTTCTGTTTTGAGCAGGTTTGTAGCACAAGTGGCCTAGCACTCCTTAAGTGGCAGAGGGTGACCTTGAACTTCTAATCCTCCTACCTTCATTTCCCAAACAACTTACTTTTAAATGGTTCAAAAGCCAAACAGATAGATATAGAGAAAGAATGGAAGGATAAACAGAAGACAAATTCACAGCTGCTCAGCCCAGATACAGGCTGTGTAGTACTCGCTGCAAACAGTTATATATGGCTGAACACACTCAAAAATAGAGTTGAGACAAAAAATTCTCCCAATAATCACCCTGGGGAAGGTTGCCTCCTTTAGACCTCCTGTCATTTCCCTCTCTCAGTTCCTCTCTGCAAAATGACTAAAAGGGTTTCATGTATCTTTCTTCAAGTAACTTTCCTGTGTAGAAGTTTGTATACTAGACGGGATTAGTGAATCCACATGTTCTCCTATTTTAGAAATACTCAGGATTGACTTAGTGGACATATGTTGAGGTTGGCATGTGGAACTCTGAACACTGTCATGAGAGCTGTCATGTGCTTGTGTTTAGTCTCTCTTGAGGATTCTTAAAGTTGAAAGTTAGGGAAGTGTACACACCTTTCTCTTTAATTAAAGGAATGGGGGTGTCTTAATATACTTTTATTCTGGAGGTACCAGCACAGTGTAAAACATTAATCAAATCCCGAAATAGGAAGGACAAGCACTATGATTCAATCTTAGAATTCATATTTGGCTGGAGAGATGGCTCAGAAGTTAACAGCACTGGCTGTTCTTCCAGAGGTCCTGAGTTCAATTCCCAGCAAACCACATGTGGCTCACAACCATATATAATGGGATCTGATGCCTTCTTCTGTCATTCAGACATACAAGCAGAGGACTCATACATAAATAAAATTTAAAAAGTTTCACCGGGCAGTGGTGGCGCATGCTTTTAATCCCAGTACTTGGGAGGCAGAGGCAGGCAGATTTCTAGAGTTCAAGGCCAGCCTGGTATACAGAGTGAGTTACAGGACAGCCAGGGCTACACAGAGAAGCTCTGTCTTGGAAAACAAAAACAAATAAACAAAAAAAGTTTCACACAACTAATACATGCTATACACCCACTTATTAAAAATCAACATACTTGGCGATCCAATTATTATGGCACTGACACTTGGATTTCATTTGGGAAACTGATGAAAGGGATTCCACGCTCAACACTAATCACAAAACCTGGGAGTTGGTTTGGATCACCCAGGGTGTTGTGGTTATATAAAGACTAAAGGGTTTATTATAAAGATTCTAGTGCTGAACTGTCAGAAGCTAACAAGCTAGTGTCAGAGTGAGACAAGTAAGCAAACAGCATAGACTAATGCAGACAGTTAAAAACACTAAGGAGAAGGCAAGGGCTGAAAGGACCTGATAACAGGAGGGTGGCAGCTGGAAAAGACTGAGCCTTTAAAAGAACTGGGTATTCTCCAAGCAGAGAGTATTTCAAATGACTGAATGTGAAGAGAAAGATGAAGTACAGTCAGAGCTCAGGCCAGGGCAACGTTCCAATTGCCAGCCTGGACTACAGAGAGAGGAACTATCTCAAAGTAGGGCAAAAGAGCCAGTTTCAGAGTCCCTGGGTGCTCTCCAACTTTGGGGTCTGTTTGCTGCTCCCCTGGGACTGAGACTGCACCTCGGGAATAAAATGAGTGCGGACATTGACAGTGTGACTATGCACTCTTCTCCCTGTGTTCCTGCATCGCCCCCTTTGACTCTTCGAGCTGGGAAATATGCCTTCTAACCTCTTCTCAGCAGTTCATAGTTCCAGGATAGCACCAAGAAGTGGGCACAACTCTATCTCTAGTTTAGAAATCTTGGGAGGCACTCCTTGGGGGCTGCGGCTTGTTCAGCTGCCTGAGTCAAACAAATCAATTGTTGTCAGGTCATGACCATGCCTAAGCACAGCTGCTCCATCAGGAATCATGTGGATGGAGACAGAGGAAGCTGGAGTTACTGAAGGGGGGAGAGCCGGGCGGAAGAAGCCCCTACGTGTTCACTTTCCCCCGGCCTATGCTCTACTCTGTCTGCCAGCTGCCACTCTCCTGCCGAGGTCCTTACGCCTTCTCCAGTCTCTTCTGGATCATTTCTAAGCTACTCGCTCCTGTCAGTCTCTTTACTATTTTTCCTTCTGATCCTGGCCGTGGTGTGTTTTTTACTTTTTGTTTTGAGATAGGCCTTGCTATCAGGCTGCCCTCAAATTCTTGGTGATTCTCCTCCCCCGGCCTCCGTAGTCAAAAAAAAAGGGGGGAAAGGGGCCCCCCTTTTTTTAAAAAAAAGAAAAAAAAAAAATTTAAAAAAAGGGGGGGGGGAAAAAATTGGAAAAAAAAAAGGGTTTTTGGGGGGGGCCCCAAAATTGGGGGAAAAAGGAAAAAAACCCCCCCCTTTTTTGGGGGGGGGGGGGAAAAAATTTTTTTTGCCCCCCGGGGTTTTCCCCCCCCCAAAAAAATTTTGGGGCTTCCTGGGGGGGGCCCCCCCCCCTTTTTTAAAAAACCCCCCCCGGGGGGTTTTTCTTTTTTTCCCCCCCCTTTTTTCCCCCCCAAAAAAAAGGGGGGCCCAATTTTTTAAAAATTTTGGGGCCCCCGGGGGCCCCCTTTTTAAAATTTTTTTTTTTGGGGGGGCCCTTTTTCCCCCCCAAAAAAAAAAAAATTTTGGGCCGGGAAATTTTTTGGGGGGGAAAAACCCAAAAAACCCCCAAATTTTTGGGGGCCCCGGGGGGGCCCCCGGGCAAAAAACCCCTTTGGGGCCCCCCCCTTTTTAACCCCCCCCTTTTTTCCCCCCCCTTGTTTTTTAATTTTTTTTTTTTTTCCCCCTTTTTTTTTTTTTTTTTTTTTTCGGGGGGGTTTTTTTTTTTTTTTAAACCCCCCCCTTCCCTAAAAAAAAAAAAATTTTTTTTAAAAAAAAAAAAAAGGGGGAAAAAAAAAAATTTTTTTAAAATTTTTTTTTTTAAAAAAATTTTTTTTAAAAAATTTCCAAAAAAAAAAAAATTTTTAAAAAACCCAAAAAAAAAAAAAGGGGGGCCCCAAGGGGCCACCCCGGGGGGGGCCCAATTAAAAAAAAAAAAAAAAAACCCCCAAAAAAAAAAATTTTTTTTTTTTAAATTTAAAACCAAAAGGGGAAAAGGGGGGGGGGGAAAAAAAAAGAAAAAAAAAAAAAAAAAAAAAAAAAACCCCAAACAAACAAAAAAAAAAAAAAAAAAAAAAAAAACAAAAAAATTTTTAAAAAAAAAAATTTTTTTTTTAAAAAAAAAAAAAAAAAATTTTTTTTAAATTTTTTTTTTTGGGGGGGTTTTTTAATTTGGCCTTTGGGGGGGTTTTTTTTTTTTAAAAATTTTTAAAAGGGTTTTTTAAAACCCCCTTAAAAAAAATAAACCCCGGGGGGAAGGGGGCCCCCCCTTTTTCCCCGGGGGGGGGGGGTTTCTGAGTTTGAGGGCCCGCCCGGTTTTAAAAGAGTTTAGTTCCAGGGGGCAGCCCGGGCTACACAAAAGAAACCCTGTCTCGAAAAACAAAACAACAACAAAAAGAAAATAAATTTGCTGGGTGTGACGCTTCTTTGTTCCCCCCACGTGGGGACCAAAGAAGGCAGAGACAGGGGGGGATCTCTGTAGAAAACTTCCAGGGATACATAGTGAGTCTGGTCCCCAAAAAAAAAAAAAAAAAACAGCAAACAAATCAAAACCCCACACCCCAAACTCAACATTTTTAAATATGTCTAATTCTAAATGCGATGCCCTGGGTATTTTAACCCCTGGATAAAAACTTTTTCTTAAAAGATGCAACCTTCAACAGTAACGGAAAAATCTTCTTTAAATTAAAAATCCCAATTTAAAGGGCTTTTCTTAATTTAAAAGGGTAATACCACCCTATGGGCTTCACCTAATCAGGTGTACCCTTAAAAAGGCCTAGCCATTCCTGCAAGAAAGGATTAAAGGTGGGAGAAGGTGTTTGGAGGCAGCCATTCGAGAAGCAACTTGTAGCAATATTTAGGGCTAAGAGCAGTTCCTACCGGATTTATGTGTGTTCTGTGTATGTGTGTGTGTATGTGCATGTGTGTCATGGTGCGTGTGTGATCAGAGGACAGCTTGCATTGGTTTCCTGCCTTCCGTCCTTTGGATTCCCAGAATGTGCTCTCCTTCAATGGCCTCTCCAGCCCCCTGAGTATATTTCTAATGAAGCAAAGGTACATAAAACATAGTAATATTACCTTAATGTCACGAACTTCATACGCTATCCTGTGGTCAGTGACTCTGTCCTGGGTGAAATTATACGTCCGAATTCTCTCTGACTGGGCTCTTGTTCCCACCTGTCTCATAACAAAAAGAAATTTGTATTTTTAATTTTAAAATTAAAAATTATAACATTTATAAAATCTTAATAAATCCTTATGTGAGGCCAAATCTTTTCAGTTCAGACTCCATCTTAGAGAACCTGACCTAAGTTTGAACTCAAGTAAACAACAGGCTGGTACCTAGCATTAGTTTCCACTAGTCTCTAGGCTAATCCCCAACAAGACCAGTATCTCCAGGTTATTCCTCCGACAAACCTTCACTTGCAGGTTACAAGCTCACCCACCCTCTGCCATAACCACCAATGCAGAGGGGAGCAGAAATGAAGTTTATGATATGACTCCCAGCACCAGCCAAATTTTATTTTTTTTTTTTTTTTTTTTTTTTTTTTTTTTTGGTTTTTTCGAGACAGGGTTTCTCTGTGTAGCCCTGGCTGTCCTGGAACTCACTCTGTAGACCAGGCTGGCCTCGAACTTAGAAATTCGCCTGCCTCTGCCTCCCAAGTGCTGGGATTTAAAGGCGTGCGCCACCACCGCCCGGCACCAGCCAATTATGTTAAAGGCCACAGTAGCTTTCCAATTAGATGCTTGTCATACGTACTCCCTGCTTGCTGCTTACAATAAAGCCTTGCCCCGATAGACATTCGGGCTCCCCGACCCCAAATCCATCCTGCATGAAGGAGGTGCATTGGAGGAGCCTGAGCTAGCTCAAATAGAATAAAGACTCTGCTGTGAGTTGCATCAGATTGGCTCCTGTCTGGTTTTGGGGATCACTAACATGTCCCTGGCACTATACTTGATTTCCTGTTTGAAGGGATTAAGTATCTATTAAAAAAAAAAAAAACCTAAAAAAAAACAAAACCCTTATACCCACAGAGCAAGACAAGAACAGGTAGGAGGTAATCTTAAGACTTCAGGTTTGGCCGGGCAGTGATGGCAGTGGCCTTTAATCCCATCACTTGGGAGGCAGAGGCAGGTGGATTTCTGAGTTCGAGGCCAGCCTGGTCTACAGAGTGAGTTCCAGGACAGCCAGGGCTACAAAGAGAAGCCTGTCTTGAAAAACCAAAAAAAAAAAAAAAAAAAAGAAAAAGACTTCAGGTTTGGGGATGGGGAAGGAACCTAGAGGGAGAATGCATACAACCCAGCAAAGGTTCCATCCGCCCACTAGACAACTAAACCAAACATCGGTGGAGAGTTGATCTGTGAAATAAAAACAAATGCCACTTTGATGTTTCAAGTTCCTTTTTTTTTAAACATATAAAAATTTTTCCTGTCCTTCCTTTTTAGAGTTTTTCTTTTTTTTTAAAATTGGATATTTTATTTACATTTCAGATGTTCTCCCTTTACCCCATTTGCCCCCCTCCTTTCCCAGGAACTCCCTATCCCATCCCCCCTCCTCCTTCTTCTATGAGGGTGTGCCCCCACCTAACCCCCCCACCTCACCTCCCCACCCTCAAATTCCCCCACACACACGGCGTCCAGCCTTCATGGGACCAAAGATCTCTTCTCCCACTTATACTTCCCTTGCATATATAGCTGGGACGCATGGGTTCCTCTGTAAGTGCTCCCAGGCTGGTGGTTTAGACCCTGGGGGCTCTGGTTGGTTGGTATTATTGCTCTCCTCATAGGGTCTCAAACCCTTGTAACCATTTTGTCCTACTGACAGTGTCCTTTGCCTTACAGAAACTTTGCAATTTTATTTTTTTTTTATTTTTATTTTTTTTTTTGGTTTTTTGAGACAGGGTTTCTCTGTGTAGCTCGGGCTGTCCTGGAACTCACTCTGTAGACCAGGCTGGCCTCGAACTCAGAAATCCGCCTGCCTCTGCCTCCCAAGTGCTGGGACTAAAGGCGTGCGCCACCACCGCCCAGCGACTTTGCAATTTTATGAAGTCCCATTTGTCAATTCTTGATCTTAGAGCATAAGCCATTGATTGGTGTTCTGTTCAGGAACTTTTCCCCTGTGCCTAGGTATTCGAGGGTCTTCCCCACCTCTCTTCTATTAGTTTCAGTGTGTCTGGTTTTATGTGAAGGTCCTTCATCCACTTGGACTTGAGCTTTGTACAAGGAGATAATATTGGATTGATTTGCATTCTTCTACATGCTGACCTCCAGTTGAACCAGCACCATTTGTTGAAAATGCTGTCCTTGTTCCACTGGATGGTTTTAGCTACTTTGTCAAAGATCAAATTACCATAGGTATATGGGTTCATTTTGGGGTCTTCAACTCTATTCCACTGATTTTCCTGCCTGTCTCTGTACCAATATCATGCAGTTTTTTATCACTGTTGCTCTGTAGTACAACTTGAGGTCAGGGATTGTGATTCCTCCAGAAGTTCTTTTATTGTTGAGAATGGTTTTCGCTATCCTGGGTTTTTTGTTATTCCAAATGAATTTGAGAATTTCACTTTCTAGCTCTGTAAAGAATTGAGTTGGTATTCTAATGGGGATTGCATTGAATCTGTAGATTGCTTTTGGCAAGATGGCCGTTTTTACTACATTAATCCTGCCGATCCATGAGCATGGGAGATCTTTCCATTTCCTGAGATCTTCTTCAATTTCTTTCTTCAGAGACTTGAAGTTCTTGTCATACAGATCTTTCACTTGCTTGGCTAGATTCACACCGAGGTATTTTATATTATTTGTGACTGTTGTGAAGGGTGTCATTTCCCTAATTTCTTTTTCAGCCTGTTTATTTTTCACATAGAGGAAGGCTACTGATTTGTTTGATTTAATTTTATAATCTGCCACCTTGCTGAAGTTGTTTATCAGGTTTAGGAGTTCTCTGGTGGAAGTTCTGGGTCACTTAAGTATACTATCATATCATCTGCGCATAGTGATATTATGACTTCTTCCTTTCCTATTTGTATTCCTTTGACTTCTTTTTGTTGTCTAATTGCTCTAGCTAGGATTTCCAGTACTATATTGAATAGGTAGGGAGAGAGTGGGCAGCCTTATCTAGTCCCTGATCTTAGTGGGATTGCTTCAAGTTTCTCTCCATTTAGTTTGATATTGGCTACTGGTTTGCTGTATATTGCTTTTACTATGTTTAGGTATGGGCCTTAAATTCCTGATCTTTCCAAGACTTTTACCATGAAGGGATGTTGAATTTTATCAAATGCTTTCTCAGCATCTATTAAGATGATCATGTGGTTTTTATCTTTGAGTTTGTTTATATAGTGGATTACATTGTTGGATTTCCGAATATTGAACCATCCCTGCATTCCTGGGATAAAGCCCACTTGATCATGATGAATGATTGTTTTGATGTGTTCTTGGATTCGGTTTGCTAGAATTTTATTGAGTATTTTTGCATCGATATTCATAAGAGAGATTGGTCTGACTTTCTCTTTCTTTGTTGGGTCTTTGTGAGGTTTAGGTATGAGTATGATTGTAGCTTGATAGAACGAATTGGGTAGTGTTCCTTCTGTTTCTATTTTGTGGAATAGTTTGAAGAGAATCGGTATTAGGTCTTCCTTGAAGGTCTGATAGAGCCGGGCGGTGGTGGCGCACGCCTTTAATCCCAGCACTTGGGAGGCAGAGGCAGGCGGATTTCTGAGTTCGAGGCCAGCCTGGTCTACAGAGTGAGTTCCAGGACAGCCCGGGCTACACAGAGAAACCCTGTCTCGAAAAAAACCAAAAAAAAAAAAAAAAAAAAAAGAAGGTCTGATAGAATTCTGCACTAAAACCATCTGGTCCTGGCTTTTTTTGGTGGGGAGACTTTTAATGACTGCTGCTATTTCTTTAGGGGTTATGGGACTGTTTAGATGGTTTATTTGCTCCTCATTTAACTTTGGTACCTGGTATCTGTCTAGAAAATTGTCCATTTCATCCAGATTTTCCAGTTTTGTTGAGTATAGGCCTTTGTAGTAGGATCTGATGACTTTTTTTTTTTTTTTTTTTTTTTTTGGTTTTTCGAGACAGGGTTTCTCTGTATAGCCCTGGCTGTCCTGGAACTCACTTTGTAGACCAGGCTGGCCTCGAACTCAGAAATCCACCTGCCTCTGCCTCCCAAGTGCTGGGATTAAAGGCGTGCGCCACCACCGCCCGGCGATGATTTTTTGAATTTCCTCAGTTTCTGTTGTTATGTCTCCCTTTTCAGATCTGATTTTATTAATTTGGGTACTGTCTCTGTGCCCTCTGGTTAATCTGGCTAAGGGTTTATCTATCTTGTTGATTTTCTCAAAGAACCAACTCCTGGTTTTGTTGATATTTTGTATAGTTCTTTCTGTTTCTACTCGGTTGATTTCAGCCCTGAGTTTGATTATTTCCTGACACCTACTCCTCTTGGGTGTATTTGCTTCTTTTTGTTCTAGAGCTTTCAGGTGTGCTGTCAAGTTGTTAATGTGTGCTCTCTCCAATTTCTTTTTGTAGGCATTTAGAGCTATGAGTTCTCCTCTTAGCACTGCTTTCATGGAGTCCCACAAGTTCTGGTATGATGTTTCCTCATTTTCATTAAATTCTAGAAAGTCTTTAATTTCTTTCTTTATTTCTTCCTTGACAAAGTCATCATTGAGTAGAGCATTGTTCAGTTTCCACATGGATGTGGGTTTTCCCTTGGTTCTGTCATTATTAAAGACCAGCCTTAGTCCGTGGTGATCTGATAGGATGCAGGGGATTATTTCAATCTTTTTGTATCTGTTGAGGACTGTTTTGTGACCAATTATATGGTCTATTTTGGAGAAGGTACCATGAGGTGCTGAGAAAAAGGTATATTCTTTTACTTTAGGATGAAATGTTCTATAGATATCTGTTAAATCCATTTGGTCCATAACTTCTGCTAATTTCAATGTGTCTTTGTTTAGTTTCTGTTTCCACGATCTGTCCATTGGAGAGAGCAGGGTGTTAAAATCCCCCACTATTATTGTGTGAGGTGCAATGTGTGCTTTGAGCTTTAGTAAAGTTTCTTTTATGTATGTAGGTGCCCTTGCATTTGGAGCGTAGATGTTCAGAATTGAGAGTTCATCTTGGTAGATTTTTCCTTTGATGAGTATGAAGTGTCCTTCCTTATCTTTTTTGATTACTTTTGGTTGAAAGTCGATTTTATTTGATATTAGAATGGCTACTCCAGCTTGTTTCTTGGGACCATTTGCTTGGAAAATTGTTTTCCAGCCTTTTACTCTGAGGTAATATCTGTCTTTGTCACTGAGATGCGTTTCTTGTATGCAGCAAAATTCTGGGTCCTGTTTATGTATCCAGTCTGATAGTCCATGTCTTTTTATTGGAGAATTGAGTCCATTGATGTTAAGAGATTTTAAGGAAAAATGATTGTTGTTTCCTATTATTTTTGTTATTAGAGGTGGAATTATGTTTGTGTAGCTATCTTTTTGGGGGGTTGTTGGAAGATTACTTCCATGCTTTTTCTAGGTTGTAGTTTCCTTCCTTGTGTTGGCATTTTCCATCAATTATCCTTTGAAGTGCTGGGTTTGTGGGAAGATATTGTGCAAATTTGGTTTTGTCATGGAATATCTTGGTTTCTCCATCTATAGTGATTGAGAATTTTGCTGGGTATAGCAGTCTGGGCTGGCATTTGTGTTCCCATAGGTCTGTATGATATCAGACCAGGATCTTCTGGGTTTTATAGTCTCTGGTGAAAAGTCTGGTGTAATTCTTTTTTTTTTTATAGGAACGAGAGTTTTTTTATTGGAGGAGGGTTCATCAATCTTTCTTGGCCGCCGCCTTCCTCATGGCTGCCAACACGTTGCTCAGCTCCTCCAGCTTTCTGGTTTTTTTTGGTTTTTTTGGTTTTTTCGAGACAGGGTTTCTCTGTGTAGCCCGGGCTGTCCTGGAACTCGCTCGGTAGACCAGGCTGGCCTCGAACTCAGAAATCCGCCTGCCTCTGCCTCCCAAGTGCTGGGATTAAAGGCGTGCGCCACCACCGCCCGGCTTTTTTTTTTTTTTTTTTTTTTTTTTTGGTTTTTTTTTTTGTTTTTTTTTCTCCAGCTTTCTCTTGGCGCGGATGTGCATGCTCACCCTCTTCTTGATGAACTTGAGCGCGGGATTGTCCTCGGACACTTTGAGCAACTCCATGGCATGGCGCTCGTAGGGCAGGAAGCCGCACACCTCCCGGATCATGTCCTGCATGAACTTGGTGTGCTTGGTGAGGCGCCCGCGGCGCTGGCTGTGTCTCGGCTTGCTGACGTTCTTCATTACTTTGTGGCCCTTGTTGAGGCCCACGGCCATCAGGTAGCCCAAGGCCATAGCTGCGGGCAATGGGGACAAGACAGCGGCTAAAACAAGGTACCTCGGCCCACGCCCACCCACCCGCCCGCCGCCCGGACACCCCGCTGGGCCGGGAGGCCTGATGGTGGCAGATGAGCCCCAACCCTGGTGTAATTCTTATAGGTCTGCCTTTATATGTTACTTGACCTTCTTCCCTTACTGCTTTTATTATTTTTTCTTTGTTTTGTGCATTTGGTGTTTTGATTATTATGTGATGGGAGGTATTTCTTTTCTGGTCCATCTGTTTTGTGTTTTGTAGGCTTCTTGTATATTTATGAGCATCTCGTTCTTTAGGTTGGGGAAATTTTCCTCTATAATTTTGTTGAAGATATTTACTGGCCCTTTAAATTGGTAATCTTCACTCTCATCTATACCTATTATCCTTAGGTTTGGTCTTCTCATTGTGTATTGGATTTCCTGGATGTTCTGGGTTAGGAGCTTTTGCATTTTGCATTTTCTTTGACAGTTGTGTCAATGTTTTCCATGGTATCTTCTGCGCATGAGATTCTCTCTGCTATTTCTTGTATTCTGTTGGTGATGCTTGCGTCTATGACTCCTGATCTCTTTCCTACGTTTTCTATCTCCAGAGTAGTCTCCCTTTGAGATTTCTTTATTGTTTCTATTTCCATTTTTAGATCCTGGACGGTTTTGTTCAATTCCTTCACCTGTTTGGTTGTATTTTCTTGCAATTCCTTAAGGGATTTTTGAGTTTCCTCTTTAAGGACTTCTACCTGTTTACCTGTGTTCTCTTTCAATTCTTTAAAGGATTTTTGTGTTTCCTCTTTAAGGGCTTCTACCTATTTACCTGTGTTCTCCTGTATTTCTTTAAGGGAGTTACTTATGTCCTTCTTAAAATCCTCTATCATCATCATGAGAAGTGATTTTAATTCTGAGTCCTGTTTTTCCTGTGTGATGGGGTATCCAGGGCTTGCTATGGTGGGAGAACTGGGTTCTGATGATGTCAGGTAACTTTGGTTTCTGTTGCTTGTGTTCTTGCGCTTGCCTTTCACCATCTGGTTGACTCTAGTGTTACCTGTTCTCACTGTGTCTGACTGGAGTCTGTCTTTCCAGTTATCTTGCTTGTGTCAGAACTCCTCAGATTCCAGATATCTCTGTGTTCCTGTGATCCTAAGCTCCCTCTGCTCTGGATGCAGTAGGTCCTCTAGGATTTCTCAGGATCTGGTGTTTCCACAGGAGCAGACCAGCTAAGTGTCTGCCCCAGGCAAAAGGAAGTGCCTCTTTTTTTGTTTTTGTTTTTTTGTTTTTTGTTTTTCAAGACAGGGTTTCTCTGTATAGCCCTGGCTGTCCTGGAACTCACTCTGTAGACCAGGCTGGCCTCGAACTCAGAAATCTGCCTGCCTCTGCCTCCCAAGTGCTGGGATTAAAGGCGCCACCACTGCCTGGCCAAAACCACATTTCTTTCATCTTAAAAATGAGGCACGCTGGGCGGTGGTGGCGCACGCCTTTAATCCCAGCGCTTGGGAGGCAGAGGCAGGCGGATTTCTGAGTTCGAGGCCAGCCTGGTCTACAGAGTGAGTTCCAGGACAGCCAGGGCTATACAGAGAAACCCTGTCTCGAAAAACAAACAACAAACAAACAAACAAACAAAAGGAAATGTGGTTTTGGATTTGTCTTTCCCCTCTACCTTCCACAGCCTCAGCTCCCCTGTTCTTTCTCCATATTCTCACTATATAGCACAGGTTGATCTGCAACTGGCAATCCTCTTGCCTCAACTCCAAATACTGACTCATTTTCCTAAAGCCCGAGGCAAATGGCATGAAACCAAACATCTGATCAGGAGAATTTTGAAGAATTATAGATTTCTAAGCTCAATCATAGACATAATGAACAAGGGACTGTATGTTCTGAAACAGTCTCTCCGCTATCCCTTCTGTAGGCTGGGTTTGGAGAGCACCATATTAAGACTCCAATCTAGACCAGTTGGATCAGAAACCTGTCTGCAAAACTTTCTGGGTGATGAGGGAACCAGGGTTGAACACTGGGCACTGCATAAAGACCACTGTATGATTGACTGATGAAAAGGTTCGCCAACAGTAGAAATTGCTACTAAACAGGCAAACAAGGTAGTCAGAGGTCTTTCTGGCCACTCAAATGAGACCTAATATACAATCTATCCCTTTACTTTCATTGCAATGATGGCAAAGAAACTTAGAAAGACAAACAGGAAAGGGTTCCTATCATGATGAACGCAAGGATTAATATTTAAAGACTGTTCTTGTTTTTCAAGGCAGGTTTTTTCTGTGTAATAGTGTTGGCTGTCCTAGAATTCACTTTGTTGATCGGGCTACTCTTGAACTCAAAGATCTGCCTGCCTCTGTCTCCAGAATGCTGGGATTAAAGGCATGTGTCACCACAGTCTAACTAATATATTTTATATATAACATGGTTTTTTGAAATAGGGGCTCACTAGGTAGACAACACTAGCCTAGAACTCATATCAATCCACCTGCCTTGGCCTCCTGAGTGCTGAGATAAAAGATGTAAGCTTCCACATCCAGATATTGTTGAAGTCTACATCCCTGACCTGGTTCTCTGGCATTACTTCTTAGAAATAACTAAGTCATTTTGCTTCAGGCCTGTCAGCCATCCCATATTGTTGACACAAAAAGGAAGCAGACACAGAAAATAATTTGGTTCCAAGCAAGGTCAAGTTAACCACATATCTGCTATGCTCAAAGCTTTGTTATATTTTGAGAGCTGCTCTCCTTAGAAATTTGCCCAGCTGCAGCCTTCATTCAAGGCCAAGCAAGATAAGGGTCAGGTTGAACTGTTATGTATAACTTACTAAAGAAACATGGAAAAAAAGACAAACCACTCTACAACGCAATACCCCCCACCCCCATACCTGCGTATGAGCTCATTGTGGTCTTTTTGGTTTTTGCCTTTATAAGCTGGCCCTGAGAAATGTTCAGGTCTTAGCTTCAGTTCCCAAAATCTGAGCTACGCCCCTGATCGACCAGTCTTGGGGATGTGTGTTCAATAAACTATTCCTGTCTGATTGAGATCAGTGTTCATACGGTTTGTGGAGTGGCTCCTGGACCCCTAGAACTGTAAATAATATCCAGCAAAATTCAAGAAGTACCAAAGGGCACGAAATGCCACAGCAATCTCCCTTTTATGCTTTACCCCCAGACTCCAGCAGCAATCTCCCTTCCTTCTTTTAGGAATGCCATTTAAGTTTGATTCATACTGAGTTGTAATAAAAACCATGGGCCTTTAAGTATCTGAAAATCTTCAAGTTTCAAGAGATTATTTTATTATTTTATCTTAAAACCAAATTTCCTGTCAGGCACAGTGGCTCACACCTTTAATCCCAGCACTTGGGAGGCAGAGTTCGAGGCCAGCTGAGTCTAGTTCCAGGACAGCCAGGGCTACACAGAGAAAACCTGTCAGGAAACAAAACAAAACAAAACCAACCAATTTCAGTTTGAGACATTAAAACGTAAACATTGCAGGGAAACAAGTAGGAAATACTTCTGTTGATCCATTTACTCCTTTGGAAACTGGCATGCCTGAATGCAATCAACAGCCCTGTAGGCTACTGGCACTTAAATATTCCTTGCTTACAAAAAAAGTACATGTCTCGTGTTCTAGACACTTCTATTCATGTGAGGACAGGCACTGCATTTGAACATGACTTTCCTACAGCATTGCAATTGCTCCTCTTGTCTTACCTGCAGTCTTCTAGCATTCTGCTGCTGACTCCTATCTTTCTCGATTATCTGTTGGTAGAGTCTGGCTCTCAACACACGCAAAGCTATTTCTTTATTTTTCAGCTGTGATCGTTCTTGTTGGCACTCTACTACAAGTCCTGAAAAACAAGCAGAAGTAACTGTCACCTATCACTTCTGCCAGTCCAGTAAAGAAGAAATGGGAACATTTATTCATTGTTGATGTGTGACTGGGTCTCATTGAGTAGCTCTGGCTGGCCTTGAACTCACAATCTACCTCTGCCTCAGGAGTTCTGGAATTAAAGGCATGGGACACCACACCTAGCTGAGGAACAGCGTAGGGAAAAGATTAATCAGGGAATTTGACAAAAGACAAGCAACAGTTTAGATTTAGCACAATTTAAAAATTGTTGGTAATAACTCTAGGTGCGACTTAGATTCTGATGTCTAAACAAGATAGTTCACCATTTTCTTTTCTTTTTTCAAGGTACTCACTAGGTAGTCTTATCTAACCTGGGTCTCACTATGTTTACCAAGCTGGCCTATAACCCACAGAGAACTGCCTGCCTCTGCCTCTTAACTAAGTAAGGGGTTAAGAATGTGTGTCCATAGCCGGGCGGTGGTGGCGCACGCCTTTAATCCCAGCACTTGGGAGACAGAGGCAGGCGGATTTCTGAGTTCGAGGCCAGCCTGGTCTACCGAGCGAGTTCCAGGACAGCCCGGACTACACAGAGAAACCCTGTCTCGAAAAAAACCAAAAAAAAAAAAAAAAGAATGTGTGTCCATAAGCTGGTGACCCTACATCAGCCTCTCAAGTGCTAGGCTTAAGGGAGTGTGCTGTGAGGTGTGACTCTGAGCTACTTCAGGTTGGAAGGTGGAGGCAACAGCTAGTCATATTTACTCTTGTTCTCTGAGCATTTCTTCTTCTTTTTTTTTTTTTTTTTTTGGCTCATCCAGGTATTTTTCCAGGAGCAATCTGCTCCCATCCTCTATGGAGTGCTGACCCCGCCTTTGTTCTACACAGGGAGCACTTGTCCTTTCCTCTTTCAGTCACAAATACACAAAAGGAGGGCTGATGTTGACAATATTCCTCTATGTAAGTCTGGGGAATGTAGCTCAGTGACAGAGCATCTGCCAAGCTAGCAGGAGTGAAGCGTGGGCTTCCATACTTAGCTGTAGCCATTTTGTTCCATGCCTGCCAGCTATTCCATACTGTTGCTGTAACATGCCTGCCAGTCATTGACACACAGAAATGACTTGGCTCAAGGACATGCTGACCACATACTCTATTTTGTTTTATTTGTTCTGAATGTTCTGTATAAGGTTTGCTAATCTTAAGACATCTCACAAAGCTTTACACAGAACTCATCAAATCAAAGGTCAAGTGTATCTGTACCCAATTAATGCTACTCAATAGCTCCTTGCTACCCGCCCCAATGTTCTGGGTTCCCAAATGAAAGACACACACACACACAGCCTTTATATTCTGATATGCCTTAAACAGCTCAATGGCTGGACTGCTTCCTAACCTCCACATGGCTAGTCCACTCCCCTCCAATATTCCTGAGTTATTACTTAATAAAATCTATATTCCATCTTTGCTGCCCTACACCCAGTCAGGTGCCTTCTTGGGGCATGATCCCCGGGCTCCTATGTGGTGGCTATACTCTCTGTCCTGCACCTCTCAGGTGTTGTGTCTCTCCTCTCCTTGTCCTAGCATGGCAGATATCTCTCTTCTTTCCTCGGTCCCTCGAAAGGGAATCCTAAAAGTCCTGCCTCTGTCTCTCTGTCCAGCCATTAGCCATTGGCAACTTTATTTACTAATCAAAACCAACTGGGAGCAGGGTTCCCTCAGTGTCTTACATGCAGACATGCAGATTCTCGTGCAATTTTGGGGATCCAGATTAACTAACACAAGCAGCATTAGAATAAACCCACAACAGTCAATATGAACTGTTGTCTAAAACGGCTAGGGTCAGAGCTGACCACTGGGCAGCCCTTCCTGCACCTACATATGAGCTCACTGTGGTTTTTGTGACTGACTCTGAAGAATGCTAATAAGTCAAAAAGTTATAATTATAATACTCATGCTCTGTTATCTGAATGTTCTGAAATTCCCCTGTTCACCACCCATTTACCATCCCCCTTACCTTACTCAGGACCAGTCAACTTACAGGTGAGCTGATAGTACTCTGCCTAGTAAGCCAACAGCTCCCCTCCTTGCCTTTAAACTTTGGAACCTGGTTTTTCCTATAAAAAGTCTACTCTGGCCAGGCGGTGGTGGCGCACACCTTTAATCCCAGTACTTGGGAAGCAGAGGCAGGCGGATTTCTGAGTTCGAGGCCAGCCTGGTCTACAGAGTGACTTCCAGGACAGCCAGGACTACACAGAGAAACCCTGTCTCGAAAAACCAAAAAAAAAAAAAGTCTACTCTGAGAGCAGACTAAGACTGCAATTAGCCCTTTTTTTTTTTTTTTTTTTTTTTTTTTTTGCAATCCTAGACATCCAGTATTATGGTGTGCACTCAAATAATTATTCTTACTTAACTGAGGTCAGTGTTTGGTTTGAGTGTTGATTTCTAAACTCCAACAAGTATTACTTCCACCACCCAACTCTGTACCACTACCACCAAACACGACAGTGCACTGCCATGTGCCTTTGCGTTAGAGGCAGATGGGAGACACCCACTGTAGGTGCTAAGAACTGCACTACAGTATGTGATCTTGACTAAACTGCAGGTGTTTCTCCAGTCCTGGCTTAACATTTGATAGTGCCTACTGATCAATCACGAGGACCAGAGTTTGAATCCTAGTAGCCACATAACAAATCTTCACAAACACTTTTTTTTTTTTTAAGATTTATTCCATCGGATTCCATTACAGATGGTTGTGAGCCACCATGTGGTTGCTGGGAATTGAACTCAGGACCTCTGGAAAAGCAGTCAGTGCTCTTAACCACTGAGCCAACTCTCAAGCCCTTTCACAAACACTTATAAAGTCCAGCTCTTTGGGATCAATCTCCTTCTGGCCTTCATGTATGCAGAGACTTGCACACATGAAAACACACACACAGACACACAGACACATAGACACACACACAGACACACACATAGACACACACACACACAATTATTTGTTTAGTTATTTAAAAGAAATGAAAATATAAAAAGAAAAATTGTTTTAGTCTGAAAAGTGATGCTAGCACACCACATAGTAAGATGGGCAATGACAGTCTGCATGCACAATAGCTGTCCTATAAAATCTTACTGCCTACTAAGACTTATCTTTTTGATCATTTATAATTTTCACCCAGTGATAAAACTGTGTAATGATACATTCCTCAGAGTGTATCACTGTTGTGAAACAATATATGTAAAAGCACCTTAACAAATTAAAAAAAAAAAATCTTACAATTTATCAAGGTGACCAAGTGACCTGGTGTTCAGGACCCCACTAATGCAGCGGAGCCTCATAGCACTGGCAGGTCATCTACAAGATACACAGGGCCCACAGCAATGGCATGTCTGCTGTATCTCTGTTCCCCTTGGAACTGGGCTGGAGCACCACTCCTAGAACCACAGGCGTCCAGCATATCCAAGTAGCTTTCCTGCACAGATCTGCTTAGCACCTGCATCTGTCAAAAGGGGAACTGTTTCCAAAAGAAGAGAAACTAGACACCACTGGCTCCTTAGAGCCATGGTGCCACTGTGGAGATTTGAATGAGAGTGGCCTCCATCAGCTCAGATATTTGATCTGAGTATCAGATCAAGATATTTGATCCTGATACCTGGTCTTCAGTTGGCAGAGCTGTTTGGAAAGGATCAGGAGGTGTGGCCTGATCACAGGGCAGGCTGGTCACTGAGGGCAGGTTTGAAGATTTCGAAGCCCACATCATTCAGTTAGCTCTCTCTGCCTTGTGCTTGTAGATCAAGACACAAGCTCTCAGTTACTGCTCCAGCACCTTGCCTGCCTGCTGCCATGCTCCCTGCCACAATGGTTATGGACCTAACCCTCTGGAACCATGAGCCCCAAATCAAAGTTGCTTTGGTCCCAGTGTCCTATCACAGCAATAGAAAGTGACTAAGACGGCCGGGCGGTGGTGGCGCACGCCTTTAATCCCAGCACTTGGGAGGCAGAGGCAGGCGGATTTCTGAGTTCGAGGCCAGCCTGGTCTACAGAGTGAGTTCCAGGACAGCCAGGGCTACACAGAGAAACCTGTCTCGAAAAAAAAAAAAAAAAAAAAAAATGACTAAGACGAAAAAAAAAAAAAAAAAAAAAAAAAGAAGTGACTAAGACGGAAGCAAAAGCCTTGCTCACCCGTGGGGATATGGACGAGCCTCACGGCGCTGTCTGTGGTGTTCACATGCTGCCCACCTGCTCCTTTGGCTCGAAATGTGTCTACACGGAGATCCCTGGGATCCACTTTCACATCTACCTAGGACACAGAAAAACCAGCATGAGTAAATTCACAATCCCACAAACACTTTATTCTGAGATTTTTTTCAAATAAACTAAACTATTTACATAAACCATGAATTGAAAAAAGTAAAAAAACTGTCAGGAGCCAAACACAAAGCTACCTGCTGTTCCAAGAGAGCCTCAGGGAATTGCCCACTGTTCTGGAAGGATTAGTCAGTAAGGACGTTCTCTCTGGAACGTCTGGCATTTCCTGGGAGTTGGTTAAGACAGTGGGATGGTCTAGGGCAATAAGGAGATGATCTAGGGCAATAAACTGCCTCTTTGGGAAAACGGACCTTCAACTAAGAAAGGATTTCCTGTTCATAAAGAACTGTTGCCCCAGGACATCCTGAGGCAAACCGCAGAGTGCTCCGCCAGATCAAGAGTGAATGGAATCCCTGCCCTGTTCCTTGCCACCCTTTCTCCCTCGCTGAAAACTATATATTGCTAGCTACCACTGCATTAAAGTGAGACCCTGCCGGGCGGTGGTGGCGCACGCCTTTAATCCCAGCACTTGGGAGGCAGAGGCAGGTGGATTTCTGAGTTCGAGGCCAGCCTGGTCTACAGAGTGAGTTCCAGGACAGCCCGGGCTGCACAGAGAAACCTGTCTCGAAAAAACCAAAAAAAAAAAAAAAAAAAAAAAAAATAAAGTGAGACCCTGACAAAATTCCCTGCTGCATGGTCTCGTTCTTTCTCCCCGCCCATGTCTCTTTCAGGTAAAGGTCCACCTTGACACCCCACGAATAATCAGACCCACGGGACAGGTCAGGTGGCGCCCAGCGTGGAGCAAAAGGTACGGACCCTCATCAGACGGCATCAACAGAAATGAAGTCGGCCGAAAAACCATTACTGAGGCTCCGAAGACTCCTGTCACCCGCAGGAGCCCAGAGGAGTCATTGCTGTCCCATTAACATGGGCGAATCTTTAGAAGAAGAAATTAAAGGTCTTAAGGCCTCATTCAGGGAGAGAGGAGTCAGGGTAAAAAAGAAGGATTTTTAAAAATTTCATTGGTGAAGAAATGCTGCACCTCCTAAAGAAGAGGTTAAAAAAAAGTTAAACATTGAAGATGCGGGAGAGAAAGGGCTAAAGGAGTTGTCCACTCTCCAGCAATGTTAACAAAAGAAGAGGAAAAGGCTATTTTAGAGCCCTCCTAGGAGCAGCAGAAAATCAGGAAGACTACTGCATTTTTCTCTGGCTCAAAAGGGAGAGATCCTCAGTTCTGCTTTCTCTGTCTGTCCTTGTCCTTGGCGCGCCAACATCCACGTGTGTCAGTTGTTTGTTTTTTGTTTTATTGTCTAAATGTTCTATGTTGCATGTTCAAAACACAAAAAACGGTTAAAACTTTATCTGCTGGTTGGTCAGCCTTTGATTCAGTTTTTAACTAGTTTCAGAGAGAGGGAGAGGAAGAGAGAGAGAGAGAGAGAGATGGGGAGAGAGACAGAGAGAAGAGAGAGAGAGAGAGAGAGAGAGAGAGAGAGAGAGAGAGAAGAAAGAAATAGTAAAAAAGAAGTTTTAATTGGCCTTTGGAGCCCTGCACCTGTGGTTAGGAGTATAGCAAGGAGAAGCCCTGCCACAGTTTCATTGATGTAAAAGCTGCTCTTAAAGATTGTAAGGGTTGTTTTTAGCTTCTATGGTAAGGAGCTGATGGTTCGTTTCTCCTAGAAAAATCTGTGAATATGATTATTGGGTTCAGCAGGTGACAAGGTGCTTCTCTTAAAATTACAGCTAGGAGTGCCGGGCGGAGTTGGCGCACGCCTTTAATCCCAGCACTTGGGAGGCAAGAGACAGGTGGATTTCTGAGTTTCAGGCCAGCCTGGTCTACAGAGTGAGTTCCAGGACAGCCAAGGCTACACAGAGAAACCCTGTCTCAAAAAAAAAAAAAAAAAAAAAAAAAAAAAAAAAAAAAAATTACAGCTAGGAAAAGTAAGAAAATCTTGTTTGGGTAAAATATATAAGATGTGCATTTACTTCATTTGTTTTTGATTGGTTTTAAAAGTATAAAAATGTTCTACATGTATTGGTTATAGATTATTGCCTAGAAGTTATTGGGTTTGATTAAAAATTTGCAACTTTGGTAACAGAAAGTTGTCTTAAAACTGGTTACTCAGGATTGGAGTCATTCAGAAACCAGATGTGTAAAGAATAAGATTTAAAACAATGTCTCTTTAAGAGTCATTAAAAGCTGCTTATAAGAACTGACAGCCAACCTTTGTAACATGAAAGTAACCTACTTGGTGTTGATTTTAGAGAAAATAGATTGTTTACATTGTTAAAAATTGGTTTTGTTTCTCAAAATAATGGTTACACTCTAATATAGCAGAAGAAACTTAGAAATATAGTTAAACTGCCAGTGTTCCATTGGCTGCAGTTGGTAGTTCAATCGTGAGCTCAAGAATTTTTGACTCACCCATGTTTACGTTTAAGAAGAGGATAGGGCAGGTGGAGATAATTGAAGAATAATAAAACAGTTACTAACAGCTGCAGCACAGTTACATCCATGCTGCTACTTTTTTAGAGTTTTTAGATACAGTGGTAGAGGAAAATTTAGCCCCTCAAGATTGAAAAGGAGATCTCAGTGTAACCACCATGCTGAATGCTCAGGCAGGCAATGTAGATTGGGATCTTAACAGGCTTCCGGGAGAAGGTCGACGTGAAGGTAATGCTAATCAGGTTAAACTGCCTGCAGGAGTGTAAATTTGTGGACAGGCTGCTAAAAAGCAGCTGGTAAGATTTTTAGAAATCCTCAAGCAGAAATTCCGTTTGTTACACAATTGACTTAAGAGAATGTTAACTACAGTCCAAGCCATGCTTTCACAGCCCTGAGGTGATAAGGAATGTCCTAAGTATGAGAGTATAGGTCATTTTAGGAAAGACTGTCCAAAAAATAGAGGTACAGAGAGACAGCAGAATCACTCCCTTGGAATTTGTCCTTGGTGCAAGAAGGAAGATCTTTGGGCCAGGCCTCAGGAAATAGGCCCAGATTAAGAACATTCACATTTAAATTAAGACTATGCACAGAATGGGTGCGGCAGAACCTTGTATGACCGACATTCCTTTGGTCAGGGTCACCTTAACCAGCCCTGAGAAGGGTGTTTTCTGGAATTCCTTTTATTGCCTTGCTTCTTCCTTGGGGAGGATAGGTCAGACTCATCCTCAAAGACATTCACACCAACAGTTTATGGTCCAGTAGTTTTAAAATGATTATGCTGGAGAAATTAAAATTAGGCCTGCTTCCCTCCATGACGTGGCTGTGCCTGCTAGTGAAAGAATTGCTCAGAGGGTAAGAGAGGACAAGCTTGGCCTTCAACTTGGCCTTATCTGATACTCTCAGCTACAAGCAATTGGTTATTCCATTAATCCAAACCAAAGTTCAAATTTAAGAACGTGTGGGGCATTACAGCCTGACTTGCCTACTTCAGCTGCCATTCCAGGATGCATATAGAATTATTAAGATTTAGCTTTAGATTTAGTTTTAGCTTTAGATTTAGATTTAGACTTAGATTTAGATATTAGATTTAGATTTAGATTTACATCCTGGTAAAGGCGAGAGAGAGGTTTATACTCAGTGAATTTGCTTGTAGTTTTTGAGAGCCCATGAAGCGATTTGAATCTCAGTGCATTTAGAGTGCTTGTTGCTCCAGAAAAGATTCAAAGGCAATATCTTTCCAATATTTGGGATCTCAGTTATGTTCTGGGAAAATTGTGACACAGAAAATTCCAATAAGAATGGATAGTTAGGACTGGTGAGATGGCTCAGACATTAAGAGCACTGACTGCTCTTCTGGAGGTCATGAGTTCAATTCCCAGCAACCACATGGTGGCCACCACCGCCCGGCTGGTGGCTCACAACCATTTGTAGTGGGATCTAGTGCCCTCTTCTAGTGAAGACCCCCACTCAGGTCTCGGGATGACACAACCACCCAGTGGCTCTCGCAGGACTCCGGGGCTGGGTGCGGTCAAGCAGAGGTTTGTTCGGGTGTAGACAGTCGGCTGTGGTCAACTCTTTGGCTCACGAAGGAGTGGAGCTGGCCCCATTGCTGGTCTGAGGGGAGATCTTGTGCCCGCGGACCAGGGATGGGGAGGGGGCGAGGGTTGCTAGGGAAGCATAATCATGGGAATGGCACAACATTCCAGAGGAACCCAGCCTGTATGGGTTAGGGTCATGAGGAAGTACACTGTGCACCTGTTTTTCTCAAGAATGCGGTCCTGCCCTGTCATTGTGGTCTTGCCCTTGGAGCACAGAGCCCAGAGCCTGTGGACCGGATGACTCAGATGACCTGCATTCTTGGTTCTGCCCTTTTTGTGATCAGCCAGGTAGCCTGTTTCTTTTTTTTTTTTTGGTGTTTGGTTTTGGTTTTTCGAGACAGGGTTTCTCTGTGTAGCCCTGGCTGTCCTGGAACTCACTCTGTAGACCAGGCTGGCCTCGAACTCAGAAATCCGCCTGCCTCTGCCTCCCAAGTGCTGGGATTAAAGGCGTGTGCCACCACGCCCGGCCAGGTAGCCTGTTTCAGAGAGAATTTTCCATGCCCTTTGAGGGAAAATCTAGGAAAGAACATATATATATACATGTACTATAATAGGATTTCTATAATTTTTCATTTTTCACTAGCTTGTAGGTGTACATAAAAAAAAAAAAAGGACTTACTTTTAATGATTTTTAAAAAGTTGTTGAGAGATATTAATTGGCTAAAACCTCATCTTAAGCTTACCATAATAGAACTTGAACCTCTGTTTGATACTCTCAAGGGAGATGCAATTCCTCATTCCCCTTGACAATTAACTGATGAAGGAGAAACAGCTTTGCTGAAAGTAGAGTAAGCTGTTAGTTATCAACAGATATGTTATATAGGGTGTGATCAATTGTTGGCTGTTTACATTATTTACATATCATATAGGTATGATCAATTGTTGGCTGTTTGCATTATTGCTAGTCATGTGCTCACAGCAGCCCTTTGGCAAAAGAAACCATTAACGTAGATTCATCTTTCTTCATCTGCAAGTAAAGTTTGAACATCCTATTATGAAACTATTGCAGTGTTAATACAGGATTGTAAGATAGAATCCTGAAAGTATTTTAGATGAAATGTTTATTCCTTATTCCAAATAGAAATTAAGTTCATTATTGAAAGATATTTGGCTTATTACATGGCAAAAACATTTTAGGCAAATTTGATAATCATTATCCATAAGACAAGTTGTTTAAGTTTTTCTCTATGCATGCCTTTGTATTTCCTATAGATTTGCATGCAGCCCATAGAAAAGATGTTTGCTGCATTTAGAGATGCCTCATCTATTGAGAAGGCAGTATATATAATTGGATCACATGTTCATTTTCTTAAGTTTCCCCCTGCTTCAGAATAAATAATTGAATTACGTGCTGTAGTCACTGTCTGAAATGCTGAAAAATCAAGTCTTCAATTTGTATACTCATAGCCAGTGTATAACTCATGGTTTATAATTGCTTAAATTTGTTCCCTTTTTAGATATTGCTAATTCTCAAATTTTACAAATACAGCTTAATTTAAGAAACATGTACTTTTCCTTAACTTTATATTTGTATAGCAGGCAAACTATAAGCCTTACAGAAACAATTGGCCATACCATCTTATTCTTTATATCATCAAAATAGTAATACCTTGAGACAATAATTTGGTATTTCTAGACATTGTGCAAGTCAAATTGCAAAAACTTATATCCTCAATTTTTTCATAATAGTGTTAATTCTTTTTTTTTTTTTTTTTGTTTTTTTTTTTTTTTTTGTTTTTCGAGACAGGGTTTCTCTGTGTAGCTCGGGCTGGCCTGGAACTCGCTCTGTAGACCAGGCTGGCCTCGAACTCAGAAATCCGCCTGCCTCTGCCTCCCAAGTGCTGGGATTAAAGGCGTGTGCCACCACCGCCCAGCAATAGTGTTAATTCTTAAGGACTTATACCTAATCAATTATGGTAAGTGGATGTTATTCATTTCTGATCTTGGAAAATTAAAACATGTACATGTGACTTGAAACCTTTTCAAGCCTTATAGTTACAACTGCTTTAGCAGGAGAAGCAACAAAAAGTGTAATTAGTTATTGCCTACATCATCTTTCTATGCTTGGTGTTCCTATCAGATTAAGATAGAATATGGAACTGGCTATTGCAGTCAGACATTTGAGATGTTTTGTTGACAATTTAATATTACAGGTATTGTGAAACAGGTATTGTGGAACTTTAAAATAATATATTCATAACTCGGAGTCTGGGAAAAAGCAGCTACTGATGCTTTTGCCCTGGTCCTGAAAGAACTCTAAAAAAATTGGCTTTAAAAAAAACAAAACAAAAACAAAAGAACGGGAGTTATACCCCCAAATAGGTTCTCCTAGAAATGTTCTCCATTCTCTAAATCTGGATGCTCATGGCAAATCTGCTGCCAATCGCCTCTGGCACCCTGAGACAAAAAACTACGCCACAGCTATGTGGAAGGAAATGGAACAGCCCAGATTCAGTTCTCATATGGGGCCAAGGATCAATAAGCCTGATTGATACCAAAGAAGGCACGGCTAGATGGCTGCCAGAAAGATTGGTGAAAGAAACTGATACCTCCACAAGGCCAGACCCATTGTAGTTAAAATGAATAACAATTGAGATCCAGGGAAGAGAAATCTCCCTGAGAATTCCCTTCTTTTTCCTTTCCAGATAAAAAAGCCATGCCTGGTGTTTGCTGTTGGAGGCCGTGATCCTGATGCAGGCCTCAGAACCTCGAGGGGCCATTGACAGCGAACAGCGAGATCGGCATCACTAATCTGGGAGAATCCCCTCATCTGCTTTTCCTTCAGCCAAGGGGGCTCTGTGCCTCCCCCTAGGAGGAATGCTGTTTTAATACTGACCACACCAGGGTAGTTAGAGACAGTATGGTCAAGATGGAGAGAGATTAAAAGAAACAGTGAGAACAAGAAAAACTGGTTCTCTGCCTCTCCTAGGTTTAGCACCCTCCCTGCTTCCATCCTGGGCTCAGTGGTTAGTCCCCTTCTCATTTTGGCTTTCGGCCCTTGGGCCTTTAACAGGCTCACTGGCTTTGTAAAATTGACTCCATGACATCTAAACCCCTACAAGTACATTATCATAGACTTAATTTGGCTGATAGAGGCTTGGCTGAGTCTTGCGATGACATAACTCCTTTAGGAGCTGCATAGAACTCAGATCTATGCACATTGGCTCGGCATGGCACGAGTTCAGTGTGGGCACCTGCAAGGGGTGTAAGGCGAAGCACTGCAGGGGGAGGATACGATTGTCTGCTTCTGAGTCCCCCGTGAAGCAAACCTGATTTGCATAGGGGTTGGTGTCGGTCCTCGTTCCATTCATTGTGGGGGTCTCCCACCAAGTCAAGCTCTGCCCCTCCTCTCCAAAAGACACCAAGAGCCACCCAAAATGTGGGAAGAACAACCCTCTGTTCCCCACGAGAGGAATCAGGTCAATGCTTCCCCCCTCCGGTCAACGCCCACTCATCTGTAGATGAGATTTCTTAATGTCTACATTCACCTGCAAGGCTCATTTAAAATTATTAAAAGGGAGCAGATGTCTCATTAAAGTGAGACAGTGACAAAATTCCCTGCTGCATGGTCTCGTTCTTTCTCCCCGCCCATGTCTCTTTCAGGTAAAGGTCCACCTTGACACCCCACGAATAATCAGACCCACGGACGGGTCAAAAAACATAATACCAAAGAATCTACTTCCACCCACACCCCACCCTCGGCTGAGTCAGGGTTTCTTTGTGTAATTCTGGCTGTCCTGGACCTCACTCTATAAACCAGGCTGGCCTCAAACTCAAAGATCCCAAAAATCTACCTGCCTCTGTCTCCCGAGTGCTGGGATTAAAAGTGTGTGCTACCACCACCCAGCTAAATAAACAACCAATTTCTTTTTTTTTTTTGGTTTTTTTTTTTTTTTTTTTTGTTTTTCGAGACAGGGTTTCTCTATGTAGCCCGGGCTGTCCTAGAACTCACTCTGTAGACCAGGCTGGCCTCGAACTCAGAAATCCGCCTGTCTCTGCCTCCCAAGTGCTGGGATTAAAGGCGTGCGCCACCACCGCCCGGCTAACAACCAATTTCAATGAGATACTATTTACTTCGGGGATGATGAGACTTGAACTCAGGACAGTATGCATGCTAGGCAAACATTCTACTTTTGAATTTCACCCACTTAAAGGATGCAGTTTTTAAGTAGGACTTAGAATAGTATGCAATCACTGAATTATGAAATCTTTGAAGAGTTTCAGCATTGATTATCTAGATCATAAAATGTCTATAATGCACATTATTGATTCGCACTGTCACCAGATCCCTATTACAATGTCACTAAGATCTCTTTGTATCCCTTGCCACATGCACAGTGAGACACATGAGCTGCTCCACATTCTCATGTCCTTGGCCACAGTCAGACAAGGTGACATTCTCCCTTCTTGTTTCAGCTCTCACAGACAGAACCACACTGGATCGAGTAGGTGGGGCAGTGTAGGATGAAGGAGCTTTGACTTGGGGTTACTTATGCAGGGCTTTAACCTCAACGGAGCAGCCTCAGGCTAATCACTTCTTCTGAGACTTGTTTTCTCTCTTAGAAGGCAAAGGAAACAATCTAGCAGGTGGGTTGTTTTGAGATTTAAGACTCTAATCTACATGAGCTTTGTATAAGTGTATGAGTGGGTTAATTCTGAACTACTGAGGAAATCCTTTACCACTATTCCTAAGGCTAAGTGGTCTCTCTCCTCTTAGCCCTCCCCTCTGTGTGTGTGCATTTATTGCTGGGTCACATTTTAACTCCTTGAATTTTATTTGAAAGGGGGATCTGGGGCTGGAGAGATGGCTCAGAAGTTAGGGGCACTGGCTGCTCTTCCAAAGGTCCTAAATTCAATTCCCAGCAACCATATGGTGGCTCACGACCATCTATAAAGGAATTTGATGCCCTCTTCTGGCATGCAGATGTACATGCAGACAGAACATACAAATAAATGAGCTAGCCACGCCTGGGGAAGTTACCTCATCTGGCTGTGGAAGGACAATAACTGACATTGTTCCCGTGTGAATACGCTGCATCCGTGATGACAGGCCCACCTCTGGGATTCGTTGAACTCGATGGATTCCACCTTCATACTTCAAATGCTTATAGACATCGTCACCAGAAATTCGGGCAGCTGCATGATGTAGTCCCCTAGGGAAAAAGATTCAGAAATACTAGTGCAATCTACCTTGAAAAAGATTAGGCCTGTCTGTCAGTATAGCACGTGAAATGGAAACCCAAGATATGTAAGCTACATTAACCCAATATAGAATATGATAATATATAAAATAAAACTAGTCAAGAATATTACTTATGGTCATCTCTGGGGAGGCAATAGTATATTTACTTCTTGTACCATTTATTTATTTATTTATTTATTCATTAATTAATTAATTTATTTATTCATTCATTCATAGATAAGGTCTTGCTATGTAGTCCAGGCTGGCCTTGAACTCACAATTCTGTTTCAACCTCTCGAATGCTGGGATTTGAGATACAGCTGTATGTAACTTCTGACTTGTACTTTTTGGATTCCAACTTTTCTATAAAGAACTTTTACTTTGTAATATTAAGAAAAATACCATTAGAAAAAAAGGAATACTGGGACATTTTCTGCATTGAATTACCTGTAAATTTTTAGGCAAATATGTGCCATGCATCAGAAAACGCTCAATGCCGGGCGGTGGTGGGCGCACGCCTTTAATCCCAGCACTTGGGAGGCAGAGACAGGCGGATTTCTGAGTTCGAGGCCAGCCTGGTCTACAGAGTGAGTTCCAGGACAGCCTGAGCTACACAGAGAAACCCTATCTCGAAAAACCAAAAAAAAAAAAAAAAAAGAAAAAAAAAAAAAACGCTCAATAACACAATTTCATACTATTGAATATCATTTAGCCTGAGTTTCAAGAATTAAAAGTTAATTCTGATCTGTGGTATGGAAAGATTGTTACATACACACACACAAATCTTTTTTTTTTTTTTTTTTTGGTTTTTTCGAGACAGGGTTTCTCTGTGTAGCCCTGGCTGTCCTGGAACTCACTCTGTAGACCAGGCTGGCCTCGAACTCAGAAATCCGCCTGCCTCTGCCTCCCAAGTGCTGGGATTAAAGGCGTGCGCCACTACCGCCCAGCCACACACACAAATCTTAGTGGTTAGGCTTTAGCTTTTTGTCTAATAGTTTTTTAAAAAACCATTTTCATGCTATAAGAAGTTATAAAGTAGTATAATGTCTCAGCAGAACAAGGCACTTCCTGCCAAGCCTGAAGACCTGAATTTTAAGTTCTGAAAGTTGTCCTCTGACCTCTACGTGGACCCCATAATGTGCCCTTCCTCCCAAAATAAATGAATGAATAAATAAATGTAAAGGAGGTAAACAACTCCATGAATATACAGAGATACAACACAAGATGCAAATATGTAATTCAGTGACTGTCTGCTCCCCCCTTCCTCCCCCAGGTCCTTTTCAGTCACGACCCTTTCCCTTCCCTATGAGGGTCCTAGTCTGAGTTCTGTTGCTGTGATAAAACACTCTAAAAGAAAAACAGCTTAGGGGGAAACGGGTTTACTTTAGCTCATAACTCCATATTACAGTCCATCATTGCAGGGAAGTGTAGGAAGAAGCTTGAAGTAGCTGATTGTATCGACAGTCAAGCAGAGAGGAAAACAAACACATACATGCCCACTGTCAGGCTGGCTTTCTCTATTCTTCTACAGTCCAAGGCCTAAAACTAGGGATGGTGCTACCCTCCTTCAGGGTGGGGCTTTCTACATCACCTAAGGTACTCAAGAGAACCACCTACACACAAGCCTACAGGCCAGTCTAGTCTAGACAGTCCCTCATTGAGACTTTCTCACTAGATGATTCTAGGATGTGTCAAGCTGACACTCATCATTACAGTGAGTCAGCACATGGTCACTTTTACTACCTTCTTTGTCCTAACTGTATTTACCTGAAAGTCCTCCTTAAACACTATAGAGTACTCTTTTCTGTTTAACAACAATTAATAGCTCAGTAGCAAAGCTCATGCCTCTCCATGCAAAAGGTCTTCTGTTCAATGCCCGTCACTCCCAGCCCCAGGGAGTCTCTTAGTTTCATTCATTTCTCACATTCCTATATATTATTGAGGAACTACATGGCAGTTGACCTACAGAAATCCCAGCAATCCAGTTTACTGACATCATACTCGTTGTTGTGTGTGTGTGTGTGTGTGTGTGTGTGTGTATGTGTGTGTTTATTTTTGAATTTTATGTTCGTTGGTATTTTGTCTGCATGTATGTTTGTGTGTCATATCCCCTGGAACTTGAGTTATAGACAGTTGTGAGCTGCCATGTGGGTGCTGGGAATTAAACCCAGATCTGGAAGAACAGCCAGTGCTCTTAACTACTGAGCTATCTTTCCAGCCCGACTGTATAGTCTTGCCACAAACCAACCTGTTCAGCTGCTGAGATTTGGCAGTGGAGTCCAGAGACTGGATCATCTGTCAGGTATGCCTTTAACCCCAATACTTGGGAGGCAGAGGCAAGTGGATTTTTATGAGTCAAAGGTCAGCCTAGTTTATATAGAGAGTTCCAGGCCAGCCAAAGCTACACAGTAAGACTTTATTTCAAAAAATAAAACAAAACAAAAAAAAAAAAAACAAAAAAAAACAAAACAACAACAAAATTTTAAAAAGATACACCAATCTTTCCCTGTCTGCAACTTGATTACCAATGGCACAGTTACATAGGAAAGGCTAGCTAAATGCTTGAGTGGGTCCTTTACTAGTCTTGCCAATATAACAGTACTTTAAAAGAGTACAATGAGTTAGGTCCCTTTAACCATCTGAAAATAATCAATTATTTTTAATTAATTAATAGCGCATGTATAGAGTGATTATACAAGGAGACTGATGTGGAGGTCAGAGGAACCCTTCCTGGAGTAGGTTCTCTCTAACTACCTCAGGCCTCCAGGCCTGTGCAGCCAGTGCCTTTACCAGACGAAGAAGCTGCTATGCATTAGTAGACAGATATAAAAAATGTGACAGTTGCATTCTATGCCTTAAGGTCGTATTATAAAAGATACCCAAGAACGAAAACATTGTGAAGCCACGAGATTAAATTTCCTATCTCACCTTCACACTCTTTAACTATTTCCCTTGCCAGGAGTGGTGGCACACACCTTTAATCTCAGCACTCCAGAGGGACAGACAGTTCAATCTTTATGAATTTGAGGCCAGCCTGGTCTACATAGTGATTTCTAGGATAGCCAGGGCTACGCAGTGAGAACTTTAAAAGTTGAAAGAAAGAAGGAAGGACGAAAAGAAAGCAAGTAAGAAAGAAAGAAAATTATCTCCCTGCCCCCATGCTCTTTACTTAATGCTGAATACAAACGTTTGAATTTATATAAACTGGAGAATCCTACAACTTTCCTGTATAAATGAATGGAGCCAGTAACAGGCTGAGTTTCATTTAAATTCCTTTCTTCCTAGCTATATGCAGTCAGCTAGCTTACATAATTTACCCATGCTGTGGTTCCCTTGTTTGCAAACCACTATCATCTATGTCTGTGGTATCACACAGGTAAAAGAACAGCTAGTCATACTGATTATCTGACCAGCGCATATAATGGAATATGACACATTTTTCAGTTCATCTAGTTATCAAGAGATTTTTCTCAGGGGAAAACAGAAGCCTATTTAGAGCATTAAATACAATGTGGACACTTAGCTGTAAAACTGAGATCACCCACTGCCCCCCTCCACCCCCCCCACCTAAATTTAAAAGATGGCTGAAGAGCTGATATCCCCTGGAGAAAGGTAGTAAAGGTGTACTGCTGAACTGGCCAGTCAGTACCAACCTTAGATTACTAATGCAGCATACTGAGTTCCCTCTGCTGTTTAATTAATCCTTTTACCCCACTTTGATGTTCTAGTTTATCATTAGTTACCCCTCCATCTATCATGGCGTAGTACTGTGTTACCCAGCAGACAGAACCTATGGGTCATCTTCTGAATGTATTTTATTAGTACTATTATTTTTAAAATTTAAAAATCTTGTGTGCATGGGTGTTTTGCCCGTATGTCTGTCTAAATATTACATGCATGCCTGGTGCCCTCAGAGGCCAGAAGGGGCCTGGGACCGGAGTTACAGATGCTTTTGAGGTGTGAATCTCCATTAGGTGCTGAGAGTTGAACCTGATCCTCTAGAAGAGCAACTACTGCCCTTAACCACCGAGCCATCTCTCCAGCCCGTTATAAGGTTTTGTTAGTTTTTGGTTTTGTATACTTTTCAAGTTTGAATTTATTCATTATTTATCTTCTATGGAGATAGGAACTCACTTTGTAGCTCTGCCTAGGCCAGAATTCAATCTATAGACCAGGCTAGCCTCAAACTCACAGGGATTTGTCTGACGCTGCCTCCACATGCTTACCATAATCTGCTGGTGTGTAATTCAGCAGCTCAAATTTCCAGTGCTTATAGTATGAATAATTCTGGTACATATCAAATATTTCTCGGGTAAACTGCTGGCAGATATCACCTATAAGAGAAAACACAAGCTATTCAGTAAGCACAACTATTAAGGAGCGCCACCCTTAGGCGTCAGCACTCAGGAAGTGGGCATTTCCTAAACTAAACACATGCAGTAGGCTTCTCGAGGGACAGTGGTGTCAAACCAACGAAAAACTCAGTTTTCCAAGCTCTTTTACAATACATTGACCTTCTGACCTCCAGTAGTCCTGCCAGATGTCACCTCCAGAATAACATCACTCTGGTCACATGTCTCCTTAGGCACTAAATGCTCCAAAAGCTGGAAAGGAAGGAAAATGCAATCGCTGATGTGTTTACTTTCCTTGGTATATTATTACATGAAATTAAGTCAAAGCCCTCAAAACAGTTTTTTGAAGTCAGTAATTAACAAAACCATGAATATCCCAGAGAGCCTTAAAACCATATCCTAAGAAATCTAATTAGATGCTCAGTTCAGATGACAATGAAGATACTTATCTGAGCTTCTTCTGTGATGTTATCACATTATCTTAATTTTCTAAAATAAAGTTAATTATGATCAAAGTCCAGACTTGCATTCAACTTTGTTCAGATTTTGCCTCTTAAAATTAGCTCTACACAGTGGCATCTTTCATCTGATGAATGAAATGAGTCTTTGAAAATCTTCATTTGCTCCAAATGACTTTTGACATATAATTATAGACTCTCCCCTGCCATAAGTGATGGTCAGCCCTATAATACCATACCTTGCATTCTTGGTGAGGTCATTCTGTCTAAAGACTATACTAAGGGGACTCAAAGTAAGATCCAAATAGCTTCTCTCTAACGACAGAAAAAAAAGGGTGCAGGTTCCTAGGTTCTTAAAGAAGTTTTAGGAAACAACTAAAAGGCCTTTCAAATCAAAGTAAATACATACACGTTCTGACTCTCCTCCCTACCAGCACGTCTCTGAAACACTCTAGTCTGTGAGAGAGAAAGCTAGACTAATGTCAGATAGGTTTTGCCTTTGGTGCACTAGCTCACATCTCTACTCATCCTTCTAACTCCTCAAAAGCCCCTCTCTAAATCTCACAGTAAGAAAGCTGAAGGGACAATGATGATTCCAACAGAAATAAACGGTGTACACGGTGCTATGGTCTTCATTGTCTTTAAAAACAAACCACTTACTGAACTATAAGAGACTATTTTTGTGGAATTTGCCCTTCCATATCTAGATTGCCAGCTAAGGCTGACATCCTCCCATGAAGCCTGAGAGTTCCCAGCATGCCAAAGACTTATTAGTTCTAATTAAAGACCTGCAGTAACCAGCTGCCTCTACCCTTAGGATTTATTCCGTCGTATTCAGCACGTAAGTTTTCAATCTAATACAACCACCATGAACCTACCAATCCCTTCTCACTCTTAAAGCCATCTGACTTGTCCTCATGGTGACTATATTTCCTTTTAAAGTTTTACTCACTCATTTTTATTTCTGTGGGGTCCCCGCAGAGCACACACACATGCCATGGGGAGGTCAGGGGACAACTGAAGGGAGCTAGTTCTCTCCTGCCACCTTGCATGATGCATTGGAATTCAGGTTGTAGAACAGGTGCATATAGCATCACCTCTATCTGCAGAGCCATCTCCCTGGCCCCCTAACTTTCCTAACTACAGGATCATGTCTGCTTGTCGACCAAGTCAATAGACTCAGCTATGGTTTTTTCCTTCCTCTGGAGTCCTGTTCATTGACATCTCAACTCCTCTTCCAATTATCCTTTAGCAAATTGTACTAAGTATAGCTCAATTACTTGTTGTGATAAAAGAACTGCTGGGGCAGTTATCTTGAACATCAAACCATATTCTAGGAAGAATACTCGTCCTTCAAGTTAGCACTAGTGAGATCAGTCTTCTGCCCAGAACATACCTCACTATACAGTCTGTGGATCTTCTGACCAATGATTTGCCTTTCTTCTGACACAAGTTCTTGCAACTGCTTTTCATCTTGTTTATTTAGACCTAAAACCAGCAACAGGGATAATAGTAAACTCTTTAAAATTCTTACAGAGAAAGTATTAAGTAACTATCTCATGGATGTCTACAAAGTTTTTCGTTTGTTTTGGGACATAGTCCCACTATGTACTCCAGGCTAGCCTTGACCTCCTTGCCTTCCAGTCTCAGGCTCCTAAGGGCCTGTCTGTGGGGGACCTGACAGTGTTGTGGCTGGTGAGAAGCAAGTGGTGAGAGGCAAGAAGGAAGTCCTGGCCAGCATGACTTAGCTAGGCTGGCTCCAACTTCTGGAGCCCATCAAGAAGCCAGCCATAATTAAGTACAATACCATCTTGGAAACAAGTTTCCTGGTAACAATTATCCCAATTAACCCATGTACAAAATAAAGCTTAAGGTGTGACTATATTAATGTGGTCTCTACCATGAAGATGGATTCTATAGCTTAAGGGCCTAGGATCTGGTGTGGTCTCTTACTGAGATCATGTAGAGGCCACCAGGCTGTAAAGTGCATGTGACACATATACTCTCACATTACTCCCTTCGATGGAAGAGGAACCATCGTTTTGTATTCCTGTATGTAGAACAGCACTCAGTAAATTAAAACCTATGACGACATCAAGTCTCCTAGACTCTAACTAAACCTCTATGTAAGTACTGTGAAGAGCCTGGACTCCTAGCAGACCCTTAGTAATGAGAACTCCTTAAATACCGAGTGAGTATACAAGCCTCTTCTTACCAGAAATGAGCTTATTATCTGTTGGCTTTTAAAAAGTCAGAGTTCAAAGTTTCGACAATTCCACACTTATATGCACGTACATATCCTTTACCTACTTTTACACATTGACTCCAATTCTTCAATGGCTTGTTCGGCTTCCTGAATTTCTTGATAAACAGCAGCGAGTGGTGCCAACTCAGCATGCCTTCTGTGTAAGGCCCTTCGGTCTCCTTCATTCTCAGAGATACCCTGCAAACACTGGTCTAGGGTTTGGTATTCTTTATTCAGGTCTTCCATATACTTCTGTAGGCCTTTATGTTTCCAAAGCTTCCTTGTATCTTGGTGACAGTAGCCTCTGGACCAACTCTTATTTAAGAGCTGATGGAGAACTCGAGTCTTGTTTTGTCTAAAATTCCACAGCCTTGTATCAAGGCTTATCTGTCTAAATTGCTGACAATAGAGGAAGACATGTCTCTGGGGGTATGCACTGAGAGACAGATTCTGAAAAAGCCAAATACACAGGTGACGACTCATCTCCACAGCTGTAATGTAAGAAGATACACCAGTTGAGAAAATTGATTATAAAGATATACGGAGTTTCAGAGAAACTTTTACCTCACAGCCTCATTTAGCTCCAAAGATGGTCAATAACTCAGAGATACATACATACATACACACACACACACACATACACATAGATATACATATATGTACATATATATGTATATATATGGTTTTATATATTTTTAGTTTTAAAAAATTAATTAATTAATTAATTAATTTATTTATTTATTTATTTATAGCCAGAGTTCCATTATTTATCTCTGGCTACCCTAGAACTCATTCTGTAGACCAAGATAGCCATGAACTCAGAGATCCGCCTGCCTCTGCTTTCCAAATGGTGGAATTAAGGGAAGTGACACCAGGCTGAACCCACAAAGAAAATCCTTGAAACCTCTAAATAATAGTATATTAAAACAAGTGAGGGGCTGGAGAATAGCCCAGAGAATAAAAGTACCTACACGTAATTCTAACATCCAACATCAACCCCTGGGATTGCTGTTGTCATTGTCTTTCTTTCTTTCCTTTTCTCTTCTTCTCTTTTTTCTTTCCTGAGACAGGGTTTCACTGTGTAGCCCTGGCTGTCTTAGAACTCACACTGTAGACCAGGCTGGCCTCAAACTCAAAGAGATCCTCTTGCCTCTGCATTATATGTGCTGGGATCAAAGGCATGCGCTGCCACCACCTGGCTGATATAAAGAAAACTGATCCTTGAAAGCTGTTGACCTGCACACCCCCACATGCACACAAAATAATTTTGTTGAAAAAAAAGCAAAGAGAGTAACCTTATATATACAACTAAGACAACTGTATAGGAGTATAACTAACAAATACAGCACTAGAATGGGTTAAGGTGGTTCTAACTTTAAATGAGTATAGAAATATACACTTAAAAGCTATAAAACATGCCTTTAATCCCAGCACTTGAAAGGTAGATGCAGGCAGATAACTCTGAGTTCGAGACCAGCCTGGTCTACAAAGCAAGTCCAGGATAACTAGGGCTGACACAGAGAAACCTGACTTGAAAAACAAACAAACAAATAGCTATAAAATAATAATAATGCATCTTTAGGTTGTTCATAGTCATATATTCATGAAAGTTCAAGGAAAATATTAACATCTCAAGTATTATCTAGTCTAAATGACAAAAGGGTCTTCCTACCTAGCTCAGGCTGGCTTCAAACTGGGATCCTCCTGCTTTAGCCTTTCAAATGCTGAATCACAAATGAACATCAACATGTCTGGATAAACTTAAATGAGCAATTTTATTGTATTTATTAATTTATTTTTAAATTATTATTATTGAGAATGTGAGGGTCAGGTGTGTATTTTGTGTGTGTGTGCAAGAGAGCAAGAAGAGAGAGAGAGAGAGAGAGAGAGAGAGAGAGAGAGAGAAAGAGAAAGAGAGACAGAGGGTAGGAAAGAGAGAGAGAGAGAGGAAGAGAGAGAGAGAGAGAGAGAGAGAGAGAGAGAAAGAGAGAGAGAGAGAGATAGATTAGGGATTGTCCCTGGCCTTACACATGCTAAGCAAGCACTTTGTTTTAATTTCAGGGCATTCAGAAGCCAAAGAAAGTTAGGTAACTTAGTCACAAGTATTCACTCACTAGATAGAGGCAGAGTTTGTATTATAACAGCTTGTCTATTCCAAGATCAGTGCTTCTCATTCTCAACCCTGTCATCACTTCTTGAGGATGCTTCTCTTTTAGCCAAGAATCTAAAGGAAGAGATCCTCAAATATTAAAAGACTAAGTTAACATACCAGGAGGATCTGGTGGGGGGAAAAAAAGGACAATGATGATATTTTAATCTCTGGTTGTTGTTTTTTTTGTTTTTGTTTTTTTTTTTCTAATTCTACAATATGTGGGAAAAGCAGATAAAGGATACTGTCTTAGTTACTGTTCTATTGCTATGAGGAGACACCATGACCTAGGCAACTTATAAAAAGGAGCACTTAGTTGAGGCTTGCTTACAGTTTCAGGTTAGTCCATGGGCATCATGGTGGTAACTGTGGTAACAGGCAGACGAGCATGGCGCTGGAACAGTAGCTGAGAGCTCCCCTCTGATCTGTAAGTTGCAGGCAGAGACTGGGCCTGGCATATGCTCTTGAAACCTCAAAGCCAACAAGGCCACACTTCCTAATCCTTCCAAAACAGACACTTCCTAATCCTTCCAAAACACTTCCACTAACTGGGGCCAAGACACTCAAATATATAAGCCTATGGGGTGGGGAGTGGGGGTGGGGGGTGTTATTCTCATTCAAACCATCACACATATTTTAAAAGAAGACAAAAGAAATCCATCAAAATGGTGTAACTAAGTTCATTCCTTACTTACTTGTGGAATTACAGAAAACTTTTAAGTTTTCCTACTTTCCATGTCTTTTAAACAATATACATTATTCTATATTTAACAGTTACATAATATTACAAACTTGGAGAGATTTTGACAGTTAAGAGTACTTGCTGCTCTTGCAGAGGACCAAGGCCAGCACCTGCACAGTGGTTCACAAATTGTCCCTAACTCCAGTTCCAGGAGACTGATCTGACATCCTCTTCTTGCTTCCTGGGCCCAAGCATGTATGTGATATACATACATACAATACATACATACATACATATATGCAGTTAGTTACCCACACGCAAGCAAAAATATCTTTTAAAAAATGACAGATTAGCTATGTGCAATAATATCTGTTCTTCCTCAGTAAGGGCTAACAATAGTATACTTACTGGGCAAGAGGGAAAATGTTTTGCTCCTGACTAAAAGGGAAATAAGAGTCAAAATGTAACAGAATGTTTCAGTGGTAGTTCAGCTGTCCAACATGCTCAAGGGCCTATGGTTTGATCTTAGCACAACAATTACTGAAGCAGCCTTTACTACAATTGTTGTTTGTTGCTGTGCCTGGCAACACATTCATATATAAGCCCTTTGGTCTTGCTCAATCTAACTTAGCATTATCACTTAAAAATTTAAATATTCAGAAGACTCGCGGGCAGTGGTGGCGCAGGCCTTTAGTCCAGCACTTGGGAGGCGGAGGCAGGCGGATTTCTGAGTTTGAGGCCAGTCTGGTCTACAGAATGAGTTCCAGGACAAGCTAGGGCTACACAGAGAAACCCTGTCTCGAAAAACCAAACCAAACCAAACCAAACCAACCAAACCAAACCAAACAACAACAACAAAATCAGAAGACTCAGCGTATCCTGGTTTCTATTAATAAATTTCACGTTACAAGTTACAGCTGAAATTGAATGTGAAAGAATTCACGGATGCCCAACAACCACACATCTAATACTCCTGAAGTTTCTGTGCATCTTTATATATAACCCTGAGTACATCAGGAGTGTCCATTTGACGGTGGAAAGAATAATAATAGCTCTGGCTAAAATTTCCATTTTAGAAACAGCCGTGGAATGAGTAATTATCAAGGTCAGAAATCGTAGTTATTTTCTAAAGCTACCTAAACTTAGAAAGAGCAAGGCTTCAACATCACCCCCACAACCCAGTATTAAATAAATAAATTGCTCGACATTTTATGAGCAATTCTCAGTTTCTGGCGTGTTAAAAGTGACACTAAATGGGCATCAGGCGCAGAATGTGAAAACCATATTGAGCAAGTTAGTATTATGAATTCTGTACGGAAGTAACTCAAGTGGGCAGCGGGAAAATAAAAAAATAGAAAAAGCCCTCCTGTGGCCAAGAAAGAATTGTGAATACCTAATTAAAAGAAGAAAAATTATGTTCTCGTTTCTTACTGATAACTGAGCCTTCTGTGCCTGCAACATTTCAGCGCAAGGTACTGCAAGCATGATCATTTCAGGCTTCTGCTTCCGGGTTATGGTTTGGTCCTGACTCCTCCATTTTGACGCTTCTTGAAGAGTAGTAGCGGTCTTTAGGTGTCCATAACGGTAAACAAAATGAAATGATGAAACGGGGAGGACACAGCTTTGGAAGGACCACGCACGGAACTTATTTGGAGCTGACTCCCGGGAGCCGTGAAATCCAAAGGGAGCGGAACACCCTCTCCTGTTGCCCTAACGGAGGAATCCTGGGAGTTGTAGTTTATCCTTCCCTAGGCTTTCTGGTTTCCACCCCAAGCACCTTTGCTCCATCTTTCTTCCTAAACTTAAGTTTTTTCAGTTTCTTGAAAACCTAGAAGAGAGACTTTTTCTTAATTTACATACCACAAGAATTTCTTTACGTGTTACAAACCCTTAAAGCAGTATTTTCTAAGTTACTGGGTGTTTTTGTTTCAGAGTGCAGGAGATTAAAACTAGAGACTCATGCATGCTAGACCACTGAGCTATATCCACGGACCTGGTGGTTTGTTTTTTTAAACGGGACCTTTTTTTTCCATCATTAAAATTTTTAGAAGATTCTGAATTGTAATTGTCACACTTTCAGCCAGTATTGTTTAAAACAGTGACTAAAGAAAACTATAGGTAACTATATCTACAAATTAAAATTTTTTAAGATAGTGTTGCTTACATGTGTGTTTAGAGACACAAGACCCTGTCTCAAAAACAAACAAACAAACAAACAAAAAAACAAGGCAAGAAAGCAAAGAAAAAAGTCCAATTAATTGTAAAAGACATGCAAACATAGTGGGATATAGTTCTTAGTTGTCAGGTTTGCAGGTAATAAGGCCTCTTTATGCTTCAATTGTCCCTCTGAAAGAGAAGATAAATATATCCTATATCTCTGCTTTAGTAGATATTTTCTTAAATTGTGACCACATACACAAAAAACAGAAATTAAACCTGTGTGATTAAACCTGTAATCCCAGCATTCAGGTGACTGAGGCAGGGGGGGCTTTCACAGTTTTGAGGCAGCCTGGGCTACATAGTGAGTTGCAAAGCCAGCCAAGACTACATAGCAAGACCTTGTACAGGACAAAAAAAGGCGGAGGGGAGTAAAAAACGGTGGAAGGAGAGGAAAAGATAGACACTATCATGAAACAAAATAATATTTAACGTTTACTAGTATGCACTTCAAGGTAGTTACTTCTACCTACTACCTACTAGTCACTAGTTTAAATGCTTTTAATCTATTAATTTGTGTATTTCCATAACAATCTTAAAAACCGATTTGCAGAAGAGAAAACTAAAGCACAATGCATCTAAGGAGGCAAGCACGATGGCTCACACCTGAAATCCTACACTCAGGAGCTGAGATAGGAGGCTAGTAGCCGTCCTGGGCTACAGAGTACCAGACCAACTGGGAAACAGTGAGTACATAAAAAATGAAGAATTCCTGCCAGGAGTTGTGGGGCAGGTCACATTTGGGAAGTAGAGGCAGGAGACTCAGAAGTTAAGAGTCATTGTCAGCTATACTGTGAGTTCAAGGCCCCATGCAATGTGTGAAGCTCTGTCTCAAAAAAACAAAACTAAGGGCCGGAGACATGACTCACTGGTTAAGAGCACTTATTGCTCTCCAGTGCACCAGAGTTCAGTTCCCAGGACCCACAACAGGTGGTTTACAACTGCATCTAAATCCAGCTCCAGAGGATCCAATGTCTTGGGCCTCTACAAACATCCATACTCACATACACACAACCACACAATTCAAAAATAATAAAAATATTTATTTTAGTGTGTCTGTACACTCAAATGGAAGTCAGAGGAAAACCTGTGAGAGTCAGTTAGAAATTTGCCATACAAAACAGACGTGAACAAACGGTTAGAAAGTAGCCCCCTTTAAGCTAACAGGCAAAACTCACCTTTTTATCTTAATCTGACTTTCTGGCCTCCAAACTGTGAGGAATTTGAACCACCAGTCTATGGTATTTTGTTATGAAAGTTTGACTAGACTGATGAATATGTTAACATTTTAAAAATAAAAAAATAATTTTTATGTCCTTTGTGTCATCTCTCAACATAAAAAGAATCCTAAAGCCAAGTTATACTTAGTTTTAAGTACAGTTTTTTATTTGCCAAGTTTTTAAACAAAGAAAACAATGTGGCATGTACATGCTAATTAATACAGAAGGAGATCTACACTATGTAATTGAAAAGGCACATTTATTTAGTCGGCATTTGAGATAGAGTCTCTGGTATACACCATGCATCCCTGAACTTGCTATTGTAGCCAAGAGTGACCTTAAACTTCTGTTCTTCCTGTATCTACCCACCAAAGATCTGGGTTTACAGTCGTGCATCCCACTTCCTGGCTTGAAAGAGTATATTTAAAGCCTAGCAAACTATTCCCTAGCAACACTGGAGGCTGGAGAGATGGATCAGTCCTTATGAGCACTTGATGCTCTTACAGAAAACAGGCTGCAGTCTTAGTGTCTATATGGGGCCTCACAACCATCTTTAACTCCAGTTCCAGGGACTCTGGTGCCCTCTTCTGTCTTCCATAGGCACTGCACATACTAGACATGCATAGATAGCAGTGAAACACTCAAACGCTCAAAACTTTTTAAAAATGTGTTACAAGGTGTGGTGGCACGCACCTGGGAGGCAGGGGAAGGTGGATCCCAGTGAGTTTGAGGGCAGCCTGGTCTGTTCCAGGACAGCCAGGGCTAAAAGGAGAAACCCTGACTCTAAAAACCAAACCACCACCACCACCTCCAAAATCCACAAACCAACCAACCAACCAAACAAACAAACAAAAACCTCAAAACTCCAAACAAAACAAAACAGGAAATGATTTCTTCGTGATTGTTAAAGTTTCAGTTACTGGACATTTTGTTTTGGAACCTTTGGCAAGGCAGAACATGTTAAGTCTGTTCACCTTGTAAGAACTGAGAAGCAAAGTGATGAGAAGAGGTGCCAGCACTCTAATATCTCCTTCTAGAATATACCCCTCTGATCTAACTTCCTCCAAAAGTTTCTACCATTCCCAAGAATCTTGGGTGGAATGTGATATGCAACCTAATAAGTTGTCTTAATTACTTTTATTGCTGTGAAGAGACACCATGACCATGGCAACCTTTAGCAAAAGAACCATTAATTGGGGATTTGCTTATAGTTTCAGAGGGTGAGTCCTTGTTGGGGTGGGAAGGAATGGCCATGGAGCAGTAACTGAGAGTTTGCATGTTGAGACAATTACTATGAGGTAGAGTGGACCTTACTGGGAATGACAGGGTATTTTGAAACCTCAAAGCCTCTCCTCCTTACCCCCAGTGACAGTAACACACCTCCTCCAACAAGACCACACCCCCTAATCCTTCCCCAACAGTTCCATCAGCTGGGACCAAGCATTCAAATATGAAAGTATTCTTATTCAAACCACCACAGCTGTCTTCTCAGCAGCCTTTCATTGCATGGTTAAATGGGTTGTGGGAATAATAACAAACTCCTAGATTTTACTGTGCCAATTAGTTATATAAAATAGGTATGCGGTTGTATTGTTATTTTACTTAATGCATGATTCTAAAGGAGGTACAGCTTGTCTAAAGTGCCAGGAGGGAATGTTTAGCTGGAAATCCCAGATGCTCCAAGTCAAGATTTGTCTTTCCTTCTGAGAAACATTGCATTTTGATTTACATAGCATTTTCTTTTTAATTGGCTTTTAAATGACTAGGCATTAAATTTATATAACCCTGCTGTAAAGCAGATCACAATGATGTTATTATAATTCCGTTTACTGTTGAAAGGTAGAAATAAGTTTTGTCCCAGACAAAGCAGGAAGGCAGTAATAAAATTACAGCTGCTGGTTCACTTAGGCTTTCTGTTTGTGAAGACCTTATTTCCTTTTATATAGACTAAGACTTGCCAGCAGCGCAGCTAGTGGAAGTTCTTATTTTATTTTGTTTTGAATTCTTGCCCTCCTATCTTACCCCACCATAGCCTAAACAACTAAGGTATGTGTGCATATGTGTGTGTGTGTATTGTACATGTGCACATGAGGGTGGCCCTGTGTGTAGGTGTGTGTATGCGGGAGCGCACAAAAGGGGGGAGGGGGAGAAAGAGAGAGTGAGCATGTATAGGTGTGTCTGTGTGTGCATGTGTGTGGAGGCCAGAGAGCGACCTTAAATGTTAATAACTCAGGAGCTGTCCACCTTGGTTTTTGAGACAGTGTCTTTTACTAGGACAGAGCTCACCAGATAGGTTAGGCTAGCCTGGAGGGATTTGTTCCCAGATTTGACTGCTGAGTCATCTCTTCAGCCCCCACAGCCTCCCCCTGTCCCCAACTTCTTCTTTTTCCTTTTTTAAAAAACAAACAAAACCCAAACAAATGAACAAAACCAAAACAAAATGTTGTTTCAGGTCAAGTAGTGGTGGCGCACGCCTTTAATCCCAGCACTTGGGAAGGCAGAGGCAGGCGCGAATCTCTAAAAGTTTGAGGTCAGCCTGGTCTACAGAGCAAGTTTCAGGACAGCCAAGGCTACACAGAGAAACCCTGTCTCAAACACAACAAACACACACAAATAGAAACAAACCCTCTCAAACAAAGGGGTGTGTGTGTCCCTGTGTGTACGCACATGCACACAGCAGTGTAGGTGTATCTGTGTGTGCATGTGTGTGGGAGTGGGGGCATAGGATGAAGTTCACCTAAAAGCAAACATTGCATCCTTCAATGTGGTACCGCAAGTGGAATTGTTACTTACAGTTATCTCTGGCAAGTGATTGACACGGGCAACCCCGTCTTGAGTCACCTTCCAAGTTGGGCAGTGGTGATGCAGCCTTTGATCCCAGCACTAGGAGACAGACGTAGGCAGATCTCTGAGTTTGAGGCTAGCCTGGTCTACATAGTGAGTTTCAGGACAGCCAAGGGTACACAGAGAAACCCTGTCTCTGAAAAACAAAACAAACAAAAGCGTTCTGGAAAATAAAGTTAGATTTACAGGCTGAGCCATTTCCTGCTACCTGTAGCCTTCTCCCTGTCTCCTTAAAAAAAAAAGTTCTCACTACATAGCCTAGCCTGGCTTTGAACTTGTAATCCTCTTGCCCTTGATTTTCCAGTGCTATTACCAGACAGTCAGAAACGGATCAGAAGTAAAGTTTATATACATATGTTACTACATCTTATACCACCAACAGTATGTGATCTTGTCACATAGTCTATCTGTATGTTGTTATGTGCTGTAGTATGTTTTATTTTTGGAGAATTCCCTGGAATGTTATAGGATTGTATCCTTTTTCCCATTATTAGCCAATGTGAGTAAGAGGCATATGTCTCGAGATCAGTAGATCTAGTAAAAACGAAATTATTTCTGAAAATGTTGTCCCTCACATGCTGGGATTCTTTCTTTCTCCTTTCTACCTTTGCCTAAAGGGGCTTTCAGCACCAGTTCAAATCATTTCAAGGCTGATCACTACTTTGATATGCCTGAAACTGAAAGATAAGCTTTTTTTTTTTTTCTTCCTTTCAAACCTTTGTATCTTTGGAAGGGCACCAGTTCCTCAAATTGCCTGTCAAGGGTCAAGGTTGACCATGCTATAATGCCTAAAGTCTCGAGAAAAGATTTAACAGAGCCTTCACTGTATCAAGTAGGGGTTCCATTGCACAAAAGAATAAAAGTTAACTCGGAAAAATTTTACATCATCTAGGGCAGAAGTCTAATGACCAGCGTGAGATATCAGCGTTCAGAGAGGGTACGTGAATGAGCTGGAGCTGATGAGGTGACAGGAGCCATAGCACAGCCCAACCCGGAGACCTCCCCAGGGAGAAAGATTCTAGTCGGCCTCGTCGGCCGTGAGACTGCGCATGCGCACCGCATGGGGGCGGGCCCTGGTCGCCATCTTGGCGCGCGCGGACTTCCCTCCCGGGCCGCCCCTGGAGTGCGCTGTGTTCCGCTTCCCGTGGCATCCCGTTGAGGTAACCCGCGGCCCGGGTCCTAGCTGTTTGGTCCAGCAGGCCTCCCCATCGCCGTGATGCCCCGCGTGCAGCTGCCCGCCAAGGAGAGCGCCCTCTTCAAGCGCGTGCTGGTGAGCGGCGGCCCCCGACCTCTGCGCGCTTTCTTTCCCTCGGAGCCGGGCTCTCTCTCCTCCCGCTGCTTCTCCTTCCCTCCCCCGCAGCTCTCCTCCTCTCTCTCCCCTCGCGGCGCTCCCTCCCAGACTCCGTAGCGTGCTGGGCTGGCCCCACTGCGGGAGCTTTCCAGAAACTTCCCTGGCAAAGCCACTGGGACCCCGGCGGCTAGGTGCGCTCTGCGGCGCGCTAGGCTCAGCGCGTCCCTCCAGTCCGCCCCTCAGGGTTTTAAAGCTGCTTCGGGTTCAGGCTGGGCCAACCACCGCTGCTTGGGGGTGCGGGGAAATCGAGCCCGCGGTCCTAGGTAGCCCATGCCTCTGAGCGGGAGAGTTTGCATGTTTGTAGTGACCCAGTTTTGGAAGTGGCTTGCCAGAAACTTCTGACTCGCCCTTGTGATGGATGAAAGCTGCAGACCGGCTTTGCGCTTGAGATCATTTACGTGGCTTTGAAGCAAGCTTAATATAATAATAATAATAAAAACAACGGTAGTAGCAGCAGCAGCAGCTAATTGCCTTGGTCAAGTCAGACCCATGCCAGGCTAAAAGTGGTTCGGTTTTACGTTTTTCAATTTTACTTAAGACATGCTCACTCTGTAGCCCCAGCTAGCCCTGGATCTCTCTATACAGACAAGACAACCTAGATTTTAGAGGTGCTCTTTTTGCATCTCGAGTGCTGGGATAACAGGCATTTGCTACTATGCCCAGACAAGTTTTCTCTGGGATGTGTGCTAGCATATCTGTCACCTTGGCACCTTTACCGTTTTCCAGGTTATATCCTTTCAGGAAGGAGAGAGGGGACATGCTTCTCAGTATGTCCTGGGCCTCTAAGATTTAGAAGAGTATAAGTTATTAGCTGCATTTTCTAGGCTGCCTTTTTAATTTGAAAATGTGGTACTTGCAGGGTAAGCTTTTAGATTTCAGGGTGAATGTACTTTGAGAACACATGGCTGCAGAGCAGTTAGCTGTTGATGAGCTTTATTGTAGGTAAAACACCGATCATAGAGTACTTCATTGCCGTCACCTGACAGAAATTTACAGTCGTAGCTCTGGTTCAAGCCAATGGAAACTTGAGAATGTTAGCAGTGGTCAATGATACAGGGGTATGTATCTCAGGTTGGCCAGAGATAACCTTGAACTCTCTCTGCTTTAGCCTAGAGAGTGCTGGGATTACAGTTTTACCACATCTAGCCTTGGGATGAATGTTTCAAATCTCAGTTTGATACAGTTCGTAGAGAAGCATGCTTGGCAAATAAATGACAAAAGTGTTCACTCCTTTGGTAACTGTCGCCGATCAGTATGATTTAACGAACACTTGATGCTCTTCCTCAGTCGTTCCTTTTGCTTATATCCCACTGTCTTGGTTATTTGTCAAGTGAACCTCTATAGTCAAAGTGACCTTTAAAATTTTTGTATTACGTTTATTTGTGTGCATATGCGCACACCATGGTGTTTGTGCAGAGATCAGAGGACAGCTTCCAGGAGTCAGTTGTCTCCTCCCACAGTCAAATCAGGTTGTCAGGCTTGGTGCAAAGCATCTTTACTCACTGACCCATTGCACTGGCCCTATTTTATTTTATTTTCTTTGAGACTAGGTTTCAGAGTCCCAGTATAGCCCACAGAGGGTTGTATAATCTAGGCTAGCCTAAAACTCATGGTAGTCCTTTTGTCTCAGCTTCCAGGGACTGGGATGGATTGTAGGGAATGAGCCACCAGGCTTGGACACATTAATTTATTCTTACGGTTCAGTATTTTTTTCTGTTACTTTTGTCTTCTAACCATTTAGTGATTTTCCCAGAGCCAATCAAGAAAATTCAATTTAAATATATTTTAATGAAGACTTTCAAATTATCACCTCCACATCCAAATTCTACGGCAAAAATTAGCTATGCCCTTGGTGCCGTTTTGCTTTGAATTTAGGAGGGTGGTTTTATTGAACAACTCTTGATTACTTGTCTAATGTAAAGAAGTCTAGACAAGAATTCATCCTCAGGGGCTCGAAAGATGGCTCAGCGGTTAAAGAGCACTGCCTATTCCAGAGGTCCTGAGTTCAATTCCTAGTAACCACATGGTGGCTCACAAGCATCTGTCATGGAACCCAGTGCCCTCTTCTGCTGTGTCTGAAAACAGCTACAATGAACTCATATAAATAAAATAAATAAATCTTTAAAAAAAAATCATTCTCCTAGAGATCACAGGATGATTCTGAAGATAGATGGTAATAAGAATGATAGATGAATGAGAATGTCAGAGACAACAGAGTGATAGCACTGTGTGGATAGGCAGAGGGTCGGAGGCTGGTAGTTACCTAGCATGGTTAAATAGGTGAAGAGTGGCTTAGATCCTAAGGAACACCAAGGAAAGATCAGAGGAAGAGTATTTTAGTTAAAAGGAGTATAGAGGTCCTAAAGTGGGGGGGAAAGCTTGAATACTGAGAGATGGGACACCTAGTCTGTACAGTATAACTGATGAGAAAGTGAGGAGGAGCCTGACTTGTGTGATTTGGGAGTAAAGATGCCTTTTATGCTAGTGTTAGATGAATAATAGTCTTTTTACCTGGACCACAGTTTGCAGCACAGGTAGGTTTGCATCTGTGTTCAGAGGTTCACTTTTCCACATTAGTAAAGCAATTTAATAACACCACTTTAAAGACATTTTTATAAGAACTAAATAAAATAAAAAAGACAACGGCTGGGTAGTGGTGTGCACACCTTTAATCCTATCACTTGGGGCAGAGGCAGGGGAATTTCTGAGTTCCAGGCCAGCCTGGTCTACAGAGTGAGTTACAGGACAGCCAGGGCTACACAGAGAAACCCTGTCTAGGGGAAAAAAAAAAATGACAAAAGGAATGCTGGCAAAGTTGTAGAGAAAATGGAACCCTTCCACATTGCTTTTGGTAATGGAAGTCAGTCCTGCCAATACAGAAAACAGTGTGGTGGGTAGTGAGATGGCTTAGCAGGTAAAGTGCTTGGACCAGAGTTCAATCCCTGGAGCCTGTGGAAAGGTAGAGAAAGAGAATCAACTCTATAAATTGTCTTATCATCTGTACACACACATACACATTCTTTTTTTTTTTTTTTTTTTTTTTGGTTTTTCAAGACAGGGTTTCTCTGTGTGCCCGGGCTATCCTGGAACTCACTCTGTAGACCAGGCTGGCCTGGAACTCAGAAATCCGCCTGCCTCTGCCTCCCAAGTGCTGGGACTAAAGGCGTGCGCCACCACCGCCTGGCTACACACACACATTCTTAAAAAATCTGGAGGGAGTTTCTAAAAACAGACTAATCAAAATCAAACTAAAACAAGATTACCCATAGAATTACCATATGACCCTGCTATCCCACTGTTGGGAATACCCAAAGGAATTGAGATCAGTATGTTGATGAGCCGTCTGTAGTGTTTCTTGCAGCACTGTTCATCATCGTTGATAGCCAAGAAATGAAAACAATCTAAATGACCCTCACCTGATAAATGGATAAAACAGTGTGGCTCATATGATGAAATAGTAGTCAGCCCTAGGAAGGGTGAAAATATATAGTATTTTCCGCAACGTGGATGAAATTAGACATCATGGTAAGTGACATAAGCCAGGCATAGACAGATACTTCAGGGACTGGCGGGCTCATGTGTAACCAAAAATAGTTGATACCAGAAAAGTTGAACAGAGGTTACCAGAGGTGGATGAGAATGACTGGAGGAAGGGACTGGGGAAGTCAGTCAATGGGTACTAAGTCACAGTTATATGGCTTTACAATTCTTTATTCTGCGTCAGTGTTGGTTGATGATTATGCATTTATTGAGTTTATTCTTTATGTATTTATCTCTTATAATGGAAATGCTGTATATCAAGGCATATATAACTGCACTTAATGCTGTGATTAATATAAACAGAAGAGCATGTCATCACATTTTAGACTTTGGATCTTGAATTTAAAATTTATATGATATAATGAAAATTGCTTCATTATTTTATAAAATAACCTACTGTTTCCTTTTAGAAATGTTACGAACAGAAGCAGTATAAAATGGCCTCAAGTTTTGCAAGATGATTCTTTCGAACCCGAAATTTGCTGAACATGGAGGTAATGTCTCATGTGTTGCAGTGTTGCTTTGGGAGAATATAATTCTAAAACCAGGCAGGATTTTTGACAGTGAAGGAGTACTCAGATTCGAAGGCTGTGACTACTCATCAGTGTTTGGCATTTTTTGCTTATGTTTCAGGTGAATCTTATGCTGAGCTAGTTTCATGCTTTATAGGCAGTGCCTTTACTTTTAGTTGAAGTAGATGAGAGACAGTTGGATGAGGTAATGTGCATGTTAACGTCCCCCTTCACAAGTGCTTCAGATAGCAGATGAGTTTAGATTTTGGATTAATTGTTTAGATTACCAGTTATACACACCAATTGGAAAAAACTTGAAAGTCTAGTTTCCAATCTTCCATTTAGCGTTTGGGACTTTTGGACTAGGAATGCTTAGTTCATAGATTAGATCTCTTTCATCTGTCATTCTGACCAGACTCTGATTTCTTACTTCAGTGTCTTGTATATAAAAGTAGGCTGTGGTTTGTAGTATAGAATAGTGTGAAGATAAAGACATACATTTTATTCTTTGATGATGTTTTATGTATTTTATGTTTGTTTATCACGTGTGAGTGTGTGTGCCAGTTGCAGTCATTTCAGAGTACTGTGTGGAGATCCAAGAACAATTTCAGAGAATTGGTTCTCTGCTACTATGTGGGTCTCATGGGTTGAACTCAGGTTGTCAGGCTTGGTGTCAACTGTTTATTTACTGAGCCATGAGCGTAGCCGGCTTCTATTTGCCTCATCCTTATATAAATATGTTACCATCGCTTCATAATTAGGTTGTTAAGGGTTTTTTAAATTGTTCCTAATAAAGTCTACATTTTTTTTTTTCCATCATTTTTACTAGTTGGGATTATTTGTTGAAAAGATCAGATTAGTCTTGGAAAATTATGGTCCATAACATTACATAGCTAATTAAGTTTTCTTAGAGCACTACTAGACTTTGACAACTTAAGACCTTTAAGGAAAATAGACTGATGCTGTTTTCTTTTCTAAAACTGTTACTCTTTTGAAGGGAATGTAAGTTTTCAGTTTTATGAAGTTTTAGAAGATGAAACTTTACATGGGTTCTGGATATGTGAATTCAAGTCTTTGCACTTGCTCTGCCCACTAAATATTGCCCCACCCCACTGAAACCAATTCTAACCAATCATAATCAAAGGTTTTTATTTTTTATTTTTATTTTTTTGTTTTTTTAAGACAGGATTTCTTGTAAAATGGAACACTGTTCTGAAAACAGTACAGTCTACAGAGATCAGTTTGAAAATCACTGCTACTATCTAAGTCCTTTGTGGATTTTTCAGAGAAATAGTTTATTATAAATCATTTTTCATTAACTCCTAACATTTTCTTGGGTTGCTCATCTGTAGTACAATGTTATGCTCTCCAAATGCAAACTAATGTTAATTAGCTTAAGTAGAGTATTAAAATAAGTGTGTTGACAGAATCTGTTCAATATAGAATATGATGGTAATGATTACAATATACTTTTTTAATTAAGTAGAGTCACTTTGTGAGGTATATATTAGATTATGAGCCAGGCATTGATGGTATATTCCTTTAATTAAGGCCATCTACTGAGTGAGTTACAAGATAGTCAGAGCTACACAAAGAAACCCTGTCTTAAATAAATAAACAAAAACTTAGATTATGATTGATTAGAATTGGTCTCAGTGGGGTGGGCAATACTTGGTAGGCAATGTGCTTCTGAACAATTGCAGAGACCTGCATTCACATATTGAACCCATGTAAAAGCCAGGTATGGGGATCTGTAATTCCAGTGCCTCTACAGTGAGCTGGGAGGTGGAGATGGGAGAATCCCTGGAAGCTCATGGACCAGCTAGCCTGGTGAAAAGCAAAGAGACTCTGCCTTATAAAGAAAGTGTACACTGAAGAATAGCATCTGAGGTTGTCCTCTGATTTTCACGTGTGCCTGATGTGTTTACCTGCACTCACACACACAAACTTATATGGACACACAGAAATGAACTGGCCTTGAGAAAGTATAGAACTATTGTAAATTAGTTCAAGAGGACTAGGATGCCTGCTTCATTAAATTTTTCTGAGGATAATATAAATCTCTGCATATAGAATCTTCTTAAGGATAGAACTCTAGTCTAAGGCATTTTAGAATAGGACTTAGGTTAAAGAAAATCTGTTCAATATTGAGTATGGTGATAATGATTACAACGTATATACTTAGGTAGTCAGTCTTTTTGTGAGGTATAAATTAGATTATGATTGGTTAAAATTGGTTTCAGTGGGATGGGGAGACACTTCAAGCCAATATATGGCTTTATCTTTTCTACCTTTGTGATGAAGATAAAAGCCCTGGGGTAACAGTAGTTAATACTTTAGATCTCAGGTACTAACAAAGTGCTAGGAGAGTAACTTGAATCTTTGGTTTGTAAACAGATTAAAATTATTTTTCAGAGACTTTGGCTATGAAAGGGTTAACGTTGAACTGTTTAGGAAAAGAGAAGAAGCATATGAATTTGTTCGTAAAGGACTTCGAAGTGACGTCAGGAGTCATGTCTGTATCCTTTTTGTTTTCATTTACTTCTTTTCTAATTCAAATTTTACAACTTTTCTGTGAAACATTGAAATTTTAGGAATTTTAATGAAGTCTTTGTATCTACCCATTACTTATCATCAGTAATTAGCAATATTTTGTTCCTTAATCCATTTTGGAGTATTTTAAAGACAATCTTCATAGAGAAACAGAGACCACCAGTTCTTTGCTTAAACATCCATGAGTTGATTGATAGTTCCCTATTTCAGAAAATGAATTTTAGTTTTTTAATCTATATAAACATTTGTGTTTCTTGAATTTTTCTTTTAGAAGTTTTAGAGGAAATTTTAAATTTTGAAGAAACCTATTTTAAAACAAGTTTAGCTGGATCTGTAGCTCAGTAGTAGAGTGCTTGCCCAGTGTGTGCAAGGCATCCTGGGTATAACCCCTGGCACTGCAAAACTAGCAAATGAAAACCAGATGTTCTTTTGTGTCAGGAAAAACTGGTTCTTTAGCTTGAATTCTTTTAACAGAGACATACCTGTTAACTTTACTGAATCTTTATGGTATTTTTCATTTGCTAGTATTTAACATGTAAAGCAATTAAAAAAAAAGATTGTTGAAATCTTTTCATTTCCCATGTCTGTGTTTGGTCTTTTAACATAGTACCCTTGTATATGTGACATTCAATACATTTAGCAGATGGCTAGTATTTGCCATGCATAGTCTCCATTTTTTCACATATTTAACTTAGTAGTCTCTCAAAATACTAAATGATTATCTTCTTACCCCAGAGTTTACCCTACAGTGGAGAGAAAGACTATGTAAGTATGGTAATTTTGGGGGTTTGGCATAAGATAAACTAAGAGAATAAAACTTAATTTTGTGTCTTTTTTTATTGTTTTATTTTTTATTTTTTTGGTTTTTCGAGACAGGGTTTCTCTGTGTAGCCTTGGCTGTCCTGGCACTCACTCTGTAGACCAGGCTGGCCTCGAACTCAGAAATCCACCTGCCTCTGCCTCCCAAGTGCTGGGATTAAAGGCGTGCGCCACCACCGCCCTGCTAATTTTGTGTCTTTTAATATCACTAGTGAATTAAATGGTGGATATATTACTTAGAGTTGTATACTATCTAAACTTATTTTAGAAAATAATGACAATCTTTATATAAGTGAATTTTGAGATTGTTTGGTAACAAAAGCAAGGGAATTGAATGTAGGAAAATGTTACAAATTTTTGCCAAGATTCTTCTAAAAGTTACCTACAAATATGGAAAATTTCAGGCATGAACAAAATGGGAGAAACTGAATGTTGAATCATTGTGTCCCAATCACCCAGCTCAAATAGTCAAGGCTTGGCTGTTTTTATATTTGCCTCTTTCTAATTGTCCTTTCCCTCTGATCCCAGATCACTGTGAAACAGATTCCAGATGAACTACCTTTGAGGTTATTGCATAGTATATCGTAGTATGTGTGGCTATCTGTATTTCCTTAACTTGATAGGTTGGCATGTATACGGCCTCCTGCAACGTTCTGATAAGAAGTATGATGAAGCTATTAAGTGCTACCGAAATGCCTCAAATTAGATAAAGACAATTTGCAAATCTTGAGGGATCTCTCTCTATTGCAGATTCAGATGAGAGATCTTGAAGGTTATCGAGTAAGTAGTCTTAAATGTACTTTTTTTTTTTTTAAGATTTATTTATTTATATGAGTACACTGTAGCTATCTTCAGACACACCAGAAGAGGGCATCATATGGTTGTGAGCTACCATGTGGTTGCTGGGAATTAAACTCAGGATCTCTGGAAGAGCAGTCTTAACCACTGAGCCATCTCTCTAGCCCCTTAAATGTACTTTTTAAATACAGGGGTTTGTTTGTTTGTTTGTTGTTTACTGAGTAATAGGATTGCAGGTGTGTGCCACAATACTTGGCATAAAGATTAAATTTTTAATAGCACATGAACTCAGAATGAAGTAAACCTAAGGCAAGATATTATACCCACGGCCGGGCGGTGGTGGCGCACGCCTTTAATCCCAGCACTTGGGAGGCAGAGGCAGGCGGATTTCTGAGTTCGAGGCCAGCCTGGTCTCCAGAGTGAGTTCCAGGATAGCCAGGGCTACACAGAGAAACCCTGTCTCGAAAAACCAAAAAAAAAAAAAAAAAGATATTATACCCACTTGGACTGTCCTATGATAATAGTTATAGAGTTTCATACTTGAGCATTAAATTGAGATGGCTCAATGGGTAAAGACACTTGCCACTTAGCTTGAGGACCTGAGTAGCATCCCTGGGACATAAACTGTGGAAGGAGAGAACAGAATTCTGAAAGTTGTCTTCTGCCTTCCACATATGTATTATGGCACATATACATTCACTTATTCGTGCACATGCACACACACACACACACACACAAGCTTTTAAAAAAATGATTATCTTTGGTGTAAAAATATTATGTTAATCCATTGTTTCAGCCTTTTTGCTAAACTGAAAATATATTTGACATTCAGCTTTTACTGAAATCTGAAGATTACTTAGCTTTTTTATTAAGTTAGTAAGCATAAAATAATATGGAAAGGATTGCCATGAAAACAGTTGTTTTTAAATATCCATTTTTCTGTCTAGTTATGTGTATGCTGTTGTGTCTGTCTGTCCATAGTTGTTTAGGTACCTGTGGAGGCTACAGGAGGCATTGGATGCCATAGAACTAACATTGTAGGCAGTTGTGAGTTGCCCAGTGTGGGTCCTGGGAACTGAACTTGGGCCCACATTAGTATTGTATTTGCCAGAGAGAAAAACTGACCCATGCTTTAATGAAGGGGTGACAGAGAAGCAAGAGTGAAAGTAAGATAAATGATGTCACTTGATGTTCTGTGAGAAGGGACCACACATGGCTAAGAGGACCTATCTGAAAGGATGGCCTCCTTTGGCACCACTTAGAACCATGGAACAGTCAGCTAAGTTAAATAGACATTTTTTAGACTCAGTGTGCTGAAAACACTGAGAAAGAAATGGGTTACTCTTTGGAGGTAGGGTCTTTGTGGAGAAGTTGGATTTTCAGCTACAGAAAATAACCTCGGTTTTTCTAGGGTATCCATGGAAGAATTTCTGATATTTTGTTCATAATACAGAAATTCAACTGCTTCATATTGATAGTGGGCATTTCCACTGGAAGAGCCCTATAGTGTTTCTCCTGTGTCCATCTTGTATTCGAGACCATTTACAACAATGTAAATAAGCAAATTTCATAATAATTTTTTAAAAATCTAGTATAATCAAAAGCTATCCTAATTTTGTAACAGCCTCATAGCAAGGACTTTAAAGCACAGAGACTCAATTTAGATTAGAAATGTGAAGCACATTTTTATCATATTTTAGAACTGATATTTGTTGATTGAATTAATTACAGTGTTATTAAAGATTACTAAAATTCAGATGAAATGTAAACATGTTAGATAAAGAACTTAAAAAGAGAAAAAAAAAAATTTCTTTCCTAGGAGACAAGATACCAGCTTCTTCAGTTGCGCCCGGCACAGCGTGCTTCCTGGATTGGATATGCGATAGCTTACCATTTGCTGAAAGATTATGACACAGCACTCAAACTATTAGAAGAATTTAGACAAACGCAGCAAGTAAGAGCTTTAACATTTTTTTCCCTACTATTGCAGACTAAAATAGTTGAGTTTTACCTTTAAATTTTTCTTAGAAAACTATGAAAAAATGAAAAACATTTCAAAATAATTAGGAAAAGTTTAAAATGTAGAATTCCCAGTATAAAATAAACTAATTCTTAAGTTTTATGGACAGTAATCTGACCATTATTCTGATAGATAAAGAAATAAAATATGATGACTGGTCAGGGAGCTTAGGAAGACATGTCTTGTGGGTTGTGTTATGGGGGCACAGCCCTAGTCAATCCTCAGAACTAAAAATAGTAAAATGAAAAGAATTTGGAAGTTGGGGAATTATTTCTCTGATATATATTACTTTATTTAGTTGGGGATATGGAAATGGTATGTGTGTTTTTGTTTTATGTTAACATATTTAAAATATCTAGAATACTTACCTGTTTTATAAAAATACAAAGCATATTAGCTCATCTAACTATGTTAACACTTTCTGTAATTGTTAAAGGTTTTACTTAAAAAATAAAATATATAGAAGTAGCTTAATTTTTTTCCTGCACCTTTCCAGAGGTAACCACTAATCTGAAATTGTACAGAGATCCCTTTTTGTATGTATGCCATGCTTAAATATATAAAAGATACAGACTTGTTTATATTCTTAAGAATTTACATGAGAGGTTTTATTTGCTTGTTTGTTTTTAAGGAAGGGTCTCAGTTTTGTCCTGGTTGGCCTTGAACTCAGGATCCTCTAAGCTTACCTTTCTTGGTGCTGGGGTTATAGGCATGTATCACTGTTTCTAGTCTAATAGTTTTTAGTTTTTATTTGTGTTTGTATAAATGTATGTTGTGAGTGTGTATGTGGTCAAAAGAAAACCCCCAGGAGTCAGTGAGGAAGGTTTCCTCCGGCCCTGCTCGCTCCAGGCCCCTACTCTCTCCAGCCAAAAGGTTTTATATATTTATTTATTAATTATATGTAAGTACATTGTAGCTTGTCTTCAGACACCCATATGAGGGCATCAGATCTCATTACAGATAGTTGTGAAACATTATGCGGTTGCTGGGATTTGATCTCATGACCTCAGGAAGAGCAGTCAGTGCTCTTAACCCCTGAGCCATCTCACCAGCCCCTGTAAGGTTGTTGTTGTGTTTTGTTTTGTTTTTTTTTTTGCTGTGTGTTGCAGACTAGGTGGCTTGCTAAACAGTTTTGTCTGTACCACATAACTCCATGTAATTGTGTTGGGATTGCAGCTAATGCAATTCCACCACTTTGGGCTTATGAGTTCAAGTGATCTAAACTTGGGTTGTCTTCTATAGCAAGTGCTTTTACTCCCTAAGTCATCTCCCCAATCTGTTAGTTTTTTCTTCAACATTTTGGAGACTTATTCATGTTAATTTAGGGCTCATTTATCCATTTTTAATTATCTTGTCTTGTTCTGTTGTATAAATGAGGAATAGTTTGTCTACTTTGTCTCTATTAAAAACAGTGCTATTATAAATACCCTTGTTTACTGCTTCTTTGACTACATTTGTGTTTTTGTTAGTGTAAATCTAAAACTGGAATTACAAAAGTCAAAGGTGTAACAGTTCTGGGATTGTATGTGCTAGATCTGGTATTACCACTTTGTGAAGTAGCTATTTCTTGTTGCTGTGATAAAACATCTTAACCAAAGTAACTTAGAGGAGAAAGGTTTTATTTTAAGCTCACAATTCCAAGTTGCAGTCATATCAGGGAAGTCAAGGCAGCAAGAACTTGAGTATCCAGTGACATCCATAGTCAAGAGCCAAGAGAATGAATGTCTGCATTTACGTCTTTGGCTAGTTTTCTTCTCTTTTATATTGAGCAGGTTGCCAAGCCCAGGGAAAGGAGATCCTCTCACATTAGTTGAGATGATGATCTCCCACAGAAATGCCCACAGGTTAATGTGATAGATAATCCCTCATTGAGACTCTTTTCCCAGATGATTCTAGAATGTGTCAAGTTGACAACAACCATCTCAGGGTATGGTGGCATATGCTTTTAATTCAAGTAAGGCAGAGGCAGGCAGATCTACATACAGACTAGCCTGGTCTATATAGTGACCCTGTCTCAAAACAAAACAAAATTACCACCAACAGAAGACCCCTACACAACAATCCTGGGCAAAGAGATACTGGTCTATAGGGGTTTTTGTTGTCTTGTGTTTGATACGTATGCCTACTTTTGGTATCAGGGTAATACTGATCTCAGGGTATAAGTTTCCTCCTATTCTGTTTTGAAACACTCTTTGAAGGACTGGCATTAATTCTATAGACATTTGGTAGAATGCACTTGTGCTGCCATCTAGTCTTGGTCTTTGTGGGATGTTTATTATGAATTTATTTTCTGTTGCTATTCAGATTTTTTATATCTTCAGTCAGTTTGTTTCTGTAACTAATTTATATAGTTGCACAAATAAGATGATTTGGTTGTTTTCTTCTAGGTTCCTCCCAACAAAGTAGCTTATGAATATAGTGAACTGTTACTATATCAGAATCAAGTTATGAGTAGAGGCAAATTTATTTCAGGAATCTTTGGAACATATAGAAACATACGAGAAGCTAATAAGTGATAAACTTTTGGTGGAAGAAATTAAGGGTAAGTTGATTTGGTTTTGTTGTTGTTATTGTTTTGATTTTCTAACGGCCTTTTAATTTTTGCCCTAACACTTAAGGAACCCTGTGTATTTGGTGGCTGTGTAAGCACTTGGGTACTAAACCATTATTAATTTTTAATCCTCATGACAGTCTTTTGATGATTTAGCGGGAACTGAGGAGCTGCTGCCCTCATGCTGATGTGTAGCATTTTCTGACTTCGGTTTCTATTTATTTTATGTATATGAATGTTTTGCCTTGCATGTATGTATGTGTGTACATGTGTCTGTATGACTGGTACCTTCAGAAACTTAAAAGGTGTTTGGTCCTCTGGAATTGGAGGTTTTGATGTTTGTAAGCTGCCATGTGGGTGCTAGAAATTGAACCCAGGTCCTCTCCAAGAGTAGCCTGCTCTTAACCACTGAGCCCATCTCTCCAGCCTCTAGTTGTTTTTGTTCGCTTAAGATTTGTTTTTTACTATTTTTAACTGTGTAGATGTGTGTGTGTCTATATGTGGATATAATAGGTGAGTGCAGCTGTCAGGGATGCAAGAGGTATGGGATCTCCTGAAGCTGCAGTTACAGGTGATTGTAAGTTGCTCAATTTGAGTGCTGGTACTAAATTCTCTGTAAGAGCAATACATGCTCTCAAGCACCTAGCCAGCTTTCTAATACCTAGCTATGTAATTTATTATAGTTAATATTAGTATCAGTGTTAGTGACAACACTTTTTCAAATTATCAATAAAACATGATTATTCTTTTTTTTTCTTATTCTGCCTGTAATTGATGGAAACAAAGTAAAAGGCACTTATTGTTCCTTCTTGGTGTATTATTGCAATTTGTGATTAAATCTTAATATTTGCAGGCAGCTGTTTCTCTCTGGCTTTCTTTGTCTTATTGTATTAATAAAGAGTGTAGTTATTACAAAATAAGTATGGTATAGTGACATTGGTTTCATTTAAAAAATCTTGTAAATAGCTTCATTACCACATTCATTCATATGTTGGTAGCAAAGACTTGGGGAGATCTAATCTTGAATAAGATAGCCAGTTCTCAATATAGAGGTGGTGGGCTGTTATTTTTTTCAGTGGACTTTGTAGACCTATTTAATAATCCAATATTTATGTCATTTGTGATCATTAGTTTCCTAAGATCATTTCAAAAATTGTAAACATTAGTAGATTTTCACTTAATGCACTTGTTTGTTCTGTGTATCCTTGCATTATTTGCTTCACGGTGGTAGCAGATAACAGATATTTATGGGAGTGAAAATATGCTGTTGTCAGTTATATATGGGATCAGCAGGACAATGATTAGATTGGGCAAAATATAGTTGTACAGGAGTTAGGGCATGTTTACTGTTTCTGTTACCCAACAGTTACGTCTGCCCATTTTGTATCAGGCCTAACTACTTGCTCAAGTTCACAAAGTTGGTATGTGTGATTTAATTATACCTAGTTTTAATTTGGAAATTGATCATATAAAATGGAAAAATAATATGAATAAATTATATTATATGCCATCGACCTCAGTATGATGAAGGTTAAATAATATCACAGAAATATTCCAAAGCCTTTTTTTTTTTTTTTTTTTTAAATTGGTTCCTGGGGGAATGGGAGCTATCAGGAATAGGAATGTGTGGTATCTTCATTTAAGAAAAGCCTCTTTTACGTTAGTTTAAGTGTACTTCCCATTGTGTCTGAAGGCATCTAGAGCCTCATTTTCCAGACCCACTTGCAATTTTTGTAAATTTTTTTTTTTTTTTTTTGGTTTTTTCGAGACAGGGTTTCTCTGTGTAGCCCTGGCTGTCCTGGAACTCACTCTGTAGACCAGGCCGGCTTCGAACTCAGAAATCCGCCTGCCTCTGCAATTTTTGTAAATTAATCAAAAGATTTGAACCTAAAAGACAACACACTTGTCAACATGGCTTATGTGATTTCTTGCTGTGAAATAATGTTTAGTTAGATAATTGTGCTAAGTAAACTTAAACAATTTTAGTGATCTAGAAAAGAAACCAAGAGAATGGACAGTTACTTAATACAGGAACTGATCAAGGAAGACAAATTTAAATTTTACAGTAATAAGGTTGGCATATTTCATTTGGATGATTTGCCAGTTGGATTTTACTACTTTGCTTTAGTCATCTCCACGAGGCCATAAAAAATATGTATAATAAAAAGATACTTTTTTTTTTTTTACTAAGAAGTTAGTATTTGTATGTATGTTTAGGGAATGGGAAGGAGTCAGAAATGAAAATGGTTCATTTCTGAAGACAAATTATGTATTAGTTAATATATAACATGCCCTAAGGGAAGCACACAGAATTTTCTAAAATATCTGTTTACTAATAATCATTAGAGAATTCTCTTGGGTCAGAAAAGTAATGTCTAAGTAAAATGTATCTTTAAACTTAATTTTAGGGGAAATACTGTTGAAATTGGGAAGACTAAAAGAAGCGAGTGAAGTATTCAAAAACTTGATTGACTGGAATGCAGAAAATTGGTGTTACTATGAAGGCTTGGAAAAGGCATTGCAACTCCGTATGTAATGATGTTTCTCCACTTCCTTTTGAAGTGTGATAAAAGGAAAGCTACACTAATCTTTAAGAACAGATAATTTTAGCATTAACAGTTGTTTTTCCATGTAGTAAAGTTACAGATTACATGTGGGCATGAAAATTAACTAAAATGTTTATACTTAAATAACAATGCTAATAGATGCTTTTAGATTCCTTTACTTGTTTAAAATCTTTTTTTTTTTTTAATTCATACTAGGGTCTGTATTACTCAGGGTCTCTAGAGGAACCAAACTGTTAGAATGAATATGTATTTATGTAAAAATGGATTTATTAGAGCAGCTTGCAGGCTGTGGTCCAGCTATTGAACAATGGTTGTCTCCTGATAGAAAGTCCAGGAATCCAGTAATTGTTTATTCCATGAGGCTGGATGTCTCAACTGATCTTCTTTAGTGTACATTAGAATCCTGAAGAAAGCCGGGCGGTGGTGGCGTACACCTTTAGTCCCAGCACTTGGGAGGCAGAGGCAGGCGGATTTCTGAGTTCGGGCCCAGCCTGGTCTACAGAGTGAGTTCCAGGACAGCCTGGGCTACACAGAGAAACCCTGTCTCGAAAAACCAAAAAAAAAAAAAAAAAAAAAAAAGAATCCTGAAGAAATAGACTCTGAACTTAACAATGGAGTAAAGGTCATTTAAAATTTTAACAAACAAGAGTCCAGCATGGTGATCGTGTCTATAATCCTAGGAAGCTAAAGTAGGAGACTTAACTAGTTCAAGGGCAGCCTGAGCTATGCATTAAGATCCTGTTTCAGAAACAAATATAGGCCTGGAAAGAGGCCTCAGTGTATAAAGTGTTTGCTGAGGGAAGGTGAGGGCCTGAGGTCAGATATCCAGAGCTCATCTAGACTTGGTAATATTTGTTACCTCTGGAAGCTTGTGGGCCAGGTAGTCTGGTGTGTGCAGCAGTGAACAATAGACCCTGTCTCAAACAAGGTAGAAGGTGAGGACTTATATCACTAAAGATCTGTTATCTTAGACTTTAAATATAATGATTGAGTGAAAGAATACTCACTGAGGTTATATAGTATAGAAGGGCAATATAAAAATTCTCTTACTGTCAAGCCAAGTCAGTTTGTGGAGAATGGAAAAAAAATGTATCTTGAAATTAGATAGCTGTGCCGGGCAGCGGTGGTGGCACACGCCTTTAATCTCAGCAGTTGGGAGGCAGAGGCAGGCGGATTTCTGAGTTTGAGGCCAGCCTGGTCTACAGAGTGAGTTCCAGGATAGCCAGGGCTACACAGAGAAACCTTGTCTCGAAAAAACCAAAAAAAAAAAAAAAAGAAATTAGCTGTGACAGTTTTGAGAACTCTTGAGATCGTTATTCCAAATTTAATCTAAAATTTGTAGAATTAAATATTGATAGGAGCAGTTACTATTCCTAAAATCATAGATATGATTTTATTTTATTTTATTGAGACAAGGTCTTGTAACGTAGACTGGCTTTGAACTTGATATATAACTGAGATTGACCTTGAACTCTATTCTATCTCAAGTTCTAGGATTATAGGCCATCAGGCCCAACTTAAAATGGTTATTTATTTACAGAAAGTATGTCTGAAATAGTTACAACATTTTAAAATTTTTCTTTAAATATATCTTTTTAGGAAAATTATTTAAATTAAAATATTGACTAAATATTGTTTGAAAAAAAACAAGGCAAAAGTTTCATGTATTCAGGTTGGAAATGTAAAATAACTATGGCTTTTATCTTTAAATGCCTAGTTATTAATTAATGCCTAGTCACTAGACAAAAACAAGGAAGGTTTATTTTGGCCTACTGTAGGCATGGGGTGGCACTTCCAGATCCAAGTTCTTGTGATCTAGGGACTCCTCCATGTATTCTTTGAGGTCAGTTAAATTCATAACCATTCCTGTGACAGGATCAATTTCTCCATCTACTGTCACCAAAACTTTATAGTTGTGCCCATGGCCATTCTGATTGTTGCCATTTCCCAAACACTTTCAAGTTCTCTTCATTGCTCCGAGATAGGCTGTGCAGCCGATGAAGGGCATGAGGCAGGACAGCTGTGTGCGGCAACAAAAGCCCCTGCCGTGCTCATGGTCCAAAGACCCACCAACTATGGGTTATTCTTTAAAATTAAATTTTTTGATCTGAATTATAATATACTTAAAACCTTATAGCTTAAATAGATTTAAGTTTTCCTTAAAACATTACTGTAGGTAGTCTGATTGCTTATACATGATAGTATCTATAAATTATGCAAGAATTACACTGTTACTATTCTGGATATAGTAAGTCATTCTTGTGTGGATTTTCTTTTTTTGGGGGGTGGGGGGAGTGTTTTGAGACAGGGTTTCTCTGTGTAGCCCTGGCTGTCCTGGAACTCACTCTGTAGACCAGGCTGGCCTCGTACTCAGAAATCCGCCTGCCTCTGCCTCCCAAGTGCTGGTGGATTTTCTTTATGGTACTAAAAGATAAATGATTCTTGGATGGAATTTTATCAGGTCTGTTAGGTTATTTGGGAGAATTAGTTGCCACTTTAAAGAATCTATTCTTTTTTGTTGTTGTTTTAGACTGATTTATATTTTATTATGTGCATGAATGTCTACATATATGTGTGTACCTAGTGCTCAAAGATGCCAGAAGAGGGTGCTAGAATTTCTGGATTAGAATTATAGACACCATGTGGGTGCTGGGAATTAAACCCAGGTACTTTAAACCGAGAGAAGCAAATACTGTTAATGGCTGAGCTATCTCTTTTGCCTCTAAAGAATCTCTTTCTTTCTTTTTTTTTTTTTTTTTTGTTGTTGTTGTTTTTCGAGACAGGGTTTCTCTGTGTAGCCCTGGCTGTAAGAATCTCTTTCAATAAGATTTTTTGTTTTGTTTCATATGGAGTTTCATTGAAGATTTTAAGTGTCAAAGAAATTTTAAACTAAAACATTTTTTAAACTAAAACATTTATGACCACAATCCTAAAACTGTTATTTAAGCTTAATAGGTATTATAGACTTTTGGGTTGGGGGGGGCGTTAGTTTAAAACAATATGTGATAAAATGATTTTCTTTTTTATGGTTTGGAAGCTAAGGAGTAGAAGAGAAATGCAGCATCTTTGTATGACTTGATGTAAGTGATTTAGTTGAGTGGTATATAGGGTCTGTAGTCAAGAAAAGATGGTTGGGCTTCTCCTGGAGATTTGGTTTCAAAGGATAATTTTAAGATGTGGCACATGCATTTAATCCTGGTACTTAGGAGGTAGAGGTAATGTTTGTCTTAAAGTTCATTACTGTTTTAAATAAAAGTTCGTACTATAATCTCACATTTTTACTGATATTAGGTTCTTTAGATGAGAGGCTTCAGATTTATGAAGAGATCAGTAAGCAGCACCCCAGAGCAGTTTCACCAAGAAGATTACCACTGAATTTTGTCCCAGGTACTATCTAGGGTGTCTTTGTAATGTTAATTTGAAATTAATGGATACCATTAGTGTTTTAAGTTTTTCTTTCTCTTCTAGAGTTTATGTCTGTCTGTCTGTCTAAGTATCTTTTATTCTCCTGATTAATTGTCGTCTCTGAGGCTTACTGCCTTCATCTGCTAATGTAGTCTTAGTCCTGGAAGTTTCTAGCTTTCATAGAATCTTATCTCGGCCTTGAATGTCTCAGCCTCTGAGACTTACTGCTGAGAATAACCTCACTCTTTCAAGTTCTTAGTCAGGTAGGCTGTTTTGTAAAGCAGACATTTAATAGTAAATAGTCTGATTGTCTTCTTAAAGTGGTTATTATAAGGCAACTAGGAAGAAGAGAGATAATTGTAAAGTGAATAAATAAGTAGTCTTCTATTCTGCCTTTGTCACTGACTACCAAGTTAACTTGTTACTACTCTACACTTGTTTGAGCCATACCATAATGCTTTTGATACTATTTGGTATAATCTTGGTTTACATGCAGAAACTGGGTGTAGTGGACTCAGCCTAAGAGCTTACACAAAGTAGAATCATGCATATTTTAAGCATCTACCTCTTACTGTTTACCATAATGTTAATTCCTCTGTATGCCTGAGGAAGTGCTGGGAAGATAGGATAGAACTATTTTTGATTTTAAGGGAAGTGCCGATCTAACTATAAATGTTAATGTTAGTTTGTGGCTTTTAAAAGATGAATGCATAGGGTTTAATAAGAGATTAGAAATCTTGCAGACTTCTAAGGAGACAGCTATATCAGGCTCCTGTCAGCATGTACATCCTGATATCCACATCAACCTCTACCTTTGGTGACTGCACATAGGATGGATATCCAGGTGGAATGGTCTGTCTCTCCTTAGAAGTCTGCAAGAGTCTGACATACTCAGAGGCAGAAGCTCACAGCTAACCATTAAACTGATCATGGGGTTACCAATGGAGAAGATAGAGTGAAGCTGAAGGAGTGAGAGATTCGCAACACCATGAGGAAAGCAACAATCCCAACCAACCAGAGCCCCCAGGGTCTAAACCACCAGCCTGGGAGCGCTTAGGGAGGGACCATGACTCCAGCTATATATGCAAGGGAGCTATATATAAGTGGGAGAAGAGATCCTTGGTCCCATGAAGGCTGGATGATGTGTGTGGGGGGATATTCGAGGGTGGGGAGGTGAGGTACGGGGGAAGGTGGGTGGGGGTACACCGAGGAGGGGAAGGGATAGTGAGTTCCTGGGAGGAGGGGGGAAATGGGTAAGGAGAGAACATCTGAAATGTAAAAAAATTTCCAATTGAAAAAAAAAAAAAAAAAGTTTCCACTGGAAAAAAATGTGGCATGTGGTTTCCTCAGGCTGTATCATTTGCAACACTTGAGGCTTCACACTAAAGAATTGTTTATTATATACATGAGAAACTTGTGAAAGTGTTTAATTAATGCTCCAATCTTAGAAACTACCCAGGGCTTATGCTCAGAGAAACTGAAAATGTGACAATGAAGGAAATATTTCATTAAAAGTTTTTGTTCACTTTCAACTATGTCATAATGAAGACAAGATGGAGAAGCTAGAAGAACATGGAATTGTATAAAGTTTCCTAGAGACTAAAATGATCTATTTCAAAGAGCAGCTGGAAAATACATGTCTCAAACTAAAGTAAAACTGACAGCATTTGTATACTTAACTCAAATTAAGATAGTTAGACAAGTTATACTTATTAAAAGTGGATTTGGCAAACTGAGCCACAAATATAGGATGCTCTCTATCCTGTAGATATGCCTATGGATATGCAGTTTGCTCCCAGAGTCCAGTATTCATATTCTGCATCATATGATAGTTTTAATTTTCAGGATAGCAATTGTCATTGAGTCCCTCAGGCACTTGTTTCCTAACTCCTTCTCTTGAATTCTGTATGAAACTCCAATAAAGATCATTGGGTCAACAACAAAAAAAAAAAAAAAAAAAAAGAAAAAGAGAGAGATTAGAAATCTCAAAATAGTATAAAGTTTTCTTTGATTTTCTTAATTACTTAATGATATTGTTTATGTGCATTTTACTTAGTATAGTTAGCTCAAGCAAATAAGCAGTCTAGTCTATTGGTTTGAGATTGCTGGGATTCATTGTGCAATTTCGTTATTCATAAAGAAACCTAGGAAAACATTTAAATGATATATTGGCATATGATACCTTGTAAAAAACGTTACCTCATTTGTGTGTGTGTGTATGTGTTAGATGGGTGTGGGGTGCGGTTGTCTGTATATATGCTATAGTGTACTTGTGGAGGTCAGCTTGTTGGAGTTGGTTCTCTCCTTCCACTATATGGATTCCAAAGAACTTGGCTAATGAGGCTTGGCAACATGCACTTTTACCCACTGGGCAATCTTGCTGACCCATGTTTTTGTCTTTTAATGAATGAATAAGTTCAAGTCTTACTGTCATTATGTTTATATACCTTCATTTAGAAGTAGGTTTCTTTCAATATTCTCTCTCCCTCCTCTCAGTTCCATTTCTTCCCTTTCATCATCATCTTCATTTTCCTTGTCCTTTTCCTTGTCCTTCTCTTCTTGATGGGTCTTGAATATCCCAATCTGGTCTCCAACTAGCTGAGGATGGCTGTGAATATCTGATTCTTTGTCCTCTACCTCCCTAGTGCTAGGATTAGAGCCATTCACCACCACAACCTGTTTATTGTGGTGCTAGGGATAGAATTTAAGGCCTTTGTGCATACAAGGGATGCTCTTACCTACTGAGCAACATTTCTATCACCTTTCTTTTTTATTTATTTATTTATTTATTTGGTTTTTGAGACAGGGTTTCTCTGTGTAGCCTTGGCTGTCCTGGAACTCACTCTGTAGACCAGGCTGGCCTCGAACTCAGAAATCTGCCTGCCTCTGCCTCCCAAGTGCTGGGATTAAAGGCGTGAGCCACCACCGCCCGGCTTCTATCACCTTTCAATGTTCTGTTTACAAAAAAAGTGACACCGTCTCCTTCTGTCACAGCAGGAGGATGTTAGGAGGATATTAAGGTGGGTGGGAGCCAACCTGAGATACAGAAAGCTTCTGTCTCATAAAACAACCAAAGATACAAAGAAATTTTTGTTACAGGTTGCAAGTAGGGTGTTTATTACTTCATAGCGGAGTGCCTTAGTTCTGTCAAACATGTTACATTCTTTTAGTGTCATTCTTATTCTCTAGAGGATGTTCTCTGTTGGTAAATATTTTTAAATTTATGTTATAATCACTGCTATATCACCAGTACCTGAAATAATGCTAGGGGTGTAATAGGGTGCCTGATACGTGATTGTTGTTGAAATTAGTGATACCACTTTAGTGTTTGATCAGATAATTTGTCTATTTCTTGAATGTAGTACCTGTCATAGAATATGTGGCAAACACTGTGTCAGTTGTCTTCAGGAGTTTGGACCAAGTCTCTGTTAGGGAGAGATTAGGAAGACTATTTGCTCTTGTGATTATAGTCAAGTAGTCAGTAAATTATACTTAAGACTGCATACTCATTTCCTCTACTTGTTTGTGAAGTATTCCTTGAAGATACTTTGAATGGAAATTAGGGAAAATGTCAACTGAAACATTGCCATTATGCTTTCTTATGTGACAAGATAGTGCTGACTTTGGGGGTTTAAATCTGGTTGCAGAATAATTGTTTTGAAGGAGCTTTATCTGTTCAGTTCAGACAATTAAGAATTGACACAATCAACCACAGTTTGCTTTTATCTCTAGGTAAAAAATTTCGAGAACTCATGGATAAGTTCCTGAGATCAAACTTTAGCAAAGGGTGTCCACCTCTGTTCACTACTTTAAAATCTTTGTATTGTAATGCAGAAAAGGTAAGTTTGTTTTTTATTCAGTTTTACTATTACAGGAAGATTTCTATAAATTACGTTATGATTTAATTATTTTCTCTATTGTACCAAGTTTCCCTTTTTATCTTCTATACCAAATAATTGTATCTGATACATCAATTCTATATACCGAAAGTATAATAGTATAAGTGATAACAAAGGAATTACTGTGGTATAAAGTTTAGAGAAAAGAAAAGTATTTTCAAAATACTGAGATATGCTGAGCAATGGTGGCACACTTTTAACCCCAGGACTGTGGAGGCAGAGGTAGGCAGATCTCTTGAGTTCAGGGCCATCCTGGTCTATAGAGCTAGCTCTGGGTCAGCCAGTACTACTGCACAAAGAAATCCTGTCCCAAAAAACCAAAAAAAGAAAAATGATACACAACTTGATGTGATGGAACCCACTTGTAATCCTAGCCCTTAATAGGCTGAGGCAGGAGAATTGTCAAGAATATGAAGCCAGCTTGAGTTTCACAGTAAATTTCAGATCTGTCTGGGCTACATAGTGAGACCTGCTCTCTAACAAACAAAATATATTATTAGAACTTTATATTTAGATATTCATAAATCATTATATATTTCACAGTGTATTTTTCTCCCAGTTTGTAATCATGTTAAAGTTAGCATGGGTAGTTGAATTTATGTAACAGTAAAATACCATTAGGTCAGTGGAATAGGAGTAACTAGTTTTAACTAATAGGTTAAATCCTAATAGGTAGGTATAATAGTTTTAGGAGTTGGGGAAATAGCTCAGTCATTAGTATAGAACTTGCTCTATAAGCATCCATGTAAAAAGTGGGCATGTACTTAAAATCCAGTACTGGGGAGATGGAGATTCCTGGGGCTTATTGGCCAAATGGTCTTGCATAAGTAACTAGTCCCAGGTTTCAAACAGCAGGGCACATGCACAAATATCACACACACACATTCTCTCTCTCTCTCCCCTCCTCCCTCTCTCTTCCTTTCCCTTTCCCTCTCCCTCCCTCTCTCTTACCCTTCCTCCCCGCCACCCCCATGTGCATCTGCATACAAGACTTAAGTCACTTAAGTCTTGGTTATAAATTTGGAAGATAAATGGATAATTAGAACCTGATAGGAAAACAAGGTGTTGTAGCACACACTTGCAGTTACTTAACTTGTGCAACATAGCCCCCTCCCCACCAAAAAAAGGGGAAGAGGGCTAATAGGAAGAAAGTTATATTTTATTCCTAAGCATTGTTTCTTACTTATTAAGGTCAGAAATCGTGTGGCTGGTCTTTTTCATAGTCAAACATTTTAAAAGGTACTGTTGGACATTAAGATTTTCATCAAACCTCTATCAGGTTATTTAGGTTTGACCCATATTTTTAAAAGTAATACTTGTGGGTAATAAAATGTTGGAAATAGGATCAGTGATTAGAACATCTGATTGGCTCATGAAGCCTTGAGCCATTTTCAAACCACAGTGGTTGGTGAGTTATTGTAGTCATCTCAAGTTTCATTTGTAGGCAGGTTCAGGTATAGTGGAATCATAGCTTGTTGGGAATTCTGACTCTGTCAGTCATCTCCTTAAGCTTAAGTCATGAAGACCATAGGTCAAAGGCCACACTTTAGGAAGTTTAGTCTCTGCAACAGACACAGATAGTTTCCCAGGCTGGATTCTAATGAAGCTTTAATAGAGTTTCTTTTAATCTAATAATTGAAATTTAATAGAGCTTCTTTAGTCCTAATCAAATATAACTGCTTGGAGAAAATACTTAACAGGAGAGGATGGTTGGAATTAAGAAGGTTTAAAGTTTGAGAAAAGTTCGAAACATTGTGTTGGTTTCCATCACTGTGAGAAAATATCAGTGATAAATAGCTTCAGAGAAGGAAAGGCGTGTTTGGGTTCACAGCTTTGGGGTTTGGTCTGTGGTTTCCTGGCTCTGGTAAAGCTGAACATCGGGGCTGGAGAGATGGCTCAGCGGTTAAGAGCACTGACTGCTCTTCCAGAGGTCATGAGTTCAAATCCCAGCAACCACATGGTGGCTCACAACCATCCGTAATGAGATTGGATGCCCTCTTCTGGTGTGTCTGAAGACAGCTAGAGTGTACTCATAAGTAAAATAAATAAATAAATCTTTAAAAAAAAAAAAAAAAGCTGAACATCTTGCTACTGGGAATGTGTAAGGCAGCAGTCTTTATTACATAATGACAGGCCAGCAGGAATTGAAAAGGGAAAGGAAAGGGCTGAAATATCAATATAGTATGAAAGACATGCCTTGCCAGTGACCTTTCCTCCAACATAGGCCCCTGCTAATATTGCTGTTGTCTTCCAGTAGTGACATCAATTAGGAATTAAACTAGAGGACCTGAGTTTGAATTCTAGCACCGAATTAAAAAGCTAGGTATGACTGTGCTTTCTCATAATTCTCAATATCCCATAGTCTAACTCAATAGGTGAGCTACTTTACTGGGAAAGACCCTGTCTACTGGGAGCAGGCTAACCCATTCCCTGGTCTAGCATTGCCAGTGGGAATCTGGGGAGAGAGCAAGCTAAATTACAAGCAGAGTCTGGCCAGATGGTGACCAGCTCTGGGCTGCTCTGCTTCTGGAGGCCTCCTAGATTCTGACCCTGAAATGCTTACTGGGCTCCTCCTATGCAGGTAGGCATTGACAGAGCTACAGAGCTGTGCCTCTGGCTAGCAGCGTGCATGAGACACACACACACACACCTCTACCTACCTCCCTACCTACCTACCTACCTACACACACCTTCTCCTAAATCTACCTGGTTGGTTCTAGACTCTAAACTTTGTATTTTTTCCATGGCATTGATAAAGCAGTAAGAACACATTAAAGTTTCCTCCTAATGCTCCTAGGGGGGAAAAAAGGCTCTGTCTAAAGGTAGTAAGGCAGAATGATAGAGGAAGATACCAGATGTCTTGTTCTGGCTCTTGTTCATGTACACCTTCATACTCAGATGCATATACCACACATAGCACACACCTCACACACAAAATGAGCTTTCAATATATAACAAATAAATGGGCTGATTTTTACATATTACATATTACCTACTTGATAATGAAGTGGGTTTCCTATGAGAAAAACTTAAATTATTTTTATGTGTATAAAGTGTGAGTACAGGTGTGCACATGGCGGGACACCCTTGTGAAAGTGAAAGGACAACTTTTGGGAGTCGATTGTCTTTTTATCATGAGGTTTTTATCAAGGGGTTGAACTTGGGACATCAAGCCTGTGAGGCAAGTCTCAACAGTCTCAAATTGTCATTTTTATTTATTTAACTGATAGAAAAATGCAGATAATTATGGAGTACAGTGTGCCAGTTCTGTACATGTATACAATATCTAGTGATTGGATAGCATAATTAATATATCTGGCTTCTTAAATCACTTGTGTTAGGAAATTTGGAACTCCTGTCTTGTAGTTTTAGAAAAAAATAAAATAAATTGTTAGGAACTATAGATCAGGGATTCTTGAACTTTTTCACTTGTGACCCCCCCCCCTTTGCCTGAGAAGTTTTTATTGACCCTTGAGTTTATAAGTATATAAAGTAAGCATGTAGATCAAATATTTACTGATAATAAGCCATGATGACATTTATTTTAAAACACATCTTTGTCCATATATAGTTATATTGTTTATTAAAAATGAGAGCAAATGCTAATGGTGGGTGTGCTTATCTGTTTTTACCTAAAGATTAAATCTTGACTACACATTTCATACAGCAGGACATAGAACACAGTTCTTTTAACCGTTTATTGTTAGTTTGTGATTTGTGTGAGTGTGCACATGCCATGGCATGCGTATAGAAGTTGGAGAGTAGTTTTTGTGTTAGTCCTTGCCTTTTATCTTGTTTGAGAATGTGTCTTATCTTTGTTATTGGCTGTATATACTGTGCTAGCTGGCCAGTGAGACGCTGGGGATACTTCTGCTTCTGCCTCCCATCTCATCATAGAGCATTTAGATGCACATGCTACTCGGTCCAGCTTTTGTATGAGTTCTAGGGATTAAGTGGCAAGAGGTTTACCTCCTGAGTCATCTCCTTAGCTTACCTTCTGCCATTTTTCACAGGTGATTGATATTTTGGTTTTATATTTGTCAATGCTGAGAATACTGTTGTACATAAATATGAAGGGCAAAATGGCAGATGTATATTTATGGCTTTTCAGAAATATTTGAAAATTTTGTCCTAATCTCAAGCCAAAATTCACTGAATTCTTTTTTTAAGATCTATTTATTTTTATATATGTGGGTGCTTTGTCTGAATGTATATGTGTGAAACACTTGCATATGTAGTTCTTAGAGAGGCCAATAGAAAACATCAGATCCCTGAAACTGGAGTTAAGAGGGTTGTGAGCTGCCTGAACCAATGCTTGGAACTGAACTCAGGAAAAGCAGCCACTGCTCTTTACTCCTGAATCATCTCTCCCACTCCCACTGAATGATTTTTTTTTTTTTTTAAATGAAACTCATGCCAGAAACAGAAACTCAGAACAGAAAATTTTATGTATATAAAAATACTGTAATTAATAGCATAGTTGTCTCGAGTTTAAGCCAAGGTGTTTTAAGTAGCATTTGTTGTCATTGTGTAGTGTGATGACGTTAGCAGTGCTGTTTTTGTTGCATCATCCCAGAAATACCTAGTATTCACTGTGTGTCTGGTATTATTATTATTATTATTTTGATCATTGTACATTCAACAACCTTTAAATATTACCAGACACTTTTAGTCTTCCACATTTGTGACCCCGGAGGTTACAGTACACAGTTTAGTAAGTGTTAGAGCAGTAGACTATGCTCTTCTCGTCTGTTTCAGTAACTGCTACATCTTCCTGTCTGTATTCAGTGTCTGTTATATCAACTTTCTATCCTCTCTCACTCCTCTGGACCCCTAGTGAAATTCTACTCCCATGAAGTCAACTTTTTAGATTTCACATCAGAGACCTACCTCTTGTCTTTCAAGACATGAACTTACTGTGTAGCATATGTGGGTCTCAGGCTTACCACGATCCTGAGGGCCTAGATTAGGTTTGCATGCACACACATTCCCCAGCCTCAAAGGTTCTTTCAAATAGTGGTTCATTGGGACATAGTGCCATGTTCTTGTAATCCCAGCAGTTGGAAGGATGAGAAGGAAAAAATTGCTTTGACTTAGAGGCCAGGGCTATATAGTGAGTTCCGGGCCTGCTAGTCCTGTATATCTAGACTCTGTTAAACACAAACCAAAACAAAGTTATTTAAAATGCTGTTTTAAACTAAACATTCTTTGTCTTTAAAGAATCATTTTAGTATGTTTCTACTAATACCACATTTTCAGTAGGTATGCTTGACTGTGGTTTTTTTTTTTTTTTTTTCCCATTTTATTATTTTATGTGCTGGGTGTTTTGCTTGCATGCATGTATGTGTACTCTGTGCTCTCAGAGGCCTGAAAAGGGGAACCAGATCCCCTGGAACTAGAGTTATGGACAGTTGTATAGTAAGCCTAAGAAGTGTTTTATTTTGGCTTCCCTCTCAGCCCTTTTTGGTAAAGGATTGGGCAGTGGAATTTTTAACCAGTGATAGGATTCATGACTTCATGAATGCTATTCTGTTCCTTTTCATGGTACAGATTAATTTAGATTTAAAACGAAGATAATTAAATTATTCTTTTTCTCCTAAGTAGAATGCGTGTAGAAGGTTCCCTTCACAGCCATATCTACCAAAACCTGCTCAGGATTTTATGATGTATGGTCTATTCTTCACTGGCAGGAAATGTGTAAATAGTCCATTTTTATTAGTTAATAAAAGAGGCTTGGGGAAAGAGAATAAGTTTAATTGTCTTGAAAATCAAAATATTTTAAAGTTCCAATTTTCATTAAATAGTAAATGTTTTAGACCTTGTTTTAGCAGTATTTAGATAAGGAAATTAGAAGAAAAGACCTCTAATTGTATTAAGCATAGATTCTACTTTCTGTTCTTTGCCAGAGTTAACAATAGTAAACAAAATAATATAGTCATTTAAAAACGTTTTGTTTGTATATGAAGTTTGTGCATGTTCCTTTGAGTTTGTGCACCTGTGCATGCAGGTGCATGAGCGTGTGTGTGTGTGTACATGTGTTTTCCTCAGTTACTTTCCATTTTATTCTTTGAGACAGGGACTCCAGCTGAACCTGGAGCTCACTGATTTGGCTAGGCTGCTAGCCATGAGTTCCAGGGGTCTTCCTGTCTCTACCTCATCAGCTTGGTGGTTACAGATAAAACTGTGCTGCTATTGCCAGCTTTTATGTGAATGCTGGGGTTTTGAACTCGGCTCTTCATGCTTATGTGACAAGCTTCTTACTGACTAAGCTGTCACTTTTAATGTGTAAACTTTTTTTTTTTTTTTTAACATTTTTAAATTTGTTTTTGTTTTTTGTTGTTGTTTTTTGTTTGTTTGTTTGTTTGGTTTGGTTTGGTTTTTTTCGAGACAGGGTTTCTTTGTATAGCCCTGCCTGTCCTGGAACTCACTCTGTAGACCAGGCTGGCCTGGAACTCAGAAGTCTGCCTGCAAAAATTATTTTTAAGACTTATTTATTTTATGTATGTGAGTATACTGTCACTGTCTTCAGACACACCAGAAGGAGGGCATCAGATCCCATTACGGATGGTTGTGAACCACCATGTGGTTGCTGGGAGTTGAACTAGGACTTCTGGAAGAGCAATCAGTGCTCTTAACCGCTGAGCCATCTCTCTAGCCCATATGTAAATTTTAAACTTTAAGTCATTTCATTTTTTTTGTAAGTAGTGACATTTTTAAAATCTAAACATTTTTATAGTAGTTTCTAAGTTTACAGACCAAAACAGGGAAACAAAGACAATTTAATTATTCATGTAAGTGTAGTAATTTATCCTTCAATAATGTCATGATTCTGGAATTGGGGACCTAGTTCACTAGTAGATGCTTTGAAGATCCTAGGTTCACTTTGAAGGCCCAAGGTAGATTTGATCCTCAGTTCTGGTGTTGGGGTTAGGGGAATGACACCAAAACCAACCAAACAAATTAAAAAAAAACCTCAGACTTTTTCTTGAGATGAGAACTTATGGAGGTGTTTTTTGCTTTTTTTCTCTCTAAAACCATTAATAAAGACAGCAATACTTTTTTTTTCTTTCTTTCTCAGTCTTCTAAATGTTAAGATTGAGAGATTGGAGAAAATAGTATTTTGATACCTATAGTTTAGTTAACTTGTGGTTTGAATGTACTGTTGCCGGGCGGTGGTGGCGCACGCCTTTGATCCCAGCACTTGGGAGGCAGAGGCAGGCGGATTTCTGAGTTTGAGGCCAGCCTGGTCTACAGAGTGAGTTCCACGATAGCCCGGCCTACACAGAGAAACCCTGTCTCGAAAAACCTAAAAAAAAAAAAAAAAAAAAAGAAATGTACTGTTTTTGGCTATAGAGATGGTTTAGTGATTAACAACACTTGCTGTTGGTTCTAAGGACCTGAGTTTGGTTCCCAGCATACGTGTCACACAGTTGGAAGGAAGCACAGATTCTACTTTCTGTTCTTTACTGGGATTAACAATAGTAAACAAAATATAGTCATTTAAAAATATGGTTTTTTTGTATATGTACTATTTGTACATGTCCCTGTGAGTTTGTCTTGACTCTAGTTTCAGGGATTGGGTGCGCTCTTTGAATCTTTCCAAGTATCTGCACACAGATTTCATACATACAAACTGACACATAGCAATAAAAGTAAAAAATAAATTGTTGTTTAAATCAAATTAGTCCACAAATAAAAATACCTGCAGTGAAGCGTTTTTAAGTTTTAAAAAATATGTTTCTTCAACAGGTTTCAATAATCCAGGAACTTGTTACTAATTATGAAGCTTCTCTTAAAATGAATGGCTTTTTAGCCCTTATGGTAAGTTTAACCTAGACTAAATTGAAATTTTATTGCTCATTTCAATCTAATTTTAATACAGAAAAGCTATTTAGAAAATCCTATAGAATGCTTACGGTATGGGATAATTTCTTTAGGTTCTTCATGTGTTTTTTTCACATTGCACTTGGAGTTTGGAGTTTTTTGTTTCTTGATTTCTGAATTAAAAAAAAAAGAATGTTTTCCCTGTATGCATGTTGCTCCATGGAAGCCAGAAGAGAGCACTGGATTCCTTGAAACTGGAGTTTCAGACAGTTGTGAGCTGCCATGTGGATGTTGGGACTTGAACCTAGGTTCTCTGGAAGAGCAGCAAGCAAGTGCTCTAAATTCCTACCTCCAAACCATCACCTTCAAGTATTTTAAGACAAAAGTCCAAACGTTATTTTACCTGTGAAGACCTTAGTATGCATTTTTGTTTAAAAAAACACATATGTAATACCTGTCCACATTTATATTTTTCTCCCACTGTCCAAAATTGATGTTTAATTGGTTTATTTTAATCTAGATCTAGTTAAGGCCCATGGTTTACATTTGATGGTTTTTGTGTACTTTTAATGCATTGTATGATCTCTCCTTCCTTTTAAGATAAAATGCCTTTTGTCAAAAGCTCGTTTGTTTTGTAGACTTTCTCATTGTTTTCTTATTTTCCCATAGATTTGGCTGATTTCTCTTGGTATCACTGTCTTTTCCTGTTGTTTCTATTTCATGATTAATAGATTTCAGTCTGTTTGAATACTTCACAGATGGTGCCTTGTGTTGCAGATTGTATCATATCAGAAGGCTTGCAGCATTCTCATTATCTCTGATGCTGGGTTTCTTATCAGGCAGATGTGCTGTTACGAAGTTCCTCTGACCTAAGGATTTAGGCAGCCGAGGATCCCTTATTTCATTCTTACTCCCCATTTATTAGCTGGGCAGGGCAGGCTATCAGTTGAACTGAGGGCCTTATTTATGCTAGACAAGTGATATGCCACTGATTTAAACCCCAGTTCTGAATTTATTTATTTATTTATTTTTAATTTTTCGAGACAGGGTTTCTCTGTATAGCTCTGGCTGTCCTGAAACTTACTCTGTAGACCAGGCTGGCCTGGAACTCAGAAATCCTCCTGCCTCGGCCTCCCAAGGACTGGGATTAAAGCATGCACCACCACTGCCTGGTGCCTGAATTTATTTTAAGAAACCTTCCTTTATATACTTTGGTCTCCTGAATTATTATCTCCTGATAGCATATGTGAAAGATAAATATTTGATTTTTTGTTCTTACTTGCATTTTTCCTACTTAATTTTCTATTGCTATGACAAAACACCTTGACCAAGGTAAGTTCTAAAACAATACAAAAACAGCAAACATTTAATATGGTTTTATGGGAATGTCATGGGCTTTGAAACTTAAAGCCAGGTCCTCTAAAAGGTCACACCTCCTAATTCTCTCAAATAGTTTAGCAACTGAGGATCAAACATTCAAATATATGAGTATATTGGGGCCCATTCTCATTCAAACCACTACAGCTTTCTAATTTATGCTTAATGTGTTTACATTATTGTATTGTCATTTGATTAGTTGGCTACATATACTAGGATATCTTCTGTTAAGATAATACTAGTAAATTCATTCTGCCTCACTGTAAACGTATTTGCCATTCTGCAGGCCATTTGATTGCTTCTTTAGTACAGGATAAGGAGCAGGATAGAACTCAGATAATGTATGTTACGTGGCTGCTTTTGTTAGTTGACTTTGGGCTGTGTACCCTAATCTTGTATTTCTGGCATATCAAGAATTTTTATTTTTTTAATCTCATGGAGTATATTCTTGAGTCATAATCTTTTTCACTTTACCATATTTTTCATCAGAGCCAGGATGCTCTGGCTGTGTTAAAGCTTATACTATGTGTCTTAGGGTTTTACTGTTATGAACAGACACCATGACCAAGACAACTTTGTTTTTTTTGTTTGTTTGGTTTGTTTGTTTTTTTGAGACTGGGTTTCTCTGTGTAGCCCTGGCTGTCCTGGAACTCACTCTGTAGACCAGGCTGGCCTAGAACTCAGACCACCTACCTCTGCCTCCCAAGTGCTGGGATTAAAGGCGTGTGCCACCACTGCCCAGCCCAAGGCAACTCTTAAGAGGACATTTAGTTGGGGCTGGCTTACAGGTTCAGAGGTTCAGTCCATTATCATCAAGATGGGAGCATGGCAGCTTCCAGGCAGGTATACAGGAGGAGCTGAGAGTTCTACATCTTTATCTGAGGGCGGCTAGGAGAAGACTGTTTCAGGTAGCTAGGACAACGGTATTAAAGTCCATGTCCACAACAACACACATATTCCAACAAGGCCACACTTCGAAATAGTGCCATTCCCTGGGTCAAGCACAAACCATCACACTATGCTAATTGAGACAGTTAGACGCTAATGTGGTAACTCTTGTAAACTTGGAACACATTCCTCTGCTTCTGTTGTCTGTTTGCTAGGAGCATATACACATGTGGGCAATGTGTAATGTGGCAGTTCTTGCTTCTGCTGAAGTCATGTTGTGATAGGTAGGTAGTTTCTTCTCCTAGATACTTTTTTTGGTTATTTTTCTAGTTCACTGCATTTTGCTTTCAGCAAGAATTAGATAGATTGCTTTTTCTCTAGCACCATTTATTTGGAAGAAGTTAGGGGTTAGAAGTCTCTTAAATTACCATTTTATTACTCTATATGGCTGTTACCTTTTGATCTTGATGTTTCAGAGTCATACCTCTTTCTGTTGAGACTGATCATTTTTGCTAAGCTTTTGTTCTTAATAATAGCAATCGATTTCATTCTGAATTGGGGAGAGAAAACTTAGCATTCTTCCTATAACAATTTTAATATTTGTTTGATTGTAGATAATGGGGAAAAGGAACCCCCGACAACTCTAATTTGGGTCCAGTATTTCCTGGCACAGCATTTTGATAAACTTGGACAGTATTTTCTGGCTTTGGAATATATTAATGCTGTGATTGCTAGTACTCCAACTCTAATAGAATTATTCTACATGAAAGCAAAAATTTACAAGGTAAATTTTTAATCTTGATTTTTGAATAGTTGGAATTGGGTCATTTTTAAAAAAAGACTTGAAGTAGCAGTAACTCCTAGGATTTGCTGGCAGTTATTTCTATATTCTAATAATCCTAAAGAATTCTCTATAGTGTAACCAATGTTAGCCATTTGGTTCAGTTCTTAGTGAAATCATAATTAACTAATTTTTAGGTAAACTGACAAAATCATGTTAAACTTGGAACCCATTTTTATACATTGTTTCCCATTTCCATAGACTCCTTTTCTCTTGCTCCTAAATGGTTTTTCCTAATGCCTCCTCTCCCACAGCATATGGGTAATCTCAAAGAAGCTGCACAGTGGATGGATGAAGCACAATCTTTGGATACAGCCGATAGATTCATCAATTCCAAATGTGCCAAATACATGCTTCGAGCAAATATGATAAAAGAAGCAGAGGAAATGTGCTCCAGGTTCACAAGGGTAGGGAAAAACATATAAGTATGTAATTGCCTGAATTGAAAATTGAAGTTCTCTGATTTAAGTTTGTCATTAAATTCCTAAGAATACCTATTTTTAAAAATCTCATTAATCTATGTTCTAACTATGGCTTCTTAATTTGATGTTTTTGTGTGTGCGTGCTCCTGGTTTCAAAATTCAGTTTGTGCTGAGTATGGTGGTACATACCTGTAATCCAAGCATGCAGGAGGCAGAAGCAGGCCAATCTTTATGAATTCAAGGCCAGGCTGGTTTTCATAGTGAGATCCAGGGTTGCATAATGACACCCTGCCTTAAATAATCTTTAAAAACTTAGTTCGTATCTCAAATTTGTCTCCTTTATACTGTTTGATTTCTCTTTCATTTTCTATTAAGTCATCTTCAGAATTGCTCAAATTTCTTTCTGTATATCTTCTGTGGCAGTTTTAAATTTAAGTTGTCTAATTGTTTGGCTAAATACTTGTCCTATATTTTCCTCCTTTATCATCCCTATTGTTATATTTTAATAGATAAGATATTGGTTTTGATAAATAAGCTAATGAACAGACAGAAGCTCAAATAGATCAAATATATTGGAACGTGATATGTAGTATAGTCTTTTAAATAAGATGAAGGGTGCACATACACTGCACATCACGTGTCGATGGACTAGAGAACTAAATATAGAAAGAAACTCTTCAGTATTGGAAGGATACAGCAGGAGTCTGTTTAGGCTACAGATAGTTCTTCATGCTTGAGGGAAAGCATTCTTATTTCAAAGGACAAGACATCATAGATTTAGGTTTATTGTCTTAGGATTTATATTGCTGTGAAGAGACACCATGATTATAGCAACTATTATAAAGGAAAACATTTAATTGGGCTGGCTCACAGTTCAGAGGTTTAGTCCATTGTCATCATACTTCGAAATATGATAAATAAAGCAAAGGAAATGTGCTCCAGGTTCACAAGGGTAGGGAATAACATATAAGCATATAATTGCCTGAAGTAGGAAAAATTGAAGTTCCCAACACCTAACACGTGTTAGGTGATCATACACGTGATGCTCTGGCCTTCTCAGACACCCATACACCCATGATTAAAAATACAATAAATCTCTTAAAAGAAAAAAAAAAAAAGAAATCCTAAGAATTCACTGAAACAAATGTCTAATACACTAAATGAGACATTGATACCTAGTAAGAAAACCTATTTACAAGTTAACGATCTGATTTTTAGTTAAGATGAATAATCTCATCTTAAAGATAGACATTAACAGCAAGAAGAGCTCAGTGTTAGATGACAGTAGGGTACTACTGTTGTCCTGTGGTGCTGACGTAGCATTGGTATTTCCCACCCCACCCCCACCCCTACCCGTGCACACCTGCATGCTAGAAATGTTAACTAGATTCTAATTGTGGGGTTTTTGTTGTTGTTGTTTTTGTTTTTTGGTTTTTTGGTTTTTTGGTTTTTCAAGACAGAGTTTCTCTGTGTAGCCCTGGCTGTCCTGGAACTCACTCTGTAGACCAGGCTGGCCTCGAACTCAGAAATCTGCCTGCCTCTGCCTCCCAAGTGCTGGGATTAAAGGCGTGCACCACCACCGCCCGGCTCTAATTGTATTTTTATACTTAGGAAAACCCTTTTAATTTAGAAGCTACAGAATAGCATTGCTTATTGTCAAATAATACTACTTAGAAAAATGTTCTAGAAATATAAATGTAAAGAAGAAAATAAAGTTAAAAGATACTGTAAGGAAGGGCAGAGGAAAGGAGTAATTCACAGAAGTGGAAAATGGGATAGCTAAAACGTGTCTTCTCTAGTACTCAGCAAAGCACTAAGCATTTTGTACTCATAAAAATAGACTGAATTTTAAGTCTGACATGATTAATTATTGGCAGATGGTTTGATGATTTTTATACACACACATACACAATGTATTCTCTCACTCGTTCACTCTCAGCTTTTATTAAAGAAAACTCATTTGCTATAAAAATAACCTTTTTCTTTTCTTTGTTTTAGATGAATTGACCTGATATACAATATTTGCAATAGTGCTAGTGATTTACTTATTTATAAAGCAAAATAGAAAAATAGCTTTAATGCTTCTGAGTACTAAGCTAAGTACTTTATATACATAATTTCATCTAATTAACAGTTTTGTGTATCATCATCTATATGATACAATTAAAATGTTTAGAAGTCAAACACTGCCCTGGCCAAAATACCTTGCTAGTTGTTATTTGGAGCCAATACTCTGCATTGGGAGTCTTGATTCTAAGCCCATATTTTTTTGTGCTAAATTGGAGTCAACATTAGGTAACCATAGCTGAAACTACAGTAAGTAGTGTTTCTGAAACTGAGATGTCATAGACTCAGTAGCATATACAAAATGGTACAAGCCGTATTGGGAAAGGGTTAGTGATGGATATTAGGAGAAAAATAAGTCAGAAAAATAGTAATATTGCTTATGTTCACATAGCACATATTCAGGTGTCTGCTGTTTTACAGAAAAGTAATTGAAGCTTAGAGAAAATACTCAGACCATCCTTGGTCATGCTGAGTAGTACTGTGGTTCAGTGTCCTTTCTATTACATCGTCACAGATGTCAAGATTAGAAGAGACTAAAACAAGCATAAGAATCATTAGGCTTTTAGAGAAAAACACTGTCTGGAAGGTGAATGTAGGGATTAAAAGATACAGATGCACGTAGCCAAACATCTGGACTGAGCATGGGGACCCCAATGGAGGAGTTAGGGCAAGGACTGAAGGAGCTGAAGGGATTTGCAACCCCATAAGAAGGACAACAATATCAACCAACCTGACCCCCCACCCCAAAGCTCCCAGAGACTAAACCCCCAACCAAAGAGTACACACAGTGGGGACCCATGGCTTCAGCTGGATATGCAGCAGAGGATGGCCTTGTCTGCCATCAATAGGAGGGGAGCCCCTTGGTCCTGTGGAGGGTTGATGACTCAGGGTAGGGGAATTCCAGAGCAGGGAGGTGAGAGTGGGTGGGGGAGGGGCCACCCTCATAGAGGCTGGGGAGGGGCCAAGGGATAGGGGATTTGTGGAGGGGAAACTGGGAAGGGAGGGTAAGATTTGAAATTTAAGCAAATAAAGTAACCAATAAAAATTAATTCATAAAATTTAAGTTAAATTTCAGTCCAGCAATTTAAGCAGACAACTAGCATTTATCTTCAGGGGCATAGGAGAATGAGAAACAGGTCAGCCTGCAAGTGAATGAGTGAAATGTTCACATTTACAGATTATAGCTTAGAATACAGCTTAGAATTATAGAGAATTACAAATGCTTGTTTAGTAGTTCTTATGGCCAGGTAGTGGTGGCACACACCTTTGATCCCAGCACTTGGGAGGCAGAGGCAGGCTGATATTCTGAGTTCGAGGCCAGCCTGGTCTACAGAGTGAGTGCCAGGACAGCCAGGGCTATACAGAGAAACCCTGGTCTCGAAAAACCAAATACAACAACAACAAAAGAGTAGTTCTGTATGGTAAACTTTTACGATGAAATAATTGTTTTGTGAAGATACATCATCAGAAAATGGAAAATATACTTAGCTATAAAGGAGATTAAGGTATATCTTAGGTCTTTTAAAAATCTGGAGATAGTATATTTTTAGACTGTTTTGTTTTTTTGAGACAGGTTCTTGCTGTATAAGCTCATGGTAGCCTTACATGCCATGTTCTTGCCTTCACCTCCTAAGCATAGGGAAGTTTGAGACGTTTAATGAATTCAAGAATTGAGGATAATAGAAAGTGGGCTAAAAGGGGACAAAGACTGAAAATGTTTTTATAAATATACTTCGGTTATCTTTCTTGAAATCACACAAATATGTTTAAAATAAATATATTCCAACTGATGACAAAAATAATGATGCCCTATATTGAAGCTAAGAACATATATTATAAAGTTCTAAATACTTACTTTTAAGCCTGAACTAACAAATATTTGTAACAAATCCAGGGATCGTCTGTCTCATTGTGCCTCAGGCTGGTTTTGAACTCAAAATCCTCCTGCCTCAGTCTCCTAGGTCCCGGACTGACGGGCATGCAGCACCATGCCCAGTGTTGCTTGGCTTTAAAAGCATGTGGCAGAGGAGAGCTAGAGAAGTAGAAGACTTGTTATGAGACCCCACGCGCATGAACACAGAAATAGCTTAGCCCACAGGAGGGAGGGTGGGAACCTGAAAAGGTACTGAGAGGTGTAAAAGTATTAGGTCTTTGCAGTAGTGACCTTGAGTCAGCAAGAAAATGCTGACTAGCAGAAAGAAAACAAGGGTGAAAAGAAGATGTTATTGTTTTAAATAGTCAAAAATAACAGCTTTAATGCTTAAAAATAGTCTTAGTAATCTGGAGTCTGTTCTGTAAAAGTAGTGACCACTCACTCCGGTGGAGCTGAGTAAGTAAAACCACTGAGAAGGGCTGCAGAGATGACTCAGTGAGGAAGGTGCTTGCTGCCAGGACCTGCAAGTAGATCTTTAAGCCTCAAAGGTAAAAGAAAAGCATTAGCTCCTCCAAATTGTCCTCTGACCTCCAAAAGTGCTGTGCCTTGTATGTTATACACATACACAAACATATGAAATAAGTTAATAAATGGTTAAAAATATCACAAGCCTTAATGTCATGTTCATTGCTAGTTATTGGCATCATAATACTTGTGGTCATAGTTGGGAAAGAAAAGGTGACTTTTTCTTGTCAGGATTTGAACTCAAGGCTTTAAATTTAAATGTACTTTTTAAAAATGTGTTTTATTGCTTGCTACCTTATATTTATGCAAATTTCCATTTTAGGAAGGAACATCTGCCATGGAAAATCTAAGTGAAATGCAGTGTATGTGGTTTGAAACGGAGTGCATTTCTGCCTATCAACGCCTGGGGAGATACGGGGATGCCTTGAAAAAATGCCATGAAGTAGAAAGGGTGAGTTGTTAGGGTGTGGATTCTCATTTCATCCGTAAGTGACAAGAAAAACAGGTACAAGTCTTCACTGGATCACCTGCCTCTTCTGACTGACTTTGACACCTTCATTTGAAAACAATTCTTTAGTATTGTGAGCAGTGTGGAGTAAATGATTACTTTTTGATACTTTTGACATGTTTGTTTATGTATTCTTTTTTCTGAAGAGAAAAAAAACAATTTAGTAAAAGCAGTTTTTGCTATCATATATTCACATATATTCACAGTTTCTCTTCCCTGATCCGGCCATTAATTTTTCATCAGCAGCCTAAGAGGACGCAGAGCTGGTGGCAACCTCTTTTCCCCTTAAGCGTCAGGATCTGGTCCACAGTCAGCCTCTCTCCGGTTCGTCTTCCCAGGATGTTTGTTGTCACGTTTGGTACCCTGTACATGGAATGGCCAGTCTGCAGGCTTATTTTATTACTTGCTTTGAGAATTGTTTGTGTGATATGCCTTAGTGAGGGCACTTTTCTTTTCCTTTGTGTGAATTTTTGTTTTCCTGTTCTTTGTCATCTCTGAAGCACTCTCCTTCTACATGGACCACAGGAGGAAAGGAGCCGCAAATGCACCCCTGAGGCAGTCCTCAGCAGCCCTCAGTTGTGGGGCACTCGGCACCACTCTTCCCCTGCTGACGCAGTATAAAACCACAGGCGTCGTAGTCAGGTGAGCCTGATGTCTGCACCGTGGCAGTCACTTTGGCCTTCTTCCCACATAAAACTCCTGAGGTTACCCAGAAGAAGGCTCTGTCTTAGGGGGTGGCTTTCGATGGGAATTGGAACTAGGATTATACCAGAACCTTTATAGAAATCACCAAAGTTTGCCTTGGTTTTTATTTTTCTTGTCCTTTAAACTTATGTTTCTAGGGGAAAGACTTCTCATTTTCTCTTTGAGAATTATAAGCCTCGTGGTTTGTATGTTAAATATCCAAACATAGTTTAAATCAGGTACCTATTTCTGTGGTGAAATTGTAGGACAAAATTAGGACTGGTGGTGCAGGCCAGAACTCAGGAGGATCATAAGTTTGAAACTAGTGTGAGTTGCAAATGGTATTCAGGGTCAACCTAGGTGACACAGTGAGACTGTGTCACAACAAAAAAGGGAAAGAAGATGGTTTGGTGTATAAATGTGTTTGTTGTACAAGCCTAGTGACTTGAATTCAGGTCCCTGGGTCCCTAACACCTGAACATGGTGGTGTGTGTCTGTAACCCCAGGACTCCTGTGCTGAGTTGGGAAGTGGAGGAGATGAAGTGGAGACAGGAAAATCCTGTGGAACATGTGGGCCGGCTAGCCTGGAGTACACAGACAGCAAGAGAGGCTGGAGTGATGTCTGCCTCAGCCAGAGCGCTGACTCTTGCAGAGGACCGGTGTCTGAGTCCCAGTGCCCACATGGTGGTTTATAACCATTCTTCACTCTAATTCCAAGGTACCTGGTGCCGTCTTCTGACCTTCATGAGCACCACACATGCACATGATACACAGGCATACATGTGGGCAAAACACACACACACACACACACACACACACACACACACATACACACATACACACATAAAGTAAATACATGGGAAAGAACCAGCAGAACAAAAGGAAGTGGAATGTGAGAACCCAGTTTACCCTCTTATTTCCATATGTGTCTCATGGTATATATATGCCATCATATACAAATGTGAACACAAACCATAACACATAAAAGAACAAAAGCTAGCGGCAAAAAATACTGAATATCAGTACTTTGTGTCACTGCTCCCTGGTGTCTACCGGTTAAAAAGCGTCCTGCTTGTTAAAGACATTTCATGTACACCATTGTTAGTGGGATGTAACTCTTTACTAAGCATTTACAGACCAGTACTTTGAGCAGGGATGCAACTAGAAACCTACTTACTTTTCTGTAGAAGTTTAATTTAATGTAGGATTGTTACAGTTGGAACCTGCCCCAGTCTGCTGGGTGGTAAACTGGGACCAGGGGACCTGAAAGAGAGAACTGGGGGACAAGGGTACATGAAGAAGGACAGCAAGTCAAGAAGTCTGATCAAGCTGTCGAATTTTTTTTCCCCCACACCAGGTTATATAGACATAGAAGCAGGATATGGGAAGGGGGACGACTTAGGGTCTCTTTGTTTCTGGGGAGTGCAGGTGTTATCAGGAGGAGTACAGATGTTCTCAAAAACAGGATATTGGCTGACTAGGTCATTAATGTTTAAGCAAGGTTGCTCTTAACAGGAACCTTTGTGATTTAAGTCCCACTCTTCTTAATTCTTGTCTTGCTTTATGATTTTCAGTATTTCATAGATTGCCAGATTATGTTAAATATATCTTCTGTTACTGTGTATCATTAAGTTTATAGTGACTTTGGCTGAGTAACATGAATGAAATTCTTAAATTCTTATGACTTCTAGTTCAAAAACCAATTTAATTGGAAGAAAGTATATTTGAAGGAAAGGGTTACATTAATTACCAGAGATTAAAATTTAGAAATCAACACCCTCTGGTCATGTGGTATAATTATTTTTATTTAAAAAAAACTGTCTTTATTCAGAGTTTGCTATTGGCATTTCACTCTATGAAGAATCTGAAACATAAGAAAAGTGCCACTTCTCATGTCACTTGTAATGATTATATTAACTAAAAATAAAAAACTTTAACTTATAAATAATATGTATATTTTACATATATGTAGAAATATGTTTAAAAAAAAGAAATATGGGGGGTGCAAAAAAAAAGAAATATGTTTAGTTTAAATAAGTACACTAAATAATGGCTGATTTCTAATAAAAATTAATACATTGAAAGAATATTAATATCATTGGAAAGATTTAAGAGTATAAATTTCAGACTTGGATGCTGGGGAGATGTCTTAGTGGTTAAAGTACCAGTTGTACGTGCATGAGGTCTGAGTTCACATACCCAGCACTGACACAAAACCAAACAAATAGCAAAAACCAGGCACACTGGCACACATCTGAGGGCATGAGACAGGCAGACCCCTGGGGCTTCCTAGCTAGGTAGTCTAGCTGAAAATAGTAAGTTCCAGGGTCAGTGAGTGACCTTGTCTCAACAACTGAAGTGGAGGTGGGCAGATAAAGATACCCTGCCTTCAACATCTCTTCAGGAACCCACAGAAAAAATTGTACACACACACACACAGCACTTGCCTTGCTAGCATGAGGTCATGAGTTTGGGTCCTCTGAATCCATGGAAAAAGTATGGTAGAATGATGTGCTTCTGTAATCCCTGCGGTGATAGAATGAGTTGCAGAGACAGGTGGATCCATGGAAGCTACTGGGTCTGCTAGCCTGATCAACATGGCACATTTCTGGCCAGTGAGAAACTCTGTGTCAATCAAAAGCACCTGAGAACAGACATCTGAGGTGGTTGTTCTCTGACCTCCGTGCATATATCATGTTCTCCTGCATCTTTAAGAATGCCCAATGCCCACATGTGCACATACAAAAGTATAAAATTCAAAGATGATTTTTTTTTCTGGAGACAGAGTCTCACTATGTATGTATTCCTGACTTTCATGTAGACCATATGTAGCCCATGTTGGCCCTAAACTCAGAAATCCCACTGCCTCTGCCTCTTGAGTGCTGAGGTTAAAGGCGTGTACCACCACACGCATCTTTCAAACATGATTTATAACTACTTCATAAGGGAATTTATACCCTGCTTCTTATATTTTAATAAAGAAATAAATACAGATCACAAATATAATTTTGCATTTTACCTTTTAAATAAAAGTAAAGCCAAGAACAAGGAACAGGTCTTCTTTGCTTTGACAATTTCAGTCAAGACCTCTCATTAAAAGCAGTTTCAACTTCCACATGCTGTTGTGGCTTCTTAGAAATTGGAGTTGAAATTTTAGCATTCTGGAATGGTCTATAGTAGCCTTTCTGTCTTCATTTTGGCCTTCTCAGGGGATTTTAAGATGACCTGTAAAGGTCATGTGGCCCAGTCCAATCTGATGTTTAAGTTTTTTAAAACAAAACAGCTGTCTTCAAAGTACTGAATATAAACTTACGTTTACAACAACATTCTAAATTATTTTTCTTTTTCTAAATACTGACTGGGATCTCTTTTTAGTGTACTGGCTTATATTTGGGTCAGGGCAATATATAGTGCATATAATATATTATTTCTTACTGTTTATTCACTCTAGGATTTCTGGCAGAGTAAGACATGTTGCATCTTTTTAAGTTCTCACAGGCTTTATAATCACAGATTCTTTAGAGGAAAAGGGTTTTTTCTTTCCTTCCTTCCTTCCTTCCATCCATCCATCCATTCCATCCATCCATCCATCCTCTCATGCAGTACATCCGACTGCAGTTTCCTCTCCCTCCACTCTTCCCAGTCATGTCCCCTCCCCATTTCACAATTTTTAAGAATGGACATTTTGTTGTTTTCTCTGTTTAAGCTCTTAATTGTCTCAGCCAAGGATTCAGAGACATAATAGACAGTGGAGTGGCTAAAAGAGAGCGTCACACAGTTCCTGAATAAAGTCGGATTCTAAAGTTTTGATTTAGCCTTTCCTAATTCCTTGTCAACTAGTCTTAAGTCAAGCCCATTTTTTTTTTTTTTTTTTTTTTTTTTCTGTTTTGTTCAGAGAGGGTCTTGCTGTGTAGTCAGTGCTAGCTTCAAAGTTCATAGTCAAGCCTAATTTTGACCATCTGCCAACAATGGCTGCCGGGCAGGGGAGAAAGGGGTAAAGATTATGTATTTAGTTGCTTCTGCAGTACTCCTGTTTATTCTAAAGCAAAATATCAACAAATCATAGCTGCAGTATTCTACTTTTTCTGATTTTATCTAGGATTTTAATTTTTTTTTTAAACAATCAAAAGCTATATGGAGTAAGTAAACACCCAGGTTTGCCTGTGGTCGAGTGGTTCTAAGACACAGTGGAAAAACTGGGAAGACTTCTGGTAAACTGGGCGAAGTTGGTCACCCGGTTTATGGAAGACATCAACTGGAGAGAGGCAGCCTGTGGGCTGTTACTGATAAAGAGGTGGATTAAGTGTTTGTGGTTCCAGATTCCTTCTGAAGTGTGGCTTAAAATCCATGTCGACTGATACTTCTAGGAATATATTTTGAAGCATGTCATCACTCACGTGTTTCTCAACTTAAATAATGTTGTACAGTCCCTTAGATGTTTTCATTTTTCTGTGTTTCATGACTTAGCATTGCTCTTTCCCTTAGCCAACTGTGTTGGATTTCAGTATGTTACTTTTATGTAAGCCTGGTTTACATTAAGGAAAAGCACTTACACCATTATGTATGTTAGCCTTTGATTTTTAAAAAATAAATTGATGTCATTACTTACTAATTTGTCTCTGAAAACTTAGTTTTCAAATATATCATTAAAACATGATTTTCTAATAAGTGAACTAATATGAAATGTTTATTTTTTTCTTGTTGCTTGTCCTCTGTGTTATACTTTTATTCTTTTTTAGAATTCTTTTCTTAAACTCTTAGGTATTTAGTGTGATTCTATGTATATATAACATGTTTCTAATTACCAAGATAACTAAAAATATCAAGTGTTTAGGAATAATTGTTAAAATGTGTCCTCTACATAGTTACTAGACCGCCCTGCCCTCACTATCCCTCCTCCCCCGAGGGACTATCAGACACTCTATTTTTTATAGAGTCTGGAGAGACCAAAGTGGAGTGAAGAAGCAGAGGTACAAACATACGTAGGGGAGAAAACTAAATTATAAAATTGTCTTGTGTACATATTGGAGGTGAATTTTCTTCATTTCATGAAAGCAATTACTACTTAAGCTTTGAGGTTGGGGTGGTAAGTCCTTTGGAAATTATATGAAAGTATTGAGCTTACTTCTTAGAAAGAAGTTACTATTTTTGTTATTACGAAGACTTAAGAATTTATTGAATATGCATGTTAATGGGAGCTTCTTCACTGAGAAAAAGTTATAATGCTGCCCTTGTAATAGCACTTTACTAATGATAGTAAGCTTTAAAATATGTTGTTTGATCAATCACCTTAAGAAACTGCTATATAGATTTATCCCTACCTTTGATGAAATAATTAAGGCACTAAGGAATCAGAGACTTGTGCCTGATAAGCTCCTTCCTTCCAGTTGGTAGGTACTCTGCTGTGTGTTACACTCTGTAGGGAGGAGGCTTAAAGATGGTGAGTCTTGAAGAGCTCAGGGCCGAGTAGATAAGTCAGATTTGTAAACATTTAGTGTGAACCTGTATGCAGTTAGTTTCAGAGTTGTGTTTATTTCTGACTTGCTGGTTTTTATTGGAGTACAGAGGTAAACTACGTCAACATAACCAATTTCCAGGGTTAAAAGATAATCCAATACTTCTTTTGTCAACATAGAGTATCATCACAAATTACGATGTCAGGAAATAGGGTGGATTCTGATTATAGAAGAGCCTGTTAAGTTGAGATCAGCTGTGTTCAGAGTTTTGCAGCTGTAAAAATGACGCTGTAAGTTAAATGCATCCAGGTGAAACTGTGCCTTTATTGTTCTGGAGACTTTTTTTATAGTTTTTCTTTTCTATATAGTTTTCTTTTAAAAGGTAAAAGTTATTGACATAAATGTAAGGCATAATCTTGTGGTTTTGTTTTTAAGCATTTTCTTGAGATAACCGATGATCAGTTTGACTTCCATACATACTGCATGAGAAAGATGACCCTCCGTGCTTATGTTGACCTCTTGAGATTAGAAGATACTCTGAGAAGACATACTTTTTATTTCAAGGCTGCTAGATCAGCAATTGAAATATATTTGAAATTACATGATAACCCTTTAACCAATGACAGCAAACAACAAGACATAGATTCAGGTAATGAAAAGATTAAAATGAGTACTAAACTTGAGAATATTATCAGATATTAACATATTACTTAGAAAAGTGTATCAACACATTTAAAGAGAAAAATATAATTTACCCTAATAATCATACACTATATACCTGATCAAATTGTCTTGTCTCACTCCAAATGTTTTTTTTTTTTGTTTTTTTGTTTTTTTTCGAGACAGGGTTTCTCTGTGTAGCCCGGGCTGTCCTGGAACTCACTCTGTAGACCAGGCTGACCTCGAACTCAGAAATCTGCCTGCCTCTGCCTCCCAAGTGCTGGGATCAAAAGCGTGCGCCACCACTGCCCGGCTCCAAATGTTTGTACAACTAAAATAACAATAAAAGACATGTTGTCAAATGGATATGAAGACTGTATTGGCTAATTGATACATTAGGAAAAAGCCAGAGAAACTTCAAATAAAGTTCCTGTTTATTTGAGGAGGCTGATGTTCTTTAGCTGATACATTTCCACCAAGTGAATGAGAGGACTTGCATATTCCACCTAATCCCAGTCTTAATGCCCAGCTGCACTCAAATTCTTTTTTTTGTTTGTTTGTTTGTTTTTTCGAGACAGGTTTTCTCTGTGTAGTCCTGGCTATCCTGGAACTCACTCTGTAGACCAGGCTGGCCTTGAACTCAGAAATCCGCCTGCCTCTGCCTCCCAAGTGCTGAAATTAAAGGCGTGCGCCACCACCGCCCGGCTGCCCTCAAATTCTTGATGTTTCTGCCTCAGGCTCTGTATAGGTAACATCAAGCACTGTCTTTTTTTGGTTTTGTTTTCAGTAACACCAGTTAAGAAAGAATATAAATGTCTATGTGCTGTTTTATTTTCATTAAATGGTAATGAAGCAAAGGCTTTTGAGGGCTGGTGAAATGGCTCAGCAGGTAAACTCTTGCCACATAAGCCTCATGATTTGAGTTTGATGCCTGGAACCCCCCCTGTAAAGGAAAGATCTAATTCCATTCCTCCGACCTTCATACATGCAGGAGGCCATGCACCCCCTTCTCAACCTCCTCTTTACCACTACTCTCACAAACACACTAATAAATGTTTTTAATTGGAACATTTTTATAATTATATATAATTAAATAAATTTATATATAATTAAATATATACTTTTAAAAGCTGTGAGTACCTCAGGAAAAATACATGTTCTTACAGCTTGTGTATTTGCTTTACTGAAAGTAAGGTTGCCTTTATTGCTTGTCCGTCACTGGAGTGCCAGTGTCCACACAGAGGTCCAGTATATAGTAGATAGGAAATTCAGGTTTCATTACATACATTCTCTCTCACCCTTGGAACATCCCAGGAGCATAATTGGTACAAGTTTTACAACTTGAAACTGAGGGGGATAAAATGATTTGCCTGTTATCTGTTGTGTGGAAGAGTGTATTTGTTTCCTGTTATTGTCATTAACTATGGTGGCAAAGGCAGCTAATAGATAAAGGGCTTATTTTAACTCACAATTCCAGGTTAGGATAATAGCGGGAAGACAAAGGCAGCAGGAACTTAAAACAGCTGGTCATAGCCACAGTCAAGAGCAGAGAATGTACACACAGCACTCAGCTCTTTCTCCTCTTTAATCAATGTGAGATCCAAACCCAGGAAAGAGTGCCACTAACTTCTCACCTCACTTAACATAATTAAGACAGTCTCCCACAGATGTGCCCATAAGCCAACCTAATCTAGACACTCTCGTGATTCTCAGTTGTTTCAAGCTGACACAAAATTATCACAGAGGCAGGGCTTAGTTGAAATTACTTTTAGTTATTAATGCAACAAACTTTTATTGACTGCCTTTTGTGTGCCATGTTTTAGATAGTCACAAACATACTTTCTAAAACCTTTTACATAGTTACCTCTCATTTCCTCCCCAAAGAAAGCTATATTAGTAGTGTATATTATATAAAAGACAAAAAATGAAATCTGACAGTCACATGTTTTGCACATTTGAATATTTATAGAAAATCTGTCAGCCAAAGAATTGAAGAAAATGCTTAGCAAGCAAAGAAGAGCTCAGAAAAAGGCTAAGGTAGAAGAAGAGAGAAAGCACACAGAAAGAGAACGTCAACAGAAAAATCAAAAGAAAAAAAGAGAAGAAGAAGAAGTAGTCACCAGTGGTCATAAGGAAGAATTTATTCCTGAAAAACTAGAAAGGGTGAGTTGAGTCTACAACTATTGTTCTATGGTAAAATTTATGCTATTAGATTCTGTTCTGGCCATAATGTATTTCAATGCTTAAATAAAAAAGAAGCTACTTGCAATATTTCAAGTCATATAAGAGCCACTGTGGTAATATGCAATGTCCAAAATACGCAAAAATTTGGCTAATGCTAATTATATTATAGAAATATTATAGGCCAGAGTAGGGGTCCTCTAAAGGTACGATCTAATTCCTAGTATGTATGTACATGGCAAAGGGAAATTAGGGCATCAAGTGAAATTTAAAGTTATAATAAATGGTCTTAAGATGAAAACTTTGAGTCAGGTTCTTTGCTTCCTGACTGCATGAATGAATGGGTCACTGTCTGCTTTTTGTGCTCTTTTCCTTCTGTTTGTTTTGTCCAATTCAAATGTGTTATTTCTGTTTTATCTTACTATATTTTATTTTATTATTATCCCTTAGAAGCCTGCTTATTTTCTAATGAGAGACAGAAAGGGAGTGGATCTAGATAGAGTGGAGATGAAGAGGAACTGGGAGGAGAGAAGGTGGGGGTGTATCTATAATCCGGATATATTATGTGAGGGGGAAAAATCTTTTCAATAAAAAGGAGAAGGGACAGTTGAGATTGGTGTGAAATGTCCATATGGCCCAGCCTGGTCAGACAGGACCTGTCGTAAGTAGAGAAAAGCAGACAAGGACAGGGCAGTGTGCTGTGAGAATGACTTAAGTGTTCTTGCTGCCTTCTAAAGTAGAAAGAGAGGGCCATGACCAAGGAATGTGGGTCACCTTTAGAAGTAGAAAAAGGTGTGGAATTGGATTCTTCCCTAGAACCCATGAAAGGGAATGCAGTCCTTCTGACTAATGAACAGACCAGTGTGGGACTTATAATCTATACAACTGAAAGGAGTTTTAAAAAAGACACCCAGTTGTTTGGAATTTGTAGCAGCAGTATAATAGTCTGTGAAGTCTAGAATCATGGGCTTAATCTGTTTTACTCTATAAATGGTTTTGGTGGTTTGAATGCTTGGCCCAGGGAATGGCACTATTAGGAGGCCTTATTGGAGGAAGTGTGTCGCTGTGGGGGTGGGCCTTGAGGCTCTAATGCTCAGGTTCCACCCAGTATGGAATGAGAGTCTACTCCTGGCTGCCTTTTGATCAAGATGTAGAATTCTTGGCTCCTCTAGCACCATGTCTGCCTGGATACTACCATGCTTCCCACCATGATGATAGTAGATTGAACTTCTGAAACTATAAACCAGCCCAAATTAAATGTTTTATGTGTAAGAGTTGCTCTGGTCTCTTTTCAGCTGTAAAACCCAAACCAAGACAATGGTCTAGCTCTAAAAACAGTACTTATCCCTAAGATTTTGTCAAAATATTAGTAGTTATTTTGGGACCAGATTTACAGGAATTTTTAACTTTGATTCACTCATTATAAATTTAATAGCCGGGCGGTGGTGGCGCACGCCTTTAATCCCAGCACTTGGGAGGCAGAGGCAGACGGATTTCTGAGTTAGAGGCCAGCCTGGTCTACAGAGTGAGTTCCAGGACAGCCAGGGCTATACAGAGAAACCCTGTCTCGAAAAAAACCAAAACAAAACAAAAATAAAAATAAATTTAATAAATATTTAAATTTTTTCATTACATTTTTTTCCAGTTACGATGTTTTCCTATTTATTTTTATATATCTGTATATGTAAACTTGAGGAGAATTTGACTTGTGTTAATCTACTTTTTAAATACAAAAGTTTTCCTTTCTGCTTCAAAATAGGTTGACAATCCATTAGAAGAGGCTATCAAGTTCCTTACTCCTCTAAAAACCCTTGCTGCTGATAACATTTATACCCACCTGCTGGCCTTTGAAATATATTTTAGAAAAGGTAACACATTGTTTTGAATTGAGGTTTGTATATGTCTGTTAATTGTTGTTTTGTTTTTCATGGTACAGGGAGTTGAACCCTCAGCCTCACATATGCTGGGCACGTGCTTTTTTGCTAAGCTACACACTCCTAGCCTTGAGTTCAGCTTCTAACCTTTATAATGTTGACTCTATTAGATACTAATTTTGTGATTTAGATCCATTTTTGGTTTTTAAAGCTTTATTTCAAACCTTCCACAATGGTTCAATTCTCTTTCACTTTCCTGCTCAAAAATTTGCTGGGCAACATAATAAAATATTATAATAAAATTTAGTGTGAGAGTAGTGTGAACAACCATACAGATTGTTTACGTGGGCTGGCGGGTTCTGTGTCAACACAGACTGCAGTCATTTGGGAGGATGGAGTCTCGCATGAGAAAATGCCCTCACCAGGCTGGCCTGTGGCATTTTCTTGATTGATGTGGAAGAGTCCAGCCCACTGTGGGCAGTGCTACCTACAGACTGGTGGTTCTTTGAGGTATAAGAAAGCAGGCTGAGCAAACCATGAGGAGCGACCCAGCAAGCAGAGTTCCTCCATGGCTTCTGCCTCAGTTTCAGCCTCGGGATTCCTGTCTTGAGATCTTCCTTTGACTCCCTGGATGATGAACTTCCAACTGTAAGATGAAGTAAACCCTTTCCTCCCCAAGTTGCATTTGGTCATATGTTTTTCACATCACAGCCTAATTATTTCATGTATGTGAAATAATTTTTAAAATTTTTCTTCAGAAAGCAAAAAGTTGTCTTGGATAATACAAATTAATTTTACATTTTTTTCATGTGTTTTTTAAAATTAAGTTCTTAAATTGAATTTAAGTGAAGATGACACAAACACTCATGCTGCATTTTTTGTTTTGTTTTTCTGGCACAGGGAAGTTTTTGCTAATGTTGCAGTCTGTTAAACGGGCCTTTGCCATTGACAGTAATGATCCTTGGTTACATGAATGCTTGATTAAATTCTCTAAATCTGGTAAGTAAAAGGAGGAGATAACTATGTGCATGCAACTAGGAGAAGCAAATATAAGCCATCTTCTGTTTAGCTGGACAGGGATGAGACTGCAGAGATCTAGCCAAACCAAACATTTGCCTGATACTCAAATGGTGGTATACCTGAAATTAAACAGTGAGATATATAAGTAGTGTGTTTTTGACTAGACTATTAATGTTCGAATTAAGCTTAACACCCTAAATATAAAAATCTTTCAGTTGGTTCCCCTCCAAGTACAGATGAAAAACAAATCCAAATGTTTTGTTTTTGTAGTGTCTAATCACAGTAATCTTCCAGACATTGTGAGCAGAGTTCTAGCTCAAGAAATGAAGAAGATATTTGTCAACAAAGATTTGCGCAGCTTTAATGAGGATTTTCTCAAACACAATGCTACCTCTCTTCAGCATCTACTTGCAGGTTTGTATTTGGAAAAGTATTCAGTCTAACTAATTTCCAAAGGAAAAAAGAAAATAGCACAGGACCATTTGTAGTTTTTAATTGATCAGAGTGTTCTTGTTAAAAAGGAGAATAGAGTAAGCAGCACTCTTGGATATGGTTCGCACAGTCACTTAGGAAAGTGATTTGTCTATCTTATTAAAAGTTACACATTAGGGGCTGGAGAGATGGCTCAGCAATTAAGAGTACTGCTGCTCTTGCAGAGGACCCCAGTTTAGTTTTCAGAGCCCCACAACCATCCTTAACTCCAGTTCCACCAGGGTGTCTAATGCTCTCTTCTGACTTATGTGTGCACCAAACATTCACACACACTACAAATAAAAATATTTTTTAAAAAAGTTGCCAGTAGTTTTCACCTGTAATCCCTGAGACTCCAGATGCTGATGCGGGAGGATGATAAGTTTGAGGCCTGCCTTAGTTAGCTATAGACACAGACCCTGACTCAAACCAGATTATTCCAAGCAAAGAAAGCTTTCAATGCAAACATATCTACTGAAATGTATGTAAATTTTGGGGAAAGATAATGAACTAAAATGTGTGTTCAGAGATACGGGAAACAGTAGTAAATGGTAGAATGGAATGCCAAAGCATTCAAAGCAGTGTTTATTCAAACGATTTATAATTTATAATAACAGTGAGTAACAGCCTTTTTTTGTTTTGAGATAAGGCCTCACGTAGCCCAGGCTAGCTTTGAACCTAGTATGTAGCTGAGTTTGGACTTGATCTTCCTGCTGTGATCTAAGTGCTGGAATTATTCATACCTGATTATAACTAACTCTTAGAATACATATGCAGAGATTAGCAAAAAATAAATCTCAACTGTATAAAAATCTTCCTGGGAAAAAGTCTGAAAGAAAGTTTGTACCAAAACTTTAACATTGACTTTGGATTATGAGTAAATTTTTTTCTCAAATCTTTATTGATCTTATGCTTTTTGGGTGTTTTTGTTTGTTTGTTTGTTTGGGTTGTTTTTGTTTTGATGAATTGTTTACTATTTCGTTGGCCTCTTAAAGCCACGGATAACCTAGAACTTCTTACTGCTTTTACATCCTGAGTACTGAGGTTATAGCTGTTTGCCACCACATCCAGTTTTATGCAGTGCTGGAGATGGAGCCCAGGCCTCATGCAAGTTAGGCAAGCATTCTACTAACTGGGCTACATTCCTAGCCTTGCTTTATTTACTTTTTGTCTTGAAAAGTTATTTGTATCCTGTCTTGTTATGGAAAGGATTTTTGGCAGCTTACACAAGTACCTAAAATGTCAAAGGCGGCATTAATGAAAACTAGGTGAAAGATGATGGAAAAGGAGTTGAAGATAAAATGAAGGACATGCCAAAAATAACTGCTCTACTTTATGCCATAGATAGATAGATAGATAGATAATAATTTTAATCTGAACTTTGTTATTAAAGCAAAAGTCTCCATTCTGACATATTTGGAAGAAATACTTACATTAATGAAAAATTAGTTTCTAGGCAGAAAGAACAGAGAAGAATTTCTCTTTAAGAACAGAGGACAGGCTGGAGAGATTGCACGGCTCTAAAGAGCAGATGTACATTGCTCTTGAGATGCTCTAATGATTTTCAGCATCTCATCAGCAGCTCACACCCACCTGTTAACTCCAGTTCCTGGGGGAATTCAACACCTCTGGCCTCTGTAGCTACCTGTACTCACATGCATAAATCCCTACACAGAGAAACACACATATCTTAAAAATAATTAAAAAAAAATTTAAATAGGTGAAAGTAATAATTTTTAGAAGATCAGGATAATGGAAAACATTTCTTTTTAATAATTGTGAGAAATTGTTTTTGAAATATTAAATGAAATTTTAAGGAAAATGTTTACCATAAAAGAATAAAACAAAGTCAAAAGACCATTTTGTAACTGTAAGTTAATATTATATAGCATTCTCAACAAATTACTGCCAAATAATGTACATTAATAAGGATACAGTGGGACTGTGAACATAGACCATATTTGTAGGACATGCATGAACTGGGTTTTGTTTTATTTTAAATAAGTTTTAAAAATTGCCTTCTTTATGATTATGGAACGATCTTTCTTTGAGTATATATTTTCATGACAATAATTTGTTCTGTAGATGCTTTACTTTAAGGTACTATGCTATTTAAAAGTGGTTCTAGCTGAAATGATTGATAGTACAGGATAGCCCTGTGCTTTTATATTTTGAATCACATCATTTCTAAGCACAGAAGTTGCCAAATTGGGCTTTTTTTCAGTAAGTGTTTAGTAACTGTGAAGGAAAAACTTTGATAATGTGTTTTGTTTTAAAATTTATTTTTTATCTTTTTATTTATTTATTTATTTATTTATTTATTTATTTATTTTTGGTTTTTCGAGACAGGGTTTCTCTGTATAGCCCTGGATGTCCTGGAACTCACTCTGTAGACCAGGCTAGCCTCGAACTCAGAAATCCGCCTGCCTCTGCCTCCCAAGTGCTGGGATTAAAGGCGTGCGCCGCCACCACCACCACCACCACCACCACCCAGCGTGAAATTTATTTTTTAAATGTTACGTGTAATGAGTGTTTACCTATATCTATGTCGATGTACATGTGTGCAGTGCCTGTGGAGGCTAGGAGAGGGAGTCAGATTCCTTGGAACTCAGGTTACAGATTGTGAGCTATTACCTAGGTGCTGGGAACTGAACCTGAATCCTCTGTAAGAGAAACAAGTGCTCTTACCTTCTCTTCTGATAGTTTTGCCATGGTAATTCATAGTCTGTCTCAATGTAGCCGAAAGGTTCAGTGAGATGTTTCTGAATGGAAAGCAATTGGGAAGAACTGTCACAGTTGGCTGTCTAAAGCTGGTGGGTGCAACTCTAGCCCACCATTGATTGATTAAACACTTTAAGCCACATCTGAGTGGTCAGTATAAGTCAGACGAAGTGTAAGCCTTAGGAGTTACTCATCTTATAATGTCTTGGAATTTCAGGTGCTAAAATGATGTATTTTCTGGACAAGTCAAGGCAAGAGAAAGCAATTGCTACAGCCACTAGGTTGGATGAAACTATAAAAAATAAAAATGTGAAGGTAAGATTCTTCACAGGTTGATTTACAGGTCTTGCAAGATCTAACAAAACATCTGTCTCTACAACATAGTTTTAAGTGACTCAGAGAGCTCAGCCTGAATCCAGATCTTACCTGTGTCCACTATTAATCTGTGTAACTTCAGGCAAGTTGTGGATGCGGAAGTGATACCTGTTGAGTTTGAGTTAACTGAAATAACAAAGCATGAGGTAGGTACCTCATCCATAGAGGCACTTTAGTGCCTTTTTATACAGAACTTGGAGTCCTACTTCACACTCCTGAGTGCTGGGATCAGAGGGGCCTGTGCCACCATGGCCAGCTCACAGTTAGAGTTTAACATTCTTTATTTGAAATGATTACTTACTGTAGATAGGAAGAAGCAACTGCAGTCTTTCTGTGGGATCAGTTGTCTCTGTTGATTAAAATTATTAGCTGAACTACTTTATCTTTTTATAATTGGTCTTTTCTCCTTGTGTCAACAGACTCTAATAAAGGTCTCTGAGGCACTGCTGGATGGCAGCTTTGGGAATTGTAGGTCCCGGTATGAAGAGTACAGGAAGACCTGCCATAACCTGCTTCCACTTACACCTGCTTTCCTGCCTGCTGTGAATGAAGCTGGCAGTCTGTGCCCTCAGCTCAACCACACAGCGGACCACAAGCTCTTGATGAATGAAATTTGAATGTGGGAAGTTGCTCCTACAGACTCAAAGCTGAATTCACATCAGGGTTTCTTTTTCAGTGTACATTTTAATACTGGTCTGAAGTAGAATATTTGGATTGAAGTTTTAAGGGAAATATTGTATAAGCTTATTTTATGCTGTGTCTGGCCTCCAATTTACATAGACATCTGTTATAATTACTTGTTTATACTTGTACCGTCTTACACTCCAGAATTATGTGTGTTGTTGTTCTCTATTATATACTTCAGTTGCTGATTAAGGTTATAGACAGCCCTCTCATGCTATTTTCTTTAGGTCCTAGTTTCAGAATCTGTTTTGACTTCTTGTTTATTTGATTATTTTGAAGGGTTAATTGAATGTTAAGAAATAGCCATATTTTCCATTTTGGTAGATAATGTGAGTGATTTGTTCCCTTTTTACATTAACTTGTATGATCATTTCCTTTGTCATAGCCATAAAAGTGATACTTTATGGTCGAATGATACACCAGTGTTATGTTGATATTCAGAATGTGAAGACTGGTTTGCCTCTTAATCATGTAAATTTAACCATTTGTTGTGTATCTATTCTAGTCTTAAAGACCATTGCGGAGGAATTTTCTTGATTGAGTTGTGTAGAGACTTAGCAAGCAGCTTACCCTGAGAAGTTTTCTTCAAGAAAGGATAATTGGGCAGAGTACAAATTAAAGCACAGCACTATCTCCCTCAAAACCATTCAGTGAGTTTTTGATCTCTCAGATGAGAACTTAAACTATAATTAAACTCTGAAATCATAGTGTTGTTGAACAGTGTTTTGGGGGGGAGCTCTTTTTGCCATATCTGATACAATGGAATCACTCTTTCTCAATGTCAGTATATCTGTAAATCTATCTGATATAAACCCAGAAAGATTTTATTTAGATAATTCTAATTAAATTAAGGTGGTTTTCCTTTATTTCTTTAGATTCATAGTTGTTGAAGAGGAAAAAAAAAAATCACTGTAAAATAATGCCAACCTAGACAGCGCTACAATAAATTATTTCATACAGAGTTTCATGTTTATATCTATTATTTGTCCATATTAGAAAAGTATTTTTTTGGAAAAGTAGAAACTTAATCATTTCAATCTTTTCAAGTTTATAGAAAATGTGACTGTCAATAACCAATTCTCAGATACACTTTGGTGCCACAGTAAATAGGGTTCTTTGGTGTTTCAGAAGTATAGAAATAGAACCAGGCATGGTGGTACATGTCTTTTATCCCAACACTTGAAAGACAGGCAGGTGGATCTCTGAATTGGAGGTCAGTCTGCTCTAGAGATGGAGTTCCAGTCCAGCCAGGACTACATGGAGAGACACTGATTTTAAATGGATATTGTCATGGAATATCCTGGCAAATAAGTCATCTTACTATCAGCAGGATACCATTTTCAGAAAGATGCTAGTGACTATACTGGAAACTGCTTTCAACAGCAGCCTTTCAAAGGAATTGGTGTGGAGGGGTGGTACTGAAGAGACTGCTCAGTAGTCAAGAGTACACACAGGCCCAAGTTCTGTTCCTTGTGCCCACTCTGGGTGGTTTATAACTGTCAAATGGCTCACAGCCCAGGATCTCACATCCTCTTCTGGCCTCTGTAAGCACTTGCACTCATGCACAAAACTATACACATGGTTAATAAAATTATTTTTAAAAGTTTATCATTTTTTTAAGTATTTCCTTGGGGATAATTTAGTGTTTCTGAGAGTTCTGGGTATGTCCAGTTGAGATGTGAGTGGTCAATTGTAGGCCCATGCTACTTCCTAAACTTCCCACCTCAGCCAGAGCTGATGTGTGGGTAGGATGCTAGAATGCTGTAAGAGAGCTTCATGGGCCATTCTGGTGCGTATTTGGAAAGAAATGCACGACAGAAACCCAGTTCCTGACAGTTCAGAAGAGAACAGTGACTATCAGCAACAGGGCTGGAGGCCTGTGTTGTACTCTGGCAGACAAAGTCTGCCATTTTGCCTGTGGCCTGAAAATTTGGATGAGGCTGAAATCAAAGTAAGAATGGACTAAGCTTAGCAGAGGAAAGCTCAAGACAACAGAATACTTGAGCTGAGGGATGGCTGTTCCCTGCTGCTTTATCTAAGTGTATAAAGAGAATTGATAGTTAAAAAGCAGAACAAAATTAGAATAACATGCAGTTTGATTGTGTGAGTACCAAGTAGTTGCAGTCATTAAAGCTTATCAGTATTGGAGGGACACTGCTTACCTTGTATTGGGAAATAAGAAATTTATCTCAGTAAAGGGTCTAGTGGTTTGGAAATGGCTCCCAAGGCCCATAGGAAATGACACTACTAAGAGGTAGGACCTTTGTAGAGGAGGTGTGGCCTTTTTGGAGGAAGTGTGTTACTGGAGGATGAGCTTTGAGGTCTCAGAAGCTCAAGCCAGGCCAAGTGGCTCACTTCTCTGTCCCTGCTGCCTGTGGATCCAGATGTAGAACTCTCAGCACCACCTCCAGCACCATGTCTGCCTGCATGCCACCATGCTTCCCACTGATGACAATGGACTTCTGAAAATGTAAGCCAGCCCCAATATAAGAGTTAATATGGTCATGATGTCTATTCACAGCAGTAAAAACCCTAAGATAGACTCCCATCATATGGCAATACAAGTGTATTTGAAAGACAGAAACAGGTGCTGAAATAGGGCCCTGCTCGAAAGGCCGTATAGGGAAAAGTTCCCAGGCTCAGCTGTGCAGGAACTTGGAAGCTGCAGCAGCTATGGTCTGTGGGAACCAGCTACTTTGGAACTAGTGGCATAGGTTGGCATTGTCTGTATATGGCACTGTTTTACCAGCACGCATTGTAAGAGTTATAGAGTCACAGAGGCTTCACCAAAGTTTAAGAAAAGCTGGTGAAGACAGTCAGTAGTGGTGGGGCTAAATTCCCTGCAGGGAACCTCCAAGCAGGCTATCCCTGAGTTCCAAGTTGTAGACTGATTCTTGGATGTTGGACTACAGAAATACAGATGTTTGTTTGTTGGAAAAAAAAAAAAAAACAACTGTGGGTGTAGGCAGCCGTGTTTACAGTTGTAAAGTCATATGACCAGCACCTGACAATGTAAGCAGCTGGCTTCCAGAGTGGCCAGCTCAGAAACTGGTAAACAAGTCCTTTGAGCATGTGTCGGCCTCGTGCCCCTTCTGAGCGGGCTTATGCTAATAAGGTATTGGCAGCTTAACCTATCCTGGGAGGACACATCACCCAGCCCGCCTAGGGCAGTTATATAAGCAGCTCCTTTCTGCTGCTTGGGGTCCAGGCCCTTCCCTTCCCTTCCTGGTCCAGGTCCCCCATCCAGTTCCCCATCCCTATGTCAAGAGTCGTTCCTGGAATAAAGCCGACTGAGAAGGATCCTACCGTGTCGCGTCTTACTTGCTGGCCAAGGCGGACGCGACATGTGGGCTCTCAGTGAAGCTACCCACAAGGGAGTGGTCACGTGTGCTGTGAGTAGTAGGTCTGGGTAAATAGCTCTTCAGAGCTCAGGTCATGCTACCATGTGACCCTGACGTCACATAGAGCTGCAGAGCTTCATGTTTTCTCTGCTAGTGTTCAGTCTTGCTTTGGTTCACTATTCCCTTACTGTGTCCCATTCTTTCCTCTTGAACTAGGATTGTTGATCAGGAATGAATTTATAGGGAATGTGCATAACTTGTTTTTCGAGTTTACAGAATTTCCAACTAAGAGAATGTTTTTGAATGTCGGAAAATACTTTATATCTTTGAACAGTACTGAGACCTTATTAGGACCGTGGAGACTTGAAGTTGGACTGAATATATCTTAAATTACAGAATTTGCGTTATGAAATGTGAGTTGTGGATTGAGGGCTATGGTTTGAATCCATATGGTTTGAGGCTTATGTGTATGAGTTCTGGTCCCCAGCTTGTGCTATTTTAAAAGCTGAGGAGCCTTTAGGAGTTTGCAGACGTTAAGTCATTAGGCCCTTTGAAGATAATACCCACCTCTGCTGCCTGTACGCCATCTTGTATGTCATCATGAACTCCTCCACCCATGTTCTCTGCTTTGATGGACTGAGGCCCGTGAAACCGTGATCCACAGCAAACTCCTCCTCCCTTAAGTTGTTTTGGGGATGTATTTGGGTCACTATGATATAAAAGTAGCTAATAAGTCCTATTCATGAACCTGGGATTTCCCCCAAGCCTGCTAATGGCAAAGCCAAACCAGATACCAGGGGGTGTGGCATTCCTGCCTGCATGCTGCATTCCTGGTGCTACTGCTCTGGCCCAGACCCTCACGGGTAGCCAGAGCAATTGCAGGAACGTTAGCTGCTTTCTATACCCTGCAGGACCACTTCTGACAGTACAACTCAGTGTCAAGCATTTGAGACTTTAATGGCTTGAGATTGTCAGATTGTTGGCCTGTCCCATTATTTTCCTTTCCTGGTCTTGTAGTTGTTCCAAGCAGCACCCAGTGCTGAATAATGTGCTTAGCCTTGCTAAGCCTTGGTTATCCTCTCCTGTCTAATGGGGGTTATAATTTTCTACCTCAGATTTTTTTGTGTGTGTACATGAATGTGGTAACTGACACATAACTGATGAATAGAGACCGATACACACAGTGACAGACAGACAGACAGGAGAAAGCAGGCACATGGGTGCCACAGTGCTTATGTCTTGTCAGAGGACTTTTGGGTACAGATTCTCTCCTCCCACCGTGGATTCCAGGGATCAAGGTCATGCTGTCAGGCTTGTGCAGCAATCGCTTTTACCTGTGAGCCCCCTTGCCAGTTCTTAATACCAATCCTTCTGCTTCTCCTGACTCAGCGTCTGTGTTGTACAGACTGTTTATCTCTAAGCATGCCATGCTTTCCTTCTGCTGTACTTCGTTCTCCTGTGTTTCCTGTCTGCGGTGTCCTGTCTGTGGTGCATTCTCAGGCATTTCTCCCAAGAAAACCTCTACAACCTGGTCCAACTGAGGAATCCTCAGTTCTTTTATCTCCTCTTCCCAGAAACGTTTCCTATTGTTTTCTGGTAACTTAAGTTTTCATATCTATTACTGTTTTACCACCATCACAAAAACAATACCCAGCATTCATTAGGTATCTTTTGTGCAGCTAGTACAGTGGTCAGCCATTTGTGCACATTTTCCCAACAGTCCTATATCAGCAGTTATGGATCAGGCAGTCTGTTAATTGTATGTGATCGATAAAGTCAGCGTAGCAAAGTGAGGTCTTTGTGGCTATGAACTCCAGCATTCATTTTTAAACTCCTGGTTCTAATACAAATTTTCCCTTCCCTATATGTATTCTGAAAATGCTTGGTGAATGTGTAAATGCTGTATCTCTCCCTCTTCTTCCATCCTAACTATAAGTTACTAGATTGAAATTATTTTTGATAGTTAGGAAAATAGATAATAAAGAATGTTGTTTCAAATAAAAGAAATAAAGCTAAATAAAAGTTATTACTAGTATCTGCATCACACACTGGCAGATATTTTCTTTTATAATGGACCATTAATTTTCCATCTTAAAGGTTTTATTTAGTTATTCTTATTTTTTGAAATTATTACATTATTTCCCTTTCCCTTCCTTTCTCCCAAACCCTCCCATATAACTCTCTTTGCTGTCTTTCAAATCCATAGTCAGCTGTATTGTTGTTACATGCGTATGTGTATATGTACATACCTATATTCTTTTTTAAAAAAAAATTTATTTAGTTACGTCCCAAATGCTGACTCCTCCTAGTCCTTCCTCACAAAGTCTCTCCCATCCCTTTTTCCTCTGAGAGAGTGCCCCCTCCTCCCGGGTATCCCCTGACACTGGCACATCAAGACTCTGCAGGGTTAGGCTTAATCTTTCCTACTGAGGCCAGACAAGGCAGCCCTGTTGGGGAACAGATTCCATAGTCAGGCAACAGCTTTAGGGACAGCTCCGCTCCAGTTGTTGGGGGACCCATATGGAGACTGAGCTGCACATTTGCTACATTTATGCCGGGAGCAACCCATGCAGCTTTTTGGTTGGTGGCTCAGTCTCTGAGAGCTTCCAGGAGTTACCAACAGGTTAAGTTGACCAACAGGGAAGACCAACAGATTAGTTGACTATTGGGCTTCCTGTAGAGTTCCTATCCCCTTCAGAGCCTTCAATCCTTCCTCAGCTCCTCCATAAGAGTTCCCAAGCTCTGTCCAGTGTTTGGCAGTTGGTATTTTCATTTGTTTCAGTCAGCTGCTGGGTAGAGCCTCTCACAGGACAATTATGCTAGACTCCTGTCTGCAAGCATAACAGAGTCTCATTAATAGTGTCAGGGATTGGTGCTTGCCCAATTGGTCGAGTTTGACCAGCTATTGGTTGGCCATTTCTTCAGTCTGTCTCCATCTTTGTCCCTTTATTTCTTTTATACAGGACAAATTTTGGGTCAAAAGTTTTGTGGGTGGGTTGATGTCCTTATCCTTCCACTGGGGGGTGCTGTCTGGCCATGGGAGGTGGCCTCTTCAGCCTCCATCTCCCCACTGTGAGGCAGCTCAGCGAAGGTCATCACATTGACTCATACCTATATTATATCTTAAATATAACTTTCTCAGTCTATATAATGTTACATGTATTATGTTTGTAGGACTGACCATTTGGTATTGGATAACTAATTGTTGTGCTCTTCCCTGAGGAAAACTATTTCTCTGACCTTATGCATTCCTTAGTTGCATGTAATTCTTTATGTAAGAGTGTAGGGTTTTCTTTTGGAAGGAAATTAATAATTGTAAGAATTGAAAAAATTACAAGGTAGAAAGAGACAAATATGATTGTACAACCTGTGGCAACCCAAGGAAAAAAGTTCCAAAGTCAACTCAGTTGAAGACTAAAGAGATTCTGATGTGACACTAATTATAATTGTTAGTCAGTAGTTTACTGGTTAAGACTCATGGTTTAACCAACTAGAAGACTTGAGATTCTTGTATTAATTACTTATAAGAAGCACAACAGAAGCTAAATTTTGAAGTACAAGAACAGAAATAGATAAATCAGGCTAAGATGAACCAGAACGAAGTAATCCGAACCAAACTTATGCCACGCATGCCTAGTGTAAAAAGACAAGATGACGTGGCACAGCTGACTTTTGTGTGCTCGCTGTTGCAAAATGTATCAAGTTATTCCAACCATAAGAAGTCAAAGACAGAAAATCCTACATGAACAAAACCCACATTTCTTACTGAGGGAAAAGATAACAATTAGCACCAAAGTTCTTTCCATAACCCAAACAGAAAAGAGGGTGGGTGAGATATAATACTGAAAGAATTGAGAGAAAAAGCAGTCTAAAATTTTGTGCCCAGCAAAAGTATCCTTCAGATGTGGTGAGTTCAAGGTTCAACCAAACAAGTCTGACTTGGTCCTTACTAGATCCATCTTGCTACAGCTGCTAAGCATTCTTAAAAGAGAAGGAAAACTGGGTTGGTTAGAAACAGATGTGCAGAGTGTTAGAGACAGAAATCAACTAAGGCAAAACTGTTCCTTTTCCTTCTTATTTGATTCGTAGAATTTATCAGAATACAACAGTAGGCTGGATGATTGTAATTTAGGGATTCATGGGATGAGCCATGGAAATGAGTGAAGGGTCGGAGGAGCAGTGAGCTCTGATCCAAGGCACCTGCGTGGCCCGGGATTTAAATGGTAAAGTGACACTTCAAAGTGGACTAAGACCAGTTGTAAAGCTACGTTGCAAACTCCAAGGCAACTACTATTCAAGAAACGTCTATTCAAGAAAATAAAAGTGTAGCTGATAGACTGATGGAGGCTACACAGTGAGAAATGCCACACTAAAGCCAGAGAAGGCAGAAAGGCTAGAGGTTAAAGGGCAGGAGGCGGGGGAGGGAACAGCAGGGTGGTTGGAAGGATGGAAGGAAGGAAGGGAGGAAGGGAAGATGAGACAATAAATAAATCCAATACTATCAAAGAGGAAAAGGATACAAAAGACAACACTAAATACAGCTGTCAGTCCTTACTGTGCAGCTGGGGTGTTCTGGCCACATGTGGCTGACGGCTGACCATTGAAATATGACACATGAGCATGAGAAATGGGTTTTCAGTTTTTAATTTTAAATGCAAAGGCTTTTTGTTTGCTTGGTTTCTGTTTGAGACAGTGTGACTGTGTAGCTCTAGCTGCCCTGGAACTCTCCATGTAGACCAGGCTGGCCTTGCATTCACTAACATCCACCTGCCTCTGCCTCCAAGTGCTGACAGGAAAGACCTGCACCATCAAGCCTGACATAAAGACCTTATAATATTTATATTCTCTCTCTCTCTCTCCCCTCTCTCTCTCTCTCTCTCTCTCTCTCTCTCTCTCTCTCTCTCTTGTGTGTTTTGTGTGTGTGTGTGTGTGTGTGTGTAGCTTGCAGGAGTCAGTTCTCTGCCTCCACTATGGGTCCTGGAGATTGAACTCATTATCAAACTTTTTCCTAACTGAGCCTGTGCTGGCCCCTTTGTCTGACTTAAATAGCCATTGGTGACTAGTGCTAACATTAGGCAGTGGTGCCTGTCTAACAGTTCTTCTCAAAAGGGGCTTCATTGCAGTTCTTCTACCAAAAGGGACACTTTTTTAAACCTTGCAAGATGACTGGCTGTGTGTTCTAGAAGATGCCTCCTTTCCTGTACCCTTGCTGCAGTGTGTTTATCTACCTTGATGCATGGCTCCCTAACCTGACCTGTGAAATGTGAAGCCCTCATTGTGAATAGTATCTCCGAATGCTGGCGCTCACCTCGTACTTTGACTCATCTCCTTCTCCCTTCACCCTTCACCATGGGAGAGGCATGATCGCCATCCTCATTAAACATGACTCAAAGGTAATAGTTTTCTTAGGATCACATGACATCTCAACTCCTTTCAGCTTTGAACTAGATTCTTGCCTGTCATTCTCAGTAACTGCGTAGTATCAGTCTGACCTTGTGTGAGGTCAAGGTCTTGTCTGTCCAAGAATGCCTCTGACAACAGGTCCCAGAAAACCCCATAGAAGGTGCTCATATTTGTTCCCTGACTTCTATCTATGTTTATACGCATCATCGATGGTCTGGACCATAGTTTCTAAAACGTTGCAGTTGGATAGTTAGTTCATTATTTCCCCATTGGAGGGAGGGCAAGCTTTCCAACTCAGTATTATTGACCTGTTTTTGATTTCTTAAGAGTGAGCATCTGTATGGCAGGTTGAGTTAGTTTTTGTTTTTGTTATTTTTTGGGGAGCAGTTTCATCAGCCCTGGTGTTTACCATGTATACGTTCCTTTGGATGGTGTGTAAGTTTCTGATCCAGGAGGTTGCTGGTGGCTGCTCTCTGTAGAGATGCTTTTACGCATCTTCCACGAAGCTTTTACTAAGTGTAAGTCTGTTTACTTGGCATTAAATGGCAGTATGAGCATTTGTGTGGAAAGACAGTCTCGATCACAGGGTGAAGAACGGAGCCTGGCCTCAGGCAGTGTTCTACCCTCCTGGGCTTCTACTCCTTATGCCAGATTTTCTAGAAAACAAGACTCTGTGATATTTTCAAACTGGAAAGCTCATTTTGGTTACTTCACTGGTACCATCCCAGAATAAGTCCTACAGGGTAAGATGGAATGGTTTGTTTCTTAACACTCAACCTAGAACACTTCTGTAAACAAGCATTTGAGTATATATATTTTTTTTTTCTCACAAAGACCAAGTCCCTGATACTAGATGGGTATCTTATACTTTATTTCAATTCTGACCTTGTCTGCCCGAACTTAGTAGCATCAGCTCCCACAGGTTAAGGGCTCCAGTCCCACTAGATGGCTGAAGTCTAGACATCCAGTGCTTCTGACTGACTAGCTGGAAATCAGAGGCCCAGTGTTCCTCTCCTTCAGTTGGATCATTTGTTAGAAGAGTCCTAGAACTCAGGGAGCATGCACTAACCTGTTTCTTATAGAATATAAGAAAGGATACAGATGTTCAGTCAGATGGGAAGAGAGATGTGGGAAGAGGAAGAGAGTATAGAGACTCTGCTCTCTCATGAGTTTGGGGTGCTCCACTCAGATAGCACTTCCAGAGGTTTGTGGGAACCTAGAAGGCCCTCAACCTGGCTGTAATGGAGAATACATTAGGTATGGTAGACTTAAAATTTGCCATTAGTAATCAAGCCTATATTTAGGCTGCTCTTCTCCCCATAGATGGGATGTTCTGGGGTCAAACCCCAGCTCTCTAACCCTGTGATTGGCTTTCTCTAACATTAGTCCCAATTTGAGGCTCTCCAGGATCCTCAGCCACCAGTCACCTGATTAGCACATAGTACCAAAGCATCATGGGGGGTGGGAGGGTTCAAGGTTTTTAGGTGCTATGGACCTGAAAACAGCACCAGAACCAAAAGAATTTTTGTCAGCATTTTGCAATTGATTTAATTAGGAGTAATTTTGTGTCATGCATTCATCCCATGTACAGAACACTGCCTGGTATGTAAATATTTGTTGAGTAAGAAATCTCATATACTTGAAACATTCATTTGGCTATTTAAAAGATATTTCACAGAATTGTATTTATTTGTTGCCTTTGAAATTATTCTTTTGGTTATCATACAAAGGCATGGGTTGGTTTCGTTGTGCCTTTTTTTTGTGTGCATGCATATTTTTATCTTGTGTTGTTCTTCATCTCTCTTGCCTGCTCCCAGACATGTTCTGATTTCTTCCATATTATACTAATAAAAGGAGCAGTCCATCAGGAAGGTGCAATAATTGTAAATCTGTATATACCAAAACACTGGGACTCCTAGGCTTATAATGCAAACATTAGCAGAGCATAGTGGTGCATGCCTTTGATCCCAGCACAGGCAGAGAGGAACGAGGAGGGGGGAAGCAGAAGGATCTCTCTGTTCTGCATAGTGAGCTCCACGACAGCCAGTGCAACGTAGAATGATTATAAAAACAAGCTAACAAAAATTGTATACAACTTGGAAAATATAAGCCAGAGCTTTGAGCCTTTGAGTCCTTTAAAAAAATAGTGTCTGCATGTTCAGAAATGAACAAAAGAGAGAGAAGAAAGAAAACTCAGACTCCTGTGTAGAAGCAAAGGTCCAAAGACACTGACTTTTCTAGTCTGTGGTTTTCTCTCCTGTGCATCCTCTGTAGTGTTTGAAACACAAGGGACCTGCTGTTAATTAGTCCTTCATTTAGAATCTCCTACTTCTCACTGGTGGTGTTGAGACAGACAAGCCTACCTTTTCAATGCATACTGTGAAATGCTCAAGTCCGGCATGAGGGTTCTGATTAGTAATGAGCTCATTACAAACACTGCTCTGTAGAGCCTTGGGCAGAATTCCAAGTTGTCTTGAGTTGTCTTCAAGCACTGGAGGGTGGAGGGGAGCAGCGATGAGGAAAGGTGATCAGTTGGCAAGGTGGGAATACTATTCTTGCGATTTGAAAAAAAAAAACTAAACTCAAATTTCATTGCTTCTCTAGCCTCCTTCCTTCAGAGTTTGCCAGCTTTGTTCGCTGCTCCATCCTTGTCCACAGGGAATCTAGGTCAGAACAAACAACTTGAGCCTTCCCTCTCCAACTGCTCATTAAACCACAATGCTTGGTTCTTGTTCAGTGGACATTGCCCAACACTCCTGAACCCTGCCGCTGCTTCTGCTGGAGTCTGGCAAAAAAAATGTTCCAGGATGCAGCTTTTTATTTGCTAGCGTCTATGATGGCTCCTTTTATTTCAGAGAGTCTGTGGTCTCTGGTACATGTGTGAGTGCGAGTGTGTGTGTGTGTGTGTGTGTACAGCATCTGTTTCATAATTTCTCTCCCTTCAAAATACAATTAGAAGTGGTGAAGGGAAGAAAGTAGAGGAGATCTGAGTACACCTGGCTGGGTTGAGAGGGGATAGGGAGGAGGAGGTCAGAGCGGAGCTTAGGGTTGCAAAAGGATGCAGTCCTGTGGCAGGCAGGCTGCAGCATTCACTCCTCAGGAGCTGTCACTTGATGGCTTTGCTTGCCACTTCCCAAGATGTGCATGTTTATATTAAGGGGTAGTACCGGCAGGAATGGGGTAATATTTGCTGGATGTCAATTGTGCACATTTTTAATAAGAGGGTTATCTGATAAGGAGAATTTATTGGCTTTCTAGTATAAAAGTCCAAACAACGAGCCGGGCAATGGTGGCGTACGCCTTTAATCCCAGCACTTGGGAGGCAGAGGCAGGTGGATTTCTGAGTTCAAGGCCAGCCTGGTCTACAGAGTGACTTCCAGGACAGCCAGGGCTACACAGAGAAACCCTGTCTCGAAAAACCAAAAAAAAAAAAAAAAAAAAAAAAAAAAAGTCCAAACGTTGGGCTGCCTGGATCCTGTAGGAGCCACTCTGGCAGCACACCACTGGAAAATATGCCCGGAAGAGAGTGAAAACTTCCACCCCCTGAAGTTGTTCTACTATCAACAACATGACATTTTGCAAGTCAGTTGCAGAAAATCAGAGTTAGTGTCGGTTGAAGGACTAAGAGACTTCAAGAATTTCCAAAGGGGAAAAAGTCAGAAAAGAGGAGGCACCACACAAGACACTAATGACAGGGAACACCTGCATTCGGAAGCAACCAAAGAGCTTGGTTTACAATCACGGAACTGGGCAGCTAGCAGTGGCTGTTCATTGACTCAGAAGAGGCTGGAGTGGAGAGGGGTGGATGTCAAGATGGACCTGACTTAGTGCAGGGGGCTGGCTCTCATGGAAAGGGCTGGGAGAGCGAAGGTTCTAACATGACAAGTCAGCAGCAGGTGAATGCTGTTTCTCAGCAAAGCTCTGGAGACCAAATCTTTGTCTAAGCAGCATGGCTGGCTGTTTGGTCATTTGTCCATCCATGCATGCAAGTATTTATCCATCCACCATAGCATCTACCCAACTGACATGTATATAATGTCTCTTTCCCACTGAACCCTAGGAGCTAGGCAGAGGGCAAGATGCTTTCCTGCCTGCCAGCATCCTTTGTATATATGTATGCCTCGGTGCTAGAGCACTTTCTGCCTTGTCACCTGTCCTGGTTTGAATGGAAATGGTCCTCATAGGCCCATAGGGGGCACCATTAGGAGGGGTGGCCTTGTTGGAATAGGTAGGCTTTGCAGGGAATAGGGGCTGGGGGCTTTGAAGTCTCAGAAGCTCAAACAGGTCCAATGTCACTCTCTCTTCCTGCTGCCTGTAAATCCAGATGTAGAGCTCTCAGCTCCTTCTCCAGCACTGTGTCTGCCTGAGTACCACCATGCTTCCTACCATGTCGGTAATAGTCTAAACCTCTGACTGTAAGCCAGCCCCAACTAAATGTTTTTTCTTTAATGAGAGTGCCTGTGGCTGTGGAGTGTAGAGAGAATATCTTGTGTATTGTATGGATACATCACCTGTCAGGTAAAAAGCCCATGGCCTGTGGCTTAGGCAGGAAATAGAGGTAGGACAGTCAGGAGACAGAAAGGATTCTGGATAGAGCCAAATGGGGGAAAATCTGGAGGAAAGACGTGAGGAGACAGACGCATGGTACCTGAGCCCAGGTAACCAGACATGTGGCAGAATGTAGGTTAAAGTAATTGGGTTATCTAAGTTATGATCTCGTCAGAGAAGAACCTAGCTATATGGTCAAGGTATTTGTAAATATATTTTGAGTCTGAGTTTTATTTTTAGGAGAATTGGGGCTGAGAGGAAGAACCAGCCCAACTTCAACAATGAATCTATTCATAGTAATAAAACCTAACCAGACAGCCCTCTGTAGGCTCATATATTTGAATATTTGGTGCCCAGTTGCTGAATGACAATCAATGCTACTCCCGGAATTGTAGATTCAGAACCAGATGGTGTTGTACACCTGTAATTCTACCTCTTGAGAGGCAGAAGCAGGAGGATTACTGTAAGTTTCAGACCAGCCTGGGTGTCTTAGTTAGGGTTTCAGTTGTTGTAATGAAACACTATGACCAAGTAAAGAAACTTGAGGGGAGGAAAGGGTTAATTTAGCGTATACTTCCACAGTACTGTTCATTAGAGAAGAAAGTCATGACAGAAACTCAAACTGGGCAGGATCCTCTAGGCAGGGGCTGATGCAGAGGCCATGGAGGGATGCTGCTTACTGGCTTGCTCAGCCTGCTTCCTTGTAGAACCCAGGACAGCCAGTCCTGGGATGACCCTGCCCACAATAGACTAGGCCCTCCCACAGCAATCACTGATAAGAAAATGCCTTAAAGCTGGATCTTGAGGCATTTTCTCAATTGAGGCTCCCTCCTTTCAGACTTTAGCTTGTGTCAAGTTGATATAAAATTATCCAGCACACTGGGCTGTGTAATATACCAAGACTCTGTTGCGGGGGTTGGGGGGGGCAGCATTCCAAGCAAATACCAACAAGTAAACTTTAGGCTAAAATTAGTGGAAAAAGATCATCTCATATGATTAAGGGAACAGCGCATCGGGGAACCTCAGCTTCATAAAACCAACACTACTGCATGTAAAGGCACAGATTAATCCCAGCACTGTAACAGCAGGAAACTTCAATATCCCACTTTCAGCACGTGTAGGCCATCCTGACAAAACTAAACAGAGAAATGTCTGAGTTAGAAGATATCACAGAGCAAATGGACCTAACAGATGTCTACAGAACATTCCATCCAAACACTGCAGAATACATATGCGCTTGACTGGGGATGTAATGTATTAGGAATGTCAAGTCCCTGCCTTGACTTCCCTACTTGAGTGACTGTAATCTGGAGGAGCTGTAAGCTGAACAAACCCTTTCTTCTTTAAGTGACTGTTTGTCAGAATGTTTTTATCACAGCCAGAAAAAAAAATAGAATCCAGGAGAAGGTTCTTAGTCCATCTTGTGCTGCTATAACAGAACTTGAGAGACTGGATAATTTATAAAGAATAGAAATGTATTTCTTTTTTTTTTCTTTGGGTTTTTTGAGATGGGGTTTCTCTGTGTAGCCTTGGCTGTCCTGGAACTCACTCTGTAGACTAGGCTGGCCTTGAACTCAGAAATCCATTGCCTCTGCCTCCTAAGTGCTGGGAATTAAAGGCATGCACCACCATTTCCCCCTAGAAATGTATTTCTTACTGGTTTGAAGGCTGAGAAATACAAGATAAAGAGTTGCCAGTTCCTATGAGGGCCCTGTCTTCCATCACCTTGTGTTGGGAGGCAGACTGGGATGAGAGGAGGTGGCAGGGGCCAGGGTATGGGATGGGACAAGGGAATAGAATTGATTTTATTTACAATTTAGTTTATTTTGTGTTGGAGGCAATCTGGCTATGTTGTTCAGGCTGGTCTTTGGTTTTGAGCTCCAGGTTGGTCCTTCCTGTCTCAGCCTCTGGAGTAGCTGGAAGTACAGAACCCTGCCACTTTGCTCAGTCAGCCTTGATTTTGTAAGATACCCACCCAGTGTATTAGTGAGGGCAGAGTTCTCACAACCCCCTCCTACCCCCTTCTCAGGTTGGATCTGTGCATGTTAGGCAAGTGCTCTGATACTAGTGTAAATTTTGGGGCCTCTCATTCTTCATTACAGAGTTTTCTTTTAACTGGGTGTCTTAGTTACTTTTCTATTGCTGTAAAGAAATACCATGATTGAGCTGGGTATGGTGGTGCATGCCTTTAATTCCAGCACTCGGGAGGCAGAGGCAGGCAGACCTTTTTGAGTTCAAGGCCATCATGGCCTACAAAGTGAACTTTAGGACAGCCAGGGCTACACAGAGAGACCCTGTCTCTAACTCTTCCCCCAAAAAGAAACACCATGATCAAGGCAATTTATTTACAATAAAAGCTTTTAGTTGGGGACTTGGTTTCAGAGGGTGAATCCACGGTTATGGTGGAGAGTGTGGCAGGCAGGCAGGCTGCAGCTGTAGCAGCGTGCTCACATCTGATCCACAAGTTGGAGGCAGAGAGAATGCAACTGGAAATGGCCTGGAATGGTAGATTTTGAAACCTCAAAGTCTACCTCCCCCACCCCCTGGTGACACACCTCCTCCTATGCCTTCAAATCCTACCTAAACAGTCCTACCTACTGGGGAGGAAGCATTCAAACATATGAGCGTATAGGGTTGTCTTAGTTAGGGTTTTATTGTTGTGAACAGACACACCGTGACCAAGGCAACTCTTAAAAGGAAAACACTTTATTGAGGCTGGATTATGTTTCAAAGATAATGTAGCATATTTCAGACTGGAACATGGAGGACATCAAGTTCAGACATAGCTGATGGAGCAAGAAACTGGAGATGTTGTATATTTGCATGACGGAAACTGTGCAGCAAGCAGATGGAGAGAACTGTTCACACTGGTGACGACGCAGTAAGGAAGACCTCCAATAGTGCACTCATAGGACCACAGCTCTCAAAGGCACGTCCACCAGCACACTCCTCCAGTAAGGCCACACCTCCTAATAGTGCCACTCCTTATGGGCCAAGCATTCAAACATGAGTCTATGGGGGCCATTCCTATTCAAACCCCCAGGGACCTTTGTCATTCAAACTCACATTAAGCAACTCCATTCCTAGCAGAGATGAGATTTCATCTCCACACACTTGTTCACAGCAGCACTATTTTTAGCAACCAAAAGGAAAGGAAAGAAAATTTTCCAACAGCGGCTGAGTAGATCGGTAAGTTGTGTACATCTCTACCATGGGATGCTATCTAGCAGTGAAAAGCTGAGGTGCTGGCATGTTCTCCAGAATGGATGAACCTTGAAGACTCAAGGAAAGAAGTGCCAACTCGTCTAATTCCAGGCTAGGAAATGTCCAGAAGAGACAAACCATAGAGACAGAGTCTACTGATGGCCCTTGAGAGCTGAGTATGTGTGCATGGGGACAGGATGGGGAGGGGATGTCAATGGAGTGGACTTTCCTCTACAGGCTTGAAATGTTCCTAAAGATGGGCCAGCAAGAGGGCTCAGCAGGTGAAGGTGATTGTCACCAAGTGTGGTGGCCTGAGTTGGATCCTTGGAACCTACATAGTAGAGAACTGACCCCTGTAAATTATTCTATGAGGACCTCATGAATGCTGTGACGCATGCACACACACATGCACACACACACACACACACACACACACACACACACACACGGAGAAAGTTAATGTAGAAAGAGAAAGAAAAGGAAATATCATAAAATGAGTGGAATTGCTATGACGTTTAGCCAATACAGTGATTCAAGACAGAGGATTCGAGCTGTGAAGGCTATGTATGTGCTTCATGAAGATGGTACAGAAATACCCCACATGCCGAGAAGGGGACTGGAGGCTGGCTCTTCAGGGAGCCTCGAGCACCTTTGGAGACAAACTGTCTGCACTCATCTATGCCCGTGACATTCTCTGCTGTGTTACTCATGGCCACAAATACACCAATCCAGTTTGGGCCTAGACCAGTAGCTGTGCTACTCAATCTGTTTAAAAAATATAAGTGCAGAATATAGCCTGTGAAGTATGAGACAGAAATGCCAATGGGTGCCAAAGAAATTCAAAATGCACACTGGACCACTGCCTGGAAGGAAAGAGGGGGGACTAATGTCATGAGGGGGTGTGTGAAGTACTTCTCTCTCAAAGCTTATCCTGCCACACGGAGACAGTGCAGGCTAGCCACACATCCTCCATGATCAGTCTGCTCAGAGCCCTTTGAAGAGTCAATACCAACATCTTTTGGAGTGGTCACAGTTTATTCCCTCAAAAACATACTACTTCGAAAGAATGGATTCAGCATAAGAGTTAGTGTACTTGGGTTTCTACATAAAAGAAACATGTGTGAGACCAGGGATGAAAGAGAGAGAGAGAGAGATGGTTGTGTGTGTGTGTGTGTGTGTGTGTTAGTGCAGCTCTTAGGTGTAGAGTTATGGTCTTCCATGTGAGCCCTGGGGCTCAACCCTAGAACTGAAAACAAAAGAACAAAATGGACAAAAAATAAACACAAAAATATTGAAAGCAGTAAAAATCTTGGTTATGGGATCCAGCTTTCCTGGAGTGTCTGTGGGGAAGTTCTCTCCTTTGAAAACTATTTATCTGCTCTCTAAAATAATTTTAAGGTGCCTCCTACACTTTTCAATGTAAGTCCATAGAGTTCCTGGGCCTGGTAGTGTCAAGAGCAGGATCCACCTCTAGGTGGAGACAGGCCCTTGTCTCTTGTCTTAAGGGTTAATAGAGCCGTGGCAGATCATGGACCTGACTGGCTAGGGGACCCTAAGAAGATGGCTCACCTTAGACAAAGTGCTTTTTCTGCCCAGACTCACTTCCCCACCCCCACCCCAAGCGCAACCCCGACCAACAGTGTAGCCCCTACAGCCAGCAAAGCTGCCAGGAGGATCAGGGATCTGTCCCTGTCTGATGGCTGACATAGAACACAGAACTATTTGTTTTTCTTTTCTCTAGTAGGACCAGGACCTAAGTATGCTTTTAAGCTCCCTAACCAAAGCTTTGGCTTCCTAACACCTTTTCTAACGCTCCCCCCTCCGCTGCTAACGCTTCCCTCCTGGTGCTAATGCTCCTCTCTTGGTGAGTGGCTGCCTGCCTCCAGGTGGCTGACCTCCAGGCTGCCCTATCTCAAATAGCTTGGCTGGTTTTCTTCTTTCCTTCCTTCCAGGCAGTCAGGAGACTCGCAGCTTGCCTGCCCTAGGGTTCTCCCAGACTCTAAAAACTGACCTCAGACTTCTGTGTGTTCATGGGTAGGGGGTGGGAGTGTGGGTGGGCGGTGGGGAGGAGACTTCTGTTTGTGTCCCTACTTCTATTAATGAAACTAAGAAGCCCAAGAGGGGGAACTTGATTACCCAAGTATCATATGACCATGGATGGCCAACACCCACCTTCCCAGACACTGGTCACCCTCTGTCCTACTTTTAAATTCTTTAATTAGCAAAACACCCGCTACAGAAAATAAAAATACATCTCAAAAAATTAACTAAAAAACCCCCAAGGTTCCAGGCCAACCTGGGCTATATAATAAGACCCAGTCAATCAAGAATCAGAGAGAGAGAGAGAGAGAGAGAGAGAGGGAGAGAGAGAGATCTCCATTATCCTTATTCCCTTATATAGTAGAATCTGTACTAAATCCACGTATCACCATTTAAAAGGAAAAAAAAGCAATCATTCTGCTGACTGGGACATAATTTTTCCTTTAAACTTAGTCTTCCATACCAAATGCGCTGTTTTGTTTTTGATTAAGGAGGTTTCGTAATTCTCTAGTACCCAAAACCCTATGTAAATTAAAATTAAAACAATGTATACTTGGAAAGACTACCAGGCTGTAAGCAAGTTAAAATAAATTACCTGTGTTAAATGTTTTCATAAATGGCCAACATAAAAGGAAATTTGTATAAGGCTTTCGAACTCGTAGTCCATGAATCCCATGACAAATACTACATATTAATGGATATCATTTGTTTCTCTTTACTTCATACACACACACACATGAATATGTATATATAACCAATATATAGTGTTTAGTATACGAAAGTGCACGTGAGTGGCAGGCGGTGTCCGTTTATTAGATTGTGGTAACCGATTCACCACTTAAAACATTGTTATACTCACAAGCACTTGTAAACTCCTTTGTCGTCTGTCTATACTATATTGTACAGACCCAGGCAGAGCAACCAACACCATCAGGTCTTTGAAGTTCTCAGTCCTTCTTTCTTTTTTTTTTGTTTTGCTAAAAATCATGTTGCTCTTTCATGGAGCTCACTAGTAGCTAGTAGTGCGGTAAACTGTGAAGAGCAACAAGCTGAGTCGGCCTGTGCTGACAGCTCAGTGTCTTGTCCTCCCTCCATAGGATGCAGTGTGGGAGAGGCCAGGCTCAGTCCCCAGAGAACAGCCCTCCTGTGACGGTAGATGAGCTTCTGGCGGTAAATAGCTCTGTTCCTGGCCTCTCATGCCTTGAAGTGTAGGCTATACCAGCTCCCAGAATTCCCTTTTTAATGCCTTCAATTAATGTTTACATATTACTAAAAATCATCCATATTGCAGTGGGCAGTCATTTTCTCTGCTGTACATTATTTCACATAGTGAATATATCACAATTTATTACTCTAGTCGCCTACATAATAAGGTTCAGTTTCACATTTCATGTAGTGGGTCTTTTGTGGTTCTTTTCTGACACACACTTGGAACCTTAGTCCATTTGTGCCTTGGTGGAGTCCTCCTGTAAGTCCTGTACTCAGAAGGATCTCTGTGAGTTCAGGATCACTTGATCTACATACTGAGACCCTGTCTCCAAACAAAGGAACAATGAAAAAGTACCTGTTAGAAGAAAACAGGATACTTTAAAAACATAATTTCTAACCCTTGCCTTCCTCTAGTCCTCCCCCTTTTTTCCATCTCCCCCCTTTCTCTTCCTCTCCCTCCCTCCCTCCCTTCTCCTATCACAATTTTTATAGTTTAAGATGAAGCAAACATCTAGAGAAACTAACCACAAACTCAACATCCACCCAACTCAGAAAAAGTACTACATCTGAAGGGAGTTAGAATCTTTGTCGATTTTTTTTGTTCTTGGTTTTTTCCGGCTCCCGAGGTCTAACCAAGGAAGTGCTCCACTCCTGAGCTGGCCCCCAGCCCAGTCAATGTATTCAAGTGTATTCTCTGTTTATTCCACCGTGCACATCGCTGGCACCCAACACTAGTTAAAAAGCCAATTGATCCACTATACTGGACTTTTTGTATGCCTAATTCTGATTTCTTTTCCATGGAGAACAGATGGGAACCGACATGCTTTTAAGACATTTAACAACATAGAAGACAATTTTCTGCCTCTGGGTTTTGTGTCCTGTTGGCTCTGAGAATAAAGCAGCCACTTGCAGGAAGAAATGGGGGTTAATCTGAAAGACATGTGTAGCTATGTAAATCCCAGAGTTTACAGCTGAAAACTGTGCTTACTGGGAATGCACGGGGCAAAATGGACTGGAAGAGGATGGGGTGCTGACATGCTGTCACAGTGCTGGCCTGGCAGCAGCTCCATGGGCCTTTAGATTGTTTTAATCTGTATACATTATATTTATTTTAATATATATTTTATATTATTTTATATTTTATATATTTTAATGTATACATTATATTTATTGATTTTTTTTGAGGAGGGTATGGTTTTTTTGTTTGTTTGTTTTGTTTTGAGACAAAGTCTGTATTCTATAGCCCAGGCTTGCCCCAAACTCCTGGCACTCCTCCAACCTCAGTCCCCCTCCAGTCCAGAGGTTTCTCACTTTCTACCATCAAATCCGACCACAGTGAACTCTTTCTTTTTATCCAGTGCTCAGGTTCAAACCCAGAGCCTTGCATGCTGTCAAGTACTGTGCGTCTGAGCCACATCCCAGTTCCGAACACGATTTTCTACAACAGGTGCTACATTGAAGGTGGCACCTCGAGAACACTGATGGGCGATGATCCAGAAAGTAGTGGCTTCTGTTGCACCAGACTCTTTGTGTTATTAATATATTATGATTTCTGTAGATTGGTCAGGAAGAGAATACTAAATAAAAATGGACGACTGGACAGTATTCCCTTGTGCTATCTGCTCGGGGATGGAACAGAGTTGGAAGAACCCTCACTGATCTATGCAGAAATTCATGCAAGAACTTCACATTTTGTATTTTCTCCAACTTAGAAATGTAACCTCTATGAATATATTCTTGAGCTGGTGAGAGATCCCAGGGGATAAGGACACTTGTCACCAAGCCCGATGACCTGAATTGGACCCCCAGAATTTGCATTGCGGAAGGAGACAACAGACTCCACAAAGTTGCCTTCTGACATCAACACACACACACACATAAAATAACTTTAAAAAGGAAAATCTGGAATGAGTTTAGATATATAAATCCTAGAATATTTGCTGAAGTATGACTTTTTAATAGTAAACATGGGGGAAATATTAGTGTTAAAAAGTAGGGTATTTTTTTTTACCCATTTTAACTTAGTCATTTTGTATTTGGTACCCTTTCTTTACCCGACATCTATTAAAATGAAGAGAAACGCTGCTTAGTGCATGGAAGCTGATCATATGCGTATGCATCATAAACAGAATGGTATTCAGGTGACCAAGGAATGCCTGAAGGTAACAAGCCTGAGCTGGAGCCCGGCAAGAGAGGAGGGGTCACGGCACTGAGAGGGCCAGAAAGCCAGGAGGGGTGACTGTGACAGCAACAATGAGCACAGCACTGGAAAACAAAAGACAAAACATCTGAGGGATGATATAAGCACGTGTTGACCTTAAAGAAAGTAAGGCAGGAAGAATATCAGAAACAGATTATAAAAAACATCCAGCCCAAAGCAGGAAGGCAGCTGCTGCAGCAGCTGGGGCAGAATTGGTTCCCTAAAGAGCATGTCTGATGAGTCAATGAAGACTCAATGTTCAGAAAATGTGTTTCGTCTAAGCATCCATTGTGATCTAAGCACCTACAGGTGCCAGGCACCGGAGACATATTTGGTATTCTTCTCCATCAGCAGCTTGGAAAGGCCAGAGGTCAAGGTCACATGTCTTTGTAACTACACTCTGACCTGCCTTAGGGCAAAGTGGTTTGGCACAGCAAGGAAGAAATGGTTGAGAATAACAGTCTCCAGTAATTCTGAACTGGATCCAGGCACCGTGGGGACATCGCAGCCAAATGTGGTGTACTATTGATGCCTTATCAATGTCTCAGACAACAACAACACATACACACACAGACACACACAGCAATGTTGTGGGCCATCTGTAAAGGCAAATTGCACACATTGAATATAATTCTGTGTAAATGACAGAACTCAAGGTGGTCTGTGCCATCAGATTGTGCTGTTTATGTGCCCTCAAGTGGGAGGACTGGAGGTGATTGTTCAACACCTGTTGACGAACAATGAACCTATAACAAGCTTTTGTGCAAAGAAGAGCCATTCCGTCTATTATGACTTGATTAGCAAAATAATATTTTCTTCTTATAAATATTTTGAGCAGTTAGCAGTCCCTTAACCATTAAAATTTAAAAAACCACTGGCCTGGGTGTAACTCCCTGGCATAGCATTTACCCAGTATGCATGACACCCTTGGCTGGTTCCAGAACTGCATACAATTTCCTAACATAGTTATATATGACTTTCATAACTAATAAATTTAGATTTTGAACATTGTTAAAATACCTTTACATTTATTTATTTGCATGTGTGCATGCATGCACATTTCCATGTGCATGTGTGTGCATGCTTGCATGTATGCTTGCATATGTATGTGCCATGGTATACATGTAGAGGAGGTCAACTTTTGGAGTTGATACATGGGTTCTGGGATCAAACTCAGGATGTCAGCTTTGGCAGACAGTGCCCTTGCCCACTGAGCCATCTTGCTGGCCCCAAATTTTGAATTTTTGATAGATTAAGATCCTTATCTACCAGAGGTGAGTGTGGTGGCACACATCTTCAGTCACAGCATTCTGAAGGCAGAGGCAGGTGGATCTCTGTGTTTTTTAGGCCAGCCTCGTCTACAGAGTGAGTTCTAATTGAGCCAGAGCTATACAGTGAGACCCTGTCTGAAAAACAAACAACAGAACAAATGAAATTGTTAGCAATCTTAAGTAAGAAAGTCTTATCAACATTTTCAAACACTTGATTAAGACAGTAACTAGTTCACTAGACAAGCAAAAGGAAAGGAATTTAAAGGGCCACTTGTCCATGCTTTTACGCCTAGTTCCTTTGGCTTATACTAGTTTTGAGATTCATCTATACCGTGGCATGTATCAGTAATTCATTCTCTTTCTTGTTGAAATTTGCTTGTTTGTTCCTGCTCATGGACTTTTGGGCTGGTTTCTAGTCTGGGAGCTCTTATGAATCAAACCGTTCTTAGCTAGCCAGGCCTCGCTCGGTCCTATGCTGGTATCTTGTTCTCATTCGGGTCCTTGCGTACTAGCAGATGAGTGTGGGGAAGTGGCCGTCTTTGTCCTGGCTGTGTTTCTGCTTCTTCCCCCTATAGCTGCAGTGATCTTACACATTCTAAAAGTGAAAATCCCAAGTCAGGTCAGACCTGCAGTTTCAAGATCTCTATTGCAGACTGACTGGTTCCAGGTTTGAGAGCTCAGGGAAACAGAACCATGGGGCCACAGCTGGGTGCCTAGGAGATTCACATCCCACTCTGTTTTATCCACAGGAGTTCTTAGACCCACTTTCTCATGGAATCCAGCTTGCTCGGAAACAGTATCTGGTCAGGCTTCATCTGGTGAGAGTTGCCAGACTCGCACACCCCGACGCTGCATGTTAATTCGCCTCATTTGTTCTTTTATAGCGCTTGGAACCTAACACAAGCACTCTACTATTGAGTTACATCTCCAGCCTGTTTGTTTTTGGATTGCTTTTTAACTGAAGACCTACTGTCCCATGAATATTTATTACGGTGAATTGTTTTAACTTCTTAGTCTCAGTTTTTGCATTTTGGGCCTTAGGAAATAGAGAATGCAGTACTCCTCCCCTTTAGGCTGTTTGCCTGGTTTATGGTTTTGGAACAGTGCATTTTGGTTGGTGATAGTGCACTGCTGGTGTTGACTGACTTCTGGCCCCCTCTCTGCTGTGCTATTCCTCTCACAGCTGGTGCTGTTTAGTCTTATCTGCTTTGGGGACAGCTCCTGCATTTTTGGAGTGGTTTCACTAACTTGTAGGTTTTCTATGCATGTTCACTTATTGATTATATGGATTGTAAGTGAACTATGCTTTCCAAGCCAACACATCAAAAGAGACCTAAGCATCTTTATATATTAATAGCTGTAATGGCGTTTTGCAATCGCCTTTCTGTGCATTTTTATATTCATTTTTTTCTCTTCTGAGTATTAGGATAAGTTCCCTGATAAGACTTATCCAGTTGACATACAGTTTCTATCTATAGTTTGTAAGTTGTGCCCACTGGGGATACATTAGAAATGGAGAGTCTGTCTGTCTGTCTGTCTTTCTTTTGTTGTTGTTGTTTAGTTTTTCAAGGCAGCTGTTTCTCTGTGTGTGTCCCTGGCTGTCCTGAAAGCTTGCTCTATAGATCACACTGGCCTCAAACTGAACTTGAGATCTGCCTGCCTCTGCCTGTCGAGTGTGGGGATTAAAGGCGTGTGCCACCAAGCCCAGCCAGAAATGCAGAGTCTTGAGTCCCAAATCCGATTTAGCAAACTTGCTAAGTTTAGAACTCTGGAGACAGGCCAGGTGGTGTGTCTCCACACTTGTAGTTTTCTCTGATGCTCACTTGAGTTTGAGAACCTCAGTGGGAACTTCCTCTGGGTTGTTCCATACAATCACCCTCTTTTGTATGTGCAATGTGTGTGGTGTGTGTGTGTGTGTACACTTGGCATGTGCAAGTGAACCTAGAAGCCAGAGGTTGATGCCAGGTGTATCTCCTCCGTCATCCTCCACTTTATTGACCGAGGCAGGGTCTCATGCAGAACCCAGAGGTCAGGAATTTGTCTGAGCTAGCAAGCCAGCCTTCCCAGAAGATCCACCTGGCTTCGCTGTGGGTTCTGAAGATCCAGTCCCTGGTCCTCAGGCTTCTGTGCCAGACACTTTGTCCGTGGCTTCTTCTCGCTAGCACTCACATCAAGCATTTTTTTTTTTTTTTTTAAAGCATCATTGCTTTCTGGGAACAGTACGATACTCCAGATTAAAAGTGATCTTTTTCCTCCCTGAGACATTGAAAAGGCTTCTCTTCTCCACAGTGTCTTCTTTAGAGAAGCCAAAGAATGATATCTCAGTGCCAGTGACACACATGCAGGGGACAATCCAAGGGACAGCTCCAGAGAGAGAGCACGCCCGCAGCCCTGCCCAGTTTACCCAGGCTTCTCTCAGTGTCCCTGTGTGTGGGGTTGGATGCAGCTTTAACATCCTCTCTGCTGACCACCGGGACCGTCCTGCCACTGTTTCTTTTCCAAGTGAAATTACCCAAACTGCTCTCAGTGTTGAGGACGCGGTTAAGTTAGATGGCATTCCCTTCTGCAGAGGTCATTCTTTTGAAGAGCAGTTCCAGTCGGGAGACCAGGAGAGCTTTGCAGTGAGCTTCTCTCTCTCTCTCTTGCACAGTGTGATAGAATTAGGGGAGGGGATTGTATGCTCTCACACTCTGGGAACCCCTGCAGCCGATCTGTTTATTACTGAGATCTCTGCCTTGCTTAGTTTTCATTGTAATTATATGATCATCTTGAAGTTTTCTCTATGGAGGGATTCTGAAACAGGATGTTCCTCAGGAGGGAATTTTGCATTCTTTTCAGCCCCCCACTCCATCCCCGACCCTCATCCCTGCAATGCCAGGCCCATGCTTTACCACTGACTTACATTCCAGATCACCACAATATGGTTGTTGTCGTTGTTTCTTTTGTTTTAGAGACAGGGTCTAGCTGGGTAGCATCCGCTTGCCTAAAGCTCACTCTGACTTTGACTCCTGACTTCTGGGGATTGCAGGCTAATGTCACCATGCCCCACTGCATTCTCCTCTCTACTTCTCTCTACACAAAGCGCCACTGGCCTGGCAGCCTGGTTCCTGTGTGTCCACCTAATGATTTCCACTCATGTGAGTGTCTGTGTCAGGAATGTGCGTGGCAACGATTTATTCATTCATGACTTAGTTAAGGTTACTGTCGCTGTGGGGACACATCATGGACAGCAAAGGGTTATTTGGCTCTCACTTCCACACCTATAGATGTGGCAGGAATTCCAACAGGGCAGGAACCTAGAGGCAGGAGCTAAAGCAGAGGCCATGGAGGGTGCTGCTTACTAACTCACTTATCATGGCTTCCTCAGCCTGCTTTTTTATAAAAATCCAAGTCTACCTGCCCCGGATGGCACCACCCACAATGGGCGGGGCCCTCCCCAGCAGTCACTAATTAAGAAAATTGTTGATAGCGGCAGACGAAGTCCACGTGGACTTGTAGTTGTGGCAGGCCACATAGCGTCGGTCTCACACAGTCGTGGCAGCTCGAGCTGGTGGCTGCACGGGTCTTGAGGTCCCCAAAGTCTTCGTGTCCCAGGTTTCGGCACCATTGTTGATATTTACTCACAGCAGCTTAGAACAGAGGACGCCAGGCCAGAGGGTTTCCTGAGGGGAGGTTCATTTAGGGGAGGGAAGACAGCAAGAGGAGAGAGGGAGAGCAGAGAGAGGTGAAGGTAGAGGCTGGCCATGACCACGTGGAGAGAGGGGGAAGGGAAGGGGAGAGGGGCAGAGACAACCTGCAGGTGCCTGGGTCAAGGGGCAAGAGAGAGGAAGAGGAGGGGCCAGACAGCCCCTTTTATAACTGTAGGGAGGGGCATACCTGGCCGTTGCCAGGTAACTATGGAGGTGGAGTTTGACAGAATGCTAACAAAAATGTCTTATAGCTGGATCTTATGGAGGCATTTCCTTAATTAAGTTTCCCTTCTTTTAGATAATTCTAGCTTTATGTCAAGTTGACAGAAAACTAGCCAGGGACATTCAACAAATGAAATTTTAATATGTATCAGGGGTCAGACAGGGTAAAAAAAAATACCACACACACATACACACAGACACACACGACTGATTTGGGTTGCAAATAATATGCTACCTCACAGGGTAAAAAAATACCACACACATACACACATGACTGATTTGGGTTGCAAATGATATGCTACCTCATTCATTTCTGGCATTTGAAACTTATTTTCCCCTCTGAAACATTAGGATGCTACTTCCAGAATAGTATCCCTAGTAGGTTTAAGGTCACGTCTGTCTACTTTTCAGGAGTTTTATTTGTGACTGAACCATTAAGAAACCTTTCACCTAGCCGGGTGATGGTGGTGCACGCCTTTAATTTCAGCACTTGGGAGGCAGAGGCAGGCAGGTTTCTGAGTTCGAGGCCAGCCTAGTCTACAGAGTGAGTTCCAGGACAGCCTGGGCTATCCAGAGAAACCCTGTCTTGAAAAAACCAAAAAAAAAAAAAAAAAAAAAACAACAAAAAAAAGAAACCCTCACCTGTAGTCAAGTGGGGTAGGTGAAATTCCAAAGGGGCTATAGTTGTAAGTACGGTGAGGTGGGGACAGCTGGAGAGAGCAGAGAAGTTGGACAGACCCTGTGTTGGGATAACTCCTGCAGTCAACTCTCTTTTCTTTTGGTTTCCCAGAGAGTGGCAGCAGAAAGAGAGCCCACCTTTGGACATCTCTGGCTTGAAGGCTGCCCAAGAAGTGCTATGTACTGTTTTGGTGGCACATGACTATCATATCAGCATGTAGGAAGCTGAGACAGAGGGCATGTGTTTGAGGGCAGCTTCACATAGCAAGACACTGTCAAAAGTGGGGAGAGCTGGAGATAGCCCAGCAGTTAAGAGCACTAGCTGCTCTTCAAGAGGACCTGGTTTTAATTCCTATCACCTACTTGGCAACTCACAACTGCCTGTAATCACTTCCAAGTGATTCGACACCCACACAGACACACATGCAAGCAAAATGCCAATGCACATAATAAATAAGTCATTAAAAAAAAAACTAACCACAATCCTGCCCAATAGGATCCAGTCTTTCTACCCTTAGATTTAGTCAAGAAAAGCAGATGCCCCTCGTTGCATACTGGCTTTATTGATCAATCTAGTAACAACCCAGATGCCCATCAACAATGAATAAGTGAACCATGGTAGATCTATATGGTAGAGAAAGATCCATCAGTACAAAGGAATCACACAACAACGTGGGTAAGTTTCAACATAATTATAGAGGAGCCCACTTATGGTTCCACTTAAATAACGAATTGAAGGTGACAAAGTGAAACAGGGTTGTGAATGAAAGAGGTTAAGATGGGGTCGCAATAGGACAGGGAGTAAAACCTGTGTGTGTCTACGTTCAATATCTTGTAAGTGTATACCAAGGTTAATTTTTGACCCTCCCTATTTGTGCAGCTAATTGTATGTAAACTGAGAGACAATTATGAAAAAAAAACCACAGTAATGTGTTTTTCTGTCTTTAAAAATTCTCTTGTGGTGGGCACAGTGGCATGGGCCTGTGATCCCAGCACTTCGGAGGTGGTAGCTGGAGAAATAGGGGTTCAAGACCAGCCTGAACTGAAAGCAAACTGACGAGGGCTGTAGGGAACTCAGTGGCAGATGTGTAGCATGCACAAGGCCCTGGGTTGGATACCCAGCACTATGAAAAAGACACCACTACGTCCTTCAAACCAACAAACAGGAGTGGGTCCCTTGCCTTCTCTGCCATGCTCAGCCATCCTAAAAGAGCGCCTTAACCTCTGGAGCACCCTACTTACGTCATTGCTTGTTTGTTATAAATCACTGGTGAGCCTGGCCCGAGGGCAGGTGGTCACGAGAAGGATGCACGGGGTGTGCACCGATGTGTAGCTGAGCAGCGACTCCATTAACCGGGTCACGTGGACAGGCCTGCTTTTGCATTTGTAAAACACAGGTCCTAACACTAACCTAATGAATTTGTCATCAGGGCCCAAGAAGAGAAACGTCAAGGGTCTGTCTGATAGGTGTATCAAGGGCTAGGATTATTTCTGAAGACTGTTGGGGACACCAGCTTGTCCTTCCAGAAATCTTTGTGTGTTTCTGGAATTTTATAAGGATAATTAGAGAAGTGTTGTCTGTGGCTGGAAGATGGTCGTTTTCAAGTCTGCGATGAAGGGTGTGTGCTTACTTTTGGAAGGGGAACAGAAAGGCACTGAATATCCTCATAGTGTGCAAAGTAGCTGCACGGTCACGCCTGCTTCTAAGGGTATATATTACACCCAGTCAAGCGCACACTAAGTCTAAGTCTAATGGTTTGGGTTATTTGGTTTTTTTCTTTTTAAAAGATTTATTTATTTATTTATTTTATGTATATGAGTACACCATTGCTGTCTTCAGACACACCAGAAGAGGGCATCAGATCCCATTGCAGATGGTTGTGAGCCACCATGTGATTGCTGGGAATTGAACTCAGGACTTCTGGAAGAACAGTCGGTGCTCTTAACCACTGAGCCATCAACTCTCCAGCCCTGGTTTTTTTGTTTGTTTGTTTTTAGTTTTGGGTTTTTTTTTTTTTTTTTTTTTTTTGTATACTGTATTGAACACACAAATGGAGACACAGAACATTTCCTAAAAGTTCCCTTGGTCCCCTTTTACTGTGATGTGCTATCCCTGTAGGTCTGACTCTGGTCTCCCCTGATTCTTTTCGTCCGTATTTGAACCTAGATTCCTGCAGATGGAGTCATATGGAGTACAGTCTGGCCAGCCTTCCTGCTCCTGCTGTGACAAGTGACCACACAAATACATATCTTACAGCTTTTCCGTTAGAAGTCCAGCAAGGAACTAGGTATGACAATGCCCTCCTGAAATCCCAGCACTCGGGAGGCAGAAGAGAGAAGACTGAATCCGGATAGCCTAAGCTACTGCACTATAAAGTGAAACAAAAGCATAGAAGAAATCCATCAAAGGGTTGCTGGGCTGGAGTCAATGCACTGGCAAGGTTGCATTCTTTTCTAGATCCCTAACAGGGAAACTGCCTTTTTGTCTTTTCTAACTTGAGACAAACCCCCACACTTCCCCCCACCACCTTGACATTTCTTGGCCCATGACTCCTTCTCCAGTTTTTAAAATTAGCAATGATACATCCCTTATCCCTATCCTCCACGTCCACATCCGCCCTCAGCCATAGCCAGGAAACATTCTCTGCTATTAGAGATCCATGTTATCAGACTGGGCCCCGTCTGGCTTTGATGAGCTGGTCCCCTAAGACTTGTATATTGTTCCTAATGTGGTGATGTTGGGAGGTGGTGTGATCTTGAAGACGTGAGGTTTAGTGGGAAGTAGTTAGGTCACTGGAGACCCAGTCCTAGGAAGAGACTAATGTAGTTCTCTGGTGACTCCAGTTACTTCCCAAGATGAATTATTATGAAAAATAATAATAAACAAGGTAAAAACCACCCTGCATTTTAATGACTTTTTATCTCTAGTGTTATCTCCTTTAAAAAAGTTCATACCATAATGCTATCTGTATGGTATGATATAGCAAGGACTCTCACCAGATGTGTAAACTATAAAGCTGACCAATGGTGGGCTTCTAGCTTCCAAAGCTGTGAGCTGAATACCCACCTTTTACTTATAAGGTACTTAGAGACAAATATTCTATTACAGTCACAGAAAATGAATTAATACAGGCTGTCTTAGTTAGGGTTTCTATGACTGTGAAGAGACACCATGGAGACTCTTATAACAAAAAACCATTTAATTGAGGCTGTCTTATACTTTCAGTGGTTCAGTCCACTGTCTTCATGTCGGGAAGCATGGCAACCCGCAGGAAGACATGGTGCTGGAAAAGAAGCTGAGAGTTCTACATCAGGACTGCAGGCAGCAGAGAGAGACTGAAAAAACATACTAGGTCTGGCTTGAGACCTCAACGTCTGTGACACACTTCCTCCAACAAAACCACACCTACTCCATCAAGGCCACACCTCCGAATAGTGCCCTCTCTGTGAGCCTATGGGGACCATTTTCTTTCCTGTCAGCACACAGGCTCACTCAGATGATCCACAATTATCTCCCATCGCAAGAGCTTCAGCCTCTATCGTAGGTGTCCGTTTGCCATGTGCACTAGCTGGTGCATCCACTCAGGATGATGGGGAACAGACCTTTGAGGGGCACGAGTGATGCTTCTCAACTTCACCCACCTTGTTGTGGTATCCCCCTGCTGAGCAGCGTTCTGTGGTATTGCATACTTTTGTGTTCATGCCTTCAAAGGATGTTCAGACTGTTAGCAACCAGGGCTATTATAAATAAAAAACTTATTCTTACCTTGTATTTCATTTCATTTGTATAATTACTAACTCATGAAAATATTGCAAGCTAGACTTTTTGTGCTCATGGGTCACTAACATCTCTTCTTTGGCGAGGTATATCATCAAGAGTCTCGGGTTGCCATTTTATTATGAATTTGTAGAAGATCATTCTGTGCTTTAAAAACAAATTATTTGTCATATACATTCAACACGCCTGTATGTGTATGTGAGTAGGGTTTTTCTCGCTTACATTTTTTTTCTTTTTTTGTGATGTGTCTTTGGTCAGCAACCATTTTTAATTTTGTAAGGTCTGATCTCTTAGTTTAAAAAAACCATAGTGCCTTCCAGATATAGTAGTAGCACGTCGTACAACCCCAGCACCTGGAGAGCGGAGGAAGAGGCTGGAGGATTCCAAGCCATCTTAGACTACAAAGGGAGAGCCCGTTTAGGTCAGGACAGCTGGAGAAACAGCTCAGAGGTAGAGTACTTGCCTAGCATTCGTGAGAGTCTCAATGGTAGAGTACTTGCCTAGCATTCGTGAGAGCCTCAATGGTAGAGTACTTGCCTAGCATTCGTGAGAGCCTAGGTCTGATCCCCAGTTCTGAGTAAAAGAACAGGAGAAGTTGCTCTTGCACCGTGTCTGAAATCACTGAGTCAGGAGGGTATGCTCTTGTTTTCTACTGAAAGCGTCTTCGTTTTAGCTCATCCGCTGTAGGTCTATATTCATTTCAAATTAGGTTTTTTTGGGTCTGGTCTGTGATAGACAGTTATACCAGTATCATTATCAAAAGGACTTTTCTTATTGTATTGTCACTTCTTAGACGTCACTTTACCAAATATGTTTGTATCCATTTGGGGATTCTATCCTGTTCCAATGGGTCATTTACTTAGTCTTTTACTTTGATACAAAGTAGCACTGGTTTCAAAGGCAGTACCCAAGCTGACCTTGAGCTGGTGATCCTTCTGCCTCGGCCTCCTGCACTACCATCCTTTGCCAAATTAATCTTTTTTTTTTTTTTTTTTTTCCTGTAGTGCTGGGACGTGTGGAAGCGGTCTACTGTTAAGCTACCTCTAAGACCAGCTTTCGTCATCATAGTTTTATATCAAGTCTTCACTCTGTATCTTCTTTAATATGATTTTCATTAATGGAGGCCCATTTGGGGTTTATATCACTGCCTTGGGTTAGATTGTGTCACACTATAAGATTTGCTCAAGTATCTATGGATGTAACCTACTTGAAAATAGGATTTTTGGAGACGAGATGGAGATAGGGTAAGGCCATCCAAAGTTACGGCACGCCTAATCCATGTAAGGTAGTAGTTGCTACCCTTAAAAGAAGAGATCCAAGCAGACATACAGGGGATATCATGTGACAACCAGAAGATCAGGGTGACGCACTAACAAGCATGAGACACTGAAGATGACCTGCACACCCCCAGGAACCAAGCAGAGGCCTGGAGCAGATCTTCCCTGTGGGCCTTCAGAGGAAGCTGGGCCAGGCAGCATGTGATCACAGGTTTGCAGTCTCGAGAGCTCTCTGGGAGAGAATGCACATCTGTTGTTCTAACTTACCTAGCAGCTCAGCTATGGACAGATGCTGAAACATGACTCAAACTAGCCTAAGGAAGAAGGAAAGTCCGATTCTTAGAGTTACAGGACCAGAACTGCCAGGAGTGTTATTTTGTCATTTTTATTTTTTTTCTCAGAGCTGAGGACCGAACCCAGGACCTTGTGCTTGCTAGGCAATCGCTCTACCACTGAGCTAAATCCCCCACCTCCAGGAGTATTATTTATTTGATACAGGAGGCATTAAGGCTAAAGTTGAATTGTAAAGATCAAAACATTCCCCTCCCCTATAGGAGCTTACACAAGATGGCAATTTCAGTTTACTTATTTAATCTTGAAGCTCAAATCCAGAATCCCACATGCTTGGCACATGCTTAGCACATGCTTGGCACATGTTTGTCCACTGAGGTACATTTCCACGCTTTATTTTATTTTTCTCCTGTAAATGTTGACTACCTAGAGTTGGTTAACATAGCTGCTTCATGACATCAGAGACCCAAGACATTTCTATGTTTCTGCTGCCATTCTAGGAAAGTGACCTCTACCTCATGGCTAAGATCCAGCTTCACCGCTGCCTGTTATCCTGGAGGAGAAAGTCAGGTGAGGGAGACTTACCCAGGAGGTCACGTAGGATATCTCTGTCTGCAGCCCGAAATTTAGTCATATCACCAATTTTAACTCAAGATAGACTGGAAATATACTATTTCAGGAATACATGAGTCTACTTGTTTATTTACAGATTCAACTAGAAGCTTCTTCCATAGAGTATTTGTGGAGGAATATCAAGTACAGAAGTCCTATGAGTAATTGCAGATAAGACATTTAAGGGGAGGAAAATCAGTTCTGAAAGTAAAAACAAAATTAAAGTGAATGAATTTTAGTTATACATTTCCAGGGAGGAGGGTGAGATGGCTCAGAGAAAGTAAAACCTGAGAGGAAAGGATCCAGGAGAGGCAGGCAGGGAGCTGGAGTTCAGCCATTATAAGCCAGAGGGTTCAGAAAGATGAGGCCCTTAGGTGATGCTCTGGACAAGTTCTAAGAAAAGAGTGGCCCAGCAGTGTGCAGAGAAGAGGCAGTTATGGTCTGAATATGGCAGACCTTGGGGTGGTCTGAACATTGCAATCTAATTGCAAATTTGATCCTGTCAAACAGCAGGGCCTTTGTGAACTGGCTATCACCAGAATAGAGCTCTCTCAGATGGAATTAGGAATTATCAAAGGGCTTGAAGTGGAGGCCATTTGCTCTCTTTCCTTACTTTTGCCCTGTGACCAGTCAGCAAGCCTTCACCAATCAGCAAGCCCTCACCAGACAGCACTGAGAGTCTTGATTTTGGGCTTCCTGGCCTTCAGAACAGTGGGAAGAAATGTCTGTGGTTCACAAATTACCTAGCCTGTGATATTTTATTAGAAGACAGAAAAGTAGACCAAGGGAGAGACTGGTTAAAATAAAGACCATGTCTTCACAGCACAAGAAGTCCTGACTGGCCTGCTGGAAATCAAAGATTTCATCAAGTCTTTGTCTTGAGGCCATTGCATCCAGTGACTGAATGACCTTTTGAAACTTGGAAGTTAGGTGAATCTCAGTGAGGAGGTGAAGGACACAACTCCCCATCCCTCCTGAGGGACAGGTCACACCTGAACACTGAGGTCATTGACTATCTCTGTCACCACTGTCAGGTGGGTGGGGCCATAAAAGGCCCTAGGATATGGAGCCCAGCCAGAAGGCTCTGGAGGTGAAGGTTTTAAACCTTTGCCTGGTTCTAGGGAAACAATCAAGGTCATGTGCAGTACTGAGGCCTTTGCACAGAGATGTGTACAAGTGGGTTGGGAGCGACCCAACTGCCCACCAGCTGGACCGTGGACAAACGAACTGTGCTCCATGAAAGTAGTAACTGAACACGTAATTGGCACCTTTTTGGCTGCAATTCCAGGACTGGCTGCTGCTGTTGACTGAGGCCGTGAGCAGTGGGTGCCATGGGCGAATCAAAAGCAGTGCTTTGGGAGAGAGAAGAAACGGGGTGAGGAGAGGGTGGGGAGCTGGTGAAAGAAGGAGGTGCCTTGCCTGAGGCTTCTGGGACCTGGGTTATCTGCTCTGAGACCTAATGCCTCCCGACTGCTTAGTTCTTCTCCACCCTAGGGAGGCAGGGTGTGGCTAACGTCAAAGTGGCGCTGAAAAGAGACAGGCCTGCCTTCTATTAAGCCACTAAGGGGTAGGCAAGCTACTTAGCTGCCTGACTCCAGTTTTCACACCTGCCAACCATTGGCAATGATTATACTATTCAGGGTGGCTGTCGGGGAGCGACCTGGTGTATGCCACATCCTGACACAGAGGAGGGCTGGAGTCACCAGGGGAAGATGTCCTCACGTAACACTGTCCAAAGATTCTGGGATGATGGCCATTGATCACTTGAAAGTGTCTAGAGTAGTTAAGGGACTGATATTTTTCATTTTATTCAATTTCGATTGTTTTACATTTATTTATGAAAAGTATTTATTTATTTTTTCAGGTCTGAGGATGAGCCTTCAAACTCAGGGCTCACTCGTGCTAGGCAAGCACTTTATCACTATACCGTATTCCCAGCCAACTCTTAACCCCTTACTTTACATTTAATTAATTTAGTGTGTGTGTGTGTGTGTGTGTGTGTGTGCGCGCGCGCACGCGCGTGCATGTAGCATGTGCAGGTATGCACACAGGTGTATGTTGTGCCTGTCAAGGTCAGAGGTCAACTTCAAATGTGACTGATTCCTCAGGCACTGCCCACTTCTGGTTTTTGTTTGGTTTTTTTTTTTTTTTTTGGACAGGGTTTCTCTGTGTAGTCCTAGCTGTCCTGGAACTAACTCTGTAGACTAGGCTGGCCTCGAACTCAGAAATCCACCTGCCTCTACCTCCCAAGTGCTGGGATTAAAGGCGTGCGCCACCACTGCCCGGCTCCACTTCCGTTTTTAAGATACAGCTTTTCATTGGCTTGGAGTTCTCACTTTGGGATAGGCTGGGGAGCCCCAGGGATTTGCCAGTCTCTGCCTCTCAGGGCTGGGATTATAAATGGGTGTCCATCCAGTTTGGATTTTTAAAATACGGATTTTGGGGCTTGAACTCAGATCTTCATGCGTGCACAGTAAGCACTTTACAGGCAAGGTTGTGCTATGTAGTTTATTTACACAGTGTATCCTCAAATCTCCATTCTCTTGCCTAGACCCCCTTCTACCATCCTCCTTAGGGCTGGGACTAGAGGCACAGGCCATCAGCGGGCCTCTTATTGTACTTTTAAATAACTACCTGGGGCAAAGGACAGTTGGTCACCTGAGGCAGGAAGTATACCAGGCCGTGCTAAGTATGGATGGATGTTCAATCATATGGACCCGATACCAGAATGCATCTGTCCATGTGGTGCTCTGCGTTCTGAGATCATTTCAATCGAAGACTGCATTCACCTCAACCCACGGCCCTCAGCTGTCCACCCTGTCCACATACCATCTTGTAAATTCCTTGAGAAAAATCAGACGGAGACTGGTTCCTCGCACAACCTACTGAGGCCCTCAGTTCCTTTATTTTTGCAGCAAGCAAGGAGGCTCTGCGTTTGCAGTTCCACTTCATACATGAGGAAACTGAGGCTCAAGGAGGCTCCGCCAGAAGGCGGGAAACAGGGCAAACTCTTGGAGAACTCTGATGCCCACAAAGACACTTCCTTGGGTCGGGTTGTCAGGGTGGTAGAGAAAGCGGCGGTATAATATTTGGGGCGGTAACCGGGCTCCGGCGACACCAGTCGTCACTGCGGTTCTCCGGAGGCCAGCGCGTGGCTAGGGCGGTGCCGTGGGTAGGGGGTGGGGGGACAGGGGCGTCCCCTAGGTCGTCTGGGACTTACTCAGCGGCCCCGCCCCACCCCGCCCCTGCCCTTGGCTATAAGACTGTGTAGCTGGCGGGTGGCGGCGCAGGCGAGTAGCTAGCGCTCAGGCTCGGCAAGGAGCAAGGCAGAGCCACGCGAGCGGACGGCAGTGCAGGCGGCAGCCACCAGGGCCAGCACCTCGCAGCATCTCTGCTACGCGTGCCACGGAGCAACTCTCCATGAAGCCGCCCTCGGCACAGAGCAGCCCCGCGGCGGCGGCAGCCGCAGGTAAGTGCCTGTTTGGGGGCATCCCCTCCACCTCTGCGTCCCGAGATCGAAGTCAAGGACTGCGTCCACGCTAAACTACACTCAGCTCCGGGGGCCCCTGAGAGCCGGAGCCTCAGGTAGGTAGGGACGAGAGAACAGAGGTCATGGTCTCCCTCCACTGCCCACCCTTCTACCCTCCATCACCCTGGCATCCGGTCCCCGAATCGCTCGACCGATGGATGCAGGTTTAGCTTGGTTTCCCACGGGGGACAAGGAACCCGAGCCTGGACACGTAACGGGTGCTTGCTGACTCAGACTCCCCGCCGCCACGCGCTCCAGGGAGCGAGCGTGGGCACAAGTTGGAAAGCGCGTGGGGTGGGCTAGGTGACGTCCAGACTTTCAACTCCACCCACGGAGGCGCTTCTCGTCTGGGTCCGGTGACAGGCGCTTTAGAGGGTGGTTCAGAGGTTACGAAGTAACTGACTGCGTGGCTGTCACTGACAAAGGCAGAGGGAAGTTAGCCATTCTAGGGAACGCTGGCCGCCTCTCCAGATCCCCTCTGTGCCCTCCCCCAGCCCCGGCCATGGACTCGGCGGCCGCCGCAGACCTGACGGACGTGCTGTGCGAGTTCGACGCGGTGCTGGCCGACTTCGCGTCGCCCTTCCACGAGCGCCACTTCCACTATGAGGAGCACCTGGAACGCATGAAGCGGCGCAGCAGCGCCAGCGTCAGTGACAGCAGCGGCTTCAGCGACTCCGAGAGTAAGTGAAGCTCTGTTGAAGTCAGTAACCCTCCGGCTCAGGCATCCCAGAGCTCTAGAGTCACCTGGGTTATCTGTAAACTGAGGCACGGTGTCTGGAGGAAACTCAGACCTGAGGATCTGCACCGGCTCGCCTGGAGAGTTGATTTTTCTAAGTCTTTAGCTCAGGTGTGCGGGAGTCATTACGGCATTCTTGGGGGGAGAGAGGAATGGGGGGCCTCTTAAAGAGCTGAGGGTCTACCTGTCATGGCAGGTGTATATCATGAAGCCTGAGGGTTTGTGCAGCCAGTCAGAACTCCTGTCAGGCCTTCCAACAGTTTTCCCGCCTTTCTCCTCGCTCTTTATTTTTTATTTTATTAGATCTTCCCAAGGTGATCTATGTAGCTGAGGATGACCTCGAACCTCTGATCCTCCTCCTTCCTTGGGCTTCAGGGTGCCGGGATCACAGTGGTGTGCCACTGCATTTAGGCACATCAGTTTAGGCAAGGCTGGGGGTCAGACCTAGGGCTTCTTGCATGCTAGGCAAAACACTAGACCAACATCACCCTCCCTTTCCTTTTCCAGAATGGGTGTTGAGGGACTTGGGGACAAGGGTGAGCACAATAATGAAACATTTGTGAAACCCAAATGATTTCATAAGCTGCTGTTTTTGGAATGTTTGAAATAACTTCGTTCACTTTCTGCTGAGCGCCAGGCTCTTTCGCCACTCCCGGCCCTTTTGAAACAATCTCCCGCTGGGCTGCTGAGTTCAAGTACAGGGTTTCTGGCATGCTCACCCTGCAGGTTACCCAGAGAGGTTCATCCGAGTAACCTTTTCCACAATTCCTCTGTCCTAATAACCTTAGTAGAAAGAAAGGGGGGTGGGAGGGAGGGAAAGAGAGATGGTTTTCAGTAACTCAAGTGACCTGCAAGAACAGTAAATGATAGTGACTTTTTATTATTACATAATTGTTTTCAATTCTTGGCTTATTCACTGTTTTTCAATGTAAACTTTAAGTTCTGTTTGTTCATGCACCCTTGGTCCCTAGATACAGGCTCAGATATCACCAATTGTACTATTCCCAATTCTGGGAGTAAAAGTCATATTGTTGTTTTGAAATCTAGAAAGTTCTTCCTTTGTAAATGGGTGAAGATTCTGAGCCTGCGCTGTCCTAAGAAGGGATAATGTTTGACATCCTGGTCAGGATTTGAATCTGAAACCCGAGCTCCAGTTTGACTTTCCTTAGCAGCCTGCAGAGATGTGACTTAGGAGGTGACCTGTTTATTTCCATTTAGAACTTTTGCTTTTTGATGCCAATGACCTGGTCACTTGTTCTCAGCATTCAAGTGAAGCCTTACTTTGGAAATTTGTCTCCATAGCTGTGGGGTAACTTGAATATATCTCCTTCCACTGGCACAAGGAACAAAATTTTCATCGTGTATAAATTCTCTTCTCCACAGAAGAGAAGACTAGGTCTGTCCCTGCTGCTCTGTAGTCAAGGACAGCTCCCCGATAAGACACACCTCAGTCTAGATTAGAGACTGAACCTGTGCAGTGGCAGTGGACAGCACCCACCAGTTAGTTCTGCCAGGAGGGGTTTCGGATCCAGGGTATGTTTTTAGGAGTCTTAAAAGAGAATTCGCTACAGACAGTTTCTTAACGGTTTGGGAGAGAGTTGATAGAATTTGCATATCTCTGTGTTTTGTTGTTAACTTAAGCTTTTACTGTGGTGGTTAGAGAAGTAACGGGAAGGATCTAAGAAAGCACAGATGACCTTGGTCTTTGCTGTCAATGCGGTTTGTTCCCTGCATGCTTAGAAATTGTCTTGGTGGGATTTGTGTGCATCTAAGCAATGCTTTCTTAAGGACACATAATATGCGTGTCTTAATTATCTCCAGGAATGGAGTGCAGACATTCCTAAAAATCGTCTGTTTGTTTGGTGGAAGTGAATGTCTGGGAGAGGTGCAGCCCACTGAAACTTAGCTCTCCTGAGAGGGCCAATCAGGTTTATCATGGCTGCTGCAGCAGCTAGCTGACTTTTAGCAAGCCCTCACTGGGGTTGCTATGATTGTAACGTGTTAGCTCTTGTTATCAGCCATCTCTGGCTGTTCTTTGAATGTTATCACACAAAATCTTTACCACAGTCCTACATGTTAGGCACTTTTATCTTCATTAGTTTTGTTGATAAAATAACAGAACTCAGGCTGGCCATCTATGGCCTTGCTCCATCTTCACGTAAGGTTGGCTAACCTGTGAGCCGGAACTTGGGAGTAGCCCATTGTTCCCTCAAGCTCAGATCATGTATCTTTTGATATATGGTATTGCAGGTCTTCTTCAAGGCTTTCAGGATCAAAGGTCTGTGGACCTAGGTGATGAATATTCCTAATTTTTGAAAAATACCTTTTTTTCCTCATTTAAAAAAAAAAAAAAAAAAGAACAGGTTGCGGGACTGGAGTGATGACTCAGAGGTTAAAGACAGGTCTTGCTTTTCCAAAGGACCAGACTTCGGTTCCTAACACCCGTGTTGACAGCTCACAACTGCCCTGCCTGGAACTCTAGCTCCAGGGGATCTGACACCTTTGGCCTCCAAGGGCACCGCTCAAACACATAGACACACACATTCACACTGGGGATATGTGAAAATGGGTTTTTAAAAGGGCTGTGTCTCTCCCATAGCACTCTGTGAGGAACAGGTTTAAGATTCTCAGTAAAAGGGCTGTGCACTTGGGAGCTAGAAAAGTAGTCTTCAGGCTGCAGCCTTTGGGGTGCTGTAGAAGTTGAACATCTTTGGGTTTATTTATTTATTTAGGTTATTTCAAGTCAGGGTCTTACTATGTAGCTCTGGCTATCCTGGAACTCACTATATAAACCAGGCTGGCCTCAGACTCACAGAGATCCAAGTGATAGGACTAAAGGTGTGCGCCACCACACCCAGCTCTTTTTCAGTATTTTTCTTTCTTTCTTTTTTTTTTTTTTTTTTTTTTTTTTTAGCTTTGAAAGTACAGCATGAGTCTTTAAGTGGGTTTAATAAAATCTTTACACATTCTATCCCAAATTTTAACCCATGTCTTAATTGTATGCTTCTACTGGTTGACTCTGTAAATGGTTTATTATATTATTATTGTTTTAAGCCTTTAAAGATGAAACCAAGGTGTGATTCTTCTATATTGGGGTTCCACATAAGTCATCCCGTGGGAGGGCAAGTGCACTGCTGTTTAGTAGGAAAGATCTGAGGTCTGCTGTAGTTGATAAGACTGTAGATGTTTGGGGAGAATAAGGATCTGGGTGTGTTCTTTAGCATAGCAAGGCTTAGAACATCTACATAGTTTTGCTTAGAATATGCTGGTCCGGCCCTGAGAGAGGAGTCCTTAGGGATCCTCAAAACCAAAATGACAGTTACCAAGCCAGTGGCTAATGAAGCTGAGGCATCAGGAGTTTAAAGCTGTCAAGATGTGAGAGGGTGAGGCCAGGTAGGAGCCCTCCAGATACCTGGTACCATGTTAGGAACTGAGTGAGTGACAGGTCTTATCCTCTGACACCTGGCAAACCATCTTAGAGGGTCAGGGCCATTCCAGAGGGTAGCTGGGGCACAATGATCAAACAGAGACCCAGGATTCTTTGTCACAGTGCCACGCTTCACTGAAGCTGTCAGAATTTAGAATTGGAGGAGAAGAAAGACCCCCTCCCTCATGCCTGCCATTCCTGTGGGAACAGTGCCACAGACCCAGGGCTTCCTTTCTCTTGGTTAATTATTGTAGTTCACTTGCTGCAGATGTGTGGGGTTGTTCTATATTTACAGGCGCTCCGGGCAAGCTCACTGTCTGTGGTTTTACTTTTCTCTGGGGTAGCATGTGCCAGTTCTAACCCTAAATTACCTTTCTCCCAACCCCCCAAACTAAAATAAAAAAAAAAAAAATCTATACCTTTCTTTTAAACAAAGCTTCTGTTTGTATTATGGAATTTCTTATACTTGATGGGCATATCTAAAGATAGGGGCTGTGTATATAATATGCTTTTGTTTATTTATATTTTGATGGTCCCTTAGGAAACCCAGTTCCAGAATCTGAGACTTCAATGCATTACATGAATCAGGAATTTAAAGGATATTTGTAGTGGGGATTTGATTCTAGTGAGGTAGGCCTTTAGGGCAGTCTAAAGTAGATACTTTAAGGTCTACCTTACCACATATAAAGGTTCCTCAGATCATTACTGGCTCCCTTGATCATGACAACCCCAGATAGTTGGGTGGGACAGCAATACATGTCTGTGCTATCAGCCAGAGACAGACACACTGCTGTCATTTTGCAAGAACTAGAGTCCTAAGGGAATGAACACAGCAGGAGGCTGAACCTGGCTTACCTAGTCATCTACCATAACTTGTAGATTCTGTTCATGCAGGCTTCTTAGTAAAAGCTTGTTCGGGGGAAATACTGGGTAAAGAAGTTCAGAGTCTGGGTATCTCTGGGTTGTGGGTATGTTCTTGGATAATTACCTCTGAAGAGAGAAACTTTTTTTTTAAAAAAAAAAGCTATAATCTGAAAATAGTGGGTAGCCAGGGTTCAGAATCTTGATTCTTTTTCTTTTAGTGATGATGTCCTCCTTCCTGGACCTGCTGTTCTTTATTTTTCTAGGAACTCGAAAATCAAATCATTAGGCAGCCACAGCATCATATACAGAATGCGTAGGTTGCTATTGCCTTTCCCATGGCCTGTGCTCCCTGCCCTCTCTACAGCGGCATGACTTCAGGTACTTAGGGTCAAACAGAGTAGAGCCTGGAGCTGGCCCAGGGCTTGTGGAGACATGGAAAGCAGGTAGAACCATGGTGAGGTAATGAGCTGACAGGACGTGTGTTTGTGTGTGTGTGGGGTGTGTGTGTGTTGTATGTGTGTGTGAGAGAGAGAGAGAATGTGTGTGGGGTGTGTGTGTGGGAGGCTGTGAGGCAGGGGCAGGGAGAAGGGAAGTGAACACAGGCCATGCCGACCTGCCTCTGTATATGTTATGTATGTATTGTATATAGCTGCTGTATCTTCTCCCCTCTTCCTCTCTCACTGTGAGAGCAGTGTGAGTCCCCAGCAATGAGGCAAATACGGATCAGACAGCCTGGCTTACAACTGAATTGATGTATCATGTCAAAATCAGATTCTGCCTCTATTTCCTGACCTTGAGGGAAATGAGTAGGTTAAGGAATTTATCACATGGACTAGATTTTGAAGGCTCAAAGGCAAGCCAGGATGGTCCCCTGAGACTATGGCTTCTCCCCCACAGCCTCTCCGTGCTGTCAGGGATGAGGCCTTCCTTACTCCTCCATGGATGGTCTTTACTCTGACGCTCTCTTCTGTAATGGTTTTTTCCATGTTGAAGTTATTGCCTCTTTAAACAGCCAATAGTAGTCGGCTCAATTGTTTAGAGGTGAACCAGCCTGATTATATGTAGATGTGAAGCTTCTGGAGGTTTGGAGCCAAACCGAAACGAAGTTCAAAGCTAAGGCAAGGACTGCGGTGTATGCAGGGAGGGGTGGAATGAGGTGTGGTATTGAAAATGTCTCTTAAGTGCCAGCTGTTCTGAGAGATAGAGAGCAGGAGTGGGGCGGCCTTTAAGCTCTGAGTTAGTGAGTCTCAGAGCCGGAACTCTGGTCTAAGGATGGGACGATGTTTTTGGATGCCTTTGAGAGACAAGGATGAGGTGGCAAGGGCTTGGTATTCCCTCTTGGCTTATAGCCTGCTTCCTCTGGGTCTCTCTATGGCTTTTTTTTGCCACCAAAGATGACTGTATCTTCTCTTCATATGTGTATCTGTGGTGATGCCCCCTGGTTATTGACAGAGATAGCAGTGATGCTCCTCCAGGGATCTGCAACAGATGTGAGTGGTGTACTTTCCTGTGTGAAGGGGATGGAGTTGCTACTGCTGCTGCTCTACAGGTGGACTCAGCTGGGGGAAAAAAAAACAAGCAGAAGGGCTTCCAAGTCAAATTCTAAAGAGTTCCAGCATTCTAAGAAAATGGGCACAACGTGTCCCATTGTCAAGTACACTTGGGAGGTAGGGCTGAGGCCAGACCCGAACACCGGAAGTGATTACACTTCTCAGGGTAGTCTCAGTGGGAGGAATCAGTGGTGTTCTTGGTGTTGCCAGAACACAGTTGGTCTCACATTTCAAGGACGAGCATTGTGGGGGTGGGAGGTGGGAGTGAGTTATAACATTTTTAGAGGGGAAGTATGGTTTTAAGGTTCGGTGTTGAAGATCTCAGTATGGGTTCGTCATCAAAGCCCTGAAAAATGACCGTGGTCCTTTAAGGTAATCTAGGCTACAACTCTTAAAGGAAGGAAAGATTGTGAGGGCTGCTCAAGAGGATCTTCTGGACATGTTTAGAAAAGTGGGGGAGGTGGGTATATAGCCAGAAAAGATGACAAGAAGGTGGTTGGAAGTCAGAGGAAGCAAGACAACTTGAGGAGATGTGGCAGTCTTTTAGGGAAAGAGCCCAATTCTCACAGGACTAGAAACTTCTTTCAGAAGCCTGATTTTCTTTCATTCTGAGCACATTAACAAATAATTTAGACAAGTTCATTTTGTGTTGATGAACTAGAACACGATGTGTTTCCTCTCCCTGAATGCAGGGAAATGGCTTGAACAGAGCCTCCGGGCGAACAGGGGCCGGGGCATGCTCTCATCAGCTGCTTACCCCCAGGGCCTTTCCAGAGCACCTGCAGTACCCAGGCAGGCTTTGCTTTCCTTTGAAATTTAACCAGAAAACTGGCTTCCTCTCCACCACCTCTGGGGCCACATCCTGCTTCCGTTAACCTCTGTCTTAGAGCGTCCCTGTCCCTGTCACATTCTCAGAGCAGGGCTGGCTTCCTCCTTGGCAGGACTTCGAGAATCTCAGAACTGGGAGGGCCTGGGAGGATTGTCCAGCCCACTTTTCTATCTTATTGATGGGTAAATTGAGGCCCAGAATATGGCCTCTTTCAGCACCCCTGAGCTTGAAGTAAGTAGCTGGTCCTGGTGCAGCCTGGCCTGGCAGGGACTCTACTGACTGCTGCTTTGACATTTGGGGTGTAAGAATAGAAGGAACTGTGAAGCCCTTTGATTGTAATGGATGAACAGACAAGAACAAAAACGATCTTTGTTTTGGACTCCAGTACAGGAGTGTAGAATCTTGGGAACTGTGTGATCAAGACTCAGGAGCAAAGAAGGGAAATTAATTCGATATGGGGCCCAACATTGTGTTTATATTTGAAAAGTGTTTAGAAGGAAGAGAACATTTTACATGAAAAATGATCCTATATTTTGATTGTTTACATTTGACTTATGTGTGTGAGTGTTATGCCCCACAAGTATGTATCACTGGTGTTTTTGGTGCCTGGGGAGGCCAGAAAATAACATTAGAACTGTAGTTACAGATTGTTGGAAGTTGCTAGGTTGGTATTGGGACTTGAACCCATGTCCTCTGGAAAAGCAGCTAGCTCTTAACTGATGAGTCATCTCTTTGGTCCTCGATCCCTATTTTTTTTTTTTTTTTTAAAACAGAATCTCATGTATTTCTGGTGTCAGGTTGGCCTTAAACTCAGTATAGTTAAGGATGACCTTGAATTTCTGGTCCTCCTATTTCTACCTCCAGAGTGTGGGATCACCGGTGTGCCACTGACCAGTGTGTCACTGACCAGTGTGCCACCGATACAGTCCAGAACTCCTACTCAGGTTTGTTTTCTCTACCAGTTAAAGCATTAAAAGGCAGGAAAAATCTTAAATGCAGCAGGAGCCGCAGAGAACTCTCAAATACTGCAAACAGGAGCAGACAGAATTAGCACTTGAAGAATGGTGGTTTTTGGGGGTAAGGAAACACATACATGTATCAGACACACAGAAAAAGACCTTCTCTAGGGCAGAAGCTGGGGGTTTTGTTTGTTTGTTTGTTTTTGGTTTTTGGTTTTTTTTTTTTTTTTTTTTTTTTGGTTTTTAGAGACAGGGTTTCTCTGTGTAGCCCTGGCTGTACTGGAACTCACTCTGTAGACCAGGCTGGCCTCGAACTCAGAAATCCACCTGCCTCTGCCTCCCAAGTGCTGGGATTAAAGGCGTGTGCCACCACCGCCCAGCTTTGTTTTTTTTTTTTTTTTTTTTTTTTTTTTTTTTTAAAGACTACAGAGTTTCCTCCCCTAATTTAGGGCTGGTCAGTTTGAAGGATAGGATAGGTGATTGGCCCACAGCTGTTGTGTAACCTGTCCTGATCCAGACTTGAACTTGTTGAGCCAGTCCATCAGCAGAGAGCCTGAGGATGGGAGACAAAAGCCTACAAGGCCTTTGGCTTAAACTGCCAGGTTTTTGTTTCAAGTTAGGAAGCTGAGCAAGAAGCCGGCCATCTTGGGAGTTCACTGCTTTTGTTATCTAACCATGGCCCCTCTGCCTATCTGTCTGCCTACAAGGGAGTCTGTCTAACTCTCAGTCTTTCACCACTGTGCCTAATTTATATGGTGCTGGAGACTGAACCCTGGGTCAGGCCTTCTGGACAAACACCCTACCAACTAGGCTATGTCATATTCCATCCCTCATCCCTTCAGCCAGGATCTGGCCAGTAGATGTGTGTAGCAGAGGTCTGGCCCGATTACTTGGTTATACTTTTTTTTTTAAAGTGGAACAGAGGTTGCCAGTGGACTTGACTAGACACACAGACACATTTCCTTGCCTAACCTCATTTAGGGGCCTTGATTGGGAACTGGCCTGCTTTTTAAAATATAGATCTGTAACCTCTGGTTCTCTGAAAGATTAACTACTGGGTACTGTCGACAGACTGACAATCATGTGGTTTGGTGAATTCAGCTCCTAATGAATGTGGCTTCTTTCCTTAAAAGGTGCAGACTCACTGTACAGGGACAGCTTCACCTTCAGTGATGAGAAGCTGAATTCTCCAACAGACTCCACTCCAGCTCCCCTGTCCTCCGCTGTCACTCCTCGGAAAGGTGACCTCACCAACCCCACCCCACCCCTTCCTCAACTAGGCTTTCCCTTTCGAAGCATACAAAGCAAATAGATGAGACGAATGGGTTTGGGTGACAGAGTACAAAGTGGATGAGCTGTTCCATGGGATTTTGGCTGCATGTCTTGTGGCAGAAGGGCATGCCCCTCATTGTCCTCCCAGACTTGGTTCCAGAAGGTACAACTCAGCGATTTGGCTTCGCAACAATGAGCGGAGTCTTTTTAAAATTTCATTAACTATTTCAGGGCTTTTGGGTGACAACATTTAGCAAAATGATCTAACATGCGGCTATTGAGATGACTCAGTGGGAAAGACCGTGCCCAACAAGCTGAGTTTGATCTCTGGAACCTCCTTGGTAGATATCCTCTGATCCCCACATGTATACATACATACATACATACATACATGCATGCATGCATACATACATACATGCATAAACATGTACCAAATATATATTTGTTTTTAATATGGATTTGTAACATCTACATATAGATGTTACAAACATATATGTGTATACATATATATATTTGCTTAAAATATATACACATATGTTTTTAAAGAATAAAATGGACATGATTCAAAGCAACAGCTCCACCCTTTCTCTGTTTAGGTTTTAACAGACTAAAGAGGGGTTAAAGTTTTATGAATGCAGTTCTTAGTTTTTGGAACCTGCCAAGTCTCACCAGCTAGAGAGCTGAATGTTCTGCTACATTGGACAGGTGCCCTTTTGAGAGCAAAGGAAGTTACCCCCTCCAAGGAAAGTTGAACTTGCTGAAAATAGTTGCAAAAGACAATAAAAATGGAGCCAACTCTTAAAGAAATGTGAAGATTCCACCACTTGTCTCCATGTGGCATTCAAATAGAATTTCCTTCTTTTTTGAAAGAGATATTTTTGAATTCCCTTCTCAACGCAGATGTTAGCAGCCACGGGGGATTCGGCCATTGTTCAGCTCCAATCTGTAATGGATCTGTGCGCTCCTGGGAGAGCGAAGTCTAGAGAATGGCTTAAATACTGCTCAGATCTGCTACCCAATCCTCCAGAGGTGGGGATTACAGAAGGAGAATAGGCCCTTGTGACAAGTGGACTTGAAAGCTAAGAACGAAGATCTGTTGTAGGCAGCAAGGGAGACTAAGAACAATATTTGCAATGTATTCCAAGGAAGGCATGAATGACAAACTATACAGAAGAAAGTACCTATGGAAAAAGTGTATGCCTTTGGCTGCAGAGGCAGCAATGTGTAGACAGAAGCTCTGTGCTACTCTGGACATGTCAAGTAAGGCTGTCACGTTCTGTGTTCCACTTTGACAAGAAACAGCAGTAGTTTTACACTCACGTCACATTGGAGGACCTCAGTATTGTCCTCCAGTAACACCACAATTTGCCTTCCCCTCCCCCCCAACTTTTACGACATTGAGAGACCAATCTTCCAGGTTAGGGTGGTGGGTGGGGTGGTGGCTGAGGGCCATAGAAGAGCTACAGGAGAAACATCCAGGCTAGCCTCCAGTCAGTTGCCAAGCTGAAAGTAAATGTGGAGCAGACACTGAGGTCTGCTGTGGGGCACACTCCCATGAGGTCTCTGAAGACAACAGGTTTCCATAATCCCTGGGGAAAATCCCCTATCAGCTGTGTCCGAGAGGGAAGCTGAACCCTTTTCTGTTTTGCAGCCAAATTAGGTGACACTAAAGAGCTCGAAGACTTCATTGCCGATCTGGACAGAACCTTAGCAAGTGAGTACACGTTTCGTGTTTAAAACATCACCAGACTGAGCACTGAGCCACGCCTTTGATAATGTGCTCTGATGTTTCCCAGCTTGCCCCGGGGCTAGCAAGTTACACCACAGGTAGGACCTCCTTGGCTCAGAGAGCAGTTGGGAGGATAAACCTGCAGAAGTGTAGCCGAGTTGCTTTCCCAGTGTGCAGACAGGTCAGCAGTGCACAAGGACATGTTGTTTAGAAAATGGTGAGAGCGTTGCTGATGTCCACACAGGATGTCCGGTCCTGAGAGAAGAAGGCTGAGTGGTCAGTATGCCTTCCTCCAGAAAGCCACAGGGGTCTGGTCTGCTCAGGGTAATTTCCCCGGGTTTGATGCAGTAGCCTGGGTGAGAGATCTGACCCGTGCCAACTTGCCAGCCACCCAGATTCAGTATATGCTTCTCATTTGGGAATTTCACTGTCATTGTCCATTTTGTGTAACCCCCCCGCCCCCCAACGGAAAACTTCAAATCAAAATTGCAATGGGGGTGAGGTGGGTACCTGTGTTAGAGGAAGGAACTGCCACACTATCTGCATATTCTACTTCAAAAGGACAAGATTGCAGGAGGCAGAAGGACCAGCCCCAACTTGCAGGGTTGTTGGTGTCAGCATTTCTCATGGGAGACTTGCTAAGCCTTGGAAAATTTGTGTTCTGGCTTCTTTTTTTTTTATTTTTTGTTTTGGTTTTTTTTGTTTTTTCGAGACAGGGTTTCTCTGTATAGCCTGGGCCATCCTGGAGCTTACTCTGTAGACCAGGCTGGCCTCGAACTCAAAAATCCGCCTGTCTCTGCCTCGCAAGTGCTGGGATCAAAGGAGTGCGCCACCACTGCCCGGCCGTGTTCTGGCTTCTTAATTACTTAGTGAAAGTGATCATTTTTTTTTCTGCAAGGAGTATTCTATGTTTTTACTCTGCCAAATAGGTAAAAATCTAAACCGTCAGACCCAATAGCTAAGTTTAGAATAGCCTGTTTAAAATAGCCATGTTCTAACACTCTCTCGTTCTTGATGGTTTTATTGCCTCCTTTGCACCATCTTACACCAGAAGACACAGGCCTGTTTTGACAGAGATTATTCTAATTGCAGCACAATTTGTAATCAGTCCATGCATCACGCCTGTCTACTTTATGCAAATTGCAGCTGACCTCCTAGTCATTCCAGTTAACCAGCCATACTTTGCACGGGAAGCCTGCCATTAACTTTGCTTTTGATGCCCGTCTGAGACTATGTGATGTGGTTAAGCATGGGAGTTGTGAACCTCTGGCAGGGATAACTTATTCTATGTCCTCTTTTCAGGTATGTGAAGCAAGGAGTCTGGGGTCCTTATGCCACAAGAGTGAAACTCCAGAAGGCTCCCAGGACCTGGCAAAATCAGCTACTAGAATCTGCTGTGGGAGAGGGCAGAGCCAAGGCTCCTGCCAACTGGCCATTCTTGGTCCACCATAACATTAGCCATCGGGTCCATCTCTTCTAGGCAGTTCAGACAGTGAAGCTGACTTTGTTTACCTACCTGCACCATAGTCAACAGATGATCCATCTAATGTGTTTTTACTCCTTAAACATAACTCTTCTATAATTTAAGATGCTTCTATGGAAATATTTGTAATTACTTATATATAGTTGGAGGTCATAATAAGCTTTCCCATCATAATATATTTTTGTATACAAATAAAATTTAAGCTGGGATCTGTACTTTGAAGGCTGTCTTATTTCTGTCAATATATTTCCATTCAGTAGTTTCCTAGTGGGATGACCGGCTTCTGGATTCCTAGTGAGAATCCCGTGTTCCGTGCTAATGTGTTACTCCTTACACTCTTAAACCCTTCTCTTTGTGGGACTGGAGAGAAGGCTCAGTGCTTAATAGCACTAGCTGCTCTTCTATAGGAGTTGGGTTCAACGCCCAGAACCTACATGGCACTCACACCTCTCATAACCTCCCGTGCCAGGGGATATGACGCCGTCTTCTGGCTTCCTCTGGCGCTGCATGCAAGTAGTGCACACACACTTAGGCAAACACTCATACATAAAATAAATAAATAAATAAAATCTCAAAAAACATCTTTCCCTTGGAGTTGGAGAGACGGCTCAGCAGTTAAGAGCACTGACTGTTCTTCCAGAAGACCCAGGTGGAATTCTCAATACCCAAAAGGTTGCTCACAACTATCTGTAACCCTAGTTCTAGGGGAATCTACTACAATCTCTGACTTCCTCAGGCAGCAGACACACATGTGCTGCCCAGACATATATGCCAGAAGAAAACCCACTCAAACTCATAAAAATAACTACATCTTTCAAAAGTGCCTTTGGCTTATTTTTTCTTTTATTGTTTGATAGTGTCACATCTTTCTGTAATATATTTTAGTCATTGTCACACACACCAATCCCTCCTCATTTTCTTCCTGTCCTGCTGGACCCTGCTCAGCAAGTCACCCTCCTACTTTCAAGTCTTCCTTTTTGTGTGGTCCAGAGTTTGATTAGAGTTTCTTGCCTGAGCGTGGGTGGGAGGTTGTTTATTCCAGAGGGAGAGCCTCTTCTCAGTGGCTACAACACTGAGGAAAATGAAAACCAGGGACCAGTTCATGACTTTCTGTGTCATCCTCACCCAGGGCCTGTGCTGAGTGAGCTTCATCGGTTCCAGTCTTGGCATATGTGCTGCTGAGGCAGTACCCGGTGCTGCTGACACAGTACCCATCCCTACATTCTTTGTGCTGGTTGACTATGTAAACTTGTGAAGACTAGAGTTACCTGGGAGAGGGAGCCTCAATTGAGAAACTGTGCCCAAAAGATTGGCCTGTGGGCATACCTTTGGGACTTTTGCTTGATTAGTGATTGATGTGGGTCTGGCCCAATCTGGGCAGTGCTGTCACTCAGCAGGTGATCCTGGCAGCTTTAAGAAAGCAAACTGAAGGAGATAGGAACTGCACAGGAAGATCAACAGAGTAAACGAACCTGAACCCTTGGAGCTCTCAGAGACTGAATCACCAACCGTGGAGCATACCTAGTCTACACAGATCTACCTCCATGGGCTGAACCTAGGCCTCCCTGCACATATGTTGTAAATGTGCAGCTTGGTTTTCATGTAGGTCTCAAACATCTGGAGTGGGGCTATCCCAAAACATGCAGCCTGTATATGGAGTATGGTCTTCTAAAAAAAAAAAAAACAGTTGTTCAGTTATTCATGGAATATTATTTTTTTATATCTCTTGTATTCAGTTTGCAACTACGTCATTGAGAATTTTTTATGTATATTCATGAGGGATACTGGACTATAACTTATATATTTTTGTTGGGTTTACACTTGACTTCACTATTTCAATATTATTTGCTTTGTGAAGGAAAAAAAAAAAAAAAAAAAAATAAAATATCCAATAAAAAAAGAAGTAGAAAAAAAAAAAAAAAAAGAAAGCAAACTGAGGGAGCCACCGAGGATAACCTTGTAACCTCATAAGTAGCATTTCTCCATGGTTGCTGCCTCTGCTCAGGCTTGAGTTCCTGTAAGGAGTTTTCCTTAGTAATCAGGACACGTAAGTCACATAAATCCCTTTCCTTCCCAAAATGCTTTTGGTCACGATTTTATCGAAGCAACAGAAAACAAGCTAGGACCATAAGTGTAGTCACATGGTGCAGAGTGACCTTCCTGAGTTCCTGTGGATGACAGACCACATTCGATGACAGTCCTATAGATTACAACAGAACTGGAAGTGTTCCAGTACCTCATGATGTCACAGACACCATGATGGTGTTGTAGGAGGACCCATTATAAATTTGTGGTGATGCTGGTGTAAACCCACCGTGCTTCAGGTCATGTAGAGTGTCACGGACAGTCATAAGATTTGATCATGACAGTAACAGTCACACTACTTACTGGTTCATGCAGTCATCATCTCTCCATGGTTAGAGGTCACAGGTTTTAGGTATTGTGCCCAGACTCTGTCGTACTGCCAGCTGCTTCACACACTGGTTACCAATTTTCCTGATTGTATGAAGAAGTTACGTTTGATCAACATATGCTGCCCAGGTTTGTGTTGAGTCCTTTTTATGACGCTCCTGCAGTGGTAAAAATCACTTAGCAATGCATGTTTGAAAACTAATAAGATTTGATTTTTTTTTAGGGTATCGTGAGAAGATTCTTTTGTTTTCTTTTCCTCAGTCTTCTAAGAAAGCTTTGTGTACAATGTAAACATTTTCTCTCGATTTTTAATTTAAAGAACTTTGTGTGTGTGTGTGTGTTATGCACACATGTGCCACGGTGTGTGTGTGGAGGTTGAAATACATCTTTGTGAGGTAGTTCTTTCCCTCCACCTTTGAATGGGTTTCCGGGATTAAATTCAAGTCAGCAGGCTAGTGCAGCAAGGGCCTTTTACTGGCTGAGCTATCTCACTGACCCTCCCCTCCCCGGTTTTTTGTTTTTGTTTTTAGAAAATTTGAGATATGATTCACTGAAATTTTAGTCTCACAGCTCTTGGCATATCCACAGACATTACAGCCATCATCGCTGCCCATTGTCTGTATGAATCTGTCTACTCTAGACACATTACATGAAATTATATTACTGTGTTCTTCTGTTAGCATATTTCCAAGGTTAATCCATATGGCATTCCTTTGAATAACAAAATAATATTCCACCATGTGGACATGTCACATTTTGTTTATAGGACCATTGCTTAGTTAATGGATGGCGTTTGGGTTTCTACTTTTGACCTAGTAATACCATGAGCAAGTATTTGGAGGTGTCTTTTACCTCTGCTTGGGTATAGAAGCAGAACTAGGATTATGGGGTTAGATCAAGCTCTGTGCTAACTTTTTGAGGAAACTATTGAATATCATGGAAGCAGCCACATCTTGTCACATTCCCAGCTGTCATTGAGGCCTCCCACTGTCCCATGTCCTCATCTACAGTGATGGTGTCTCTATCTAAAGAACACTCCACTGGGCAAGGAGTCCGGTCTCACTTGTCTTTCAGTTCTTATCTGATCAATGAAGTCTTCTCATGTGTTTACTGTACTGGCTTCTGTTTCAGTGTTGAGCTGTAGAAAATTACGGAGCATTCTGGATATTGGTTCCTTACCAGATATGTGACTTGAAAAGTACTCTTTGGTTTGTGAGCTTGTTGTACAGAGCTGTCTGGCCACCGTTTCCAGGCGTTCATCTGGGTCTGTTTATAAAGGATCTTCACAGCTGGGCCTATTGACTTTTACCTTCCCTCTTAGAAAGGAGGTGGGGAAGGTCACTGAACCCTCACCTGCTACTCAACCACTCCACCTCCCAACCAGCTGTATGCAGTTCTTCCTGATTGCAGATGACTTTAGGGTATGGGGTGGGGCTAGAGGCTACCCGGTTAGATGACTTCATCTGCATAGCCAGGGGGAAGCCATCTTCCCGGTTGTGTTCAGACCTCCTTTGCAGCTAGCTGCCTTAAGGTTACCTATCTCCTTCCCATAACCTCTCACCCACTGCTCTGTAAGTAGGTGTAAGAAACACCTTGGTTACCCCTGATAAACTTTGGTAGAACTGTGGAATTGCTCCTTGGTTTGTTAATGGTGTTTATTTATTTATCTATTTTTTTTGGAACAGGGATACACCTTGTCCTTGAAGCAATGAAAGTTTTGATTTTGTTGAAATCCAATTTTTTTTTTCCTCCTGTTGTTTGCAGTTGTGGTGTTCTTTCTAAGAAACCAGTCAGGTCCCATCTCCTAAACGGTGGCTCCTCCTAGTCTTTCTTTTAATAATTTCATAGATTTTAATAGCGGTTCATGACTGTGGTCCCAGTGGCGGAACACTGAGGTATGATCATCTCGCTGCAGGGCGAGCGTGGGCTACATAGTGAGGATCCGTCTCAAAACAAAACAGAAAAATAAAAATCAGGCATCAGGAGAGGGATGTCAGTAAAGTGCTTGTCTTGAGAGCATCAAGACCCAAGTTTTTTGTCCAAAACACACAGAAGATTGTTAGGCACTGTGGTGTGCTTGCAATTTCAGTGCAGGGCAGGTGGAGACAAGCAGATCCTTGGGGTTTGAGTACCAGTCAGTTAATCCAACTTGGCAAGTTCCAGCCCAGAGAGAGATGTTGGATCCAGAAAATAGGTGGGTGGGACTGTGACTGTGGCTCAGTGGTAGGGCGCTTGCCTTACTAGAATAGTGTTTTAGGGTCAATCCTCAGTACTGAAAAAGAAAAAAAAAGATACCTGAGATTGTTCTCTGCCATCTCAGTGCACACACAGTCATGAATTCACACAGTGTGAATTACACACATTCACACTGTTAGCATTTCCTCTAGGCATCATTCAACCGTTACCTAGCAACAGCCAGGTACGAGTCTGGCTTACATATAAGGACTGTTTCCCTCTTCCTCTCCTCCCCTCCCCTCCCCTCTTTCTTCCTCTCCTTCCTCCCCCTCTCCCCCTCTCTCTTTCCTATTTCCCATGTGTCCTAGTGAGCCTCTTCCTCTTTCTCTCTCCTCTCTCTCTGTCCTTCTCTGTCTCCCTCCCTCCTCTGCCTCTATTCCCTCCTCCAGGTCCCAAATAACCCCCTTTTATATTAGGCCTGTCACATGGCTTGATTGTTGGTGGGGGGACACCTTGGCGGGGCCCAGCAAGGCACCCCCCTCACACCATCATTTTCTAAAACACAGCACACACTCAATGCTCACACACACAAACTCAACAAAATACATTGTAGTTTTAGCTTTTGCATTTAGGTCTGTGATTTACTTTGAGTTAAGTGGTACAAAATTAGTTCCAACATCATTCTTTCGCACTAGACCAGTCAGTTTGTATTGAATCAGATTGGTGCCACCGTGGAGCAGCAGACATAAATGGTTGGGCTCTACAGGTTCCTTTTTCTTTCTCATCCTTTTGCATAGTCTCACTGTGCAGCCCAGGCTGTCCCAGAACTTGCAGTGTAGCTCAGGCTTTTGAGCTCAAATTCACGAACCTCCCGGCTCTGCCTTCTCCGTGCTGGTATTCGTGATGTGCACCTTGCCAAGCTGGTGTTTCTTAACAACTGATCTTTATTTATAGGCATGAAATTCCTTTCAATTGACAAGGAGCTGGTTAAATTCTTTTAAAGTTACAAATAACAGAAGTTTATTTTACCTCCTTAATTTCTCTCAATTATATCTTGTAGGTTTTGTGGTATAGACCTTGCATCTTTTATTAAATTTATTGTTAAATGTCCTAATCACTGTTGTACTGCTATGAAAAGACATCATGACCATGGCAACTATTCGATAAGAAAATATTTAGTTGATGGCTTGCTTACAGTTTCAAAGGTTAATCTAATATCATCATGGCAGGTGGGCAGGCATGGCACTGAAGCAGTAGGTGATCCTCAAGCCAAGAGAGAGAGACTGGTGTTGGCATGGGCTTTTGAAATGTCACAGCTCACCCATAATGACACACTTCTTCCAACAAGGCCATACCTCTTAGTCCTTCTAATCCTTTCAGATAGTGCCACTTCTTGATGACTAAACATTCAACAATATGAGCTTATGGGGGACCATTCTTGTTTAAATCACCCCACTAAATATTCTTATTCTATTAGAAATAGAGAGCTTACTTAGGGGGGAAAAGAACTTGCTATGCCAGCCTGACAATCTGAGATCAATCCAACAACCTAAGTAAAGATAGAAGGAGAGAACCCTTGATAAAGTTGTCCTCTGACCTTGACACGTGCACTGTGGTACACACAGGCCCATACTCATACATCAGGAGCCCACACCCACACAACAAAAACATAAAACTCATAAAAACTTTAAAAAAGAGAATAGATTTTTATGAAGTTTGCTTTTAGATTTTCTTTATTGGTAGTGAATAGAACTGACATTGATTTTGTGTATGTTGGTCTCATGTCCTTTATCCTTGCTGTGTTTATTATACCTCTGTGTGTGTTACAAATATGACATCACACTGTAAATACTGATGTCTTTGCCCCTCCACTGACACTTGGAATGCCTTCCATTTCTTTATTGCATTGGTTGGATCTTCCACCTTGTTAAAAACAAGAGCTTGAAAAGTCACTGCCCTCCTGTGGTTCGTGGTCTCAAAGGACAAGCTTGTACCATTAAGCATGATGACACAATGGCACTGTCGTAAAATGTTACATTGGTTAAGATTCTCATTTTTAAAAAAGATTTATTTATTTTTATTTTATGTGTATAGGTGTTTTACTTGTGTATATGTCTGTGTAGCATGTGTGTACAATGCTTACACTTAGGCCTACATGGAGATTATAGACTCCAAGTTGTGAGCTGCCATGTATGGGTTAAGGACCAAACCCAGGCCGGTCCTCTGACATGGCAGCAGAGATGGCTACTAACCACTGAGCTATCTCTCCAGCCCTCTTTAATCAAACAAGTGCTCAGCTTGTTTGTCTAGATGTTGTCATCTCCATTGTGTAGGTCTGGCTCTTGCTCATGATTTCTATTTGTTATCTCCTGTGGATAGTTTTTTTTTTTTTTTTTTTTCTCATCAGGACACCAGTGGCTCTTTGCTTTTTCCATATGTTTTGATGCTGGAGTTGAGGAGCTACATTGCAGTTCTTTCTTTTGGGGCTCCCAAGATGTGGGCAAGCAGGGCATGAGGCTCTGCAGTCTGGTGTGAGTGATAAGCTTGGGAAAAAGGAATGGATTCTTTTCTGTGAGTGGGTAGGAGGGGTGGCTTGTACTCTTATGGGCTTTGGTTGGATAATGACTTAGGGACAAGTGGCCTGAGTCACGGCCTGAGGTTCTGGGAATGCTAAGTGTTTTCAGAGCTCCGTAAGATATGTTTCAAGGAGCAAGGCCCACACCTGAAAAACAGGTGTTATGTCATCTGACTTGAAAAGCATGCACGCTCGGCCCCCACCTGAAGATTTGTCACATACATTTCTGCGTGCGTTTCTTGGGCGTTGTTCTAAGCTGTTGGATCAGAGATTAAGAGGTAGACAAGCTGGAGGTTTCTTTCTCACCAACTTTCCAGAGGTGAGTAAGGCACGGTTGCTCCCTAGTCAGAAGGATGGCTAGGCCTCTAGAACTCACATTTATCTGTCAGCCAGAGGAAAGGAGGGAAGGCTAGTCAAGCCCTAGGCTTGTCTCTTTTCCACAGCGTTTGTTGAAGACACACATCACCTCTGCTCACATGGAGTCCCTTGTTCACGTCTAAAGAGCTAAAACTAACCTTCTCCAGGACCTGGAATGTCCCTGGAAAGCCACTTGACTGTGACTCAGAGGAGGTTAGCTAGCAGCTTTTCCGGGGACATAGTAAGACTGGATTCTGTGCAGGCACTGCAGGTGTTGTTTTCAGTTTTTGTTTTTGTTTTTTGTTTTTGTTTTGTTTTGTTTTTCAGTGGAAATATTCTGTTCTAATTTCTGAGAGTAATGGCCAAAGAAAAACAAAACAAAAAATTTCACACCCACAAGTAAGTAATAAAGGAGAGATTTTGAATCTACACCACGTTAAACTCTCATCAATATTGTGTAGTAGCTCTGGGACCATGAGCTGTTTCACACCCAGCATCTCTATGGCTTTATTTGTGAAGCAGAGGTGAGCCCATGCTAGGGTCGTGACAAAAATCAAACAGAGCCAATGAATTGTGTCCATCATGCTTCCTCTTTATATCACAGGCACAATGGACTCCTATACCTGAGGTAAAACTAAGCTTCAACTATAGTGTGTACAATGTACCTGGGAGCCCAAACCCCCCTGACTGGGCTGCCTCCCCTCTGCAGGCCTTATATCCCTCAAGAGCAGGATGGTCAGTCCAGGGTCTGTTACACCATCGTGGTTGGTGTGTGATGGCCCCACAGTTGCCTGTTTTTTAAGTCTTTCTCCTGCACAGTTCGCCTTCTCTGCCTGGTTTGGTGGTGAATGCAGAGATAAGTGGAGAGGAAAGGGAAGCACATTTTTAGAAGGAAATATTTTTCTTCAAGTTCAAAGCTCACTGAATGCTAAGGATTAAAAGTAGCCACAGTGATCATGCTATAGACTCTTTCTGTCACAGAACATCTCTGTACATGATTCCTATAGCCCAGAATATATCCTCTGCTCCCCTTTCCAACTAATTCTGTAATAGTTCTTTGGGATCAATTCTAGTATCCCTCCTTTAGACCTTCCTTGCTCCCTGGTCTAGGTTGGCTCATTGGTGCTATATTCTTTTAGAACTTTCCTTAAGTTCACTCATCTTGTTTTGCAATGAAATGCTTACTTGCATCTGTGATGGTTTGAGTCAGAAACACTCCCCACAGGCTGACATGGTTTAACACTTGGTCCTCAGCTAATGGCACTGTTTTGGGAAAGTGTGGAAACTTGGGGGTCTGATGGTGGAGGTGGCTGGCTGGACAAAGACAATGAGGGTTAGACTAGTCTCTACTCTCTATACCTCCTGGTTCAGCAAGATGTGAGGAGTCTTTACCACATATTCTTGCTGCCATGGACTCCATCTTCTCTTCCTTGCCATGCTGGACTGAAGTCCCTCAGAGACTGTGAGCCCTAAGCCCTTTCTCTTCTCTCAGGTTATTTCTGTTGGGTGCTTTGTCACACCTGTGAGAAAAGTAACCAACCCAGTGAAACTTTTTGGTGCCTGTCTCCCCAGCTTCCTGCAGCTGGATGTGCTCCGTGAGAGCAAGGATCTTGTTTGGTTCAGCTGCACTGACTACCGTAGTTCTGGATATGAGCATAGTTCACGTCCATTGAGTGATTAGTTCTCTCAACTCCACAGCACAGGCCATCTGGATATGCAGAGTGCGTTGCTTGCCATCTTGCCTCCTAAGCTTACACTTCAGCTTACATAGATTTTGCTGCTTCCTCTTCTCCAGGCTCTTCTCCCATCCTACATTGATGATGAGACATTGATTTAGAACCAACACTGCTATTAGAGTCCACAACAGTCCCTTCTCCAGCTCCTTCTAATTCACAAGGAAAGAAGAGGCCCCTGAAAATGGAGAGATCTTGGAAGCCCAAAGAAATGAATTTGTCGGGATGGGATTTCAGGGCCTTACGTGTCAGTGACGAGATCCCCTTTGATCTCAACAGAGTTTATATTTTCCTGTTGAATAGAGAGTCTAAAGTCAGCTCTATTTTTGGAGACTTTTGTATAGAATATTATGTAGGGTGGGTGTATGTGGTGTGCAACATGCACAATTATACCCAGGTATTCATGTATTTATCAATTATGCAGTTAAAGGAATAAAGGAATAGTGGGTCAGGATGTAGGTTCCAGTTTGGAAGATCTGGGCCTTGAGGGACTGGTTGTAGTGACTTCCTGGGCTGGCCTAGAGGGTGGTGACAGTACCCAGACCTGGCACTGGGGCGGCCTCACCTCCTGCAAACTTGCCTTTGCTTGTTACTTTACAGAACAGAATTCAATTCGTAGCTAGGGTTTCTCACATCACATGGGAAGGGCCCATTCCCACGTGCACCCTGGAAGTCTTCGGACCTGTTGTTCTAGGCCAGAAGCCAAAGTATGTTCTGGAACCAGAAAAGTCAGGGCTTGGCTGTGGATTCTGAGCCAGAGGAAGCCCCTACCCAGCCGAGAACAGGTTTGGGAAGGGTAGGAGCAGAGTCTGACCCTTCTCTTGTCATAGATGTCTTGAGAGGGAGGGCAGAGGTTGTAGGAAGGAGACCCTGGAAATCCAGCGGAGGTAACAGCAGGGTCACCAGCCATATTCCAGGATGGACTTTAGGAATGAAGGGACCTTCCTGCTTGGGACATTGAGAGTCAGAGAAAGTTCATGGGATGGCTTAGACAGCTACAGGAGGGCAGAGAAATTCCTGTGATAGCTCAGCCAGCTAGAGAGGAATTTTAGAAACGGGGATTATTCAGTGAATCGTCTAACACATAAATAGACTCAAGGAAAGCAAATGGCCAAGTTAACCTTAAAAGAAAAATAAAATCAAATGACACTAGTATTTATTTGGGAATAGCTGAGCTGCAGCGGGAAGAGCAGGGGCGGGCAGCAGGAGCATGTCCAGCTATAACCTTTGGCCTATGGGAGGAGGAGGGTGAGGTAAGGGAAGTCTATATGGAGAGAATGAGAAGAAGGGTCACAGCACAAGTTTGAAATGACCACTCTTGGCCTCTGTGACTAATTACAAGAGTGACATGGTCTGAGGTTAAGCAGATGGTTTCTGGGCAGATGTCCTTGTAGAAGTTCTTTGGGTAGAGGCTGTGGCGGCCTTTGTGGACTGCCTGGAAGAATCCTTGGTGACGATTATTCTTGGGCCATCTTGTATGAGAACCTTCCCACCGCAGTCAGCTTTCGTCACCTCTTTTGTTTTCTTGGTAAGGGTGGCACACAAAAGTCATTTTATTCAGACAACTTTTGGATTTCTTTCATGAAAGTGAAATGGAGCCCAGGATCTTTCTAGAAGGTAGACTGGCAACACCTTTCCTGAAAACATTAGCAGTTAGTATCTAATTCTTGGTCCAATGCTGTTGTGTTTATAAAGAAAAAAAAAAAAAGAAAAAAAAAAAAAAAAAAAAAAAAAAAAAAAAGGGAAGAACCAGAAATATGTTTGGTAGAATGAATTATGGTGAGGTGGAAGGGGTGTCTCTGCGGGCCCATGCTGAGGCATCCCTTCCCCCTGAGGTACTAGACATACCATGGATATAGTATGGAATAGAGTTTATTCAGGGCATGGGGAGGGAAGTTGAGGGAGTAGAGACAGAGAAAGGCAGAGGGGGTGGGAGGCCAAGAGTACAAGCCAGCCATGAACATGAACAAGAGGAAAGAGGCGGGAGGGAATGGGGGAGTAGGGACAGAGAGGAAGAGAGTAAGAAGGTAAGAGAGTGGGGTGTGGGGCAAACAGCCCTATATACCGAGTAAAGCAAATCTGGCTGTTGCCAGGTAACTGTGGGGCGGAGCCTAGGGGGAATGCTAACAATTGCTACCTTGGCTGGCTGGCTTTCTTTGAGCTGATCCACAAAACAAGCAAGTAAACAAAATGGAATTTAGTCCCATCTCCTCATTTTAAAGACCAGAAAACAGAGGCTGGTTCCTAAGAATTAGGTGTCCATCAGAAGTTGTATCTCTTAGACAAAACAAAATCAAAACCAAACACAAGCAAAAACCAAATAAACAGCCAGAGGCAGCAGCACAAGCTCTGGGGAGGCAGAGGCAGGCGCATACAGAGTTCCGGGACAGCCAAGGCTACACCTTATCTTGAAAAAAAAAAAAAAAAAAAAAAAAAAAGAGAAAAAAAAAAAAAAAACAAATCCCACAAATCAAAAACCAGGGAGTGAAGTCAGGACCTTGGGGAGCTGGGCTCCCCAGAACAAACAGAAGGCAGCACCACAATCTTAGAGGATCTGCGATGTCCAGGCTGTTAACTGTTCCCTGAAGGACATCCTTTTACTAGGTGCTTGGGTGCAGATAAGAAGGGTTGCCTAGGGCAGAAGGCCAGGGAGTCTCAAGCTCAGAGAAGAAAACATTTGGGAAGGGAGGTCACCTTGAGAGGAAGCCCTATTGTGCTAAGTATAGAGCCAGCAGAGAGGTTATGAAAGAGGCCATGCCTGGCCCCTGGAGACCCAAGGTATAAGGAAAAATGAAATCTGGGTCCTTCGATACAGAGAAGAAAGAAAAGTCTTGTCGGAGAAAGTAAAGGACAGGCTCGTCACGGGGCAGGCAGCTAGCTTGATGGAGGTGGCCAGCGCAGCCAGACTAACACAACTGTCACTGTTTCTCTGCTTGTTTTGTTTATGGACAACTGTGAGCTGGGGCTTCTGTACTGGTGGCCCTTGACACCTGTGAGATCTGTGTTTTTGTCTTGTCTATCCCCAGGTCCAGAATCTATCCCTGAGTATATACTAAGGCCTGTTTTGAAAGACAAACTGTCCTCAGTGAGAATGACGCTTGTCTACAGCGTCCGCCTTGTCTAAAAGGTCAGATTAGCATTTCCTCCAGATAATCAAGAGGGCCCAAGACAGTCACTGCTTTCTTTTCTTTTAAGATGTCAAATACCTGGCTTGTTTCTTTCCTTGGAGACTGGGCTCTTACTTTCTGGTGCTTTTGGTTGCATAATCCGGGAGAGACCGGGGACATAGAACGAGAGGGTTGGGAGTAAAGCCTTCCTTCCAAAGAGCTGTCCTGCACAACAGGCCAGTGGCAATTTAAAACCACTTGGCTTCAGTCGCCTCCCTTATTGCCAAGGAGGGAGTGGGAGACCCAGAGTCAAGTGACAGCGTGGGCATCCAATGGCTATGCAAGTTGGACACACTTTTTCTATTTTTTTTTAAAGATTTATTTATTTTAATTGTATACAGTAGCTGTCTTAGACACACCAGAAGAGGGCATCAGATCTCATTACAGATGGTTGTGAGCCACCATGTGGTTGCTGAGAATTGAACTCAGGACTTCTGGAAGAGCACATGGTGCTCTTAACCACTGAGCCATCTCAGCCTGACACACTTCTGGAGTAGCTTAAATGAGACCCCCTCAGAGGTAGGAATCATGGAGCTTGCATCTCCTCCATCATAACCAGCTTCCTCCTCCTAAGTATGAATATATGTGAGAAAAGTAGGGGTGTCAGGGCTTTGCTGAGTCCATTAAGCTACTCTCCTAGTCAAAGGTACTGTCTTTACCTCTGGCCCTAGTGGAGGCATGCGACGTAGACTGCTTACTGGAGCTCAGAGCATATCATACGGTTGTCTCCACAAGAATGAAACAAGCTAAGCCTTTCAGTCCAGTGTCAGAAGCTCATATGAGGCTGATTTACCTGAGACAGCAGGATGGGGGAAAATTATCTCCTTAACGAAATAATGTACTTTGTTACTATCTAGGGATCTTGATCTGGTTTTTTTTAGGTTTTGTTTTCCTCTGCTGGTTAATAAATTAAGGGGCAGGAAAATACAAAGTAGGTATATCTTAGATATATCAGAGGGGACAGACAGAATCAGAGGCATTTATTAGGAATGAGGAAATACACAGTTGGTACACATATCATCAAGGCACTCAAAGATAAAGGCCCTCGGCAAAGCAAGAGGGTAGATTCTAGAAGCCAAAGCCTGCTTTCTCCTAGAAGGTTGATGGTTTGCTTTTGTTTTACTTTTTTTTTTTTTTTTAACAATCACAAATAGGACTTTTTATTTGTCACTATTAAATCTGGATTTTAAACAGATTCTTGCACCGGTGGTTCATATCCATCAGCTCGTTCAACCTTAGCACTGTCTCGTCTCAGTTGTTTTGCAGAACTACCACCTTCACCATGGAGCTCCATGAGCTTTCCAATTCAAACTTGGGTTTCTTCAACATTTTTACTTTTCTAACAAAGACTCATGAAGAGGATAAATGGACTGGCAAGCCTTTTCTATGTCTTTCCCAATGCTGTCTGGAATCAGTTATTACTACTTCCTTCAAGTCATTAGTCTGCACTTCTCGGGTCATGATCTCCATCATCTTCTTTCGGATCTGGCGGACTTGCTGGTGCTGCGCATAGGATGTCTTTCTTACTGGTTGTTGCGTTTTTTAGTGAAACCAACACAGAAAAGTCGGAGCAAATACCCATCAGTTGTCTGACATCAACATGAGCTTAATCATAGTCTGCACTTTTTGACCATGGAGCACATTTTGTCCCGGGTAAGATCCATGCCATGGAAGTTAGTCAGACAGTTTTTGCCCTGAACGTCCTCAGTAATTAGCTTGAATTTTCTAAACGCAACTTCATCATTCTGTAGATCAGCAAGGCTCACTTCAAACACACGGCCCTTGAGGCCATCAGATGCAATTTTGGTTCCTTGAGTCCTTGTGACTAGTGTTTTCCCGATGTTCCTAATATTGAACATTGCTGGAGCTTTCACATTATACCAGTCTTTCTTAGAAAATAGATCAACCACTTTCTTCTTAGCTCCCTTCTTGCCACCTTTCGTCAGGCGCTTGTTCTTGCCGACCGCCATGGTGCCGACCGGAGAGCCAAAAGGCTACTTTTTTTTTTTTTGAAACAGGGTTTCTTTTGTGTAGCCCTGGCTGTCCTAGAATTTGCTTTGTAGACCAGGCTGGCCTTAAACTCAGAGATCTGCCTGCCAAGTACTGAGATTAAAGGTGTGACCCACCATTGCCAAGCAAGATTGGTAGTTTCAAGGGTCCTTAGGAGGGGGAATCTTCCTTCTTCAATTTAGGATTGGTCAGTTAGAACACAGACTTGGAGGCTAATAGGCCCATAGGTTTGGGGGTAAACACACTGCGTGGTCTGACCTTGAACTTGTCAGGCAGTTCCACAGACAGGGGCTTACTGGTGGGAGGAAAAGCCTCTCAGACTTTTGTCTCAGGTCAGGAGGGTAATGCTTTTGTGATTCGGTGGCATGATGCAGTAGGAGGGGGTGCCTTATCGGGCCCATGCTGAGGCACCCCTGTCCCCCCCAGGTATCAGCCATCAGTGTCTAGTATAAAATGAATTTTATTTGGGACATGGGAAGGGGGTGTGGGGAAGGGAGTAGAGACAGAAAAGAAAGGGGACAGAGAAGGACAGAAAGAGAGAAGGGAGAAACAGGGGAAGAGGCCAGCCAGGATCACAGCGGGGGTGGAGGTGGGGGGGAGGAGAGGGGAGAGAGATGATGGGTGTTCAGGAGATTCAGGGAGAGAGGGACAGAGAAGACAGAACAGTCTTTTTTTTTTTTAATTTTATTCACTTATAACCGTCCAGTCACCCCTCCCACAATCCTTCCCATCTCTTCTTTTCTGAGTACCCTCCTCTGTATCCCCCACCTGCCACTTTAAGTCTCTGAGAGGCTAGGTGTTCCTCTCCATTGAGGCAGTTGAGGCACCCAGCTAGAAGACCTACCCCATATACAGGCTGCATGTTTTGGGATAGCCCCCACTCCAGTGTTTGAGACCTACATGAAAACCAACAGACAGACAGTCTTGCAGATAGTTGCTTGCCAATCTTTCTTGCTAAGCTTGTCTACCTTTCTGACTTATAAAGCACAACTCTTTTTTCCCTTACCTTTCTTTCCTTTTTTTTCTTTTTTTTCGAGACAGGTTTCTCTGTGTAGCCCTGGCTGTCCTAGAACTCACTCTGTAGACCAGGCTGGCCTCGAACTCAGAAACCTGCCTGCCTCTGCCTCCCAAGTGCTGGGATTAAAGGCGTGCGCCACCACTGCCCTGCTTTCCTTCTCTTTCCCTTCTTTGGATACTGATCAAAATCCTAAACACGATTGCTCGTTCTAACCCTCTGGACGTTCTCACTCTCAGCCTGAGCTACTGGACTTGCTTGCTTTCTTGGCCCTGAACTCAGAAGGCTTGACTCAAAACTCGCTCTTCTTAGCCACCGCCCTCTGTCAGCAGCTGCCAAGACCTGCAGCTTGCCTACTGAAAGGTCAACCGGAAGGAAAGACAAAGGTCAAGTGACTTCAGACAGATGAGCTCTTTATTATGGTGTAAAACCTGCAGCTGGGGTCTGTTAGAATCTCTCAGATCCTGCAGGACACTTATAAACAGGGGTAGTTAGAGGGCTGTGTGTGTGTGTGTGTGTGTGTGTGTATGTGTGTGTGTGTGTGTGTGTGTGGTTTTCCCCTTTTGGCTGGGGACTGACTTTGCTGGTTGTGACCAAAGGAAGGTGAATAGTGAGGGAAAGAACATCAGGTAACTACCTGATCTACCACCATCAGGGGGTCTGCAGCGGGCAGTATTAGGAAAGCTACTGTGGAATGTTAATCACTGGAAATCTTCACCATTTAACAGAATGGAGGAACTTTACAAAGTGTCCTGGGCATAGTTAACACCTGCCCTATTGTTGCTCGAAATCTCTAAAATGGACCTTCCCAGTCTTCTTTTTTTAAAAGACAGGGTATCACTGGGCAGTGGTGATGTACGCCTTATAATCCCACCACTCGGGAGGCAGAGGCAGGTGGGTCTCTGTGAGCTAGCCCCGTCTATAGAGTTAGATCCAGGACAGCCAGGGCTCCCCAAAGAGAAACCCTGTATGGGTGTAGAGGTGTGGGGAGTGGAGTGGGGGACAACTTCCAAACCAACAACAACAAAAAAGACAGGGTGTTACTATGTAGCCTTGGTTAAGCTAGAACTTCATCAACTGGAACTAGGTTAGCCTGGCCTTGAACTCACAGACATCCATCTGTCTTTGCCTCCTCAGAGCTGAGATTTAAGGTGAAGCCGCTGCACTAGGCCTGAATACTTTACAAATGAGACTAAGAATCCACTGGAAGAAGCCTAGGTCTTCTAACACTCAGAGGAGGTGGTAGGGGAGGGGTGAGCTTTGCTGGCCCCACACCTGGTTTTTTTTCTTTACATTTTTAAGAAATTTTCTCCATCTGAGTGTCTTGCTTGAATGTATGTCTATGTACCGCAAGTATCTGGTGACACAGGAAGAGGGTGTCAGATCCTCTGGGACAGACATCACAGAGCCTCTATGTGGGTGCTGGGAATTAACCCAGATCCTCTGCAAAAACAGTCAGTGCTCCTAATTGCCGAGCCATCTCTCCATTCCCTTTCCTTTTAAAAAAAATATTTATTATTTATTTTATGTAGTCTTCAGACACACCAGAAGAAGGTATTGGATCCCATTACAATGGTTTGAGCCACCATGTGGTTGCTGGGAATTGAACTCAGAACCTTTGGAGAACAGTCAGTGCTCTTAACCACTGAGCCATCTCTCCAGCCACCCCAGTCCTGTTTCCTTTTTAAATGATAGATTATAATGTGCTCCAATGGATGCTGAGAATCCCCCTTCTGAGGACAGGAGGTGTGCCTGATATGGTGAGCCTTTGTCTGCACTGTGGCTGTTCCTCCCAGGGTTCCATTCCCTGCATGGGCGTCTGTGCTGTTGGACTTTGGCAAACTGAATGACAGTTTCTCACTGGAGCTGCACAGAGCCTGCTAGGCAGTCTAAAGGGAACCCAGACCAGAACCCACCTTAGTCACCTTTCTAGACAGAACAGGAAGAGGGGACTGTCGCATGAAATATGTCTGTGCTAGCATGGCACGGAAGCTTCAAGAGTCATTTCAGGGTTTCTGAGGACAAAGACATCCTGTTCTGGGATTTAAATAGACAAATGTAGCATTTAAGCGTGAAGTCGCCTTCAGAGGGCCACTTGCAAGGGATGTTTATGCGGATGTGACTGCGGGAGAATCCACTGCAGTTTGGAAAGCCATGCTCAGGAGGCCTCTTGAGAGAAGGACTCAAGTGCAATTGTCACATGGGCATGGCGCTTGACACAGGTGACTCATTTGTTCTCAGAGCAGCTCTGCTAGGCAGGCAGTTGTCATCCCCGGTGTGCAGACAGGAAGGGCCTCAGTCAGGACAGTGCAGAGGCAGGGCTGTTCCACGCTCCCCTGACATGCCAAATGTGCCCCAAGGGAAGATGTTGTTCCCACTCAGGGCTTCCTGCCATTCAGGGCTCAGGAGGTGGCTTCCTTGGGACACTGATCCAAATAAAATCTCATAAACTTTGCCCCTTGACAATGAAGTTCAGCTTTTCCCTTCATCATCTTGCCCCAACTGACAGTCTCAGAAGTAACCTGGGTTGGTGTTGCCATGGTTACCTTATGACTTCTGAGGAGGGAGTTGATGAATAAGACTTTGGCTTCTCAGGCTGTGTCCAGAAGTTCTGTAGAAAACGAGAAAAGTATAAAATTTATTTCTTTTTCCCCCTTTTAAAAATTACTCATTACTCTTTTACGTCTCAGATGATATCCCACTTCTGGGTTACCCCTTCACCAACCCCTCATCCACATCTGCCCTCCCCTGTCCCCTTTGCCTGTATACAATTCATTTCTTTAGACCTCAAGCAACAGGGACATTTAATTTGGAAGCCACCTAGCTTGGTCCCCAACACAGCTAAGTATATTGGAAATGAAATTCTTTTTGTCTGTTTTTGAGACAGAGTCCTAATGTAGGCCAGGCTGGATTTGGATTTGCTATGTAGCTAAGGATAACCTTGAATTTTTAATCCTCCTGCCTCCACCTCCCAGGTGCTGGGATTTCAAGTGTGTACCACCACACAGTTGATACTAGGCTGTGGATACAACCCAGGGCTTTTGTGTATGCCAGGAGAGCATCCTATCAGCCTGACTGAATGACAGTCCTAGCCCGGGACACGAGACCCTGCTGCCTCCCCTCATACCTGCTTTCTCTGCCCTTGGAGTCTCCTGCATTTTGGCTCCCTCGACCTGCTTCTCCCAGGGGCAGCCTTGCTCACTGTCTCCTCCACTCTACTCTGAGCTGTTGTTGGAAGCTATGGCTACTTTTCCACAGGTCCCAGTGCCCCTATGGTAGATGTGCCTGGCTGACCTGAAGTGAAATGATTTCAAGTTGGAAATAGCTGTGCATGCTTTTAGACCTGTCTTGGCACAAATTGAGGCCTTAGAATCCTTTGGTCAAAGAAAAGTCAGTGCCTCCCCTATTTTAAAATTGGCTTGGAGTAATAAAAAGCTGAACTAGGAACCTGAGAATTGATTGAAATCTTGGCCTTGCTGCTTTCTAGTTGGAGATTCGGGGTAAGTCTTTAACCCGTGTTGGAACTTGAATATTTGTTATAAATACCATAACTACCTAAGACTTATTAAGAGAGAGAAACGAAATCACATAGAACTCACCCATGAAGAAAAACAAAGGAGTTTTTGTGTGATTGAAAACTTTGTAATGAGTAAGCTTAGTTATCACGAAAGACTAAGGTATGACTTTAGATTTTGAATGCTACTCATCATCCAGAAAGCCCTTTTGGGAGGACTCTTCATGGTCAAAACCTGGTAAAGGCAACTCCATACTGGTTGTTCCTACTTATAGACTAGGAAGGATCTGAAAAATCTTCCCGGTTTGGGCTCTCTCCTATGCCCTAGTTCCTCCTCCCTGGACTTCCCGTCTGCAAGGCCCCATGGGATATTTCTCCCAGGAACAGTTGCAATGATATCTGATGGCTACAAGGTCAGTCCCAGATCCTTCAGACCCTGGAGGAAGCCCATGCTGCAGGCCTTTCCTCACCTCCGGGATGACTGTACCCTTCCTTCCTGCCTCTGTCACTGCGTTTGGCAATCTTACCTCATCTGCCTCCAGGCAGCCTGTGGGCTCTCGAAAGACACTGCCACCTCTTTCATTCTGATTCCAAGATCCCTGGCACATAGTAAGTGCCCAAGAAACCCAATAGAGTTATAGACTTGAGTATCGGACAGGATATCAAACTGCCAGGTGTTACTTCATGCCAGAGTCTCTGCTTCAGTGGGACTTGTTGCACGTATATGGGAATAGTTTTGTCTGTGCAGTTATTATTACTGTAAAAGGAAAACAATCAAAAGGCACAACTCAGATTGGCAGGGGAGGCACTGATGTGCTGTGACAAGAATTTACTTCATGTTTTAGTGGTGAAAGGACAAATTCCTGGGAGGTGAATCTCTGAGCCAACAGTGTGACCCATTCTATGCAGCTGCCTTGTCTTAGGATTTCTGTTGCTGTGAAGAGACCCATGACACTGCAACTTTTATAAAGGAAAACATTTAACTGGCCTGGCTTATAGTTCAGAGGTTTAGTCATGGGGGAGGGGTGTGGTGGCATGCAGGCAGACATGATGCTGGAGTCTACACCTCCTAAAGTGCCACTTGCTATGAGCCTATGGGGTCCTTATCTTTTCAACACCACATGCCTTCAGCTTCAATCAACTCCTGGTAACCTCTGAATGGAGACAACTCATCCAAGCTTTCCTCAGACAACTAGGTGTTGCAGGATATTTGATCACACTGTGAACCCCAATATTGTTGTTGACTGAAAAAAACCTGTCTCTAGTTGTGGTCTGACAGCCTTAGCACACACCTTAATCCCTCTAGGTGGAATATAGATGCACTTTAGTATACACCTTTAATTCTCAACAATGAAGGTAAAGTTAATTTGTAGAAGGAAGCACCCATATTGAAAGTGATGTCTAGCCGGGCGGTGGTGGCGCACGCCTTTAATCCCAGCACTTGGGAGGCAGAGGCAGGCGGATTTCTGAGTTCGAGGCCAGCCTGGTCTACCAAGTGAGTTCCAGGACAGCCAGGGCTATACAGAGAACCTGTCTCGAAAAAACCAAAACAAAACAAAAAAAAAAAAAGAAAGTGATGTCTAATTGAGTGACAGACAAAGTGACAAATCAGAGAAAGATTTGACAGAATAGGATATGCCCAACTATAACAAGGAAAGGAAAGGGAAGCTACTTGAGGGGCAGTACAGAGGAAGGAGCCAGATTTAGAACATCTTGCCAAAGTTAGTATGAGGCTAAGTAGAGCAATTAGGAAAGCAGAGAAGTTAGATTGAATCAGTCATCTTGGAGAGGAATTTGAGCCAAAACAGCTGAGTTGAACCAGCCAGCCAGAGCTCAGAAAGAACTAGAAAGGGTGAGTTTATTCAACAGCAAGTCTCAGAGGCTCAAAACATTGTAAGCCTAGATTAGATTGTAGGGAGGCTAGAAGTTTCCAAGATTTGCCCTAGGTTAGCAGATGGAGGCAGTAAGACTCTGAGACAACAGTTACATCAAGTGAATAAACAAAAATACAATTACAACTAGGGATTCTTCTGTGAAAAAAGTAACCCTTCCCCACGCTTGTGGAACTCGTAATACAGTGGGAGGAAATCGGCAAACAAATACAATTCTATTCATAGGCACACATGTGCATAGCTGGCTAGCTACCAAAACTGTTTCTTTAGTTACCATGGAACCATTCCTGTCTCAGCAGGCACTAAGATCACATTTTCTGTTTTCTCTCTCTCTCTGTGGTCTAGTCTACAACCAGGTGTGCTCATGTGAATAGCCTTTAGAATGAGATGTGAATAGAAGTGACCACTGTCTTCTGGAAGAGGCTTTAAAAAAATAGATAGGCCTGTATTTTGGGTAGAGGGGGCTTTGAGACCATAGAGGATGTCAGGTCCACAGACGCAAGGAACCTGGGTCCTAAATCACCACGTGGACTGAAACACTGGGGTCATTTCTTGAAGAAGGTAGCATTTTTCTAATAATAAAATTGAGAGGACTTTCCCATCAATTATAATCAACCAGGTCCACATTTTCTAGAAACATCTAATATACTCTGACATTTGCTTCCTGCTTTGTGCTTTCTGTATCAGGATCCTCTAAGCCAACCCTTACCCCACAATTTTTCTGCCCATGCAGAGAATTTCCCAGAGCATGCTCTGTAGAGCTGGCCTACTGAGAGGGATCACAGACACTGGGGAGTGGGGAAAGGGGAAGGATATTTGCATATTATATTAATTATATTAATAATTCTTCTCTAGTCTTCCCAAGCCTCTCCACCAATCACATAGCTCTGTCTGTTTTCAAACAGTTCCTATTTTGGAGTTCTAGAACTTTCAAATCTAGCTAGCAGAGATCTACCTAAGCAATGGTCCCTGTTCTCTCAAAGCCAGCCTCTGCATGTTGTGAGCTGCTACTTCCTGAGTGTGGAAAACCAGTAAGCCACACGGAGACATGGGAGGGAACCACGCCACACCTGGACGAACATGTTTCCCAGGTCTCACTTTAAGTGGCTCTTCTCTTTCCCCACATCTGCTCCAGGTTCCCCCTCTGTCCCTTCTTCCTCGCCTTCCCTGCATCTCACCTTCTTACCTCTGCCTCCCCATTCCTGGGAATCTTCCAGCCCTCTCCCAAGTTTGGAGTCTTCACTTCTAGCTTTCACTCCTTTCTCTCTCTCTCTCTCTCTCTCTCTCTCTTCTCTTTCTCTCTCTCTCTCTCTCTTTCTCTCTCTCTCTTTCTCTCTGTTTTTTTGAGACAAGGCTTCTCTGTGTACATGTGCTTTTCTTTCTCTGGACCTACTATTCTTAAAGTAGACCAAAGGGGCTTATAAAGAGCCATGAGAGAGGCAGGCGGATTTCTGAGTTCGAGGCCAGCCTGGTCTACAGAGTAAGTTCCAGGACAGCCGGGCTACACAGAGAAACCCTGTCTCGAAAAACCAAAAAAAAAAAAAAAAAAAAAGAGCCATGAGTTTGTCTGTCCTGGTAGACATTCAAATCATGGCTGTTTTCTGCCTTTTAAGGTTTGACACATCTGCCACAGTCTAAGCATTCCAAACATCTGTATCGAGTTGAATCAAAGGTGCTAGGAAATATATTAGAAACATCAAATTTACTGGAAGGTGGCACAAGTTAGCTTGAAAATAAATGGTTTGTTATGGCAGCTGGTATTCTTACCTCTCAGTGAGTCTAAATAGAGTCAGACATGGTGGTTGCAAACTGTAATCTCAGTACTTGGGGTGCAGAAATCTAGAAGACCCCTCTTGAAGAAACTCTAGATGGGTCAGATCTAGAGTTCGAGGCCAGCCTGGGCTACATAGTGCATGTCAGGCCAATATGGGTTACAAGGCAAGAACCTGTCTCAAACAAAAAAAAAAAAACCCCAAACTGAAACCAACCCCACGTGATTGGTGGTGTAGAAGGAGAGCTGGTTGGCTCCTGTGGTGCAGCCAGCAGATAGCAGCAGATGTTCCTGTCCCTGCAACAGATGTTTCTGGCTTCTTGCTGGGAGAGCTGGTTTTAAGTTCACAGACACCTGCACATTTGCATGTTCTTGCTCAGACCACATTTCTGGTTATAATGCTTCACTTTTTTTTTCAGGAATGCTTAACTCCAAACTGGTCCTTCCTCGCCCTTCCAGTGTGGGACCAGTCTTTTAAGGGTTTGAGTACACATGTGAGTGGTGGCTCAGGGCTCCTGCTTCTCAGAACTATGATTTCCAGTTTTGTCTGTGAGATTACTAGTTAGGCATGTTGGACATCTACCTGTGGGAGGTACTGCAGTCAGCATTTTAAAATGTTATCTCAGGGAACCACATAATGTTCTAGGCATTAGCTGCTGGACTGATCCAGGAGGGGCTTGAGGGGCTAAACAATTTGTCCAAGGGTGGTGTGAGTAGACACTGTTCCCTCCAGGTCTCTGAGACTCCAGAGTCCTATTTTCGTGGCCACTGGCCACTGTGTTTGCCACAGAAGGTGAAAGCCCTGACTTGCTCAGCCTCCTGAGTTAACGTTAGAAAGCAAATTCAATTCCTTTGCCTTTAGGGTCCCCCAGCAGTGTGACTGAGCTGGTGCAGGCTCTTGTTGAAAGGGCAGGTCTGCTTTAAAAGTGGACTTGGGGGAGAGAAGGGGAAGCACTGTCAAAATGCAGTTAGCATATTCTTAATTGTATTTCTTCGCTTAGTGCAGCCCTGGTTGTCCCAAAGCTAGTAGCTCTGTAGCCCAGGCTGGTCTTGAATGCAGAGATCTGCCTGCTTCTGCCTCCTGAGTGCTAGAATTGAAGGAGTATGCCACCAATACCTGGCTTTCTTTTCTTAATGTATGTGTGTGTATGTGTATTTTGCCTGCAAGTATGTGTGCGCGCCACATGTATGCAGTGCCTATGAAGACCAGAAAGAGGAGATCGATCCCTTGAGACTGGAGTTACGGACAGTCATGAGCCATCATGTGTGTGCTGGGAATGAGTTCCAGGTCTCCTGGAACAGCAGCCGGTGCTCTTAACTGCTGAGACCACTCTAGCCACACATTTAGCTAATTCTAATGCCATTAGTGATTTTTTTTTTTTTTTGTTTCTCTGTTTTTCTGTGTGTTTCAGTAATGTTTCTTGCAGTGATAGCAGAACCTTGAATTTTTCAAAGAGAAGCAGTTTAATAGTGGCTAGCTCAGTTTCCACCTCCAGGAAAGGCTGGAGAGGTGACTCTGTGGACCTGCATCCTCTCTCCTTGACAGGAATTGGGAGTGCAGAGCAGATGGACAGCTGAGGGGCTTAACATGGAATAGTTTTTAAAGGTGTGGGGCTTCAGTCTCTAGTGTTACCAGAACAGAACCAAGGATTCTGTCTCTTCCCTGGAACCACGTTTATTACTACTGACCCATCTAGACCAGTCTGGCTCCAAGGTCTCCTCTGGAGGACATTTGTAACATTTGTAGGAGATGTGCCCAGTGATTGTCTCTGGGGCTTTGAGGGTCGGTATTCAACAGAAGTATTGAGAAAGTAACTCCAAATAAGAACTGCCTACAAGAATGTGCCCCTTGTATATCATTTTCTCCTCCATGTTGGCACTTGGCTTGTTTTTCAGTCTTTATTGACTGTGTAGATTGACTTTTGCCTCCAGCTCCCCACCACCTCCTACAGTCAGTCTCTCATACAACTGTGTGGTTCTTCCCTTACTTGGCCCTTGTCTCTGCATTTGCTGTGTGATTTGTTTTAGTCAGTAGGTTGTAGCAGACATGCAAGCAAAGACCTGATGAAGATCTGATGGTTGACCTTGTCTTGTTCTTTCTAGCATATGCCAGGCTAGCCCTCCAGGCTAGACACATGGGGCCGATAAGATTGCAGTTAGCCACACTCAGCCTGTATCAGATTGTGTCCAGCCACTAATGTAAATGAATGAGCAAAATGTGTGTGTGTTCCGAGTACCTAGTTACAGTAGCCAGCTGCTAACCCAGTGGGTTTCTTCTAATGTGCTCTGCTCCAGCGTTCGCTTTGCAGAAGCCACGAGTCAGAGTTTTCCAAACCTTGGTTGGGATATATGTTTGGATCATATGTCTTCAGGTCCAGAAGGCTGCCTCCAAGACTGAAGGGCAAGAGCTGTGGGCAAGGCTAGAAAGGAAGGAAGAGTTAGGAGATAAGAATCGTTGTGGGGAAAGAATCTGTTATTGAAGAAATAGATGGTTGTGAAATGAACGGCTGTTTGATCTTCAGGTTAAAGCTTTTGGGCAGCCAACCCATATGGGACATACCAGGACCATGTGTGCCAGGAATTAACACAGTCTGACATGTGAGATGGAGGCTGCTGTATGTGAACCATGAGACCAGAGGTGACGTAGAAGCCACCAAGCCCTTTTGGGAAGGACCACAGATTATCTGAGTTGTAATAGATACAGATACATATGGAAACTACAGAAAATGATAAAGAAAAGTGAAACTCATTATGATTTTTACCCAAAGATAACTACAATTGGCATTTAGAGTTTTCCCTGAATTCTTAATGCTTTTTGTTCCATCTTTAAAACAATGCATGTTATATTTTAGTAGTTCTTCCATACTGTTAAAAAAAAAAAACTTAGAAAATACCAGGCTCAATGAGTGCTATTCCTCCATTGGCTATTTTGATATTTGTATAATCAATCAATCTAATGTTAGACATATATTTTCTAATTTCGTATGAGACAGATCCTGCTGTACAGGACAGACTGGCTTGGATCTCACGATGTAGCTCAGGTTGGCTTTGAACTCACTATCCTCCTTTGTCTACTTCATGTTTATAGACATGTACTACCATAGATGCAGGTTAATTTGTTTGTTTGTTTGTTTGTTACTGTTTGTTTGTTTGCTTGCTTGGTGGGTTTTTCAAGACAGGGTTTCTTTGTATAATAGTCCTGGCTGTCCTAGAACTTGCTTTGTAGACTAGGCTGGCCTCAAACTCACAGATACCTCCCTATCTCTCCTTGAGTGCTGGGATTAAAGGTGTGTACCACTATGGCTAGCCAGGTTAATTTGTTTAGATGTGTATGGATACTTTGCCTGCATGTCTGTCTGTCTGTATACTATGTGTGTTTCTAGTGCCATCAGAGGCCAGAAGAGGACATCAAATCCCCTGGAAATGGAGTTATAGCTGACTGTGGGTTACCATGTGGGTGCTGGGAATTAATCCTCTCAACTACCAAGACATTTTTCTAAGCCCAACTTTAAAAAAAAAAAAAAAAAACCCTAAATGATAAGTGTGCTTTTATGCATTCAAACTTTCAGATCTTAGGATAGACTCCTAAATTGCAAAAGGAATCCTGTGAAGGCCCTGGGTAGAGTTTCTGTACTCGGTTGTTTTCTTGTATGTGAGGTTTTGTTTTGCTTTGTTTTGGCTTTGAGACAAGGTTTCTCTGTGTAGCCCTGCTGTCCTGGAACTTGTGCTGTGGGCCAGGCTGGCCTTGGATTCAGAGATCCACTTCCCTCTGCCTCCTGAGCGCTGGTATTAGAGACTGTTTCGATCTGCCCAGCTCCACTCTCGTTTTCTTACCAGGGACCTATGACCGCTTGGATTTCAGTTCTTGGCACTTCTTATTTGAGAATATGTTGATAAAGCAAACTTTGTATGTATGTATGTATGTATGTATGTATGTATGTATATGTATGTACCCTGTAGATACAGTCCTGTATCTAACCCATGCCTCTCAGGGATGGCTGGAGCAGGCAGGAGAGGAATAGAGGTCTGGGCACTAAGCCACAGGGGAAAACCAGCCATGGAAGTTGGTTTCACTCAACTGAAGTGGACCCTGGGCTTTGCCTGACGATTTGAATGCAAGCTTCATCTCTCTCTTCAGTTTTTGCTGATCCCCTTAGTCCACTTTTTACTGAGAAATAAGGTCAAATGGAATATAAATTCCACAATTCCTCTTTACCATCTGACTTCTATATGCCTATCTCATCTATCGTCTATGGCTATTGTGTGGTATTGGCTACATCTAGTTATCTCTCTACCTAAAAAAGACGTGGGAGTCTTTCTCCAGTGTCCCCATTTACATAGAAGCCTGCTCTGATATCTTTTCATCTTTTTATTGTTGTTTTGCTTTGTTTGGGGGCAGGGTGTTGCTATGTTGCTCTTGCTGCTCTCAGTCTCCTGCTTCAAGTGATATTGTCTCGTCCTCCAGAGTCACTGGGACTACAAGTGTGTTTCACCACGTTCAGCAACTTCTCAGCTTTCAAGACAGAAAGCACAGCTCATTTTCCTCATTGGTTCTGAATCTATTAGTACCTATTTGCCCCATTACAGTGGAAGTCCTCAGAAGGTCGCAGCCATCACATTCCCTGCCTCCTCCATTCCCATTCCCTCTACCAGACCTTAATTGACTTCACTGTCAAATAGTCACCAAGGTCATTGGTGATGCCGCTGGGTTTCCAGTGGTCTCTGCATCTTCTTCAGTTCCACACTTGACACATTCCTGAGTGCTTACTTTGCCATGGTTTCTGGGACACTATAGATTTGTGTTCTGCTTATGTAAATGACTGTGGGTCATCTCCAGTCTTTGCAGCCCCTCATATCTCTGTATCTCAAGGCTAGAAGCTGCGTGACTTAGCCCCTGGGGCCTCTGCTCTTTCCACACACTCACTCCCTAGAGTCTCATGGTTTTCAAGGTTGTCTGTAGGTTTGCTGGTGACTGTGGCTTTATCTCCGGCCTCATCCTGGGATGGAGTGTCTGTCTGCTTTGTCATTTGGCTCTCACAGGATCGATCTCTAAGCAAATGTGTCTCAACAACCACATGATCCAATCCCTGTCCCAAAACATGCAGGCTTCCTTTGGCTAATTCCTTCCTTCTACTTGTTAAGGCTGAAATTCTTGGTATCAGCTTTGACTCTTCTAACCCAAACTGCCTAGGGTTCTGTTGGCTCCACCTCTGTCTACCCATAGCACTGCCAAGCTCGTTCATACCACTGTCTCCCTCATGGAGATTGTGGCAAAACTTCCGGCTAATCTCTGTCTGCTTGGCTTTCCCCACAGTTTTCTCTCCCAAATCTACCTTCCATGTAATGTTAAATTGACAGCATATATTCTCAAATCACCCTCCTATGGCTCCCCATCCATTCCATGATAAAGTTGAGATCCTGGCTTGTGAGACCCTCGGCCCACTGGCCTCTAGCCTCCAGGTCTCTTCACTATCACTCTCTACACAGCATGCTTGTACTTCAGGGCCTTTGCGATGGGCCCTGTGTCCACAGCTGGAGTTCTTGGCAGCAATTACACTGCCTACAGCCTCCTTTCCTTCATCGCCCGCTTGGGTTCCAGCCCAGGGAGTGATGTCTTGGAGAAGCATTGGCAGAGAAGAACGAGCAACCAACTAGATGGAGTAGGGACATGGAGAGCCGCTAGTTGGATGGATCTCCTGAAACTCAGGGCTTGCCCCAAGAGCTTTCTACACTGTGGCCCACAGAAAGCAAAACTAGCTAAGACACATGACAGGATCCTCCTGCTGGCCCAGGAAGGGACAGAAATGACACTTAGTAAGACGATGGAGGAACAGGAACAATAGTCTTGTAAAAAGACGTGAGCATCTAGGTAAAAGTATTCAAATCTCCTTTCTTTGCCATGAGCCAGAAATATGACCAGGGGAGCTCACTGGGGCTTTATACTTCAGTCTTAGAAATCAAGATACTTCACAGTTTAATTTCCTCCTAGGAGGTCTTGGTTTACCCAGCAGGGCACTGGAAGACTCTAGGCCCACTTGAGTCTTCATCCAAGGTGGCTGGACCAGCCAGCAACTCAGGTAAAGTTTTAATCTTCTTTGCTTTTGTTCTGGATTCTATGGGGGAGTCAAAAACTGTCTAGCAACTCCTACCCTGGAAGAAAAGATTTGTGTGAGTTAATTCAGAGTCAAAAGCGAGGGAAAACTCAGAATAAAGCGAGGAAGAGACAAATCTGCAAACAAAAAAAAAAAAAGCAAGCTGAGAAAGTGATCATCTACGCTATGAAAGAGCACACTGCTATTAATATCACCCAAGAGAAGGGCGTTTCCAATGTATGCTTCATTTACTCATTCTATGTGTACGTTCTTTAATTATGATGATTAATTATTATTATTTTGGTCTAGATTTGGAGAGGGAACTCTGCAGGTGCTAGATGAAGCACAGGAGTAATGGTTAGTCATCTTAGCAGCAGCAGTTCTGGGAAGGAGTCTGTTTATTAGAACCTGAGGAGGAGGCTGGGGGAGGAAACTATGAGACAGTCTTGGGACATCATCTTGGAAATGAGCCCTACAGTAACAAGAGAATGTTGTTGTAAAGTGAAGTCATGTTCCTGGGAAGTAGGGAGTTATGTGACCGTCAATGGCTTCAGTAACTCTTCTCTACCTGACCCAAACATTCTAAACTTTATAGTTGTTTAGCATTCTGTCTCTGTAATTAATACCCAAATCATTAAAAAAAAAAAATCCAGCAACACCCTTTAATGTCTGCTCCCACGCAGATGAGGTAGGATGGACCTTTCATGTATCTGAGGTAGCAGAAGACAGATTGAGTGGGTGACACATTGTTATCATTTACTAATTTTATATTATTTGAGATTCAAGGTCTTACCATTTATTTGTTCCTCTTCAAGGTTTAGTTTTGACTGAACTGAGACTTAGACGTAGATCTCAGTGAGGCAGCGGGTGCCCTTGGTGACCTGTCCCTGGCGGTTTCCTTTGGCTTCTTTCATTTCGTTGGCCAAAAGATTAGTATATTCTGCACCTCCTTGTTTTTCTTAGTCTCTCTCTCTCTCTCTCTCTCTCTCTCTCTCTCTCTCTCTCTCTCTCTCTCTTCCTCTCTCTCTCTGAGATCAGGTCTCTCTATTAGTCCTGGCTGTCCTGGAGTTTGCTATGTAGACTAGGCTGAGATCCTCCTGCTTCTGCCTCTGTAGTGCTAAGATTAAAGGCACGCACCATCACACCTGGAACCCTGTACATTAATTCTTCAGCACAATACATCAGTCAGTGTTTGTGTTGCAGGACACTTGGAGTAAAAAGACACTGAACCTCAGCTGCTTTGGTCCTTGGCTTCTTACGTCTTTGTTTAAGGGCTTTCTAACAACATATTGGTAGATACTCCTCATTAGAGAGATTGAAGAGCTTTTGGATTCTGCTAGCTCTTTTGGGCTCCATCTTTTAAGACACAGTAGTATATGTCAGTTCCAACATAATCCACCCCCCCTTCAACAATAACCAAGTTGAGAACAGTTAGATTGGCATCCACAAACAGCATGTGTTCACTCTCTCCAGTTCGCCTTGATCTCTAACAAGAAAACCCCTCACTCAACAGCAGGCACTCTCTGCTGCGGATCAAGATGCCTTACTTCATGGGAAAACCTTGTTTGTCATTCTCACTGACTCGGACCACATAACCCTTCCACCCTTCACCCGGAGCAGCAGCACCTACTTCTATGGCTATGTGCTTCTCAATGGAAAGTACAAAGTTTGTGTTTGTTGTCTACCCAGTGAGTGTCCAACAGCGGGTGACTGGGAAGAAGATTGTCAGCTTCATCCCGATAAAGCTGGCCTAGGAGGTGCCACAAAACAGAGCAGTCATTGTTATTGTTAAGATATTGGCTCGTAGACCAGGCAATGAAAGTCTGAGGTCCCTGAGACAAGTCCTGCATGATTTCCTTTATTGTCTAGAGTTTCCAAGCTGTAGTGCACTGGTGTAAACTCAGGCAGACTCAGCAGTCTCTTGAGGTAAGCTAGATCTGAGAGTTTCAGGAAGAGAGGCTGTGCAGGGAGAGATCTATGGAGGTCAGCAGAGGGACCCCTTGTAGATAAGGGCAAGTACCAGTCACTGTGTAACAAAGCAGATGTGTGAGGATACTAGCCAGGACTGCAAGAGGGCTGCAGGGGAGAATCCCCAACAACTGAATAGAAACCCTTAGGTATCCCTGGGGATGGAGAGATGGCTCAGTGCTTAAGCACAATTGCTGCTCTTCCAGGGGACACAAGTTCAGTTCCCAGCATCCATATCATATCCAGTCCTCTTGTGGCTTTTGTGGTCTCTCTCACCCCAATGTGTGCCATAAGTCACCTCCTGAGTGTGTGTAGACACCATGTACACATACATACAAACATACATACATACATAGAAATAAAACCTAAAAAAATCCAAATCACACACACAACACACACACAACCACACACAAAACCTAAAACACCCCAAATCATTAGGTAGTCAATTAATGTGAACAAAACCAAACCTTGGTGTTAAACTATTGAAAGAAAACACGCACAGCCTCTTTTTGATCTTGAGCAGGTAAGGGTCTCTTAGCTACAATACTGGCAGTGAGAGCCTTAACATTTTAAAGTGAGCATATCAGCTTTATTGATAAAGATACAAAACTGGCCACTGGCCCACAGGTGTTAGGTCGGTCTCTTTGATTTTAGTCACTTAGGTGGGTGGAAAAGGATGTTGGTAATGTCTTGATAATGTCCTTTGAAGTTTTGAATTTTAATGAAGTCCAATGTCCTCTTACTGAGTTTTGTACTTTTGCTGTCGTGAATAACAAATTTCTATTTAGCCCAGAGTCATAAAGATTTATATATATTTTCCTAAGTGTTTTATAGTTTTATCTTTCTTTGTGTAAGTCTTTGGCTCCCTTTCGGTTAGTTGTTTAAAGTTGGGGAAGGAAGTTCTTTATCTTGGAACAGTGATGGGCTATCAAATTGTAAACAGTATATACAGTTTACTGTATGCCAATAACACTTCAAAGTCAGTTCAAAACTGATTCTTTCAAATGATGTAAATGCTGTATATTCATGATGGAAACTTTAGAAAGGTATATAGATTTTCACTTTTAATTTCAATTTTTGTCAGCTTTTTAAATCTTAAATCCTGACATGGGGATGTAGTTCAGTTGGTAGAATATGCCTATGTAATAACCTGCAAGCATTGTCTGATATGTACAGGGCCCTGACTTTGATCCCCTGTATACAAAAAGGAAGAAACAAAATTCTCAAGAAAATTATTATCCTAAACATTAAATAACAAAGAACATTTTAAAGACATGAACATTTATTTCATTATTTAAAATATCAAAGCCCATTAAAACAATAAAAGCATAAAAGTCAATGCATCCCATATTTGAAGAATCTTAGATTAGAAAGGACTCAAGGCTTTTACTGAGAAAAAATTATTCTAACTCTCTCCTCTCCTCTCTCTCTCTCTCTCTCTCTCTCTCTCTCTCTCTCTTTTCAGTTGGGGTCTCATTATATAGCCCTGGCCGTATTAGAACTCTCTATATAGACCAGGCTGGAGAGAGATACTATCTCTGTCAGGTCCTGGGAGTAAAGGCATGCACCTCCACACACCCTACCCCACCTTTTACTTATTTTTTACAGTATGTATCTATCATCTTTTAATAAGACATAGTGATTGTCAGTGCAATAGGTTTAACCTTGCTCTTGTCTGTCTCTAACATATCACTGAGGCCTCTTGTGTCCTTTCCTGGCGTTCCTGAGGTTAACCCCGGCTGAGACCTTTCCCAGCAGTGAAGTTAGAATGGACCTGTCTCAGGAATGAGGGCCTGCAAGCACACTGGGCCTTGCAAGACCCTCTGAGCTGAGCAGCTGGAGCCTGCTGACTTAGCACATGTGGGAGTGGCCAAGAGCTAGTCAGGGGAGTACTAATGAGCTAGAGGCTTTCAGCCACTTCTAAGAAGGCTAGGAGATGGGTATGACCTGACCTCCTCCACTCCCAGGTTGCTGTGCCCCTCTCACAAACAGCTCAGCCCAGGATACACCCATTTCTTGTTTTTTCTCTTTCAGATGGGTATCTCTATGAAGTACTGGCTAACCTAGAAGCTCTATGTAGATTAGCCCAGGCTTGAACCCAGAGACCCTCCTGTCTCTCAGAGCAGTTACTGACTGTGGAGAAGCAGCAGGCAGGAGGAAGCAGCCCCAGAGGTCCCATGGGAGAAGCATCTTCTCGTTTTCCTCAAAAGTGTTGTCCTAAGCTCTCGGCTATGATAAAATACTCGGAGAGGAGCATCTTGGGAGATGAAGGGTCTGACTTAGCTCCAAGAGCACATCTGTGGCACTTGCCTTTTCCTTTCCCGTTGTCAAAGTGGCCTTCCCTGGGACAGAAGCCAACCCTGAGCTGAAGGAAAGGAGGCAGAAGGCGGTGCAGTAACCGGGAAAGGACACCCAGCTGGGGGTACGGGTACACCAGGAGGATGGGAGGCAGCAGAGGCCATGAAGATCCGGCAGTGAGCGAGCACACCACAGCCCCACCCTCATGGGGCTCAGTCCCACCTCATGGGGCGAGGACAGAAAATAAGCAAATTGATCTTAGGTCACACAAAGGCACCACACATGTAGCGGATGTACAGCTTGGTCTTCATGCAAGTTCCCCAACAACTGGAGGCGTCTCGAGCCTGTGCCTCCTTGACGTTCCTACTGCATCTGTCCTGGCCTCTGGAGATCCGCCTGGTCCGCTGGACTGTGTCTGGGCATCCAGTGGGTGAGATCCCCTGGTCCTTCAGTGATTGATGTGCCTGAGGGGGGTGCAAGAGTATCAGGGGGCCTGCCCTTCTAGAGTAGGAGGGGGAGGAGCTGTGGGAGGGGATACTGAGGAGGGGTAGCTGATAATGGGATGTAAAGTGAATAAATAAATAATGGAAAAAAAAGAAAATGAGCAAATTACAAAAATAATTTCAAGTATGGGAGAAAATAAAACAGGACAAGGTAACAAAGAGGAAAGACTTAGCAATGAATGACTACCAGGGTTAGGAAATTCCTATAAGGAGCTCATGTCTCCGTCCTCAGATGGTAATGCAGTCCCTGGGAAGTGATTGGATCAGGGGTTCAAACTTCATGAATGGATTAATCCACGGATAGATTCATACTCTGATGGCATTATTTGGGAGGTGTTAGGTGGTGGGTAGCTTCCTGGGGGTGAGCCTTTAAGGTGCTTCTTGTCTGCGGCTCCTCCGTGGCCTACTCTCTCTCGGCTACCATGAGCGAGTGACCTTTGCCTTTATCCCTGCTGCCAGGATGTTTCATCTCATCTTAGGCCCAAAGCAATGCAGGACTGACCTGGGCCCAAACCTAAACCTGGAGTCAAAATTAAGTCTTTCCTCAGAGATGTAACAGTGACCAGACACTCACAGAATCACTGGGTGAACAGTTGCGGGTGACAGGAATCTACAAGACTAAGATAAGGCCCGCTGGCTGCTGAGGAAGAGCCACTCTCCTGGACCCTGCGATACTTGCTCTCTCAGTGGTGGACAATTCCACGGCATAGGGTAAGCCTGACTGAACATTGCTTATTAATAACAGTAATAAGGAACACAAGTCGAGGGAGATGGTGGAGGTGAGGATTGGAGGGAGTAGTATGGATATGAACATTACTTTGTATAATTATCAACAGTAAAAAAAAGAACATTAAAAGACAAGCCCAGCTGGGCAGTGGTGTCATTCACCTTCATCTCAGCCAGGAGGCAGAGACATGGCAGATATCTGAGTTCTATGCACATGATTACGGAGTGATTCTAGATTGCCAGAGCTACAATAACAGAAAGGTCCTGTTCAAAAAAGAAAACAAAAGCTGGGCGTGGTGGCGATCACCTTAATCCTAGCACTTGGAGGAGAGCAGGCAGATTTCTGAGTTCAGGCCAGCTGGTCTACAGGAGTGAGTTCCAGGACATGCCAGGGCCTACACAGAAAACCTGTCTCGAAAAAAAAAAAAAAAAAAAAAAAAAAAAAAAAAAGAAGAAAGAAGAAGAAAGAAGAAAAGAAAGAAAAAAAAAGTAAAAAAGCTCTAAGCACTTTCAAAACGCTGCATCTGGGGCAATCTTGTCTTTGTAGATGTTGTCCTCTAAACTGTTGTAGACTGAAGCTAGCCCAAGCTGTGCAGTCCTGGAGTTTAATGCTTAAAAAAAAAAAAAAAAAAAAAAAAAAAAAAAAAAAAACCAAACTAATAAAGAAGTTGTTTTAAAACCAGTCTGGGCTCTTCACAGTGTATTTGTTTAACATTAAATGTGTCACTACCCACACTTGAGGAGAGATCCTTCAAGAACAAAGACTCAAGTTTCAGTTGGAAATTTTCCTCATCTTAAAAGTGGAGCTTTATTGGAATGTTTATCCTTTAGGGATGGGCTGTGAGCAGACAGAAGAAACATCACCACGTTAGTGCTACTCAAACATTCGGGCCTTTGTACGGGACTCACTTTTCTAAGTAAGTGTATGGAACGGCAAAGACACATCAGAAGTTTTATGAGACCAATGGCAGACTCTCAGCCTGGCCTGTCTGCATCCTTGCACAAGACCCAAGACCCAAGACCTAGGGGCCTGAAAATCTGCGGGACAGAACTGGATTCTGATTCTCCTCTCTCTCTCTCTCTCTCTCTCTCTCTCTCTCTCTCTCTCTGTCTCTCCTATGTGTGCGTGTGCGTGTGTATGTCTGTGTGTCTGTGTGTGTGAGATGTTCATGCATGTGAGGTCAGAGAACAAACTCCAGTCTAGTTTCTCATCTTGACAAAGTTGCCTAGTGCTCACCAGTTCAACTAGACTGACCAGCAAGCCCCAGGGCCCGAGATGTCTCCACCTCCCGTCCCAGGGGTTACAAGTGCGTGCCATCAGGTTTGGACTTTTAAAAGTGTGGGTTCTGAAGACTGAATTGAGGTCATGATGTGTGCATGGCAAGCATTCTACAGAGTGAGCCATCTCTCTAGCCTCCATAGCTCACTCACAAAGATATCTTATTTTGTGTGTGGTGTGTGTGTGTGTGTGTCTGTGTCTGTGTATATGAGTTTGAGTACCCATGGAGGCCCCAGAGTGTCAGATCCCTGGAGCTGAAGGTAAGGTTGTTGAGTCATCTGATGTGGATGCTAGAACTAAACCCAGCTCCTCTGCCAGAGAAGCAAATGTTCTTACCTGATGAGCCATCTCTCCAGCCAGCCCCCCAACTCTCTCTTAATACTGGAGTCAGTGGGAAGAGTGGGAAGCAGGGTAGGTGGGCTTGTATACTGAAACCTGTTCCTGGCAGTCTCCTCCAGTGGCTCAGTTCATGGAGAAGGCCAGGTGGATATTGCATTCTCTGCTTCCTTTGACTTTCCTCTGGGCTTCTATTGATGGTGTGACCCACATACCCGAGAAGGTAGAAACAGTGATTTGGGCTCACAGGTTCAGAAGATTGAGCCTATAGTCATTTAGTTCATGCACTTGGGCATAGCATCATCATGGCGTGAATGTGTGTTCTTGAAAGGAGTTGCTGATCTCAGTCAATCAGGAAACAGAGAGAACACAAAACAGCAGGCGGCTATAGACAATCTACCATTGGCCTACTTCCTCTAGCTAGGCTTTCCCTCCTAAGGCTTCCACAACTTCCCAAATCTGAGGACTCATCCCCAGTATCTGAGAACCAAGCATCCAAAAAGGAACTCGTGGGTCTTTATATCCAACCCATAACAGAATCCATTCCAGAGTCTCTTCTGTTCCTCCATGCTTATTTGGCCTCTTCCTCCTTCCTTTCTTCGTGAGCTCAAAAGTCAGACAGAATAGGTCACTTCGGGTGGAGAAGGAACAGAAAAGACAAAGGTGGAAGCAATGGGCAGAGCCATGCAGCTCCTGTGGCATTGGCTGGCAGAACGGTGGAAATGGTTGGTCAGGTGATGTGTACAGCCATCTAGGTGGGAGAGCACGTTGACTTTCTCAGGAAGCAGGCCAGGTCATCGTGTATGTGGACAGTGGTGACTGAGCCACATCCTTGCTGACAGCTGGGTGATCTTGGGCAAGGATTAACTCAGCCTCAGTGTCCTCAGCTGTCAAAAACGATGATCATCTGTGCTTCCTCCATGACTGGGATTATGATTTAAATGACGTCATTTGGATGATAGCTGGACCTGTGTTGTTGCTTGATGAAAATTCTGTGGTTAAGAGTGTGCTTCTAGATGAGGTCAGAAACCACACACTCACACACATACAGTTGCATGGCACACAATGTACATGCACACAGTTGCACATACATTCATACCACTCACAACATGCACAGGTACACACACACTCACACACAAAGTCACACACATGCACACCATACACTTGCACATGAACAAATGAAAACAAAGCAGCAACAAAATCGGGTCAGCCTGGGTTCTTGGTGTTGTGACTGGAGCTAGTCCCTAGGGTGACTTGAGTACTTTGTTAGAAGTTTTGAGGCAAAGATCTCATGATTTAGCTCTTTCTTAGCTAGCTGTAACACAAGATCCTCTTGGTCCTGAGAACTTCCATCAAGATACCTAATCCCACTCACTTTCATTCTTACTCTCCTGCCTTTCTAAGGAGGAACGATATGTACCACAAACCTGTGTGTGTGTGTGTGTGTTGTGTGTGTGTGGTGCGTGCGTGTGTGTGTGTATGCACGCACATTAAATGTATACGTCAGGGTGTGCCCACACACACATGGAGGCCAGAGGTCACTCTTGAATGTCTTCCTCAGTTGCTTCTTCATTTTATTTTGAGGCAGAGTCTCTCACTGAAACTTGAGCTCACCAGCTGGCTGGCCTGGCTGGCCAGCAGGCTCCTGCATCCTTTTGTGTCTCTCCCCGGTGCTGGGATTGCAGGAGCACATGTGTCCCATACTTGTTTTTTCTATGTGGGTGTTGGGGTGTCTACCCTCGGGTCCTCATGTTTGTATGGCTGACCAATCCATCTCCACAGCCCACCTTTTGAGTCTAACTTTCCTTAAAATCCTTTTTCCTCTTGTTGAGTTGGAGCTGGACAGAGAATTCTCAAGTGAGCAGAGATATCCCCAGTGCCATGTGGGGATGAGATGGTACAGTGTGACTCTGACAGGCAGAGCTTAACACTGGTTTATCTTCACCTTTAAATTATATTTATTAGGTTAGGGGAGACAACTCAGGCAGTAAAGTGCTTGTCATGCAAATAAGAGGACCTGAGTTTGATTCCCAGAACCCATAGTCACGGTGGCACATGCTTAAAATCCAAGCACTGGGTGGTATTGACAGATCCCTGGGGCTCACTGGCTGTGCATCCTGGTCTTTGGGGAGCCCAGTCCAGTGAGAGACCCTGTCTCAAAAACCGAGGTGGATGGTGCCTCAAAAATGACATCTAGAACTGTATTCCAGTCTCCACATACGTGCATACCATGTCCACATGCAACTGAGCACACAAGCATACTACCCGTGAACATGAAACATACATATCAAAATAATTTTAAATGAATTTATTGTTTGAACTAACTATAGGGATTAACAGGAAGATACAACAATATAGAGTGTTTATATGTCTTTCATTCAGCATCCCATGACACTATAAGCAGAACTATTTGCCAAAACTAAAAAGTTAAAGCTGGGATAATAGCCCAAGGTCGCTGCCACACCCACAGCTTCCTCCTAGGGAACATAGCCTCAAATTTTCCCCATCTCAACTCTGGGTGCTGGAAGGGTGGAGCCTCGCACACAGTGAGGCTCAGGGCTGTCACCTGAACCCCATATGGTTTTCTAGGCATCAAACGGGCCTAACCAAAACAATGGGCCAGGCAAAAGGGAACTTGTTCTCCAAGGTGGACCTGGTCTGCATGGTGATGGGAACAAGCCAATAAGAGCCTGTCCTTCCCTAGGTGAAGACTAGCAGCGTGTGCCCCAGCTATCTGCAGTCCAGCAAGGATGTGCCTGTGTCTGTGATACCACAGCCATACACCAGTTGTCTCAGTCAGGGTTTGTATTCCTGCACAAAACGTTAAGACCAAGAAGTAAGTTGGGGAGGAAAGGGTTTATTCAGCTTACACTTCCACATTGCTGTTCATCACCAAAGGAAGTCAGGACAGGAACTCACACAGGGCAAGAACTTAGAGGCAGGAACTGATGCAGAGGCCATGGAGGGGTGCTGCTTACTGGCTTGCTTCCCCTTGGCTTGCACAGCTTTGCTTTCTTATAGAACCCAGGACTACCAGCCCAGGGATGGCACCACCCACAATGCGCCCTCTCACCCTTGATCACTAATTGAGAAAATGCCTTATAGCTGGATCTCATGGAGGCATTTCCTCAAGGGAGGCTCCTTTCTCTGTGATAACTCCAGCTTGTGTCAGGTTGACACACAAAACCAGCCAGTACACTAGTGGAGTAGATGCTCTGAGAAATGGATTGACTTCTTGGCTCAAACAATTCAGTTCGCCCTTTACTCAACAGCCAAATACTTCAGGGAATCTGGTAAGACCCCATTAACCCACATCATTAAAGTGGTCTGATTTCTCTCAGCGGTGATTGGTTTAGGCGAGGGCAGGAGGAGATGGGAAGGGAAATGTGGCCTCAGAAAGGAGCAGCAGCAGGATAGATGATGCCCTGATACAGCTTTCATTATTCTCAACAAGAGACTCAAAGGCACAGTGGCTTCTCATAATGAGTATGGGCCACGATGGACCTAGATGTGCTGTCTGCAGCTTTGGCATCTACACTGTGAATGAACATAATGAGCCTGAGAATGACAAGAACTGAGCTCTTCCATGACATCACTTGTGCCCTTCCTCCAGCCTTGCAGGCCTGAGAGACCTTGTTTACCACAGCAAACCAAAACAATAGGACTCAGGTGTTAACCACCTTGGCAGACCCACAGTCTGCTACAGGAGCTGAGGAGAATAGACTGCCTGCTGAGCTTACCTTGAGACACCTCTGGCCTGTGATTAAGGATGGATTCCCCTCACCCACGCCTCCAGGATGAAGCAGATACAACTCTAGGGGTGGGGTGGGCCTTCCCCTTTAAATTGAAAGCTGAACATTAAAGCATTGAGCCTCGATCAGAACCTTTGTCCTGGCTTCATCTCTTCACGACCTCCTGTCCCTTTTTCCATTCCCAGCCTCTCTTTCAGGTGAACCCGGTTGACTGTGGCTGCTAGCTGGCAACAGAATGGCGCCCGACTTGGGGCCTGAGCACGAGAGACCAGCTGAGGAATGCTGTCTTAGGTAGAACAAGAAGAGTATCCTGGGCACTTGGTAAGCAACGAACAGCATTGATGCTAGCTATGGCTGTGTTTGCAGGAAGTGTGTTTAAGGGGATATGGTCTAGGTGGAATAGGTATTGACCTGGTGCTGATTTTTGCCTAGGAGGTGACAGCGAATTACAGGTCAGGAGAATTCTAAACAGGCATTGCCCGCAGCCTGAGAGCTGCTCCAGGCAGGAAGAGCAAGGTTAGAAGGGATTGGAAAACTAAGAAAACAGGGCGCTGAGGTGTACTATCAATAGCCGCCCCGTTACATCTCCTAAAGAAAGAGATGAAGAGTTAGAGCTTGGATATGAGAGAGAGAAGGGGTTTCAGAAAAGCAGTTGTCCTTTCTCTGGGCTGTGTCACCAAAATAAGAATGAAAAGGCTGTTTCATAGCTCTCCTAGGAACAGGAGGAAATTCAGGAGACGTCCTGATTTTCTCCTTGGCTCCTAGAGGTCTTTCTTTGTTGTCTGTCCTTGGCGAGCCAAAGTCCATGTGTGTCAATTGTTTGTTTTTTGTTTCATTGTCTAAATGTTCTATATTGCATGTTCAAAACTCAAGAACGGTTAAAACTGCTTGATCCAACCCTTGATATAGTTTAACTTGGTTTTAAAAGCAGTCCTAATGTGCACCGATGACTTACCTGTAGCTAAGAGTCGAGCTGAGCTGGAGAAGTTTTCCAGGAATTGATTGTCAGCATAAGCTGCTCTTAAAGAGACCAGCAGTTTTTTGGATTAATATAGGGAATCTGAGAGTTGTTTGTCCTAGAAAAATCACTGTGACAAGGTGCCTTTCTCTTGAAATTACAGCTAGAAAAGGCAAGAAATTTTGTTTGGTCTAGATATGTGAGATGTGTAGCCACTTCATTGTTGTTTCTAATTGGTTTTAAAAGTATAAATATGTTCTACATGTCTTGGTTATAGACTTGGTTATTGGCTTATTAAGTTATTGGGTTTGATTAGAAATTTGCAACTTTGATAACAGAAAGTTGGCTTAAAACTGGTAACTCAGGGTTGGAGTCATTCAGAAACCAGATGTATAAAAGATAAGATTTAAAAACATTGTCTCTTTAATGAGATATTAAAAGCTGCACTATCATGCATTCATATATAGGTATTGGCAGCAAAACTTTGTAACATAAAGGTAATCTACTTGGTGTTGGTTTTAGAGAAAATAGATTGTTTACATTGTTTTTGCTTTTGGTTTTGCTTCTCAAAATCATGGTTATATAATAATGTTGCAAAAGAGACTTAAAAATATAGTTTAACTGCCAGTATTCCATTGGCTGCAGTTGGCAGTTCAATCATGAGTTTGAGATTTTTTGATTCGCCCAAGTTTATAGAAAAGAGGATAGAACAAATAAAGTTAAATAAAAGTATTTCAAATGGCTGTGATACAGTGCAGGCCCGCAATTAAGGATGGATTCCCCTCACCCACGCCTCCAGGATGAAGCAGACACAACTCTAGGGGTTGGGGTGGGCTTCCCCTTTAAATTGAAAGCTGAACATTAAAGTATTGAGCCTTGATCAGAAACCTTTGTCCTGGCTTCATCTCTTCCCGCCCTCCTGTCCCTTCTTCCATTCCCAGCCTCTCTTTCAGGTGAACCCGGTTGACTGTGGCTGTTGGCCAGCAACAATCACTAGTCACCTAGTCAACTGCGTGTGGACCCACCTGCCTTAGGACTTGTGTGTAAGCTAAGTTGATTTGGGTTTTTGTTACTTGAGGTTACAGAGTCCCTCAGTGCCAGGAGACCTGTGGCCTGGGAATCTGAAGTCCACATCACCATGCTGGGTGCCCTCCTGGTCCTGACTCATCACTGAGATCTCTACAGTAACTTCCTATTTCAATGCGGCCATTTTTTTTTTTAATTTTTTTTATTTAGTGGCTTAAATCAAAACACATTTATTTCTCTACCCATTTTGGAGGTCAAAAATCTGAAACTCAATGTGCTGGCAAGGCTTTCTTAGAAGCTTCTGGAAAATCTGATTGCGTCTCTTTCTCAGCTGTATTCCTTTTTCCTTCTGAAGGGCCTTGTGACTGTATTGGGCCCACCCAGGTCATGCAGCATGATCTCTCCAACCCCTTAGTCCATCTGCAGAGGTCCTTTCCCGTGTAAGGCAGAGTATTCACAGGCATTAGGGACTACTGGTATCTTTATAGGCTGCCGATCAGTTTAAGATCTCCTTAATCAAAAATGATCTGTGTGTCCCCCTCCTGGCTTCACAGAAGCTGGTAGTTTTTGCGGTGTGTCTTCCAGGGCTCAGTTATGTGAGTCCCAGCCAGCCCAGGCACACTTAGATTTTCCGTCAACAAGCTTTGGAGGCAGGCCCAGCTTGGATGTAGTGTCTACTCCTTCCAAGCAGCGGTGGAGGTGGATGGAGATGGAGGCCATACATATAGAATGAACTACTTCAAAGTTGAGAGAAATGGGGGCCTTATGTTTTTTTTTCCGTATTAGGGAAGTGGAGAAAGATGTTGTGGATGGAGGTCCCAGATGGTTTAGATGGGCTTAGCTTTTCCTCAGAAGCTCACTGCTTTGAGGGCCTTCACTGACGTCAGAGCTCCAGTAAGTCTGAATACTCATGGTGCCTGGGCGTCTCTCAGGGAGGGTTGTCCTCTAGGATCGGCTGGCTACTGACCTGTTTCTCATCTCCTCCTGTCTTTGGCTGGATTTTTGCAGTGAAGAATTCAGAGTTGCGCTAGCCAGTTTCATTCTCCAGGACACACGCTGGGCTTTAATGCTGGGCCAAAGGATCCCATAGACGAAGCGCAAGTGTACTTCCCATGTCTCAGCCCTGAATGCATCACTACCTGATTCTCTGCTTTTGTCTTTGCATCAGGTGACTGTAAAACAATGGGTTGAGAGCAGCCTTGGAGATCTTTATAGTTGGAATAGGGGTACAGAAAAGAAATCTTTGGAGTCAGAAGCAACAAGACCCACACATTCTAGACATTGATAATATGATCCTTGACCCCAGAACAGGATATAGAGGGAGAAGATACTATGTTGCAAATCTCTTCCACATCCAGCTGGGATCTTTGCTCCTTGCCACTGAGGTCTCAGCAAACCCCACACTGTCTTCACTCCTCACCACGGCTCTCTCATCTGATGTAAGGACCTGGGTGGAAGAGTACAGTGCCCTAAATCTTCCTGAAGAACATGCCCCTTCTTAGAGGGGAAAGCTGAAGCCTCCTTTTGTCTGTCCAGATTCTGGTAGTTGGAATATTCAGTAGCCCAGAGGAAGACAGAAGGAAAACAGTAAGAGTGCTTTTCTAGGATAGAATAAGCCACATGGGTGGTGACATCGGAAGCTGATATGGACGTGTCACCAACAGTCCTGAGTGGGTATGATGCTAGCTAGTGAGCTTTACTGTGCTAGGACCAAGCCTCACATTTTGAGGTTACAGAATCTATGCCTTCCCTACTTTAATGGAAGCCATGGCGGGTCACGTGACAAAACACTTTTTGGAAAAGATGAGACTATTGACCAAAAACGTTATACTCAAGGGAGTGCTTGACACTCATGTCCCTCAACCTCCTCCGCTGAACCTAGTGAGTCTCTTCAGCTTACCACACATAATTAATGCAAGGAGGCCTCCGGGAAGTCTTAGGACCCTCAGACATAGCCCTAAGTGAAGAAACAATACATTCTGGGGGCATAGTTTGAATATTTGTCAGTGTTGGTGGTTAGAAGTTATCCTGGGCTCGTGTGTGAGTCACACTGAGTGTCTTTATGAAGAGCGGCTTGAGGAACCACTGAGGAGTTCCCAGGGACACGGGATTTGAGTCATCCAGTGTCAGCCCCCAGTGACAGTTTCATCCAATATCAGGCAGAGTGCAGCAAACGGAGCAAACAAAACACAACCTATGAGATGCTTCAGTGGTTTCAACAGCAGGCACTTTTTCTCTATTTGTTTTCTTTCAATCCAGCAAGCAGCTAGAGAGCTGCAGGCTCTGCAGAGTCCTGGGGAAGAGCAGGCAGTGCTGAGAGAAGCTTGGTTTTCCCTGAGCCAGAATAAAGTGGGAAGCAGGCGCAAACATCCACAGTGAGCCTTTATAGTTGGCAGCTGGAGAGGGCGGCCAAACTTCTGGAGCTCTGTAATGGGAAGCTGTGGAGTATCAGATGTCCATAGCTCAGCGGGAGGCCATTGTGTCCACACTGTCCATGGGACCAGAGGCTGGTTACTCGATACACTTGTAAGAACTGAAAATATAAAGGCCAAAGGAATTCCCTCCTAGCCAAGAAAATACAAAATCATTTTTATCAGAGTTTCTAGCAGCAAGCAAAAGCAAGTGATCACACAGCTAATGGAGCAGGGCAGGACTAATGAGCAAGGCAGTGGGCTGCTAATAGGGTCCCCAGGGTCACTCTGTACCCTTCTGGAAGTTGCACAGCTGGGTGGGGCATCCTAGCTCTGACACCAAACCCACATGGCAAAGATACCCTTTCCTCTGCTGTAGCACCCACCGAGCACTCCCTAGACACTGGCCTATCTGCTGCTATAGCTGCAACTGCCTCTCTTTTGACCAGTATGTGCAGGACAAGGGGTGGAGGAGGGGTGCTTCTTGTAAGGGCAGGCAGGCAATTACCCTCCCTGGCAAGAGACTAGGAAGCAAGGGATGAGGCTAATTGTTTTATCTAAGATATACAATTGAAGATGCAGAAATGATTGATGCACACTACATACAACAATGATTACATAGTACATTTACAAAGAGATTGCATGTACACATATTCAAAGTGATTGCTATATCAAATCAGTTATGCGATTGCCTCTAGTTGCTATGTGTGCCTCTTAGGTATAATTAAAACATGTGCTAAGAGCCAGGTATGGTGTCACAAACATTTAAATCTAGCACTCAGGAGGTAGAGGCAGGTAGGTCTTCAAGGCCACCCTAGTCTATCTTAGCAAGTTTCTAGGACAATAGAGCTAATAGTGTTACAATCAAAAATAGAGCTGTTATAAAAAACAAAAGACCAACAAACAAACAAACAAACATACAAAGACACAAACAAACCACACCACCACCAAAATCTGCCAATTTAGAATAATAAAATCTAGCCATTGTAGGCATACATTAAATTCATATGGGTTGAACGTGATTTGATTTCTTAGACAGTTAGAACACCAACGGGAGAGCTTTAAGACAAGTCTCGAAAGTGGAACATTCACTAGGAAAATTCATCCACATGGTCCGAATATAATAGCGCAATTCTTGTGGGGTCTTTGATTTAACGATTGACTGGGAGAGGAGCCAGACCACTGTGGACAGTACAACCCTAGCAGGTGGTCCTGGGGTTTTGATAAAGAAAGTGAGCAGGTCAGTGGGAAAGATCCATAGAATGTAGTCCTCGGTGGTCTCTGACTTCATTCCCACTCAGGTCCCTGCTCATTGCATTCTCTTGGGACTTAGCATGTGAGTGTAACTGAATCAGTCTTTCCTCTTCAAATATGGTTTGGTCACAGTCTTTCTTGTCACAGCGATGGATGTCAAACTAGGACAGTGTGGAGTATTGCTGGAATGGACCTGACCGGTAGTGGTGGAACTTTGGGCTAAAAATCCTAGACTTTATTGAGTGGTTGTGGGAGCTTGGGTGATAAGAATGTGTAAAAATGAGACAGCTGGGTGGTGGTGGTACATGCCTTTAATCCTGGCACTCAGGAGGCAGAGGCAGGTAGATCATTGTGAGTTCAATGCTAGCGTAGTCTACAGAGTGAGTTCCAGTACAGCTAAGGCTACCCAGAGAAACTCTGTCTCAAAAAGTGGGGTTGAGGGGAGTAATGAGAGAAATGCAGATGGTGGAGGCCTGGCTTATGAAGATTCAGAGAGAAGCAAAGGCTCTATTGAAGCCATGTGTGTGGTATTTGAATTAGGAATCATTGGAAGTGAAATGTGTGCTTCCTTGGGACATTAGATGCCAGTCAGTTGGGGCTGTGATTCATAAGAGGCCCCATCATTGAGGTGAAATCTTCCGAGAAGTGTTTCCTTAGGGTCAGCACACTGAAGCTATGGTCAGAGATGGCCAAGGCTGTGCGTTTACCTGGCAGCAGAACTTGGCAAATAGGGTGTAAAGTCTCCTACATGATGCTGGCTTTGAAGGCATGAAGAGCAACTGAGGCTTGTCACCAGAAGTCCAGGAGAGGCCACTGGTGAAGGCACAGCAGCCTCACTTGCTGTAGAAACCCTAGGATATTGGAAATGCTGGGATAGTAGGGTATCTGTCAAGGACTGGAGCAGATGTGGAGTCGGCCTGGAAGACAAGCTGTGTATGCTGCAGACGGCAGAAGGAGCTGCCTAGCATTAGAGTCCAGAAGATGTTAAATCCAGACTTTGGACAATGAATTATTTACACTACTGGGTTTTGGTTTTCGTTTGATCTTATTACAAGTATATCCTGGTTCTTCCTTCTTGGAATAAGAATTTCTTGTTTTTTTTTTTTTTTTTTTTATTTCACAGGCACCCATGCAGTTAAGAGTTAAATATTTTAAAGAGATATTGAACTTTTTGTTTGTTTGTTTTGTTTTTCAAGACAGGGTTTCTTTGTGTAGTCCTGGCTGTCCTGGAACTCACTCTGTAGACCAGGCTGGCCTTGAACTTAGAAATCTGCCTGCCTCTGCCTTCCAAGTGCTGGGATTAAAGGCGTGTGCCACCACTGTCTGGCGAGATATTGAACTTTGAAGTTGAACTGTATTTTATTTGTGTTATTAATAGTAATGTGATCTTGGGGACAAACAAAAGAGGAAATTTTATGGTTTAATAGTGATGTGTTTTGTTTGTGTGTCAAGTTGACAGAAGTCAGTCAATTGGGCAGGTTAGTTTTTGTCACAAGCTAGAGTCTGCTGGGAAAGGGAATTGTCTTCATCAAGTTGGTCTGTAGGCAAGTCTGTGGTGCATTTTCTTAATTGCACCATGCTTGATGTGGAAGGCCAATCCCACTGTAAGCATTGCCTACCTTGAGCAGGTGGTCCTGGGTTTAAAAAAAAAAAAAGTCAAACTTGAACAAGCAACGGATAGCAGGCTAGTAATTAGCACTCCTCATGGTCTCTACTTCAGTTCCTGCCTCCAGGTTCCCACTTGAGTACAAGTCCTGGCTTCCACTGGTGATGGGCTGTGGTATAGAAGTGTGAGCCAGCTAAACCCTTTCCTCTTTCCAAGTTGTTTTCGGTCATGGTGTCATAGCACAGTGAAAGAAAATTGGAGGGAGTTTGCGGAAGGTGATGGGCTGGTGCCTTCCTGCGATGCACTAGAAAGCTTCAGGCCTTTTGCAGACATTCAGCATACTTAACAAAACCTGTATGGACCAGGCAAAACACCTGAGTCATTTTACTAAAGGAAGGGGAACTTAAGTAGCCCATGTATGAGTATAGAAGGCACGGAGTTTTCTCTTAACCCCTCCATTTCTCTTGCTTCCTAATTCCTTTGTGTTGTATTCTGTACTCTGTCCAGGTTGGTAGTGGGGTGGGGTGGGGGATGGGGTAAAAAGGGTCTGTGCTTTGTAAGCAAGTACCTTTGGGTGTGAGTCCCAGCTGCATGGATCATCTGCCCAGTGAGTAAGTGACCTTGGTCTGTTGTTCCCCTGAACCTGTCTTTCTCATCTGTAATATAGGGATGATGATACTTTGCTCACAAGGTTCAAGGTTGTGATGCGGACTTAATGTCACAGTGGATGTAACTGGTGCAGAATTCTGGTCAGGTTGGTTAGCTTCTCCTTCCATTTAGAATCCCACTGATATTATTATGGAAAAACATTTATTATTTATTTATTTATTTATTATTTATTTATTTATTTATTTTTTGACAGTCTGGAAGTTTTTATTCAGTGGGTCTCTGTGTCTAGAAGAAGGTGTTGGGCCTCTTGGTGGTGAAGCGTGGCTTGTGCTGGGGCCGCAACACGCGGTGGGGCAGTGGGAATTTGATCTTGGAGTCGTGGAACTGCTTGACAGCTGGCCGGCGGTACTTGCCAGCTGCAATCTCTTCCACCTTCATGATCTGGATGGAGTGCGCGCGGGCAGGGCACGGTGTTGGGCACCCATGTCGCGGTTAGCACTGTGTGACTGCGCCAGCAGTGGTCAGGTCCCGGTACTCTCGGTACATGTTGTGTGTGCCACTGCGGGAGTCGTAACGCAGCCAGATGCAGAAGTTCTTCACACGGGGGGTGACTTCTCAAACACCTGCCCGCATGTACACAATCTCCCCAGATGACTTCTTCATCTTCTTCAGCTGTGACACAATAGTACCAAAAAGCGGGACTTGGCCACCACATGGTTGGGTGCAAAGATTCGCATACGGTACAGTGGCAGTTGTGTGGCATTTGGGGGTTGGCAAGCAGCGCCCCACCACCTTGTATTCCCGAAGCGTGCCCGACGCCTTCATGGCACTGTGCACTCGTTCACCACCACTCACAAAAGGAACTATTTTATTTATTTATTTATTTTTTTCCAGACAGGGTTTCTCTGTGTAGCCTTGGCCATCCTGGAACTGACTCTGTAGACCAGGCTGGCCTCGAACTCAGAAATTCTCCTGCCTCTGCCTCCCAAGTGCTGGGATTAAAGGCGTGTGCCACCACGCGCATGGAAAAACATTAGAAGTGACACGTTTTAATTGTGTTAGAAGAAATATTCCAGTCCTGACAAGAGTACGCTGTCTGGCATAGATAGAGACTCATCCTTCTTTTATTTTCAATCTCATTTATTTTCATCATTGTTTTTTTTCTTTGTTTGTTGTTTGTTTTGTTTTGTTTGAAACACGGTTTTTTGTGTAGCCCTGGCTGTCCTGGAACTTGGGGATTCCAACTGCCTCTGCCTCCCATGTGCTAGGATTAAAAATATATGCCCCTATGCCTGGCTATAGTCACCTTTCTTGAAGATTAGTTATTTTCATTTCTTCTGCCCTGTGTTGACTCTAGGAACTTGGATTTTCTTTTCTTTTCTGTTTGATTCAGCACAATTCCATGGAAACTCTTATTGTACTGCCTAGCCTTCCATCTTGGTAAACGATATTGGTTAGCCACTTCTTGAAACAGTGTTGTTTCCATGACAACTCTGGTCTCTCGTGTCCTCCACCTTCCCTGTGGCTTCCCACTCTGTCTGCTGGGCTGGCTCCACTCCTTTGCCAATCCCTGAAAGTATCTAGTTCTACTGTTTCGCTTCCATGTTCTCTCGGCTCCTTCTGGTCCTCTCTGTCAGTCTCTTGTTAGCTTAGCCATTCTCATACCTGCATTCTGAAGGCTTCTAGATTTTTGTCTCCAGTCTAGGTTTGTCCTTGGAGTTCTGGACTGGCATGCTCAGTTGTATAAAACAAAATCATACTGAGTCTTTCATTCTCGCCCCTCCCTGCTGCTCCCTCCTTCCCATGTGGGAAGACACAGCTATTTACAAGTGAGGAAACAGGACCTCAACGGATCCAAGATCTCTCTTAGCACCGTGAGCTTGGACTTATAAGTCCAAGAATTTTGAGAAATAAATGTTGGCTGTTTAAGCCAGGCCCTTTAAAATGTTTTCACTGGAGAAAATATTTACTTGACCACAGGTATATGAGTAGTATAAAATAAGATATTTACTGATAATAAAGTTTATTTTAAAAAATCTTTGATATACCTATGTGTTTACTACTTATTAGTCTGGAAATTTTCTTTAATCTTTAATGAGATGGATTGTTTGTTTTTACATAGAGATTAAATCTTGGCTAAGTGTCTTATACTGCAGGTTATAGAGCACTGTTAAGTTTTTCAGAATTGACTGATATTTTGATCTTATAATTGTGAATGGTAACTGCCATTTTGCCTAAATATGTAAAAAAATGGTAGAAGTGTGTTTAGGACCATTTCAGAAATAGTAGAGAAGGCAGCTCTCCTATTCCCAACCTAGACTCAATGAGCAATTAAAACAAAAAAAAAAAAAAAAACAAAAAAAAAAAATCAAGCCAAGCATTGAAAGAGCAACTTTTAAAATCAAACGTTTTTAATACAATATAATGATATCTTCCATGCTGTAATCCAACTATTGTTTCCATTAAAGTCAGAAACTTTGTATATGCAGTGAACATAACATCCACAGCTCATGATATAAAAGAGTTTCAATTCTGAGGCTCTAACAGGAAGTGTTCACCGGTGCTGTGTGACTGTGGGCAAAGCGGGCACACGGCAGTGTGTTCTGAAACAAGGCTGCAGTGCAGTCACGTGATACCAGGGTGAGCGCGCCAGAAACATCCAGGTTTGTAACACAATTGATTTTGAGCTGAGTTTTGTTTGGGTGTGCTTTCAGAAACCTTGTAGTGTTGCCAAGGGTTCGCAACCCTTCCCCACATTCAGTTATGTGGCCCTACTTGGCCACACAACACAGTTTAAGAAGGGGTAGTTTAAGCCACTAGGTCTAGGGTAATCTGTTATAGCAGTCCAGCGCGGAACCAAGACAAAGACCTTACCCCTCTCACTTCCTCTGTGGATGAATTCTAGGCAGAACCAGTATTTAACCTTATAAAATAAAGCCAGGAGAGCATCTGATTTCCAAGAAGTCAACATGTATCAGCAAAGAAGTGCCCCCCCCTTCTCTTTTCCAGTTTCCTAAAAGGTATTTATTTTATGTGTATGGTGTTTTGTTTGCCTGTATTTATGACATATGCATGTCTGGTGCCCAAGGATGGCAGCAGAGAGGGTATTAAGTTCCCTGGAACTGGAGTTAGAGAGTTGTGAGCCATCATGTGGGTCAGGGAATCAAGTCAGGATCTTCCGGAAGAGCAGCCAGAGATCTTAACTGTTGAACCTTCTCCGTAGCCCAAGAACACCATTCTAGAACAGTGGTTCCCACCCCTTGGAGTAGAATACCCTTTCACATGTGTCCTCTGAGACCATCGGAAAACACAGATATTTATACTATGATTCATAACAGTAGCAAAATTGCAGTTGTGAAGTAGCGATGAAATAGTTTTATGGTTGGGGGTCACCACACAATGAGGAGCTGTATTAAAGGGCTGCAGCATTAGGAAGGTTGAGAACCACTGCTGTGGAAAGAATTAGTTCAACAAAATGCTAAGAAAATAAATCTGCATAGCAACTAGATTAAAAAAAAAAAAAAAAACCCTCCACTATAAACAAGGTCAAAAGAATGACAAACCAGGAAAAGTATTTGCCGCAAAAATTAAAATGTTGATTACAAAAATGTATTCCTTTAAGTTAAGTTAAAAAAAAAAAAAAAAAAAGCCTTTGCCGAAGGCTGTGCAGTGTAGTACCCCTGAGCCAGTGGTGATGTCCTGGCTGTTCTATCTGAAGACTTGCCGGGGCCGAGTGGAGAGAGCACCAGGCTTAGCCTGGCCCACAAAGCTGCTGAGAGCAAGCGTCTTGTAGCATGCACGCCTCAGCTCAAAGTACAAGTGGAATGGCCAGCATCAAATCTCACATCTAGACAGACAGCATCAAGTTACATGCTTCTGTGTATTGCTGGGTTGCCATTGAGTCTTGCTTCAGAGGGGTCAGCCCAAGGTCATTAGGTCTGCCATAGCCTCATGCCACCTAAGTTAGAGCTTCAGGGGTTGCTTATCTCCAGAGAAAACCTCTCTCCTCCCCTCCAGAGCTGAACATCGAGACGCCGGGGCTAAGAACACAATATTGTTTTGTGTTTTAAAATTTTTTTAAAAAAATTTTTGTGTAGCAGGACATTTGATATCTTATAAAATTTGTTCTGGCTGCCCTCTGGACCAGTCAGCTCTTATAAACAACAAAAGGCCCCCGACTGAAGCATGCCTGAGATGCAGACCAGCCCTGCAGCTTGCTCTGTCTCTGGCTCATACACCTATACTATCTCCTGTCATAATCAACCCAGGAGCCGAGTCGCTGGAAGCGTGTAGACATTAATGAAACTAGCTCCATTTGGGCACCTTGCTTTTCCCCAGGAAATTCCAATAAAATCACAGGTTAAGTCCATACCTCCTCCAGCTTTTTTATCATCTGCTCTTTCCTCTCCTGTGAGTCACTGAAGCCCAGGACTGTAATGAACTGGAGTTTCCCAGAGTCTCCTCTTCCATACCTGACTACAGGGCACCTAAAGGAGCCCAGAGCATGGCGGCTGAGTTCTTTCCTCAGTGTTCGCCTTAGTCCACAGCTGCTCCTCTCCTGCAGCAGCCTCTGTTTCTCTCCAGCCCCTAGTTTGCAGGGTGATTGATTCCTGACCCACATCCTACCCTTAGCAACCTGTCCCTACTGCATAGTGGTGGTTATGTTTTTGTGATGGAGATCTGACAGGTGAGTAAAATTCTGTCATAAATTCAGACCCCTTCTTGGCCTGACTTGATGTCATAAAATGGTTAAATCTCACTTTCAGAGCTGAGAGAAAATGCTTGTGTGAGGACAGAAAACCCATCTTGTCAGAGTAGATTTGCCTAGCAAAGTTCTAGTTAAGGAGGATTTGTCTTTTAGCTCCTGGATAGTCATCCACCCAGTATTGTAGTTGCATGTTTACATTTTTCTTTATCACTCTTGTCCCATCTCCGGACTGTCCATCTCTGACACCACGGACTGGTTGGATGAATGAATGGATTTGGTATGATAGTCAACGTGACACAGTACAAGCTCCACGAGCCAAAGGATGTGGACAGCTCTCAGCAGCTTGGCTGCGGCTACCCAGGGCATGGTTAAAAGCCTTGGGTTTCTGAGGGCTACAGTAATAACCTGCCAGGAAAGATGTGCCCACTTGCTAAATAGAGGCATGAGTACTGAGGAATAACCACCAGCTTTCTGACAGGAATGGAGATCCATTCCATAGGGGTAGCTCATACCAAGTCCTATAAACGTGGTTATGAGTAACAACTGGGAAGACTTAGGCCTTAGGGAAGAACCCACTATTGTTGTTTTGCTCAATGGGAATAATAACAAAATGTCTTCTAAACACCCACTCTTATGCACATATGATTCTGTTTTCAGCCTTGTTCAGAGAAGCTGCTGCTGCTTTTTTTTAGACTTATTCAGATGAGTACAGTATACTATAGCTGTCTTCAGACACACCAGAAGAGAGCATTAAATCCCATTACAGATGGTTGTGAGCCACATGTGGTTGCTAGGAATGAACTCAGGACCTCTGGAAGAGCAGTCAGTGCTCTTAACTGCTGAGCCAGCTCTCAGCCCCGAGAAGCTTCTTTTAACTGATCAAAGTATTGAGAAAAGTGAGTGTTGAGCACTCAGCCCTAAAAAGACATCTACATCAATCCCTCCTAAGAACCAGGGAACATTGTGAAAGAGGGAGCAAAAAGAACTCAAGAGCCAGAAGATAGACAGGAATAACTCAAAAAGATGTGTTCTGCACATGAAATAGTCTTTGGACCCATGAACTCACAGAAGTTGTGGTTACCAGCACAAGATGGGCCAGTAACCATTCTGTCACCAGTGGTGGAAGGCTTCCTGTGTTCCCATGATATTTCATCATAATCCAGTCAATAACCAAACTCACGCAAGCAATCTACTTCAACTCAGTGGGTCTCTCTTTCACACACACACCACAACACACACAAGAGACACACACACACACAAGACACAGAGGGCTGGGGAGTTGGCTCAGAGTTAAGAGCACTTGTTGCTCTTGCAGAGGACCTGGGTTTGATTTCTAGACCCACAAGGAGACTCACAATCTCCTGTAAACTCCAGATGATCCTGTAAGTTCCAGGGGATCCAAGTGTCCTCTTCTGACTTCCATAGGCAACAGGCAGGCAGGCACAGGCAGGTAGGAGGCAAAACCCTCCTACACATAAAATAAATAAAAAAAAATTTTAAAGAAAAGTGAAAATGGGAGGGGAGCTTGCTGGGAAAAAGACTTCAGGGGAGCAGGGGATGAGAGAACATAACAGGAGTGGAAGTAGCCACAATTCATATGTATGGAGCTGTTTTTTTCCTGGTTCTCAAACATACATACATTTCTCATACAATGTAATCTGAATAGTTTCCCCTCCCTCTGCTCCTCCTAGCTCCACCCATCTCCCTTCCCATCCTGGTCCACCCCCTTTCTGTCTGTCACTAGAACAGAACAGGCTTCTAGGAGATAACAACCAAACTTGACAAAATATAGTCAGATAAAATGAAAACCCTCATGTTGATGTTGGACAAGCCAAGCCGACTGTGGCCTCTGTTCCTTCTGTTTCCCTCCTTCCTCCTGCTTCCTCTGCTGCAGGTCTCCCTGACCTCTGAGGGGAAGGGTTTGATGGAGACATCGTGTTTTAGATCTGTGTGTGGCAAGGTGTCTCTCTCTCTACATAGTCTCTGTATTTGTTCCATCTGCTGCAGGAGGAAGCCTCTCTGATGATGGCTGAGCAAGGCGCTGGTCTATGAGTACAGCAGAATATCATTAGGAGGGTTTTTTTTTTTTTTTTTTTTTCTTCCCCACTAGTATTTGGTTTTACCGTAGCTCTCTGGGCTTTCTTTGCTCTGGCTCTTGGTCACCTGAGCAGTGTCGGGTGTGGATTCCATTTCTTAGAGTGGGCCTCACGTGAAATCAGACATCAGCTCCTCCCACGTGTGTGTGCCAACATTGCCCTGGCATGTTTTGCTGTCGGACAGATTATAGATAAAAGGTTTTGTGGTTGGGTTGGTGTTGCTTTTTTTTCTTTTGGTAGTCTGCAGAGTGCTGTTCTGGGTCATAGACACTAGAACATGGCGGTAAGGTTCTTTGTAGGTATCAGTTCATCCTCTCCTCCTTCAGAGAGTTGTGTGGGTGTTGTATTCAGCAAAGGATCTTTGCTATCAGTTTCCAGAGAGCAACCTAAGGTCTTGGCAACAGCCTGGGTTGTTCGGGGGTTTCCATGGGACCCGTACCCCAACAGCACAACTGAATGAAACCCAGTCCCCGGCACGTGGATGCTGAGTTTGGTTTAAAAAAAAAAAAGCGAGCAGTTAGGCTTCTGTCTCCCTCATTATTTGGAGACTTCATTAGGATCCCTCATATGTATATGAAGTTTCCATGGCAACCATTTCCACACTGCGCCTAATGCTCTTCAATTCTAAATGTCTCTCCCCTCATTCCTTTCCTCACCACCCCTGCCCAATTTTCCCATTCTTAGCCCTCCCATCTCCACTCCAGTCCACCCATAAAATCCTTTTCCCTTCCCAGGAGATCCACATGTCCCCCTCCTAGTTCCCCTCTCTCTGCCTCTCCAGGTCTGTAGATTGTAGCTTGGTTATCATTTATTTAATGGCTAATATCTAGATATAAGTGATGACATACCATATTTATCTTTCTGGGTCTGGTTTACCTCACTCAGGATGATTTTTTTTTTCCATTCGTTTTATCCTTTTGGGACTGCAAACTTCATGATGTATACATGTATGGGTTTTGTTCTTGCTTTTAAAGAACAAAGGCTCTGGTTTGGGTTTGGGGAGGAGTCTAATCAGCTGCTTCTGTAGCAACATTCTGGAAGCAGGAGGGCCTTCACCAGCGACTGTCCTCACTTTCTCGTCTGAGACACTCCCACTGTGTCGCTCAGACTGGCCTCCACCTGAGTGACCTCACCTCAGCCTCCCCAGTCCTGGGATTACAAGAGTGTTTCACCAGGTCCCCTTCCTGGCTTCAGGAACGTCTTCTCTTCAGACTTTGTGGTTCAGAACCTCACAGGTATCCTCAGAGGGTGGAGTATGGAGTATCCCAGGTCAAGCCTCTCCATCCACTGAGGGGAGCTGTGGCCCGGGCCAGCCCCTGACCACCACAGCTAGAGCACACAGTGAGGTTTACTTCCAGCCTCTGTGAATGTTCACATTTACATTTTTGCCAAAGCTGAAAGTTAACAATAACATAGACCTGCTTCAGTAGTTCTGCCCCTGTGTGAAGAGGGCAAATACCCAGGGCCAGCTGGAACAAAGTCTCTCTGTTAGGAGATGCAGCTTTCTGAGTCCCAGAGTCTTGGAAGTGTTGGAATGATCAGCTCAGCAGGGGCCTGGACCAGCCCCTTGGGGTGGCCCCTCCTCATCCATGTTACACCATGGGAGAGGGTGGGAGAGGGCAGAGCCTGGCCCTGCTGGGCACTGGGTATGGGGGTTGGGGTGGCTTCCATGTGGAAACTCAGGGCCCCAAATACTTTCCCTGTGCCTGAGGGCCAGCACGTCTGACCCTTGTCCTTGGCACCCTGGTCAAGGGCACCTCTAAAGACAGGCTTTTCCCACAGTCTCTCAGAACAGCCTCCCCTTTCATTCAGGAAACCCAAAGATTAAAATTTTTTACTCTTGTCTCAAGAAGATTCAGGCTGTCATGCCATCTCTGCCTTGACTTCGTTCTTGTCCCTCTGTCTCTCTGTTCATCATCATCTCTCCATCTCTTCCTCCTCCTGTCTCACTCCCTCCCTCCCTCCTTCTCCACTCTCTTCCCCCCCTTCCCATCTCCCCCTCCCTTCCTTAAGCCTACTGTAAAGAACTTGGTATATAAAGCCCACGCAGTGATATTAGCCAGTGAGCCTCTATTCAGTTATGAACATCATTTCAGAAGCCCTGGAGCTTTGCATTGGGTTCACACTTTCACTGTCAAATGCATTTTTTATGCACTTTTCCCGCCACAAAACCACAAACCATCTATGATGGAGTTAAAACCAGAACATTAGCTTCATATCCTCTTTCATGCCTCACCTGTCCATCATATGCATTCTGCTCCCCTCCTTCCCCTTTCTTTCTTTCTTTTTTTTTTTTTTGGTTTTTCAAGACAGGGTTTCTCTGTGTGTAGCCCGGGCTGTCCTGGAACTCACTCTGTACACCAGGCTGGCCTCAAACTCAGAAATCCGCCTGCCTCTGCCTCCCAAGTGCTGGGATTAAAGGCATGCACCACCACCGCCCGCCCTCCTTCCCCTTTCTACACCGCTACACTGCATGACATGCACACTCATTTACATGTATACACAGATAATTGTATGCTAAGATTTTACATATGATGGAGAATGCATTTTTCCTTTAAGATATATAATCTTGTTAAATAATATGCATTCTAAGTCCACCCATTTTCTTGCAAACTTTGTGATGTCATTTTTCTTCACAGCTGAGTAGCATTCCGTTTTCCATATGTACTGGATTTTCATTATCCATTCATCTGTTGATGGACAGCTAGGTCGTTTTCATTTCTTTTTATAGTGCGGATGCAGACTAAGAAACACTGAAGAACAAATACCTCTGTGGGAGACTGTACAGTTCCCTGGCATATGTCATGAGGGAAATAGTTGGGTTGTATGGTAGTTCTAGTTTAAATTCTTTGAAGAAGCTCCAACCAATTTTCACAATGATTGTATTAATGTTCACCTCACCAGCAGTAGAGAGGCTTCTTGTTTCTCCCATATCCTTTTCACATTTGTAGTCAGATTTCTTCATAATAGCCATTCTCACTGCAGTGAGGTGATATCTCAAAATAGTCTTAATTTGCATTTTTTCTGATGGTTAGGGATGTGCAAAACTTTAAAACCTGAGATTGGTTTATTTTGTACATATGAGTGTTTTGCCTGCATTCTCCTGAGAAGCTCTGAAGACTGCAGACACCCCTCCTCATGCTGCCCTGCTTCCTCATTTGCCTGGTCATTCTCAGCTGAGTACCCAATGGCCCTGCACTTTGTTTTCTAGTGTGACCATTTATTTGTATGGTTCCCTTGTGCGGTAGCTAGAGATAGCCATGAGTGACCCCCCAGCTGGCCCTGTGGTCTCCACAGTACTACCTTTGCCCCCAGGAATCTAGGCTGATGGTGTGCCCATCTCTGTAGTAATGTGGGCCAGACTGCCATCCTCCTGACAATCATTAGTCTGCAAACCTTCTCAGGGCCCAGCAATTGAGGGTTCAAGAAGTAGCATTCTAATTTCCCATGGAGAGCAGCCCAAAAACAAGTGTTACCATTTAATGGACTGCAGGGAGTTCGTTTTCTCTGCCCAGTTTAAGAATTAAAAGGCAGGAACAAAATTTCAAGCACAAAAGGTTGCACAGGGAAAATTTTAGATGCAGCACGAGAATCAACTGATGAAATACTTTTATTGAAGATGGACATGTGCACATTCATACACACACATGCACATTTATACACACACATGCACATTCAATACACATCCAGACACATACATATACACAGACACAGTACACAAGTGAATGCATGCAGACATATAGGAAGGGACACTGAGAGAAAGCTCCCGCATAGCAGAAGGGGAACTTGGGGAAGCTAAACCTGGTCTCTCCTGGACACCTGGGTGTTTTAAGGGGCTTTGTAGGTGGAAATGGCGTTCTTTCTTCCTTAGTTTAGTGCATCACAGTTTAAAGAAAGAAAGGGACGCGATGAGCTATAACTTTAGAAGGTGTGCTGTGCCCCGCTCGGGCCCCTTTTGGGGGTGTCCCTTCAATGCGGGAGAAAAAGCTGGTGAGCGGAAAAAAAAAGGGAAGTTTCCAGTTTTCCCCTTGGGCTGGGCCCCCTTTTCCCCCCTCTGTTAGGGTCTTCTAAAACTTTTTCCCAACCTTCCAAATGTAACCCCCCCCAAGCCCTTTTTTGGTGACCCCCCCCCCCTAAAAATATTTTTTTTACTTTAATGCATTTTTATTTTTTTAAAATTGTAATATCTGCTGGGGAGGATATTGATATGTGCCCCAAAGGGTTTTGGCCCCCGGGTTTTGAACCTCGGCAAAGCCTTGTCTCTCTTTTCCCCCCTTCGGGGGGGCACCCCTAATTCTTTGGGGGTTCAGGGGTACACAGTACCCCCCCTTAATTCCCCCTTTCCAACCCCCCCCCAGGGGGATGATGAAGGGGGGCAGGGGGGACAGGGGCCTTTCTTTAAAGGGGCTCTCAGGGGCCACAATAAATTTTTGGGGGCCCCCGAATTTCCCAATTACCCCTTTTGGGGACCCGAAGGTACAGAGTCCCCCCGGTAACTTTTCCCGCTTCCCAGGGGGGGCCCTTTTGGGGCCCACTTTTTAATTCCCGTGAGAGCATATGGTTTAAAGGGGAAAAAAAAGGGGGGCGGGGCAAGCCCCCCAAATTTTTCCCCGGGCCCAGTTTTTCCCCCAAAGGGTATCATTTGGGAAGTTTTTTTTCCCCATTTTTGCCCACTCCCGGTAACCCCCATTAGTCTGTCTCAAACTTTTCACCGTTGCAAAATTTTTCCGAGTTGTCTGTGGGTTCCAAACAAAACCCCGGGGGGGGCTTTAAGAAAAATTTTTTTTGGGTTTTTCATGTTTGGGCTTTTGTCTTGTGTCGAAAAAGGTGAAGGCAACCTTGAAGCTAGCTGAAGCTGCTAAAAAAGGATGGGTCGGAAATGGTCCTTTTACACGATTTTAAATTTAAGTTTTTAAAAACAGATTAACAAAGGACTGGGGCCTGGGGGGAAAAGATGGGCGCTTTAAAGGTTTTGCCTCCAAAAAAATGTGATGGCTCGCTTTTGATTGTCTCCCAGGAAGTTTTTTAAAAAAGGGAAAACCTTTTACGGAGCTTAAATTTAACGCCCTTGGGCGGGCCCCTTTTCCTCAGCAACGGGTTTGTCCCCTGGCCAGGAAAACCGGGTGGGGGGTTGACAAAAGGGGCCCCCAAAACCAGGATGAAATCTGGGTTCCATTTTTTTTGGGGAGGGAAAAAACCCCCAGTTTGAGGGGGTAAACATTGATTGAAAAATTGAGAGACAATTAAAAACCCCCTTTTGGGGTTTCCTTAAAAAATATTGCCAAAAAATGTTTCCCCCGGATACTCCGGGGGTTCCCCCAAATTTTTTTCCCCCCCTTATCGGGAAGTTTGCAACGGGGTATGTGGAAAGCCCCCTTTAATCAGGGGAAAAAATTGGGGCTGTTGGATGCTTTTTCGCTTTTTGAAAAAACCCCCCTTTTCCGGGAGAGTGATTTGTTCCATTTACTTAAGCAAAAGGGCCGTTTATGTTTTAAATTTGACCTTAAAATTTTTATTTATATTTTTATAATATAAAAATTATATATATTATATTCTTACACCTCCTCTTTTTTTCATAACTTTTAAAAAATTTTTTGACCCCCTTTTAATTGTATAAAACTTTTCAGTTTCTTTCCCATTTTTGGGGAAAAAAAAAAAAAACCCGCCCTCTTTTTTTCTATACAAATCTTTATTTACAAAAAAAAATTTTTATCTTTAACCCTAAAATTTAAACTGTTTCTTAAAACTGTTTTTTATACTGTACAAACCCAATGACCCCTACAAATACCCACGCCCCTTTGGGAAGTTTTCTCCCCGGGGGTTTTTGCCCTGTCTACCCTTCCAAAGGTCCAATGAAAAAACCAAAGTTCAGTTTCGGCAAAGTTTCCACGGGGACCAGTGAACTTGTAGGCTACTACGGGCACGGGGGACCTGAAACCCGCCGTGGAAGTCTTTTCAGCGTGGACGATTCTTCACAGCCACCAATTTTGGAAGCCATTTGGCACCCTTTGTTCAATGGGTTTTACTAGTCCACCCTTGCAGGGGTTTGTTGTTTATAATGAGTTCTGGGTGGTCCCGAGGTAAGAGAAACGTTGGACTTTGGGAATTTCGGGGGACCGTTCCCTTGTGTTTTTTTCCCTTTCCCTCAGATTGACTGGAATTGAATGAGGTATTATAATTAAGAACCCTCCCTGGGGGCCACGGTTTCACCATTCCCAGAGGGTATTTACCCCTCACACATGCTGAGAGAAAGTCAAAAGTTTTCTTTCTAATCTTTGGGGTTTAATTTACTCCACGCTGTCCAGGGGGCCCAGCCAGTGGGGGACCTGAGGAAATCTTAGCAGCTTCCATTTCCTTCCCCAAGACTGGGAGAGACAGACATTTCCCCTCATTCTCCTGAGTCTCTAGCCCAGAAACCCCTGAGAGGCCTTTATTCTAGCCAACAAAAGGGACAGCCAGTTGACCTTTGCCATCAGTGCCCAGTGTCTCATCCATGTCTATGGTCTTGTACCACCATTTTTACCTGATACCCTAGAAATCTCTGAGCTTTCATTTTGGAAACGGACTATTCCCTTTTAGCCTCATCTCAGGACACACGAAGGGAGGAGCCTGCAGTCTAAGAGACAGTGGCACCTCCTGGTCTTATTCATGAGCAGACTGATAAGGGACGAGTCTGCAGTCTGAAAGTCAGAATTCCCCACCCCTAAGCTATAAACTGGCTTAAAGCCCTGCTGTTTAGAGTGATAGGAAACTAAAGTAAACTCTCCTCTCTTGGTAGGGGGAGTGGGGTGAGACCACAGCAAATCTCAAATAGTAGCCTAAACAAGTCAGTGACAGTTAAACGAAATGTTAGGTGCTGTGCCTAATAAAAAGTGTCCTGACTCCTAGATAAGAGGGGAGGTTGTGTTGATCAGGGTGGAGTAAAAGGGAGGGATTCCTCTGCTTTAGGGTCTCCTGATCTCGTGTTTTATTTTCTTAATCTCTCAGTCCATATTACTCCCCCTCTAGCCCAGACAGACAGCAAGCATGGTAAGGCCACCCTGGTGGGCTGTCTAGATCTTACAACTCACACGTGGACCTGGATTCAAGTCCCTGCAACTTAGAAAGCACTAGACACAGAAAACAAAATGCCGCCGGGCCGTGGTTGCGCACGCCTTTATCCCAGCACTTGGGAGGCAGAGGCAGGCGGATTTCTGAGTTCGAGGCTAGCCTGGTCTACAGAGTGAGTTTAGGATAGCCAGGACTCACAGAGAAACCCTGTCTCGAAAAACCAAAAAAAAAAAAAAGTAAAAAAAAAAAAAAAAAAAAGCTGTATTTTGGCCCCCCGGCCCCGAAAACTCAGGTGTTTTAAGCCCGTATTGGGGGGCACACTTGGGGGAATTTAACTCCTCCTTGGACAGTAAATCATCATGAAACGCAAAGTGTTAAAAAAACAAGGAAATTC